>OX493340.1:8219200-9469200 GCA_950371115.1 Anania fuscalis | reverse complement strand
CCACGTTCCGCACACTCCTAGTTCAAACAAATCACAGTTTGAATCTTCACCGACATGATAATTCGCAAAAGTGGGGACGTTCGCTTGTAAAAATGTTTTTTTAGGTCCCCTAACATCGCGGCATGCAGATTGCAAGTACGTGAGTCGCGATTCAATGCCAGCGTATGGCAGTGACAAGCCGATTAGTGGTTGGCTCTGTGGGTTTATTGGATTTTTTCAAGTTTCCTGGATTAGAGGTGTTTTAGACTACGGCTGATAACACGGTGGACATTTTTATCGCACCTGTGTAAAATATATCATGTCGCTTATGATATGGGAAGACCTAGGGCTATTCTATTTATACCATTAGAAACGATTTTACTCACTCATAAACGGTTTAACATAAATATACATTATATTAATAACATAAATATACAGGCTTTACCTACAAGCAGTGTTATTTTTACGCCAAACTCTATACAGAAAAAATATGGAGACTAATACTGCTTAAAGAGATTATGTTTAGCGCCCTGGGGGGGTAACCATGAATTCTTAAAACAATCTCAAATCTGTCAAATCTTGTCAAATCGGAATTATACGCTGGAGTCCACTTTATTTACCTACCCTAAATGATTCCCTTTATTTTACAGACGCAGATTTTTTATATGTTACAATCATAAACAGCTACTTATAGAATATAGAAGTGTAGATACTAGTATATCAAAATTTTATCTTATTTGTTTATTATGGCTTTATTTCACATACCGAGATTACAAAGATCCTTTGATCTTTTAAACGCTCCTTAACGCATGCATGAATAATGGTCTCTAATTCAAATCTTGTATAAGTAAAAAAAAAACTTATACTTGCTTCACAATGTCACGATAGTAGGAAAATGTATGAACTACTGAGATACATATATTATACATATAACACGTATAACAACAAACAAATCGAAACAAAACTTTGCAAAACTTGGTCAGCTGAATGTAAATGTGGCTGCAATACCAGGGCACTATGACACCTAGGGAAGTGGGTTAAAGTGTTTAAGCGCACGAAGCATGCTTGTGACGGATAAGATCGGATCCGGCGAACGACTACGGAATGAACTTTACACTTCCAGGTCAGAGAAGTAGCTGTGCTTGCGAATATATTAGGCTAAGTAGTACTTAAGTGTTACGTTATACAAGGTAACAGTATATGAATAACTACTAAGTATATTGTTAATACAGATAAATGGCAAGGGAAAAATCCAAAAAAGAAACGTCTACGAAGATATTATGTTCATCCATTTAAAGCTGAGAGACTATTGTGTCAATTTGATACCCATTATTAGAGATTAAGAAAAGATCGTTAACATTATATTGACATTAAACTAATTAAAAAAATCATATTCTGGTATATACATAAAAATATACCTAAATTTTTCTTACATTAATTAATCGACCGTGCTAATTTCCACTGAATTGGAAAGCGTAGCGTGTCTTACCTCTTTCTTTGATAATTTATATGAAATTAGAATTTGTAAACCAAAATTGACCTAAAATAAATACACAAAATATTATATTAGCCGGACCAGTATTCAAAGTTATCGCCATAACTATATATACTTTCATCTCCAATGTAATTGCCTTTACACACGTCATTTTAATTACTTCCTAATTCAGTAAGCGTTCGACAAAACGCAATTTGTCATCGCAAGTTTGGTGAATAATAAAATAGTCGACCAATTTTTGTTGTGACAAGAATTAATTGAAACCTATGACGGCGCCATCTGGTGGCGTTTTAATTAAGGAGCTAAATGTACTGCCACCACGGAACCGGGAAGAAGGTGATTGATGGCCCCCGACATACGCATCCTGTACGAATCGACGAATTATTATTTCATTTTGTTTCTGTCAACGGGTTAATGGATTAATCCTCTGGCGGAGACGTTTGATTAAGGAGTGGGCTGTTGGTTTCACTGAGCTTATGCGATAAATTTAGCAACTTATTATTTCAGAACCATATTAATTTGTAGGCAGATAACATGTTAACAGGTTTCAATGACCCAAACAAACTAAATTGTATAAAAGGGTCCTGAATAACGGTTTACAATATTTCCTAGTCTCTTTTATTCTATTTACTAAATTGATATTCCATCACCGGCTCGTGTTATGCACTTGCTGAATGCTAACAATACACGGTGGTGGATTTAGAAGCAAAAATGATACATTTTGCTATAAAACAACAATTTTTGAGTAGGGCCAAAATTAAAATCTCCAAATATATATAACTTTTCTATACAAAATCCATCAATTACAATTAGTTGAGTATTTTTATTTTCAGGTTTCGACGTTTTCATTTAAAGAGTTGTTAGATTTGAGCAGGAGAATGTGAATCCAAAACAGAAGTCCAGAAGTATTGCGAAACAATACGGACCAATAGCCAATAGGTGTTCATGTTCATAACTTAATATTAGAACCTTACGCAGATCATCGTAGCCGTATTTTGATTATCGATTTCCGAATCGATAATCAAATAATCAGGATAAAAGAACTCGATTCAATTGTTTTTTTAAACTCGTAAAGTAAGGATATTTTTTTTTTTTATTATACTCGTAAAGTAAGGATACACAATAAGGACATATTTAGCTTCTGAAATGCTGACATCAATGATACCTTACCTAATAGGAAATGCATATCCGAGTTTGCAAATCTGTGACCATCCATCTAACAGGAACACAAGAGCTCTCGATATCCCGTGACGCCGCAGGTCAAATCCCGCGGTCGGCCCGTGACGTCATAACTCACGGCGCGTCCTACCCGCATATCGCTGAGTTATGACCTGCATTGCCTGCATTTGCATCGGCGATGCAGGTTTTTGATAAGGCGTTGCGGTGGGCATTTACAGTCTGAGTTATCTATGTTTCATAAAAGAAGTAACACTTTTATGAATGGGCCTTGAAAGCGGTAGTACTTTTGTACGACGTTAACCAAATTTCTAGATACGATTGTGCTCATGTAATTGAACACCTTTGGTAGAGAAATAGGAGCCGAAATATAAAAAATTTTTTTGAGCTTCTATACCAAATGGAGTCGGGCAGTTTGTTTCTTTAGCAAACTTGTATAATTTCATGAGTATGTAGTATATTGCTTACTCTGTGGTAGAACTATAGCCTATTAATATGGCCAAATTTATGTCTTACTTGTAACGTATGTAATACTCTAACAGACTAGTAATTTATGACGCCGTTCTACAATTGTTTAACTACTTTTACAACAACCTACAATACACCATTTACGAATTTGCGACTCTGATCTCTTTGCGAGTGCACACACACATCAAATTTTTACTCGATTTAATGTTCACTTGTTTTTCCAAGTTCTTGCGTTCCTAAATTATTTTTCTGATGATTCTTTACTTTATTTACTTTTCCTTAGCGAGTGGTTTTAGGCTGAGAAGGTTCCTAATTTTTAATCGATGAGAGGCATTTCAACGTACCGCTAAGCACAATCATAGTATATTATCAATTTTTCATTCCTGTATCTTATATACTCCAAGGAAATTACAAAACTAATCTAGGCCGGGAGTGGGCCACCTTTCCATTAACTAAAAGGGCAGGATGAACTACCTAATCCTGAAGAAGTACAGGACATTTGCCCCTATCATCGTCGCGACGAAGACATATTAAGTTCTCGGGCAGTGGGAGGCCTGGATTAGAGAGTTGACAGAGGTACACGCAGATATTCATAAAACCCGATCATGAGGCGTCTATTCATGTCCAAGCCAATATATATAATATTATTTAAGTACGATTGGACATATTTGGATTAAACCTGATCAAAAATGATGATAAATTCTTGCATCAATATCACCAACGGACAAAATAAAGCAGAACTGTACCTATGGGTTGTAATTTTTTATATTTCGTTTTGGTTCTGTAAAGAAAATTATTATTTTGAGGTTTTTCTATTATAGGTACACGTGCACACTTTTATAAAAGAAAATAATATGTACAAGGAATACCGATATAAATTACTGTAATAATTATTACGAAATCAAAAGGGACTAGGTATGAAAATTAATTTCTTTGGACTAGATTTGCATTTTTCTTAATACGAGATTCGTATATGTTTAAAGGCCCTTTCCCGACTTCATAATGATTGGCCTTTAGTTTCGCCTTTAGTTTCACAGTTAAAAATGTGTTTTTTAAATCTAAAAATATTACAGCCTTCGAGATAGGGAAACTAGAAAACAAATTTAAACTTTCCGGCTAGTTCTAGTATTTGGAATGTAACGAAAATATTGGAAGGGTTTTGATAAACTGTATGTTTTGTCCGTAACTATTTAGTTACAGTTCAGTTACTACATGTGTTTATAGATAACTAGTATTCACTAGTTATTAATAAACACTGGTCCATGTAGTTAAATTCATATTATTCTATCTTTGTTTGTTACTTCGCAGTAGAAATTTGCTTTTGTAAATAGGTACTCCTGACAAAATTAATATTTGGTTTTTACTGTGTTTAGACTTCCCGATCAGCGTAGTAGTACAATGATGAGGCTTAAAAGAATGAGGACCCGGTTTCGGTTCCCGTTTTGGGTCGATTTAGAAAATGAGTCTTTCTAACTTCGCTCGGGTCTGGGTGTACTTAAAGATGCCCCTTGTAAAATCCTGGATAGGTTTCTCGTAACTCGACATAATACAAGGATGTGAATTACTTACGTCAATACAATGACAATTTATTGGGTATTTGACACCATTAAAAATAATTACAATACTTAATTTGTTCTACAGAAGGTACCATTCATTAATTAATTTTAATTTTAGTTACTTTGTAAACAATCAAAATTTCTTCGGTTGAACATAGGACCATATAACGACCTCCGTAGCCGAGAGGCGAGAATGTAGAATAAATAAATAATAAATAAATAAATATTGGACAACATCACATACATTGCTCTCATCCTAAGGTAAGTAGCTAAAGCACTTGTTATAGTTATAGAAATCAGAAACAACGACGGTACCACAACACCCAGACCCGAGCCAATATAGAAAAGTTCGTTTTCTACATTGACCCGACCGGGGATCGAACCCGGAACCTCAGAGAAAATGAACTTTTCTGTATTGGCTCGGGTCTGGGTGTTGTGGTACCGTCGTTGTTTCTGATTTCTATAACACAAGTGCTGCAGCTACTAACCTTAGGATCAGAGCAATGTATGTGATGTTGTCCAATATTTATTTATTCATTATTTATTACGTTTCTATCGCCATTCTAAATCCACTAAATCTATGGAACAGTAGCGTTTTGATAGTTTAAAAAATACCAACCGAATTGAGTACCTACTCCTATTTGAAGTTGGTTAATAAAAAGACGTCAACGATAGGTGGTGTCAAGTATCCTATTGTGTGATTTTATTTTGAGTATATTTTTAGTATAATATGTCTGAAATAAAACAATAGAAAAGATAACAACATATTGGACAAAGTAATACTTATATCACGAGCATGATTCATGACCTATTCGGTTTAGTTTTAAGCTAGTCGTTCCAGATGATATTAATCAAAGTTGTGATTCAGTAAATCTGCCACGGTGTATTGGGCCCTGAAAATAGACGGAAGATAGTAGAGGACTAGTCAATAGACACGATGAACGAGAAACCCTTCCATACAAAACCGTGATTGAGGCCTTGCCCTAAATTTTAGATAATACCGACCACTATCTATAGGCACGTTACGGAATTTGGGAAACAGATTATTAATTCAAACATTATCAAAGGTTCTATAGTTAGGTACTATAAGTATAGTCTATAATCTCAACGTAATTCTTAATGGTAAGATTAATGACTCTAAATGCCATTCATCAAACAAATTGAAGTTAATTTATCACTTGGCTAATCATATCTAACATGTTTCTCCTTTAGTGTACATTTTATATATTTAACATAAGTAGAATTAAAAAACAACAAAGTATTAATAAACAAAATTATCGGAAAAAGGGATAAACATCCTTGTAATAAGAGGTACCAGAATATTAAAGCTACGGGGGTTAGCACACTCATAGCTATGCTTAGAAAACAATGCTTTCTCTGTATTGATCCCTCAGGAATCAAATCCGGAACCGTTTGTGTTCAACTACATACTACGCAAACATACCTAGTTATAACAAATTTAATCTGAGGAGGTAAAGAATGTTTATAAAGTTACATTACTAGACTACTCAGATATTATTACCTCATATTGTCTGAAATCTCGCGTGACTTCTGTTAAATATTCATGTCGTGAACGTAAAATTTATCACTTCATGATGTAACCGATCATTTCATTAGCTAGTGCTTTTTCGTGAAATTTAACAGAACCTCTGGCCACATTATGATGTGGTCCGGCCAGATCAATGAATACTTACTTATAAGCGTTTGACGATATAGGGGACGCGACTAATTCATGATATTATGGTCAAACATTAGTGATCATATCGTAAAATAGTTACATCATCCACGGTAGAGCGTTGATTTTGCATTTATACTTTGATCAAAAATACTACTAAATATTTAACAAAATGACGTAACTTGTAAACGTATTTTTATATTTATGATATGGCCACACGTGGATCGACATACTTAATTATGATTTTTTTTTCGTTTTAACATTATGTCTTATCATTATGTTATTTAGTTTGCCACATCATGAAATGTAACCCATGAAATGATCAGTTACATCATGAAGTGATCACGATCTGGCCACGTCATTCAAATTTAGCTAAGCATTTTAGTAATTAAATAATTGTTTGTTGATCAAATTACTAAACTCCACAATTGTTTTGTATTGTTACATACTTCAACGACAATTTCGACAAAACATTCGTATTTAATCGAGAGCAGTGCCGACGTAGGTAATAAGACGATCCAGTCCCGCGTGTAGGAAGTCCGCATTTGTACTTTTTGTCGCATTCAGTTTTCGCAAGGCGCAAGGGATCCCCGTTTTTATTCTGAGGAAACATTTTATTTGATTGTCTTTTGTTTTGTTTCGCTTTAAGTTTGCAAGTACCAAATTGAACGCAGTTTGATGATAAGTAATAGTTTTTTAGTTAGGATAAAATTAAAACACAGTTTAACAGAAAAAAATAGGTACTCATTTTTGCAATAAGAGTGATAGTTCAAAGGTTTCTTAAAACCGTATTTGCTATTCAGTAATAACATTAGTATAAGATCATGCTTCTGTACTAAGTAGATATAAGTACTATGTATAGTTAAATGCTTCAAGTGCATTTGCTGTTGTAAAAAAAACTGTAGGCACATAAATCTTATCACAGTCATGATGTGTTATGGTACATAAAAGAAGTTTATTTTTTTATTATGCTGGCTATTGTTTGCTGTGCACTTTAATTTTCAAGTATCAATCCTAGGATATAGCTTATTGATTCGTTACTTATGATAAAATTAATCATCATCAGTAATAAATCTGTGACTAATATAAGAGAATACAAAATCCTAATGTAATGTTATGGTCATCAATGGTACAGGCTAAGTATTTAGCAACGTGCTGTTATTAAGATTACTTTTGTAATACAGAAGGAACCCTGCAACAATCAATAACATTGTGGAACACTCACAAAACTTTGTTGTACAGCGCCCTCTCTTGACAAAAGCATTTGCGTTAGCCAAGGTGCTTCTAAACGCACTGTGGCGGCGCTATTAACTTTTGGAGGTGCTAGTTTAGCAAGAGGTTTGAGCCACCCTTCCATAGATGGCGCTAAACAGGAATATAAGTCGACAGATCTTTTTACTGTTGTAACGTCGAATAGTTAGGAAAACTATGAGGAAAATACACCTATTCGTAATTCTATCTATTAGAATATAAAACAAATTTAAATATTGTACCATCAAATTGTTTAAATAAAACATATTATGGTGGCACATTAATTAAGAACTACTTAAATATTTTTAGCTCACTAAAAATTAGATTAAATTAATATAAAACTTTAGATAAATGCAACTTTAGTTAATTTATTTGGAAAGTTCCTAATGTTGCTCACGGCAATTAGTTTTAAATGGATATAAACGTAATCAAGTCAGTCTTTGATAAGCAGCGTGCCACCATAGAAAAAGAATTAGTGCCACTATATTTTTTGTCACGCAAGAAAAGGACAGGGGTCAGTGACATCGTGTCTACATTATTTTTCAATGATTAAATAACAAACCTGTAACCCTTCTTCAGTAAAATGGTTTCTTAATAACTTTAGAGAAAGAACAATTCCAAAAGCTTATTGAATCTATGTTACCTCATTATTTTTAGGTTTATGATATTTTTTTGTTCGTTTTATTTTTTATAAAATTTATTTTTAATTTCTTTTTTTATTTTTCTGTTTTTAGTGTTAAGTCGAATTATTTGAGTGGAAACAACAGATATCGGCTTTGTACCGATTTCATCCCTCTATTTTAGAATCCTTAAGGGTAATTAATGTTTTTACTTTAAATATTTTCAACACCATTTTCTGAAGTAAAAGTTATCTGTTCACACAAAAAAAAACACAGTCTAAATAGACTTCACCCCCTTTAGAAGAACCCCTTCTTTTTTGAAGTCGTATAAAACTCAAATAGTCGATAATGTGCAACGGATTAGCAAGCTAAAGTGGCAGTCAGGCGATGCACATAGCAAGTAGAACTGACAGCCGAAGGGGCAGAAAGGTTCTGGAATGGAGGCCACGTACCGGCGAGCGCAGCGTTAGACGTCCACCAATAAGGTGGGCAGACGACCTGGTAAAGGTTGCAGGAAGCCGCTGAATGCCGCTTCCAACCGGCCAATCTGAAAGTCACTGGACGAGGCCTTTGTTCAGCAGTGGATGTCCTGTGGCTTAAATGATAATGATAAGTCGATAATATAATTAATAAAGATGTCATAACACAACTCACTACATCATTTTTCGTAAGAACCACCAAACAGAACGTAACCAGACATCAAACACTTTTCATTTCCATTCGCAAATGCGATAACGATCTCAAAACTATACTCCTGTAAAATGAGTTCAGCACGATATAACAATTAGGGAATTAAATAACGAGCCGGGACGGGGTTTTTGTGAAACACCAATTACCTAAGCAGATAAGGATTGTCGTCGGGGTGCTTCCGAGAAATGCGGCGGCTTCGTCGCGTGATTTTGTAGAACGGGGCACGCTTACTGCAGTTATGAATTAATACTGGTAAGAGATAAAATTAAATTTCGAATAACAACATAATTTGTAAAAAAATCGCTACTTAAGCTTGAGTGATAAGAAAAACTTTACTAATGTTTATTAAAATTACGTTACATACGAGGATTGGAGGTCTCGATGTATTTTTTTTTAAATTGCATTTCTTTATGCAGTATTTAAGATACCTACTGCTCTTCCAGGTTCAGTTCATTTATTTTTACTTTATATGTAAATCTGAAATTGTTCTACTAATTTGTCCAAAATTGAAGCAAAGCATTTTATTTAATTCACAATGTTACAATAGACGGTGCACTACATTCTGTCAATAAAATAAAGACATAGCAAATATTGTTCTAGTTAGTCTAAATTTTGTCACCAGACAAGCGTGCTTGTTAGTTTTTAAAGGTGAACTTTAAAATATAATAGATAACAACTGCTGCCAGCAGTTTACCTCTAGCAATATTGAAAAAGTTTCCAAAACACAAGTTCCTGTTAATATTACTGGCCCAGGCCAGAGAGTCCACGACTAAGTTTATCGTCGTCGCAACGGAATTAAGCAATTACATGCAAACTCTGAAAACTTCGGTGAAACAGAAAATACCAAACACTGCTTTATACTGGTACTCCCTTATATTTGCAATTCAATGTCTCTAGGCAATTTAAATTTCTTCGACTTTGGACTTAAATGAGTTGGTTTTAGGCACTGAAAAATTTCGCAAGACAATTTTGTTTCCAGCGTAATGTTGTGGATGATAATTTAGTTTCTAATTAATATATTATGTTATATATTTTTTAAACGTTCTTTTCTACTACTACTTCTATTCAGGCATACACTAGTTACAAATAAAATAACACTGTTTTCAGTCTAACACAGTCAGAAACTCGTTTCACAGACCTAATTTTTAAGCAAAAATACCGTTATCGCATGTACCATCACTTGTTCTTCCAACACGAACGTGCTACTCCGTTCGTACACTATATACGGTGGCCTAAAAAGTCTAGTAAATTTGCAAAGTGGCAATTTTTACCTCGCAAAATTTTGCATACAAAATATTCAGAGCGTGGACGACGGGGAACAAAGCTGGACGCGTGTAATATGCTTTCAGTATTTACATTTTGTGCCGCGTCCACTTGGGGCCCTACTCTATGTGAATGTCACTGCATGACGCATGGCGGGCTCCTTAAATGAGATTGTAACGAGTGTAGTTTGTATAGTGATTACGTGAACCGACCTCTGTTTTCCTGTATGGGATGCTACATTTAAGGTCATCAGGATCTTCTCCCCCTTTCAGTGTTATTAAGAGTGTTGCACTAAATTACAGCACAGAATTAAAACGTCATCAGTTTATTGTAATTAAGGTCTACTTTGATACGTAAAGAACAAGTCAGCCATAATTTTTTTCAATTCAACTATGGTATTTTGTTATAATTTTAACGTAAAATATCGGCAGGTAAAGTTATTTAGTAGATTAGACATCATGTCGGGGTGCATTACTATAGCTTTACAAAAACCGTAGTGCCCGATCCACAAAACTTATTCTTTATATAAAAACTTTTTGTTATCACCAATATATGTTTCAAAAAGCGTTCATCATCATCATCATTTCAGCCATAGAACGTCGCTGCTAGACATAGGCCAATGACTTCCAGATTGGCCGGTCACAAAGCGCTATTTTAGTAAAAAACATTATTGCATTTGAAATATTCAGAGTGCGGGTGACACTACGACAAAGCGCGGCACGTATAATACGATTTTATTGTTTACATTTCGCGTCCACTTTGGGCGATGCTATATGTAAATGTCACTTGGCCGTAATATGTTGTCACTAACATCACGTGCAGTGAGATTCTCAAATGAGTTTGTAACGAGTGTTTACTGAATACGTGAGGCAATCTCATATAAGTACCACTTGCATCTTGCGTAAAGGATGGTTTAATTCCATGACAGCTTAGCTACTTTTCAACCATCTTAATAAGCAATGTTCTTAATCGACTGTACATTTTTTTTGTGTTTTGGTTTTATTAGTCCAATATGATACGACGATAATATTATCCTGTTTTAATAAAGTAATTAAGCATATACTGAGTCCGTTTATTAAGTTTGTTTTATTTCTGCCTCAAAAAATTATTTTTATGTAAAACTAACTAAACTTAGACGTTGAATTTGATAATTCTATTTTATTGATATGGCAAATATTGTAGTCTGTCTCTTTTATATTTCATTGAGTTTTAACGAGCAATTTATATTAGAGGCGATTTTTTGTGATATTTTGTAATAATCGTGGAAAAAAAATAACTTAACGTAACGTCTTTATAATGATTATTTACCTCTTTTTCATAGTAGTAGTAGGGTTTCATTTTTGTATACTTTTTTAATTATTTAAATGTCAACTATTGCAGAATATGGGCATTATCAATACGATGTTTATTGATTAATATTTTTTTAGATCATTAAAACGTCATTTTTTAACATGCAACACGAAAACTTAACCTTAATTTTGTAATATTCTTTCAACAACTCATTAACTTTACAACGTAACAGCAATATAACTGGAAACACAAAACCAATTAAATTTCAGCACCCAAAGAAGCCAAGAGAACTGTTGAATCGGCTCCTGAATCGCTTACAGAAAGTGTTTAGAGAAACAATAGCTTGTACTAATTGCGGTTCCCAGGCGGTCGGAACGCAAACCAGTTTGACGCACGGAACAACGCAGGGAACAGGAACGTAGGTGCGGAACAAGGAACGTAGATAACGTTCCTAACGTAGGTAATCGCTGTTAATGAACTTCTGTGAAGGCAATCAGTATAGGGTGAAACGGAATTTGTTTAGGCTCTGCATTCGTCTTGTGCATGGAACACATGAGTGACTCGTATAAGGCTTTATTGTCCCTTTACCAGTTCATATGAAGAAGCAATTTACTGATAGGCGGTACGAAGTTTGCCGGGCCAGCTAGTTTTAAATAAAGTAGATTTGTCATGCTGCGAATATTAATTGCTTTAAGGGCCCGATTTTCAACTTTAGTAGGTACTACCACAGAGTAAGTATTAATAAGTTTTAAATATTGACAGTTTAGGTTAGAAAAAATGTCGAAATAACAATTTTATTCGTCGGATAAAAGTTATCAGCGGGGTAACCATGAACTCTTAAAACAATCTTAAAGCTGTCAAATTTGTCAATTTTGGTACGTCATTACATATAAAATTTGACAGATTTGATAATGTTTGACAGATTTGAGATTGTTTTAGGAGTTCGTGGTTATCGCCTTTAGCCATGAACTCTTAAAACAATCTCAATTCAATCAAATTTTGTCAATACTGTAAAATTTTGTACGTAATGACGTATGAAATTAACAGCTTTGACAGATTTCAGATTTTTTGAAGAGTTCATGGTTACCCCGCTGACGTTTGAAAATCGGGCCTTACACTTCCACATACCTTTTCTGCCAAAAGTAGATAGTTGCACGGTATTTCAACTTAAACGTTAACGCTGGTCCCAGGTTGTATTCCCGGTTTTAGTAAATTTTCTTAACCGATTGAGAAAATATTGCTTTGTATACTAAATATTTTAATTACAATTTAGTGTTAAAACAAAAGTCTTTCTAAAGTAACAAAAAGTTGTAAAATGGGTTTAATCGTTTATTGTCTCTTTGAATTAACACAAAATAACAATTATAACAAATTATTCTCCGAATCGACATTAATTCCGCTTTAAATCATATTGCAGTGAGTGTTTCTGCGATTAATTGCGTAAAATAGCGTTATCTGCGTTATGGCGAATGTTTGTAAACTTGTCCAACCGTAAATAACGGGCACTAAGCTTATTAGCATAAAACCGACTCGACATTCCCCGAATTACCCCAAAATCTGTTAACAAATGGTAGCTTTGCATAATTGAATGAGTTAAACTCAAACTCTGGCATATGGAGTGCGAATTTGGGTAAAAAAATACGTCCGCAACCGATTACGGGCATATGTAATGTCAAATTCATATTTGCGGTGTCAACATACGGTTTAGTTTGTCTAAAAAATCACAGACGCTTCTAAAACGTAGCTAAAACCTATTTTATTATAACTACGTCGCCACATGATTGTGTTCAACAGAATCATCTGCAGCTCTTATGAATTTAAAAATGTTTACTCGATTAAAAAGTTACAAAAATATAGTATCTCACTAAAATTTGTATTATTTTGTAAAGTCTAAGCTTGAGTTGAGCTAAAACAAAAATTAGATTTCCACTTCTTGAAAGTAAACCTAAATACCTAATAATAAATTGTTACCACAATCACACCAATTAGCTAGCCCTACACTAAGCATAGCTTGTACTATGGCGACTAAGTTAACGGAAAAACATATAACATTAAATACGTTTATAAACGTCCATGACTTAGGTACAAATGCTCGTATACAAGTATTTTTGGTCTTTGGTTTTTTTTATAGTTATAAAAACACAAAATTGTTTACCGAAAATAATAGTGTACGTGTTTATTTTTCAGATTACCTAGTATACAGACCGATGTACATTGTATTCCAGTGGTTTCGTTGTCACGATAGGGGTCTCTTCCACGCCACAAAATGTGAACAATTTTCTGATAAACATCTGACACGACATTGTTTACGTTTGACGTGCCATTTATATTTCCATTTGTCAAAGTGTGCTTTACGATTTGTGGCAGCCTTAATAATTGTAATATACACTTGAATTAGGGACTGCATTGGACACGGAAAGCAGGAATAAAAAATGAGAAAATATAGCGCGTATTAATAAAATAAACTTGACATGTTAATATTATAGTTGACATTGTGATAGATTATTATTCTTATTTTCTTATTTTAATCAATTTAATGTAATACAATTTCATAAAATAATGTGATATTTCTACGCCAAACCTGGTAGAATATGTAGAACAAACCTAAATTTAAGACCTTAATATGTTACCATATTCTTAGAAATAAATGAATTTGATTTGAAAAAAAAAACGTATTTTAATTGCTGAAATGTGTGCTTTGTTACAGATGTCGAGTGACGTTATAAAAGCTGGATAGACAGGTAAAGTATATATTTTTTTCAAGTAAGTTCGCAAATGAAGTTATAATATTTTTATACAAATTTATGAATATGTATTATTCCAAAAGTAATGAGTAGTTAATTATGTTTATTATTGCTAATAAAATAACTGTTATTATTATTGTCAATTCAAGACAAGCCGGCGGTATAGGTAATTATGAGCATGAATTAATTATATTAATAACCATTTACGTTCCAATACTCACAGGATGGAGGAGGCTGTAATTACTCCGCAACTGCTATTTATAATTCAGCGGGGTCCTACTACCGACTTGTAGGCCCTGAACTTATAAGACGGTCCTCGCTAGGTACTAGCGTATCCTTGGAAGTATGTAATCAGCTACGAAAACGACCTTTTACCATTATAGAAAATAACAATAGTAAAATAAGAATATTGATCCATGCGTGGTGCTTATTTTGCTGACAAATTTTGGTCCCATGCGTTTTTACGTGCGTTACACGTTTTTATATTTGCGCTGTTTATAAATACGAACGCGAGTCCGCAGTCATTTGCATCTTGCTCATTCCAAGTCAATATTGCGCTGTAAGGACTGCGTAAAATGAGATACGAACGAGGCATGTTTCAATTGCGAATCGGCAGAAGTTTAGTTGTTTAGTTAGAAGATGTTTAACGTCTGAGCTAGCTGGTGTTAGAGGACAAAATTCAGCACGAAAAAGCCTAGCATCAGAAGACACTAAGTGATACTCTGGCAAAGCTCAATTCATTTGTTCTACTTATTTATTCCCACATTGGGTTGTTCCTAAATCCTCGATCGTAGCTGCCATGCACCGTTTGCTACTTAGAATCATTTAAAAGATTTAATGGAAAAATTATGATGATATTATTCACAGTTGTAATGCTACAGATCTTAGTAGGGTTGCTTGTGTGTGCGTGGCTGTTCTGCCCTTACTGGGTTCACGCCGCCACCGCGAAAAGAATTGTATTAAAATAAAACGCATGTTTATTCGTAAATTGCAATAAATTAGACATCTTACTCGAAAAAATAAACAAAAAGTTGTTTTTGATCGTAAAAGTTGATAGCCTCGCTGCGCCTACAAATTCCATCACCTATAATATGTTTTATAATTTATTGTTTATTTCTATTTGTTTTCTTTTATATATTTTGAATTACACAAAAATGTATTATATTTTTTTAAATCCGAACACTTCTGGTACCCATTTAACACGATTACTGCCTATAGTAGGGCCTTTAGTGCTTTTGCACTCTGTTTAATCTTACCTACTACGTTTAATTAACTACTCGAAACGCACTAACTGTTCAGCTTATAACGACGAAATGTGTCCTAACAGATTTTAACGACAGCTAATACGCTCGTAATGCTTTAAATATGATTACTATTCCGTTTATCATTGCTATGAGCATACCTCTATAGCCCTGGTTATAATACTAGGGGACTGTTTCACTATGTACAGATAAGTTCTGGGCCATAACCATGAACTCTTAAAACAATCTCAAAGTTGTCAAATCTGTCAATTTTGGTACGTCATTTCATACAAAATTTGACAGAAATGATAATGTTTGACAGATTTGAGATTGTTTTAAGAGTTCGTGGTTACCGCCCTGGGCCCTAACCATGTACCAAAATTGACAGATTTGACAACTTTGAGATTGTTTTAAGAGTTCATGGTTAGGGGGCTGCATTAGTTTTGTATAGGCTATTTGTTACTTATTTTTAGAATAAACACTATTTTCGCGTTTCACGACCGTCAAACATGACACATTAATTCAAGCATTATCCTCTACATATTTTTTTGTGTGCATATCCGTTTGACAGTTTTATCAGTACATTGTAAAACAGGCCCTAAATGATGTAAAAATAAATAACAATTCGTTGGATATTGATCATTACAAGCAGATGACTTTATCGTTCAATAAGATACAAAGGACTTAGTGTATTTAAGTTATTCAAGAAACCACAAACAGTCAATTACTTAATTGAATGTCAATACAAATAAAGTAACCAGTACAAAAATCCTAAAACCTCAACACTTTTTAAACTGACATCACACAAATACATGCTTTCTCGCATCAGCAACATAGCTATTGATATATAATATAGCGACAAGACAGTTGCCGCCGACTATCCTCGCCTTACTTAATTACAGAGAATATTATGCTAGTCTAATTTCTGCCAATTGTTCTGAAGGGCTAACTCGGCATAAGCTATTAGGAGTCAAAGGCAAGCTCTCAATGGTAGAGACCCGATCGATTTAGAACCATTCGCATGTTACAGTTTGTTAAGCTTATGCCGTTTGAGATTTCAAATCTTTGATATTGCGATTGCAAAGTACTCGAAAATGTATTCGATTTGATACTGTACTGCATCGACATAAGGAAATGTGAATACATATTTTTGACGAACTGTGCCTTGTGGAAACATATTTCCAGGGCTTTAGTTACTTCTGCTATTCAGAACGCGTCTAAAGAAGGTTTATATCGTACAAATACCTTACGGATAAGATTTGCGACTAGGATGGGTATACCTACAGTCTTCTATTTTCATATCGTAGCAGGAAAGAATTAATGATATCTGCATCAAGACTATTTTGATTTTTATAGACATTAAAATTTACATAGTACAATTCACAAAAAAATCGCCCATTTATAATTTTCAAATGTCCGAGTTAGCCAAAATGTTAAATAATCAAGCTAAAAACTAAAAGGAAAATAGATCAGTTTTCTATAATTTCCTTCCTTTGTTGGTTGTTCCGAAACCTTGCACACTCTCCTTCACGGCCTACTGAGCGGTAAAAAACTATATTATAAAATAAATACCTATACCATACGCCATACCTAGCTATAAAGTGTAAGGCTCAAGCATCGGGGCTTAATATTTAATTACGCCCCCATAACTGACGTGATTGCATTTCCTGCAATTGACGTAACCGTTTATTATTTTGCCAATTTGAAACGATATTAAATTCTTGGAGGCAAAACCGGTCCCAATCGTAAACTATTTATTAAATCTTTTTGATTGACAATCAGATTACTGTTAGGTGTAATACAATTTGTATAGTGATCATAACTAAAATTTTAAACATTTAATTGCAACCTAAATATATTGGTTTTGTAAAAAAATAAAACAATGAAAGTGAAAAAATACAATTATTATATTGTTGATCCTATCATATCAATTTAAAAAAATCCAAAATTGAATTTTTATGCAAACTATTTTTGACAAAACGTGTCATAAAACTCCCATCATATGAAATTGATTTAAAAAGGGATTTAATTGGGAACATTGTTTTTTTGATATTATCTTTGTTGATCACTTTATCACTAATATTTATAACAAAGTATTTTCTTTATTAAATTATGAATTCGTACTAGCTTAGGACAAAACATTGGGCTAGGTACGCACTCCGACTAACCGTGGTCCTTCGTCATGGTACTTGACGTATTGTGCTTTAATATATAACGCTTATTCTTATGGGTTCGAAATATCGACTGGACGTACTAGTTGGATTCCAGCCAGAAGATTATCATTTGTCTGAATTAATAGCTCCGCTCCTTTTCGTTTTTTTGGAAACGCACCCTTATTAAATTCAAATTCAAACGGTACTTCCCTGTACATTTTGCAACACTGTCTATAAAGTACCGTGTAATGTTATCTATTATAAAGAAAAAAAACGAATATTACCTTAAATATCATGATACCTTTAACATTTTCCAAAATTACACACATTACCGTCACAAACTACAGGTTCCAGGAAACGTGTCAAAGTTACGTGAACACACATGATGACAGTGTATCAGGGGTAATAAACAGCTTTCACAATAAATAATTCGTGCCTCTGAAAAAATACAATGAAATACGAAACTGTAATTTGCCTAAACACCACCCACACGAAATCGTCTGAAATAATTGTACAGTGTAATTATCAAACTGGCACGAAGTTGCCACGTCAGCTGTTCACTTCGCCAAGTGAAATATCATTTCTTTTATTTAAGCGGCACTTGGATGACACCATCAGGGTTGTTAAGCCAAATTTTTGATAAAACTTTTGATTTAACTTTGTGGGTCTCTTCTCGTGAAATATGATCATCATCTTCGTCACAATTTCAGCTATAGGAGGTCCACTGCTGAAAATAGGTCTCCCTCATTGATGATGATGATAACGATGATGTCCTGATTTTCTGTATGTCTCAATATAACAGTTGTTGCATTTGATCAGTAGAAAGTTAAAACAAAAACATTGTGCATGCAGTCAGTGCAGTGAACAATTAAAATATCAATCTAAATATATAAAAGAAGAAACTGACTGACTGACTGACATATCAACGCACAGCCCAAACCGCTGGGTCTAGAGATTCCAAATTTGGCACGATGGTTCCCTATAAGATCTAGGGGTGCACTAAGAAAGGATTTTTCAAAATTCATCCCCTAAGGGGGTAAAATGAGGGTCCAAAGTTTGTATGAAACTTATATTCCTTGAACATATTTGCATGAAATTTGGTATGAATTAAGTACAGCAAAAATAATGAGTTACTTATTTCAGCATTTTCTAAAATTCAACCCCTAAGAGGGTAAAATAGGGGATGCAAGTTTTAAATAAACGCACAGGCCGATAGGCCCTTATGGCTAGAAAATTAAAATTTCGCATACGTATTTCTCATATGACGAAGGCATCCACTAAGGAAGAATTTTCCAAAATTCAACCCCCAAGGGGGTAAAAAAGGAAATCAAGTTCAATCAGTTTTAAATAAGCGCACAGACCAAATCCTTAGGGCTATCAACTTGAAATTTCAAACACGTATTCCTCATGTGACGTAAACATTCATTAAGGAAGGATTTTCTAAAATTAAACCCCCATGGGGGTGATATAGGGGATAAAACTTTGTATGAAACTTTTTATTCCTTGGATATATTTGCATGAAATTTCATGTAAATTGAGTACGATAAAATTATAGTTAAATATTTCGGCGTTCTCTAAAATTCAACCCCTAAGGGGGTAAAATAGGGGATGAAAGTTTGAAATAAACGCACAGGCCAAATCCTTGAGGCTAGCAACTTGAAATTTAACACACGTATTCCTCATATGACGTAAATATTCACTAAGGAAGGATTTTCTAAAATTCAACCCGTAAGGGGGTGAAATAGGGGATAAAAGTTTGTATGAAAACTTTTATTCCTTGGATATATTTGCATGAAATTTCATGTGAATTGAGTACGGTAAAAACGATGGTTAGGTATCTCGGCGTTTTCTGAAATTCAACCCCTAAGGGGGTAAAATAGGGGATGAAAGTTTGAAATAAATACACAGGCCAAACCCTTAGGGCTAGCAACTTGAAATTTAACACACGTATTCCTTATAGGACGAAAACATCCACTAAGGAAGGATTTCCCAAAATTCAATCTCCAAAAGGGTGAAATAGGGGATGAAATTATTATGGTTGGAAACCAAAGCAACATACATTGTTTTTTTTGTACTCAAGTCATAAGGTAAAAAGGGAAATAAAGTTTTGTATTTATGTAGGTAAAAGTAGTAAACGCACGTGTATCGTGTTATTATTAAGACTCTACTACCGCCTTTTCTATCCATCTGACTGTCTTTCTTTCAAGAGAAAATATCTCATTAACATCATCATCAGCCCTTGAAAGTCTACAGCGAGCGGCTCTGAGCTGTTTGCATCAAGCGGCTGCCCGTTACGATGATTTCTCGGCAGTCCACGGCGTTGTCGGCCTGTCTACGCTTCGTCTTCCAGTTTGTGGTCGCCAGTCAAAATTTTTCTTCCCCTATGGTTGTCAGTTCTGCGAGTGAAGTGGCCTGCCTATTGCCACTTTAGCAATTCGAAAAGCAATGTCGGTGACTGTCTAGAAATGTTTGAAAAACTTGTGGATGGACCTCAGCCCGTCTATCTGTCAGTATGTCTGCTGTCTGTCTGCCACGAGCAAATAGCTCAGCTTTCAGCCGCTCAGAGATCGTCGATCGACAGCTGAGGGACAGACTAAAGTGCGTTGAGTGCGCGCTTCAACCCATACAAGGTGCACAAAAGAATGGGACACTCCTTAAAACCACGTGATCAGCTGGTCATATACAACAACTTTTTCTATGGGAGCAACCTCGAAATTGAGAATTTTTTTAGCTGCTCCCTCGCATCACACTCACTCGCATCGCATACTTCGATGATAATGTATGGAGCATCTGAAAATAAAAACACGATTTCGATGTAGCTCCCATAGGAAAAGTTGTTGTTTATGACCAGCGTCCCATTTTTTGTACACTCTGTATAATACAGCATACGCTATATTTGCGATTAATTGATTTACAAATATTTCTTTTTACCGTTTATTTACCTGTTAAGCACTATTTTTCTTAATTGTTATTGGATAACCTTTAAAGTTTATATTGTTTTTTTTAATCTAGATCAGCGCGGGCAAAGCCGCGGGCAACAGCTAGTAAAATTATAAAATGGTCCAAAATAACTACACATTCTTATAATACATTTTTAACCTATAGTAATCTTTTTACAACCCAAGAATACATACTTCGACACCGGGACAGTTTTATTTGTGTTTGTCTTGCGCAAATTTATAACTACAATTTTTCTTCGGCATTAAAAATAATAATTGGTACTTCAAACAAGCAGAGGCAACCCTACAGGAGTCACACTTGTTGTCGCACTTCCATTCGGCAACTTTGAACATTTTCGACGTTTATGGACCATCTGCCGCCGTACAATTGTACTCCGTTGCCGCAATGCTTCTATTATTTTTCACCTCTGACGTCATTCTCAGGAGATACTTTTGAGTTTTATTAACATGTTTAATTAATTCACAAAAATACTTTCATTTGTGGTGAGAATTAAACAATTTATTATTATATATTATGTACTACAGTAATTGTAGTTTAACAGTGTATTCAAAAAACTTTACATACAAAACATAAACAACTGCTTAGAATTGGAATAAATAAATTAAAATTATAGTTACAAATATTTCATGATTCTGCGATATTTGTAAGTAGTAGGTATGTTAATCAATTTTGATTTAACACCTTATATGGGACAGTTTACATTACTACATAATGCAGACTACGTTGTTCTCGGTTTTGCAAAATAGTATTGTGACATTGAAATGAAAGAAATGCTCAATATCATGTTAGCATCGCTTGATCAGATCTAGTTAACGGTCTAAATCAAAGCTTTGTTCATAAATGAGCAGTAATCTGAAAAAAACCGGCCAAGTGCTAGTCGGACTCGCGCATGAAGGGTTCCGTACCATTTTCTATGAAAATGGCAAAAAAACGCGTTTGTTGTATGGGAGCCTCCTTTAATATTTATTTTATTATGTTTTTTAGTATTTTTTGTTATAGCGGCAACAGAAATACATCATCTGTGAAAATTTCAACTGTCTAACTATCACTGTTCATGATAGACATACAGCCTGGTGACAGACGGACAGATAGACGGACAGCGGAGCCTTAGTAATAGGGTCCCGTTTTACCCTTTGGGTACGGAACGAAGAAATATTAGAGCAAATAAATACACCAAAAAACAGCTTTTACAAATTAGATTCTTAAACACACGGAGAGCTTTAAGCAAGATACACAAGTAAATAATTATCAACAAATCGCCGCCTGTATCAGCCTCGATACTGCGAAATAGATATTCGCCAAGTTGAAATTTGACGAGACGCTATTAATTAATACCATCCATTAGCACCGCTCGCTCAGAGCGCTCTATTGCTCTAAACGCAATTAGTTCACGGCAGCGACACCGCTCGCTCCAACCTAAATATAATTCGCGCCCTAATAACATTAATTCTCTGAGTGTTCGTAAGAAATTCTAGTTCCTAATGAAATATTCTGATCTGGAAAACTTGTTTAAAGTAAGTGGATTGCCGTGTAGAAAGCTCGTGATATTGCTTGTGATGTTAGGATAAACGGAACGGGTGATATCTTGAGTAAAGTTTGCTGCAGTAGATATTAACAAATAAAACATTTAAAGCATCGTAATTGTGGCTGGTCCAACCTATAATGGGAAATGTTCTGAAACAAATTAAGTAATTGCTTCCCAAATCCGTACAACAGTAAAAACGTTATTACAGGTCAGGAGACTGTCCTTCTATAAGAAGATTGAATTAGTCTCAATTTAAAATCAGACTAGTTCATCAACACGAATAACTAAACAATTTAATTCAGTTGCCTAAAATCTTAAGAAAAGACTGGCCTAACTTTAATTATTTAACTTAGTTGCATCTAAGTAAAAAATACTGCTACTGCTTAGCTCTATTAGTCAGTAGAAATTACTAAAATTTGAACGTACAAAAAACCCAATAAGATTATAAAACTTCTCACAAACACAAACACCAAATAAATGCAAAATAAATACACCCGTTTCCGAAAACGGAACAAAGTTGCCGGCTGTTCCGCGCGAAGGGGATTTGCTTTAGTGAAAATATTTGAATCCAGTCATCGGTCGAGGGCGATCGATGCACCTGAGAATCCTTAGATAAGAGCACTAGAGAAGAGCTATGATTTCTGCGAATTGTCACGGCTTGAGCGAGTTGGATTATGAACGTGTTACACGGAAAGACCAAGGTTTACGGTTAAGTATCAATAGGTACTGCTTTCAATAGTGGCTTTGATTTAAAATTAAAACTTACACTTTGCCTATTTTCACTTGCTTCCACCGTTACTCATTTGTCTTCTTAATGTCAGTAGTATCGATTTGAGAATGTCATCATCATCAGCATCATTTCAGCCACAGGACGTCCACTGCTGAACATACGCCTCACCCGGTGACTTCGAGATCAGCCGGTCGGAAGCGACCTGCATCCAGCGGCTTCCTGCTATCTTTGCCAGGTCTTCTGTCCACCTTGTGGATGGAAGTCCCACGCTACGCTTGTGGGTACGTGGCCTCCGTTTTAGAACCTCTCTGCCCCATCGGCCATCGGTTCATCGTGCTATGTGCTCCGCCCACTGCCACTTTATGCCACAAGTTAAGAATGTGTCCAGTTGAAAAAACGGAAAACATTATTCAATTTGCATTAAAGTCTTTGATGTAATTTTTTTGTAGCAAAAAGTAACAATAACTTGAACGACATTAACCAATAAAAGAACTAAATCAACTATGTGTTATCATAATATATTAAAAGAGTTCCTAAAATCACACCCGGTGCACTTCAAATCATAATTTTGTCTCGTCTCGTGCAAATTCGAGCGAGAGTAAATAGCATTAGGGTTTGTTCCCCTGAATACTTCGAGATTTATTCAGAAACTCTACGATGAAGAACATTTATTGTGCTGATTATTTTACTTTAAAAAATTGAGATGATTCTTATTATGGATAGTAATAATATATTCGATTTCTTTTGTTGATAAATTACAAATCGTTTAAACGGTTTATTTCGACTTTCATAGTTATTCAAAAACTATTTAATATTTGTTTGAGTGAGTAGCTTTTGTCTCGTTGAATAGGCAAATTGCTAGTTTCATATACAAATGGTCATGAACCCTTGCTTCTAGTGTCGCTGATGATCGCAATATTTATGTATGTTTAAGCCAATTTCGTCCACTGATGTACTAATATAGTATAATAATTTCTAAATATTTGCAATATTGTTATTAGTTTTGGTATAAGGTTTATTTCATGCTTTTTACAAATCATATCTTTTTAAACTTTGTAGCTTTTGTTTTTCCTTTATCGCACCGCCAAAGGTAAGTGCGACAAGAATTTCTGTTTGCCCAAATGCTCGAGAACACTATTTGATAATCTCAATAATTCGTTGTTAATGTCCAGCACCTTTTTACGAATTTTTATCTGTAAACTGAAGTCATAATAAAATAAGACCCTAGGCCAGCTGCTAGTAATGACCTTTTGCTGACACCCACCCGAGGGTCTACTCTATTAATTCTACGAAAAAAGTTCTGTTTTAAATTCTCTCGCCATGGATGTTGCTAATTTCATACAAAGAATCAGCTTTTGTTGTCGCAAGCACACTTTAATTTTCCGAGACAGCAGTACTTTTCCACTATAGACCGCTCCGAAAGTCAACCACAGGCTGTAGACTGTAGACTATCAATTCTAACATAAGCAAGCCTTCAGTTCCTTACTACTACGAGTGCTAGCTTTTCTAACATCATAATACGCCCAAGAATCTCAATTTGTAAACGTAAATACACTCCTTACACGCCCTGAGACGGCAGTTTCATTTAGAACCAACGCACCGTAGCCCACGCTCTGAACGACCCCTACTGACACTGGCTGAGTGTCGACTCTGTCAGTTGTACCGAGAATTATTAGCGCAACTTTAACCCCCAGCTTTCTTTCGACGCTCCATGGACTCTCAATAGATTCATTAAGACTCTAACGAGATCTCGTAAACAGAATCGCGAGTGCTTTGTTTCGAGAAATGCGATTTGTACTATTTGTGTGTTTCCTCCCGTGATGTTTGTAAGTCTTTTGTGATCTTATTTCGGCATTTAGCTAAGATTCTCTACGTATCCTATTCTATATTGCCTCGGGTCTGGGTGTTGTGGTAACGTTGTTGTTTCTGACTTCAATAACACAAGTGCGTTAGGTACTTCCTTCATAAATGTAGCAATGTACGTCATGTCCAATATTTATTTATTAGGTACCTATATATCTTTGTGTATCACAGAAATAACTAACCTTATGAAATTATGGTAAACCAAATTCGTCTTGTAAAAACAATTGACTATTGTTTTGTTGGTTGTCCAACATGCGTTTCTTAACATTTTATCCTAATGAGATGTAACTTCGGTGACTTGTTGTGCGTACGTTATGAAGGGTTTCTGAACTAAAGAATAGCAAACAAAGAAGCAAGCAAGCAATGTAGTTTATATAAACTGCCATAGTCAAATTACAACCCTTTTATTTTACGACAAGCTCTGCCTGCCGAGAATTTTGAATAGAACCCCAACTTTTGTTACGTTTCATCGCGGACTACAACACAATATAAATATTGACACCCATAAAATTCGCAACAGCGTGCAAAATCCGGTATGCAAATCTAAACATTAAACACCTTTATTGTAGCACTAAAAGCAAATCGATCGGAAGACGAGACGACGTCGCCAAATCACGAAACGTAGGGAGAAGTATTTTTCAGCCGACTGCAACGCCGCGATAAGCCATGGCGCAAAATGTGACCGAATTTCAATCAAATTTATGAGTTATAATAATGATTATAGGTACTTTATCAGGGCTGCGCATAAAATTTGCAATTTGACTGAAAAGGTGAACTCTGCCGTAACAAATTTGCCG
Organism: Anania fuscalis; assembly: GCA_950371115.1. Classification (NCBI taxonomy): domain Eukaryota; kingdom Metazoa; phylum Arthropoda; class Insecta; order Lepidoptera; family Crambidae; genus Anania; species Anania fuscalis. Next base: position 9,443,723 of record OX493340.1, on the reverse strand, counting down.
GCAATCGTAAGGCGTTGATAACGATTCTGAATTAATCTGGGTGGAAAAAATCTACGGAGGGGCCGGCTAAATGATTCGAAATGTCGATGGATGGCTTTGCATTTGTCAATGCTGACGATTATGTTTTTAAGAAATGGTTATAAGTATAACTTCTTTTTATCTGAATGAGTTAAAATGATCCAGACAATTTTATATTTGCTTTGATTCAAACATAAAAAAGATATATTGTTACACATTCAGCACCAGCTTTTTATTGTAGTTTCCGTCCGTAGTAAACCTCTCCTAAAGTAAGGAATCTCCTCACAATTAAGTTACGCAGGGTTGCCAAGGACGAATAGAACAACCTTGGCCAACCTGGAAGTCACCTAACCGTCATGTTACACAGGTTGATCGCTATGGTCATAATAAAGTTCATTTCAGTAGAAATAATTTACAGGCAGGAATATTACCGCTTACCCGGCACATCAAGGCGCGAGCTAATTCATTTTCTTGAGCTGTGGGTCAGTCATGAAATTGAATCCGGAACCCTTTGCGCTGAAGGTGAAATACCGCACCATAACTTCGATTAGACCGACTCTTACCCTTAGCAGAATTCAAACCTGTTTCGTCTACAACTAATATAAAATTTGTATAATCTCATATTTTGATACTACAAAATACTTGTAATCATACAAACTGGAAGATAATTTATGCAACAACCTTAAAATTAGTTGATCGCAGAGAATATACCTGGCTAATAAACATACGAGTTTTCCCTCAAGCCAATTGGATAGGTCAAACCAAACCACAAACAGAAATGTAGATGCACCTTTTAATTAAATTTGAAGCTTTGTCTAGACTATCTTAAAGCTTTATGTAGAACTTGTATGAACTAACTCTATTAAGTCTGTCCTTGCACAAAGACATTGACTGATAAATTTCTGCATAAGAATAAGTTGGACTCTATAGTCTTTAGTTGTAATTTTAGTATGTATTTGTGTAGATTTGGAAGTTGGACTGCTTTTGTACATTGCGCTCTCCAAAATATACAGTCTCCTTCTGAGGGTGTTACCAGAGGTTTTAAAACTTAACATATTCTGATATATATTTTTTTAAAATAAATATTATGATCATTTTCAATAGGTATTTCTCCGTCCACTGTAGCTCCAACCTTTTCTAAGTCCTTCCGACTTCGGATGCAAAGTCAACGGAACATCCATATCCGTCCGTTAATCTGTCTGTGTGTCCGTATTTCAACTAGGAGACTTATATTACTAGTAAGCCATAATTTAGATATATAACATTACTAAGTTCGTCGAAATGAAAATTGCAAATTCAAAATTTTTTTTCGTTGCTACATTCTTAAACGAGTACAATACACGTTCACCTGTTAAAACGAGCCCAATTCAATGGTTTTTCAGATCGGTGAGCGTGCGTGGGCGTCATCTGTAGGAATGCCAAGTATTCACATATTAGCCCGGGCCGCTTCTATTTTTCCACTTCCATGCCACTTAGCACAACTTCACAGAGGTAGAATCATATTGCCGCATTCGATGCGTTTGTTCAAATTTATTTTATCAAGTAAACGCTGGGATTCAGCCCACTGGGTTGGAGTTAACGTGAAATAAGGTATGTTGTCCTCTTCGTTAATAGGTACGCCTATGTGTGTATAAAGTAAAAAATATGTATGTTCCGTAATTGGGCTGTAATTTGTAATACAGTGTAAATAAATAGCATAAAAGGTAAAACCCTAAAAAACATACTTTTTAAGAAAACACAATGAAACTCGTCTCAGGAACTGACTCATATAGGTCGTCATGCTAACAAAATAACCTGCACTTGTTTATTATTTATGAGGAAGTGACAAATCACTTTTAATATTTAAGCTGGATTACCACCCAGGACAAAAGTCTCTCCCAAATCCCTTCAACTCTATCCACGGCCAAACTATGTTACCTAGGAGTACTTGTCCAAAATATCATTTCGCCACCTTTTCTTCAATTCGCAAGACGCGAATTGAAGAAAAGGTGGTAACAATTGATAACAATTTAGGGACGATCTGGGACCACTTTCCAGGATGCATACCTTAAACCTAAAATACATTTTTTATACTTTTTGATTCGCTCAAGTCGTAAATTGGTAGCACAGTCGTCATTGCTCGACATGGACGACATACCTTAGCACAGCCAAGTGCTATGCCTAGCGGTGAAGATGGACTAATGAGGGGAGGTATTTGCTTAATTGTTTTTGCAGCTAGTGATTAGTGTTTTATTCGGAACGCTTTAATTGTGCGTTCATGTGGATTTGAGTCTTTGAGGATGCTTTGAAGAATGTAATGCAATTTTCCATTTCAATTTCGAATATTTTTCAGTTGTTTGTTTATAATTAGTTTTGTTAGTTTACCGATAAAAGATTGTATCCTAGATTCTTATAATCTTAATAGATAAATTGATAACTTATCGTAAGATAGGTAATCTATATATTATACAGCTAAAGTATCACTCTACTTAGGTAATCTTAACTTAACGGCTACTTTATATTTTATATTTAGCATCTTAACCGACAAATTATGGTTCTTTTGTTGTATTAAATAAGGTTGTAGTTACCTTTGACGACAATCAACTATGTTTTTTCATTCATTAACTATTTAAATGCACAACATTGTACCTATTTTTTATAGGCAGGTAGTATTATTCTATAAATGAATAAATATGAGTTAAATTAGACCGTATATCGTAGTCTACCTTCTGTACGTCTGTAATTTACCCTACTTATAGACGAAGAAACAATTCCAATTAATGTATATTTTTTAGAAGGCAATGCAATTATAGCATTTACAACTAATTATTTTATTGCCTCTAGAAATAGCCACAGAATATTAATTATTACTATTGTGTGGTTATTTAATAGGATTTAAATACTCACGCATGATTAATTGCACCTATTATTAACTGCGATTGAAACGTGTCCATTTCATTAAAACCGCGCAAACAAAACGCGCGATTGCCGAATCGCGCCATTTCCCGCCGAGAGACTGTGATTAATAGAGTTTTCATTGCCGTCGCATCCAAAATGACATAGTTATGATTCGCCAGTTCAATCAACTCGGTTTCAATAACAATTTTTCATTCTCGACACACTAATTAAGTGCTTTTCATAAATATCCCCATCGAAAGCGCAGCGTTTGTTCGAATTTCAACTTTAAAACTAAAGGGTAAGTTGCAGAATGCATTGTAATTAGGGTAACGAAATCGTGGTTCTGAGCGCGACATCCTTAGTAACAAGTGTAAAATATTTTCCCCAATCGCGGTACCTGGCGCCCCCTTGGGATATTTCAAGGGTGAATAAGCGCGCATAATAGCAAAGGGTACAATATTTTAAATTTTCAATCGCCGCGAGCGGTCCGACTCCCCGGGCAGAAACAAAGATTCCGTTTGGCGACTTTTGCTTTAAGTGCTAATAAGCTGCGCCTGAAACTGACTTACAAAGATTTAAAACTAATTTCAAAAATTGTGGCGCGTTAGGTATTCTGATTGGTCAGTATATTTAGGGAAAAATATTATGTTTTGTCTAATTTAATCAATAATGCATCTAAAAATTATTTAAGATCAAGGGTCAGGATGAGGTAAACGTTCAATTTAATTCAAAAACAATCATCAAAACATAATTCTAGGTAATAAATACTACAGTTGGCAGATTGTAAAGTGTTATCATAATTGAGTTTAGGATAGACTTGTATTCTGCCATACTATCTACCATAACGTAAAATTTTAGTACACGTAAAATGCCTATAAAAGTGGTTTCAAGGATTTTAAATATTGTCTAGAGGTCAGTTGAAATTTCTTTCGCTTCATTCGTTTGATAGGATAATACTTTAATCAAATTCGACGGTCAGCGTTCTGTAATATCTTCTCAATTTTACTAGCATAGAAATATGAAAATATAATTTACAAGTTGCCCAAATCTGCCACAGATTTAGTTAAAAATACGATAATACCACTCAGAACATTATTGCAGCACAGCAACTAAATTTAGATTAATTGATCTCTTTATTCTTTAAAAGCAATATTATACTTTTTAGGGTTCCGTACCTAAAGGGTAATACGGGACCCTATCACTAAGGCTCCGCTGTCCGTCAGTCTGTCTGTCTGTCTGTCTGTCTGTCTCTCTGTCTGTCTGTCCGTCTGTCACCAGGCTGTATTTGATGAACTATGATAATTAGAGAGTTGTCATAGATGAAGTATTTCTGTTGCCGCTATAACAACAAATACTAAAAAACAGAATACAATAAATATTTAACGGGCTCCCATACAACAAACGTGATTTTTTGCCGTTTTTATAGAAAATGGTACGGAACCCTTCGTGCGCGAGTCCAAATCGCACTTGGCCGTTTTTTTTATAACACTTCAGCCTAGCAAAACCGGTCACATATAGAAGTCATCACGCGGTCCGAGTGGCCGTTTTGGATTAAATAAGTTAAATAAAGACAGTCTTCATTTGTTTATAAAAAGTTATTCCAATACATAGACATTTTGAAGCACAAACGCTCACAGCTTAATCTAAATTAATAATTACCGTGTATTGATCCTAGCCCTTCACAAACGGCACACTTACGTTTTTCGTTTGGCCGAAACCGAAACCCATAATTTACAGTTGAATTTAAGCGTCTAACTAAATTTAATCCGAATTGAAGTGTCAACCGTAACGAGTGCTAGGGTAGCCATTCGTTAGTTCAACTCTTTGGTAAAACGACCCCGGATAAGCCGGCTGCACTGTTAACATTCTTTGCAATAATGACTGGGGGATGTGAGTGCCCCTGTCCTGTTTATTGGATTTTTTGTTACAATCTACATATGAATGGGAACGCCAATCTGTCGGATGCAAACAGCCGTAGAGGCGACTCGCATTGTTGGCTTAATCTATTTCAAAAATAATATTTGTGTTCTATAATTATATCCGTAATATAATAGCAACTCATTACTATTTTAATATTAGTTCCATTCATGCGTTAAAAATTAAAAATCTGTTTACAAAATATTTCTGATTTTGGAAAACTCTTTGTAATGATAGTTATATAAAAATATCTAATTTTAATACAGCCACATAGTCTTCGATTATCGTAGATATTATCGCAGGTGCACAAATTGAAAACTTTTATTTTGTTTCTCATAAAACGTTTTAATTACCATTTTTCAATGTGAATAAGAGAATCTCAAATCGAAAACATCACGTGAAACGACTCTACAGTTTTCAGTATCTTCTTTAAAGTTTAGTAACACGCATGTTGGTCGCTTTAATAAGTCTCGCGCATGATAAATAGGATCAAGTGTAGGGTCTCAAGTCTTCCATCCTCTTCGTTTTGACACGAAAAGAGCTCCATCTCTTTCCTTCAATGGGGTTGCGGGCTTAGCGTTTGTGGAATAGAAAACTTAATGAAAGTGTGGTGTCTCTTCGAGCATCATTATCGATGGCTTTGCTTAGAGAAGCTCTGCTTAAAAAAGCTTTGGGCCTTTATGAAAACGTATGCCGCTTTGGGGTTAAACCAAGCGAGGTGGAAAAATCCAGATCGCTTGGTCGACTTTTTTTAATTCCTGATCGAATTGTGCATTTGTTTTTTGTGTGGCTCGACTGTACTGCCATTGTCGTCTCACTTATTTTTGCTTTGTTATGAAAATGGGAGAGCACTATGTGAGTTTTGTTTTCATATTTCAATAAACAGCAGAAACATTATCAACGTAATTTGATTGTTTGATTAAAAAATGCTTGTTTCGTGTTTGTAAGCTAATTTAATTTGTCAATAATATTCGTAGTAAAGGAACACTTCTTAAAATTTACTCGTCTAACACGTTTATCGGATTCATCTGAAGGAAAGTGACGTAAATCGTTAACCAATAGACACCCGAAAACGGACGTACCGCAGGGAATGGTTAAGGAAAAGGTTTTGCAACGCGTAAATGGTAAGTGTTGGTGCGGGATAGCGGAAACCTTGAAAAGACCTTTGTTCAGCGGTAACATCCACACTGGTGGGAAGACTCTTTATTGCACACCATAGAGTGTAATTTGCCAATGATTTTTAAAAATAAATTACTAATGTGGTAAGGCGGTCTTATAGCTAAAAGTGATGTCCAAAGTACAACCTGTACAACAAGTAGTTTAAAAAAGAACCATTACAACAAACTAAAAATAAACAAAAAGCGTGGCTTGTTGTATTTTGATTTTGAATGGCCCTAGCCATCTCAATTTTTTTAATACTTGCTTGGATATAATATAAATTAATTAACTGTTTTTTGCATCAATAATCAAACCCAAATCTATTAAATAACCATTTTGCCATCTTATTTCTTTCTCTGGCTCTTGCAGTGAATGTTATAAGAAATAAAATAAAATAATTGATAGTATTTTTAACAATACAGCAAAGAATAATAATTGAAGCTGGCTCAGCGCTGATATCGGATTGTTATTTTGACCCTTCGCTGATTTTCCGACACTTTATCCAAGTTAATAAAGACAACCATTATTTTTTCTTTTTAATTTTGTCATTTAAAAGCGCAACTTAATAAAGAACTTTATTTATCTTGCCCCTAACACAAAACAATTATTTGAACACGGATGTTTTCCACCGCTACAATAACATTACAGGGCCAACTAAGCGGAACGCACGTGGCATGCAGCGGGAAGAAAATCCTGAACCCTTTGATATACATTTGTAAAATAATATCGACCTTATGCCCACTGAGCTAAGTGTAGAGTAAAACTACAAGGGTGATGATAAAAGATAAGTAAGGTCAAATCTGGATACAGCTCAAAAAAGACAAACACAACACTAATACAGGGTTCCGTAAAAATATTTAACGTGGAACGTAGAGCGAACAATCAAAACTGTTTTACCTACTAACAATTGATAATAATTTTATAAATTTAAGAAACATACAAAAATAATAAACATAATTTTCACACAATCATCAATAATAAAACATAAACGTTACCATTTTATAGTATAATAGTAGTAGTAATAGTAACTATTGGCTAAATACTATTAATTTTCTCGTATTCCATCAGGCCGCTTTTAGCGAGATCGCTTTTTGCAAGCCCTCTGACATCTCAGGTCCCCAAGGAGGACAGTCAGGAGCAACAAAGCATCACCTAGGTGAGAACTGTGCAACGAAAACAAATAAAAATCAAAATCATTTCTTTCTGTAAATTGGCCATAAAAATCACTTTTACACGTACTAATATTATTTTTTCTACATCATTGCTTCGGGACAATGGGCTAGTGCCTGCAGACTGTCTGTGGGCTAGTGCGAAAATGTCTGCGTTCCATACCCCTTACAACACTAGGTCCACTAGAAGGCAGAAGACGGCTATAACGCAGCCGTCTCGCTCGCGATCGTCTAAAATAACAGATTTAGGTGGACTTGCGCACCACCGGATTAGCTTAGTACGATATTAAGACATATTTCTGTCTCTATCATTGTCATAAAAACTGACAGCTATAGAATGATTCTTAATACCGTGTTAGTAAATAGTTCGGGATTAAATTCGCTAATCCTGAGATGCGCAAGTGGGCCTCAGGGTGGTGAAAAGCGTAACTTTTTGAAGTGGCTGATATGTTTATGCTAGGTCAGGGCACAAGGATTTGTTCCACACACATGCTTCTCATTAATAGGGGCTGTTGGTATAGCAACAGCAAGTGCAGGGGCGTAATTTGAATTTCGATTTTGGCAGGTCTTGATTAAAAGTTTTGAAGTACCGTGAGTGAGCTGAGAGGATTTAATTAGTCTCCTCTGGTTTATGATAGCTTAGAGTGGAAAAGACATTAAACTTATTAAGAGGCAAATCCCGAAGTCGTCTTAAGTTTCACTTGAAATAAATTGTACACACTGTGCTCTTTTTTGTAAATATAAAAATGAATGTTTGTTTGTGTGTCCTATATGCATTTCTTAACCCTTCATCCAATCATGATGAAACTTTTGTGAGTTTTTTGCGTATACCTGAGAAAGTTCCGGAATTGAATTCAAGACCTAACGAACGAAGTCGTGTGCAAAAGCTTGTTTAGTATATTGTTTTGGCAGAGACAAGACATTTATATAATAGCTCCAATTTCCGAATTTTTAAAGTAGTTAAGAAAACTGGATTTTAAATATAAGGTTCTTAATTTACAACAGTTTAAATCTAATAATCTTGATTTTCAGTTTTGTTTGATAATGAATGTTTTCTCTAGTGCTTCTTAGTAACTGATACCTAAAACGTTGTCTGTCTTCCAACCCTTCTACAGCCTTATTTATACCCTTACCAAATTACATCGGATTCTCCGTGAATTAGACCCCAAGACCCCTTAGCAGCGAAAAGGTCGCGACCACTCGTACGATACACAGTCGAAATGACCAGCCGACATAGACAAAGCTCGCCCATCAATATGAGGGAGTTTTGTACCGGTACGCGCAGGGTAGTCAACCCCAGATTTGTATCAGAAAAGTTTTAGGTTTTAATTCACGATGCATTATAAAACTTGCAAAGTTAAGTATATATTTATTTAATTTAATTAATTTCGCGTATGGCGGTAACGGAAACGCAAAAAACGGAGTTAGTTTGTAAAAGGTACTAAAACAAGAAAATTACGTAGATGATGTTGTTATTTATGTATAATTTTTTTTAATAGCAACTACAGAACCCTAATTGCGCATGGCGCGACTTGTACGTAGCCAGTTTTTATATAAATTTTGTAGAGCCCTCTAGCGGCACTCAGCCAAGAAAATCGGCTAGCTAACAATTTATAGCGCAATCTCGTAAATTAATAACAATCAACAGTTTCTAACCAAAAAACTTTTTTACAATAAAATTAAACCGCCGAAAAACTGAAAAGCAAAAAATAATAAACTCTTTTTCATTTAACCTTAATAACGAAGTTCTTTAACTAATGTAAGTATACCTAATCAGCTCTTTTTGGAGTCGGTGCCAGCCATTGAGAGTTGAAATGTGTTCATTCAAAATCGGACAAATACATAAATATATATATATACGCGTCGACTTGAGAACCTCCTCCATTTTTTCTTCGGTCAAAAATTTTGGGTGATGACGGTAGACGACAGGGATCCCATTTAAAACGACAGATTGGTTTGAATTTATTTATTTAAAATACCTTTGTGCACTGTGTAGTCATTAAAAACACTTTTCAGACTTTGTTTTCTAACTTTTGTTTCCAATTCAACTTCTATTGCCACAATTAGCCCTCTACTAAAAACTTTTAAGCATTAAAACCCCGGTTTCCGAGTAATAAAACTCGTCTGTAGTTTGACTTTCGAGTATTGGCAACCCTAATGGCACCGGAGGGCATCGAACATTGCATTAGCAGTAGATTAATATACTCCTCGCCATCCTAACTTATTGGAGTCTTTCGATACACGCAATGACTATTTGACTTAGTCTGCACCGTTGAACACTTGAGTTTGTTTTCATAGCAACCCTGTATTAGGAAAAGAAATATTATTGGGGTAGACGACAGTAATAGAAAAAAACTGCATGTTTCCAGCCAGTAAATTTTTATATTGCCGTTATTACGACAAAAAAAAAGTCGTTTATCGGCATGAGTCTTTTAATAAAACAAGTGACGATCGGGCGTTCATTTTTCTTTTACAATCGTGAATAAATAATTAACCTTTTTGTAAAACTACGAGTACATCGTTTTAATGATTCCGTACCTACCCCAATAGGTACTATTGGGGTTCCATATAAGTAGTTTTGTCATGTATATCCGTTTGCAAGTTTATATTTGTCCGTGGCTTAGCTTAGTGATTTAGTACATAAAAAAGTGGTAATTATGTAAAACTGATAGAAAATACCTCATACTTGTTACTGAATTATAATACATAACCTACCTACTATAAAAACTTAACACTATAAAAACCACAAAAAAATATCTAAAAACTAACAAAGACACGTTATCTAGTCGCCATAGGTACAACAAGATTTGCTGAGTTTGTTTGGGGATGGATTATTGGTGTGATTGTGGATTTTGTTGTTATTAGTATGCTTAACATCCAAGTAGATATTAGTATAGTAACGTGTACTGCGATAAATAACCTTCATCGATTGGATGTAGCGACTAAGTAGTTTCCTTTGCAAATGGCCCGGGAGCGAATTAATTGGTGTGCTTAACGCAGCCATACCTAAGAAATCATACATAAGACATTTCTTAATCTATTGTATGATCCTTTTTAATAAAAGATTACTACTATTTTGAAATCAAACTAAGGTTTGTTAATGTATTGTAGATATATATTTTTTTTAATATCTAATTCTATTTATCTAAAATAATCTATAAAATATTCCTTTAATAATATACAATAGTTTAACAAAGTTCATTTCATTTAAAATATAAATGTTATTTTTCCGGGGAGTTTTTAATAATAATGTAACAAAGTTTTTCTTCTTTCACAAACCATCGCTTAAAATCATTGGTCATAAAATTGATTGATTAAATAAGACTTTATTTAATCATGTCAAAAATGGTCATAACCCGAATTACACACAAGCCACAGCTCCATAAAACTAGTCAAAATATTTTTATTATTAGTCTACGAAATGGATAAAGCCAGTGCCATAATGAAAATGCAATACTGGTATTTATGGTAACCAGAAACAATAAAGACACCACAAACGCCCCGCTCTAGACAAATATCTATTTTCTCAACAAACATTTATCCCAGAGCGGGAATTAAACCCTTAGGTCTTGTCTCGAAGACAATGCTCTAGCTATGCTTGCGAAATATACAGAGTGAGTGAGACACGAGATGAAGCTTTAAATTTATGCAACTTGATGACTTTTTGGTTTAAACGCATCAGTGACTTGATACACTGTCAGGGGCGTGAGGTGCATATAGGCAATTAGGCAGTGCCTACCTGATAATTGAAATGAGGTAGGTAGTAGGTACTTACAAATGTGGATTATTGATGAAAACCACTGATTTTCATCAATAAAACACATTATAAGTATCTACTGCCTACCTCGAAATAAAACCAATGCCAGCCACTGTCACTGTTGTTGTTTTCTGTAACATAACATAAATTCGAACAGTCATATTTTGTATCATTCATATCAGGTAGGTAATCAGAAAGTTGTACAGTGGATGAGTCAAACCTAAAATCCACACCTATACTAGATTTAGTTTGCTCTCTTTATCTGATCAAATGTTTTCGAGATAACAATGTCTCATGGTTTCTATTCTAAAACGCTTTTATTACTATCAGCCTAAATAAAACTCACTTAAGCCATTGACGAAATATTTTACCTTTTGCTCGAATCAAGTTTCGCAAAAGTTGTACACAGATAATTAATTTTAACTCTTTACAAAGTTTCCAATGCTCTTCCATTTATATTTTTAATTATTCATAGTTACTGAGTAGTCCACTAATTAAGTCTTACCTTGATTCATCTCGTCATAAAATTAATACGAGACCCTCGAAATTAAATTTGCCAAGTACTCAGTGGGCTAATTCGGATATAAAATTAAATGATTATAATCAGAGTTGCAGAGTTTTTGCGAGAAGGGTGTCTCTATTACGGTATCTTCTGCAATCAGTAACGTAATTAGTAAAGCCAGAGAAGAAAATATTTAAAGAAATTAAACGAATTATTCTAGTAATGACACTGGGAATGATAATATCAAAACAACGGACATCAGAGGCTCGGTTAAGTGAAAATATTTTTAATAAACCTTTTTGAAAAACTGTGTCTGTAAATATTATATAAGGTGTTTCAAAAATATCTGCCGCGGCTGCTATGGATGAAAGTAGATTGCCTACTTATATATATTATGATAGTGAAGAAATTTCATGCCCCGGCAGTTTTTTTTAAAATAATAAACTTAAGATTAAGATTAACTTTGTTTAAAACCATCCACACTTGTCCAACTAGCCCCTTCTTTATACGTCCCGCGCTAGTTGGACAGGTGTGGATGGTCTTAAACAAAATTAACCTTAATTTTTAATTTTTTTTTTTATTAAAAAATTGGTGATTCCGGGGCATGCAAACATTTTAAATGACTCGAATGGCGCTGTGTTATTATTATATAAGGTCCGATTTTATTAGTGTTCATCCTGTTAACCAGTGACTATATAGGCGAAAAGCAATCGTAAAAACCAATTTTCAAATGTGTACCATAAAAACTAAAAAAGTTAAAAATCAAAATCAATTCAACAACATTGACTTCATATTGCATAAACTCGTCCTATCTTTGGTAAGTTTAACCATCTGATTATCCGTCTTATTCCTTCCCCTTGTTGGAGCGAGAAAGAGTTGAAGATAGGACGACTTTATGTAATATGAAGTCGATGTTGTTATTTTGTATTTTATTTTTAACTTTTTTAGTTTTTATGATAGACATTTGAAAGATGGTTTTTACGATTGCTTTTCACCTATATAGTCACTGGTTAACAGGATGAACACTAATAAAATCGGACCTTATATAATTCACCTGGAAGGCAAGTCCGGGTTCGATTCCCTGGACTTTACTTCAATATTTAATATAAACTTAAGCAAAATGGATGACGACTGGAAAGAAAATAAAATTTTTTTTTGTCCTTATATTACCAAAAAAAAATGGAGTCATATTTTTATTTGTCAATCAATCAATAAATACAAAGTTAAAGCGCGTCAAAGTTCGGGGTAGGGCTTGTGACGTCACTTCCTAGGCGTGACGTCATGTGACATTTTAAATCAATATATCTCTGCATAATTTGAATATGTGAAAAAAGAAAAAAATACGTGTCCAATAATTTTTAATAATCTACCTCGTAGACGAAGAAAAAAATTGTCGTCATCCCTTTGGCTCGGTTCTGGATGCTGCAAGACGCCCTTAGCAGAATACAATGTCTGGTTAATACTATAGGAACCTAATTTCTTACTTCGATACTATAACAAGTGTTCTGCTGTATACCGCATTTATACATTTGTTAGATTATTTGTTATACTTGGCAGGGATTGTTTGTTATATGGGCTCATAGGAAACTAAAACTTTCAAAAGTGTTTAAATTCTAACACACTTTATGAGAAGCCCAACGTTTTCAAGTTGTTAGTAAATATTTTAAACAAGTACCTAGTACCTACAGTTCGCAGAACTTTAACGATGGCAATGAATAAGTAATTAGTTTGAGGGCGGAGCGGACTGTCCCTTAAACTTTGGTTAATTATCTAGTCGCATATCAAGAGAATTAATCAGACGTGTGGACCTTTGTCAATAGAATTGTGTAGTTTTAAAGAAAAGTTCAGATAAAAATAAATTAATGTCAACATGATGCAGCATGTACAAAGAATACAATAAATAAAAACACTGTTATGCAAAAACCTCAAAAACGTTAAATAAATAGATATTGAAGCATCTATATTAACCGTTAATGAAGATAGCTTGTTTATTTGTATGGAGCATCAAAAGAATTTTTAAGCATGATATAGATGTTGATCCTTTTATTAAAAGTTATTTTACATTTTCATATCATCTAGTTCTTTATCTTTTAGCAAAAGCGTCGTGTTTGGGGCAATTCATTTGTTTTAGCGAGTCCAATACATAAAAAGATAGGTACCTACATATGTTTTTAACCAACTGTCCGTGTGTCATAGACAAGTAAACCTAAATTAGGATTTTTAAGTCTTTCATTAAAATTTGTACTGGTTGTATAGTTTCCATCATTATCAATTAAGTAATAAATAAAAAGAAACCTAAAAGACAGTCTGCACCCATAAAATGTGTTGCCTCCAAAATCACCCAACGCCTTTATTTATTAATATAATTAACTCTCAACCTATCGGACTTTGTACTTAAAGCTTGTTTAAAAATTTAGCGCCGCTGAAGTTTGCTGGCGCCTCGCCCCTAACAGCTTTCACTCTTAATTATTACTTTGGGAAAATTAAGACTGTCGTTTAGGCCAGAGTGCCCACCCGGCCGAAGGTTCTCCATTTATCTAAATGTACTTTATCTTGGCGGGGGCACGGACGAGTGGCGTAGAGTCGCATCTTTTCAACATTTTGCGAGATGACAATTATTGGGATCTAATGATTTTTGGTCCAACTTTTTTAATTTTGTAGAGTTAAAATAAATAGAGCATGTACTATAATGACTAAACAATTGGTATATGTATATGCTATAGATAACACTGATGACTGAGATCCTTGTGACAACTATATTGTGCACGTTACGTTTTACGCAAAAACAAACGTAACCCTAAAGGTAAAACCTTTAAAGCGGGTAAGATATCCCGTCTGCTTTGCTGCAAGTAAAATGTTTGTACCACACAAGAGGTTGATAGACAGCCATATAGACAGACACCGCAGAACTATTCGGGTTCCTAGATACTACGGAATCCTAAAACCATAAGCTTTACGCACGTCATTAAACAAAATCATAACTCACCACAGCCACTCCACGCCACCCCTTTTCCATATGACGCCTCAAAGTAATGACGATACTACACTACCGCGCGTTAAGTACATTACCTATTGTAAGTGTTCTTTGAGGTGCCTACACTGTTCAGATCCGAGTGACGCTCTTACTCTAATTATGAGGCTGCCATTTATATGCATATGCGCATAACCGCGCGTCTATTAACGTGGGTTAACATTTTAACGCGGGCGACAGACGACAGTGGAAACGTTTCCCGTGCAAATTCATGTCTCTGTTTTGATTCGATAATGTTTTTACTGGAGTACCTACCTACTGTGTTTGTGCCGCGAGTTTTAATACTGAAAAGAAATAGCAATATAAAACATTTATTTGACACACATATGCGTCATTACAAAACAGAATTAAAAACAACATACAAAAAAGTGTCAAAAAAAGCATTTGTCGTTACAGCCAAAACCATTACGACGCTGGTATTCAGCGGAGACCCTACTACATGTCATAGTACCTACTACATGTATAGGTTGTGATGTAAAGACTTGTAAAAGAGCTATTTTTTTAATGAGTATCAAGTTAAGTCCTGTGAATAAGCTTGGCATTTTTAACAGATAGTAGAAGTTTACCATACATTTTTACTTTCATCAACCATTTTACTTTTACGACAGGATTGTCGTTCCTCTTTTCAATACCTTAATAATACAAGTTATAGGTAGTATTATTTTCTTTGAAAGGAACAAAAAGTATTAACATTATAGTTTGAAAGCTTTAAACATGGTTTTACTGGTATCCACTACGAGTAAAGGTTTCCTAGCTACTGCATCATAATTATCTTCATAGTTTTATTAATTTGTGATCTTTTTACACAGTACAGTATTTGTACACAGTACAGTTTTAGGTCGGTACATTAAAAGAAATCGAGTAAAATCTTCAAAAATGTAATTGGATTTTTCACAATATACTTAGTTCCTTGTTTTTATTAAAGTCACAACTTAAGAAAGCTGCTATAAGCGTTAACAAAATACTAATTCTTAAGTGTTTTTTTTTGTCTCAAGGAACTATACTCAAACTGAATGCAACTGTTTTCGTTTTGAAAATACTTACATACTGTGCCTATCCCCTATTCTAATAGGTGTGTTAATAATTAATGTACCAATGTACTCCAACATACGTATATGTACAAAGGTAACATGTACGAACCGAAACGTGACGTGGCCTAATCACATTACTTCCTTTTCCGCCAATTAGGGTTTCTTATTTGAGGCTTCGAACGGAACACTGATTTTGTTAATTTAGATTTACAACGGGGTAGTCCTTTGTCGTTGTTCAGTAAATGGCGTCTTCGGTCGTGTGAAGATCTTGAGATAAAATGGAGAGGCGGCGTAATGAGATGTGGCATTTATTTTAGATTATGAGATTTGAAGTCGAAGGAACCCTAAACTTTTTGTATACAGTATTTATATAGTAAAGTTTTCTCTTGTCAATTTTTTACTTTTAGACAGGAAATTAGTTGAAATATAACTCATATAATAATTTAAAGTTTACCAAACCTCGTGTATTTTTTTAAAACTGCTGAGGTAATCATACATTTTCACATTTGGAAAGATACTGTACAAAATCTTTACGTTTTACCTATAATTTCACGATGTCCATCCGTCTGTCTGTATGTCTGTACGCGGCTTAGCTCAGATAATCTTAATTCTAGAAAACCGTAATTTCGCATAGTTGCACTAACAAAATGGTAGAATAAAATAAATGAGAACCGTTTCAAAATCTACAGACATACCCGCGAGGAATTCGATTTATAATTATGTAGTAATATAGTTTGTATTTATTAAAGTTTCACCAATTATAACATAGCTGAACCCTTAACTGATTGAATGATCACATTGATTGGATGTTATATAAACTTCTGTGATTGATCTTCACAATCTTCGTCAAGTTAGTTAGGCATTATTGTTAGTTAACGTCTGGATTAATTTAATTTAGTCTGCGAGACCGGGAGTTAAATTTAACAGAGTATGAGTAGTAGAGTATTAGCGATGTCAAACCATAACCTGGATTTGTTCTTCTATACAGTTGTCAGATATTTATAAAGTCATTTGGGATCGTTTGAAGTAACTTTATAAAAAACCGGCCAAGTGCGTGTCGTGCCACGCGCAGTATAGGGTTCCGTAGTTGCCCGTCGTTACCACAATATATTTCAGCAATTACTTCATTTAAGTCACTTTTAATGTTTTCCTCTAAGGAATTTTCGAACGACTAAGTTAAACGTCTATTACTCTTAAACTAACTGATCTATCTTAACCGTTATTATTTTCCTTGAAAGTTCATGAAAAGCACTATTATCATAATTTTTTCTAGATTTTTCAAGCCAATAATTAGCTTTTCGACACGCCCTACTCGAGCAAATTGGCACTTTAAAGTTTAATATTTCGCAAACGAATCCCTAAATCGAAAATAGTCTTAGCAACCTCTAAGTCATTTTAAAAGACCTATTCAATAATACCCCACACAATGGGTTAGACGATGCAAAAAAAAACATCCCCAAGTTACATGTTGTACGGGAGCTACCCAAAAAAAAATATTTAAAAAAAAAATTACCACTTTGTCGGCGTGATTAATTTACATATCTCCACAAAATTACAGCTCTCTAGGGTCAACAGTCTCCAAGCAAAACCTTGGACGGACAGACAGACAGACAGGCAGAAGGACATGACGAAACTATAAGGGTTCCTTGTCACGACTACGGAACCCTAAAAAGCGCACATTTTTTAATGTCCACAATTGGGTAGTGGACACCAATCATAAATAATTCTAAGACAATATTTACTAAATATGACACCTTAATTTTAGGCCTGATAATCAGGTACATTATCATATATACGAAGAATTTGATGTTTGTTTGCTTAAAAACCAGCAAAAAGTTAGGCAGTTGAGTCCGGTAAACAATGACGTCAAAGCTTGCCATACAAAAGTAAAAGGCAGAGGTGCGTTTTGACAGCACTTAAAAAGTATGTCAATTGATTGGTAATGTCAACTAGCCTATTAGAATGGATTGATAAAAACCATAATAAATAGTTTTTAAAGCAGAAACGTAAAAAAATATTTTTAACAACCAATTCTACGCGCACTTTGCATCATTAATTAAATATAGCAGATTAAACCATCTGACGCAATATTAATACGAAACTAATTGATCCAAAAATTTATCTCAAATTAACGGTAAACCTTAGCGGTAAAAATTTCATTTGCAACGCGTAAACTGCGGTCAGGGCTTATTGCACCATATACCATTGCATAATTTAATGTGGTGGCCAAATGGATTTGACCTAAGCACTATGTTTGAATACGAAATTGACTTCGTGGTTTAGTTAATGCTTGCAGGATGATCGGTATTTGCTAGTTAGCTCATTCGGTAAATAACAAAACACTAAAATATTTTTTTTTGTGTCGAATAATCTGGGTTAAAAACTAACAAACTTGGAATTCTGATCACAAATCTCTGTAGGTATTTCCTAACAATTGAGGATATTTCTAATGTACGACTAATTTCTATGAGACCAAAATAATCGAGAACTTTAAATATCCTTCTTTGAATTCACGAATAGATATTTCATCAAAGGTGTTACTTTACTTTATGGAAAAATTGATACACTCCACAGTTGACACCATGTTGTAAGGAACGGTATTAAGTTGAATTTAAGACGATATACTCATAGGTCTTAAATTTTTTGAAGCTGTATGTGAAAAATCAAACTTGTAAGGTAACGTAAAAAAAGAAAAATGATGATACGGAACCCTCGGTAAGCGAGTCCGACTCGCAAACTGTGTCTGGTTTTTTTTAAGATTTCGTAGTTGGTCCTGCAGAAATAGAAGGGGCTGATTCGACAAAAGTTATTGTATTTTAGCAGTATTTTAATCGCCCCCTTTTCGATTGAACAGGGTTTTTAGACCTTTTAAAAAATCATCTTTAAAAAAAAATAAGTAACATACCGTTCAGTATCGTTTTGCGTAAATCAACACGCGACACGGAAATTTCTTGCTACTACGACATTGTTGTGTATGTTTTTTCCCCTCATGAATTAGGTATTTCTAATGTATGCGAATTCTAGACGTTTTTTTCAGCAACGGTGAAATATGAGAATTAGCGGTTTAAGTAAGTAGTAAGGTATGTAGGCTTCATTAATTAAGTTTTTCGATTGCTAATGTTTTTTAAATTATTTAAAAAAAAATATTTTATGAAAAAATAACCCTGTTCATATACACTGAATGAACATTTATTGCACCATATGAAACGTAATTAGATTTTATTATTTATAAATTATCAGCAGTTACATTAAATTTAACAACATGTCCAAATTATTAAGTATATACATAATTGTAACTTTCACGAGTTCAGAATTGATTGCAGCACTATCATGAACAGAAAGTACGTGACCATAAACCGCTACAGCTTATGCGCTGCCGAATTAGGCTTTACAAATTTTATTCAATTTTCAACTTTAAATCTGCTATAACACGGCCGTTTATAAATATTCCCTACGTACAAGCAATATAAAATGAAAAAGACACACTTGTTAGCAGTGGGTTTACTTGTAACCAACATTTTGTTTTCTTCGCTACTACGTATGTTTTGGAGGGCTGTCACACGCTCGCCTGGCGGAATCTATTGTGTACTATACCGGATTTTCAGCTCAAGAACTGGTAATAAATATTTATGAAAACAGTAGCCGAATAAAAGTAAACTTGTGCGATAGGTTCGTTTTACTTTGTTAGTGCATGGAAATTAGCGTCCGACAAATAATGACGGTGTTAGTGCATTTAGCGGACCACCAATCAAACTTTACTGGTGTGCGACTATTATTAATTGGCATAATGTTCAAGTATGATAACACAGTTTTAAAATATGTTATTTGTTAATCTTGAACTGAACATTTAAATGAGACTAAGTATCAAAAAAATTTGATGAATAATTATTCTCATTTAATCAGTACAAAGGAGAATAATTCGTTGTTTTATACTAGGTTAATCCTTAATAGGACTTTAAATAAACTTTCTTAACGTACATTAAATTTGGCTCGCATAAATTTTGTCATGGACAGAACATACAAATATAAAGATAACACCACCAACCTAAACCAAGATAGCATCCCGGACAGCGCTCGGGATAATACCTCCTTCAGACGATGTTTACCATGAATCAATAATCCCATAACACGCTATCCTTCAAAATCCATTTATGAGAGATATCACATAAAACAGTCAGCGAGCCATTCTATTTATTCTTACTCGAAGACAGAGATCAAATAGCCTTTGTCCTACCCCCTTTTACTTATTCAAACAAAATTACATATGCCTGCTCCAAGATCGCCATTGCCCGAAATTTTACGCGTTGGAGATAGTGTCATGAATATAAATCTATCGTAAAGGACACCACCGAGAGACAACGGAGTGAATAGTGATGGCTGATGCCGAGTCACTTGATATTTTACACTCATTCAGATGTAATGTGTACTTGTAATGTGTCTTCGTGATGTAGGATTCTGTAGAGGCTACGAGGAAATATTAAATAAGTGAATTTGATAAGTGTAAAGTGAAGTATTTTTTACTATTTAAATGCAGAATACTTACTGCATTTTGCGCTTGTCATCTGAGAGAGAGCAGCGGTCAACAGGTGAGAAACCATGCGTTTGACTAAACCCACTTGAACAAATTGCTGATGGCAGATCAACGATTGACTCTATTCTCGTCCCACTGGACCCGTTCCTTAGGAAGTCACTAGTATTTGCGCGCAAACTATGATGCATTTCCTAGGTACTATTCTGTAAATAAAACATTATTCAGCTTTTTAAACACATTACTACTTTTGCTGGACATTCGGTAGCCTTTAATCTTGCAACAGTTTCAACGTTTCAATATGATTTTGCATTTGATATAGATATTTGATTGTACCATTATAGTATAACATCGTTCGTGATACCACATCACTACCGTAGCCAGTTTACGGCACAGCTCACTTTGCATTCTTCGGCCGGGCGACCCTTTATGGGCGTTTTATGGACTTAGCTCCTTTTGCATGAAGCCTCAATACTGAGTTCGGCCGACGCGGATACTAGCTAAATTATTTTCTTGGATGGTCCTTTTTTTTTCTATATACCTTCCTACTTACAGTATAGCTACAATGGCCTTACAGATTTTAGGTTTTGAATTTCATAAATTCAGTTAAGCTAGTTCAATTTAGTATGCTTTGTATTGTTCACTTTGCAGATAAATAATTTGTAATACCTAATAAGTGCGTGTTTTCTTACATTTTAAGTTTTTCAAGGTGACAAAAATGAGGGAATAAAAACAATATAGCACTAAGCAGATTTTTTCTTGGCATAGGTATCTACGAATAATGAAGACTATCATTCAGGTATGATTACTTATGGTTATCACTTATGGTTTGATTCGAACCCTCACCTCGTTTTGTTTTAAAGTTAGTAGTATTAGGAACCACTAGACCATAACAGTCGTCAATAAACACTATTTTTTAAATTTGTTAATTTAAGGTTTGCCTTGCACAGTTTCATAAAGCTTTATCCGTGGTTTATGAATAGAAAATGGTAAATTCTTTCTTAAGCCCCGACCTCATTTTCCGATTGTACTGTACAAGCTAAATCACTTTGCCAGCGAAAAAGAAACAAGAACTACTATTTAACGTTCAAGTAGATGTTTAGCGCCTGCACCGATCTCTGTTAACTATTAATCCCATTTTCTTTTGCCAGAGATAACGAAACTCATTTAAGATATCTCGTGAACCTTTCGGACGTTTTGGGGTGCAGCTAGTCTAAATGAACACGGACGTCTGTAGAGTCGGCATACTATTATTGCTGTGAAAGTTTACTGTTTCTTAACGTAACATTATCAAAATGCTTTTCTAGCTTTTACAGTTTTGTTCTGTCCTTGTCTAGTGCTTGACCAAGAGGATGAACTTGGCCAAGACCATGATACAACTTAAATCGAGGTATTATATACCTCGATTTAAGTTGTAACCTACATTCATTGCGATTGATTTGTCACCGACAACGAAGTAAAAGAACGGAATGAACAAAATATTGTTTTTTTTTGCAATTTTCATAGGTACATTTATTTTTATATATTTTTTGGACATGTAATATAAAAAGAGATACTAGCGTATTATAATGTTAGTGAACAGTCCGCATTATAATACATCATGTGTAGTTACCACATAGAAATAAAGCTTATTGTCATTACGGGATATTGTGGTCAAGATCCTTCTTCACTCGAGATTTACATAGACCAGGGCCCTAACCATGAACTGTTAAAACAATCACAAATCTGTCAAACATTATCATTTCTGTCAAATTTTGTATGAAATGACCCAGTTAGGGCCCAGGGCCCTAACCATGAACTGTTAAAACAATCTCAAAGTTGTCAAATCTGTCAATTTTGGTACGTCATTTCATACAAAATTTGTCAGAAATGATAATGTTTGACAGATTTGTGATTGTTTTACCAGTTCATGGTTAGGGCCCTGGTTTTAAATTAAAAAATGAAAATATTGTCTCCTCCTGATTTAGTTTCTTTAAGTTTGATAAAGTCAGTCACACCTGATGGTTTTACATCTCTATAATTATATAATATTCTAGCTCCACCGCATCCTTGTTTCGTAATACGAATATTTCGTCTTAAAGAGACCAAAGGTTTCACTTTATGTCTAATAAAATGTTCTTCAAAGTAGCCTTAATTGAAAATTCAAATTTATGCATAAGCTCTGATTGTAGAAGCGGGGTTGTAGGAAGAAGCCCGGTCTGCGATACTAACGTTTAAGAGATTCAAGCCTTTCTTGGCTCAAGTCACAGCTCTGATACTAAAGCCAGATCATGTGATACATTTAAAGATACAATTCTTCGTATTATCAAATGAAACAAATTACTTCTCTAAACCTTAATATAGCTTTGCATCTCTGTGTGAAAATTACATAGATAATAAAAACTCAAAGAAATTATCAAGCAAATGATGTCCATTTTTATATCTGTGTAGTCCAAAAATGTATATATATATGTATATATTATATATATATATATATATATATATATATATATTATATATATATATATATATATATATATATATATATATATATATTATTTATAAGTCAATTTACAAACTCTTTGTCCCGTTCATACTTAAGGTAAGTTTTTAACATGATCCTAGCTAGATGATTCATAAACTATATGCGGCGAGTCTATTTTAAATTACATTTTGAGCGATCACCAACATGTCTCTGTTAAACATGGATTAACCACACCATTTTTGGATAAAATATTTTTGCTTTTCCTATTTTTGCTAGCAACAAAAATATATAATATAATATTACGTACCCAGCAATAAATATTGCAAATCGGCAATAATCTCATTTCCGAATACAAACGAATATTAGAATAATAAATATATTAAAAATATATATTTATAAATATTAATCTATACATATAAAATGCTTTGTCCTAAATGACAACTGTTTAAATGTAGATGGAACAAGATGGAATCATTTTCAACTGGATTTTAACAATCGGAAACCTGGAAGAAAATTTTTATTGTTCTGCCTGGAACTACAAGATTTCTATATTTCTCCGCAGTTTTAACGGTGCAATGTAGGTAGTTTGGCAGTCTGACGAGACTAGCAGACCAGTATTTAAAGCAGTAGCAAGTGACGCAATTGTTGCTGCTTGTAATTTGGATTAAGCCAAGTAAAAGAAGGCAGACTGCATGAACCATGAATTATGAACATGACAGAAGAGACGTTACTAAAACGGATGAGATTTGAGACAACATACCAGAAAACCAAGATACAGACAATGATGTTGTGATAATTATGTGATGACGTCAGTCTACTGCTGTACATAGGCGTCTCCCAATGCACGACAGTGATCCCAATCCTTGGCTATTCCATTTCCAGCAGACTTACGTATAACATCGCATTATGCTAATAGATAAGGTTTAAGATAGAATGAGAATAAAGATGTACAAATTATACTTTTAAGTATAATGTTTTTATGTTTAATGTAAGTATAAAAGTTGTGTTCAAATAAATTAATATTATTGTTAAATATTAAGTTTATTACTTTAATTTTCTTAGTTTTTCACTTTACTTATTTTTTACTAATTTGTCAAACAACTACCTTTACCTGGAGCTGGTGCAGTTTCATAATCCCACTAATGTTATAAATGCGAAAGTTTGTAGGGATGTTTGGATGTTTGTGCCTCAATCACGCGTAAACGGCTACACAGATTTGTATGAAATTTTGCACACATTGTAGAATATATTTTGGGTTAAGATAGGTATATGATACTTTTTATCCCGGTTAAATGTTCCTGTGGGATATATTGAATAAACTAAAAGACACGCGAACGAAGTCGCGGGCAACAGCTAGTATTGATTAATATTAATATTTATTATATATTTTTTTAACGAATTTTAAAATAGTTTTCAAAGGTCGATGTGCAATATTTACTGCCAGGTACTGTAACTACACTAAAAGATTCTAATGAACGTAACCGATTCGGAGAATAAGAAACTACTTATCCAAGTAAGTCCAAGTATATGTTTATATATGTGGTGTGTTTGTTCTCTTTTGTACATGTTCTGGTCCTTGGCAAATTACGTAAATGAAAATTACCTTACAGATTAAAAGGATGGACTTAAATTAATTCCCGACCAATGCCTGTAGAATGTAATGTAAACTTTAATCTTTGAATATAGAATAAAAATCTTTGAATATAAAATAAGTTTACCTAATTGATAAAATCAAAATTTACTTGATGCATATTGTTTCTTCTTTCATGGCAATTTTTCACTGTTTGTACGTCAAAATTATGTAGATTTTGTGATAATGTCACCGGTTCTTTTAACATTTTCAATTGTAGCGTAGGTTTTTTTTGGGGATGTAACATTTTTTTGTGTATATGTTCTATTGCGATATTCATTCATAATATAGGCAGGTTTTATTAAAAACGCATTTTCTGTACAGATTTCAATCTTTTCATGCAATTTTATATATTATAATCTTTTTACAAAACTAAATTATACTCAAACTATCATATCAATTACAGAACAACGTTTTTTAATAAAAGTCAACTAAATAACATGCTATTATCATTGTGTCTCAGTAAAAAAAAACATTTAAGCAATGTCCAAGCAATTTGACATTTAATAACCGGTTTTTAAACGTTTTCTGGAAAATAAAACCTTAATTAAAAAGTAGCCGAAACATTTGCCTGTCTTGAGTTGTGTCCCACAGTTAAATACCACTATACACCTGACTATTAAATAGAAAACTAAGTTAAATATTAAGCGGTGTCTGATTAAGTTATTTACCTAGACTGGGAATATAAGTTTAAGACGCTTAAGACTGGAAAGTGAAAGTTGGTTTACTTAGTTATTGATCTTGGAAACTCTTGGAAACTTGTACTTAAAGAACTTTCTTTAAAAATTAAAGGCGATTGTAAAGAGATGAAACTTTTTACGTGGCCGTTGTAATAAATAACAGATTATAGTTATGTCTGATTTGAAAAAAGTTAAGAAGCTACTGACATTGTAATTAGTCTATACATAAATGGATGACTGAAAAGATAATGCAGCATATTTTATTACAATCATATTATTGAATGCCTTAAGATGGGTAAAATGCCTAAAATATTCGAAATTACAATGAAATGTTCTAAGTAACTGTTATTTAAATCTCTCAACTAAACATTTTACAAATAAAATATGCTAGAAGAGGGCTTAGTACTTGAAGAATTAATTTTTTTAGTGTCTGAATGATTAAAATGGCTACAAAATGATACTTTTTTAGGCATTTAATCAAATAGTTCCAGTCTCAATCCACACCGTCAAATGATAATTTTCCGGAACTGCGAAAATATCTATTACTGCTGTTATAAATGGAAGCGTACACTCGCGATGCTCCCTCCAACGGCATAAATAAGATCGCACGACATTTATATCATAACGACGGAAGTGTGATAAGGCCGTTCGTGTGTTTCCGCCGAGTTAACTTAGACGACTGTACTTTTGTGATAATGTTTCACATAGTGGTGCGGTGTTGATGAAAGAATACAAGACTCTAATAGTACTTACTGAGTTATACTTTGCACTGAAATACACTGTTGCTTTGCAATTGATTGTTAAATAAAGTAACATTTTTGACAGTGAATACTCACGTCACGCATTCGTCAGATCCAATTTCAAAAGATGTGATTACAAGGTTAAGTTAATTAATAAATAAATATTTATTTATTATTAGCCAAACAAGAAAAAAACAATTTGTATAGCCTTGAAGTAAGGATTGAATACCTTTTGTTAGGAGGTACCAGACCATTCATAATAGGGACGTCTTAAAGAACGCACTCAGAACCAACATTTAACGGATTTTCAGTGGTAGTTTATATTTTCTGATAAATATTAATTCATCTGTCAGTGAAAAACAAAGATTGGTGAAATTGGATTGTAATTTTTCACCTTTAGCATCACAAACAATAATCTAGACACAATAGAAATAAAATTAGAAGATTCAATAATCGCTATCTTGTACCATTTACGATTTAGAACAAATATTACAATGGGCTCAGATAAACCTAAGCATACATACTAGCTTTTGTAATAAATTTACATTTGAATAAAGCGTGAGCCGACAAATCAACAAGGATGTTTTTAGGTTAATCGAAATTGTCAGCGCTAAAAATTTAATTACTTTAAAAGGCGCGATGATTGCCACTTTTCGCCACATTTTAATATCGTTTCCTAAATGGGCTTTACAAGGTCGTATTTGTATCGCAACTTGGTATATACCTACTGCACCTGGCTTTTATACACCTAGAAATACATTATCATAGTATTACACTGTTATAGTAAGTTAATTAATTTAAATCAAATCATAGTCTACTGTTAACATTTTTTAAATGAAAACATCCATTTTTTCACGATTGGTTCAGTAAAAACATTTTCCAAAGCGTTTCGTGATAACTTAAAGACTGCATTCTTAAATGTATTCAAGATCCTGTCAACCTTTAATTTACTTTACATGTACTCGATAAAATTGTGGATGGGTAAAACACATGATGGATCCTTTTTAAATAATATAAAGACAGCTTATTTTCTGATGACATCGCATTTGTGAAAATGTAGTACTACAACTGCCGAACCAGGGGCTTAGCCATGCACTCTTAACATTACATATGTTAAATAGAAGGATAAGGTTAGCCGAATACTATTTGATTGTTTAGGAAGGGATTTAAAATTTCTCACGTGTTATGCGAATAGAGACTAAAGTTTACTGTGTAAACTTATCAAAATATGAGCTTTACTGAAAAACCAATCACTTTAATAATCAATTTACCTCACCGACTTATATTTATTCTGTCATAAATATTGTTTTCGACCAAATACAACTTAATAAGGTAAAGTGGTTGTTTTTGATTAGATTATTTTCAGTTAAAGTATTATACCTAGGTAACTGCCGCAAATTACATTTTGATCGCTATACAATGTAAACCAGATAATTTTTTGAAGGCGTAATAAATTTCGAATTTCGCAGGCTGCCATGAACGATCCTCCTTAAGAGCTCGTGGTGAGACCCTTAAACTCATTTAGACTTTGTACTAATGAATTAAACGTACTTTCTAATTAAAATTGGGTTCTCCAAAAACGCTCGCAAAGATCTTTAAAAATCACATCTTCACACGAGATAGGTGTTGCAAACGTTTTGCGATTTACAAAACGTTTCTAATCCCTTTATCTTTTTGAGTCGTTAATTATTTCGGAGATGCCAGTAGCAGTTAGTTATAAAAGCTGAAATAATTTCATAAAAGCGTTATATCTTCGTCGGGTCACGTAAGAGGAGAAAATTACATTTTGTTTGGACACGTCCTCGTCGGGGCGGCGGGACAACTCACTTAACGAATGTTCAGGTTTCTTGGTAATTCTTTCATATCTCGCCGATCTTTTAGATAGATGTTTGCGGGGTCGTCGTCGAGGTAAGTAGTTTAGGGCGCTTATAACATTTTCTATGATGGCACAGATTTAATATAGGTTTCTTTATACCGTCTACGTTTGATACTAGCTTAATGGCATTGATTTTTGAATAGCTTTATGAATAGACATAACAACTGCAATGTTCGTATTGGACTCGGGTATTGAAGGTTCCATACCACCGTATTTTTATTCATTTAGCCTAATAATATATTTTACGGGTTTTATTAGGTACTTAGCTGGCGGCGATTTAGTTCGCGGGGTTTTTCATTTATTTTAAAACCCTCTCGGGCGTCATCAAAAGACGCTCCTGAAGTTTCATCACTATTTTTGTTTTACTACAGCGGTTGCATTATCGCCGTACTAAGTTTGACGCTTTAATTTATTTCCGTTTATACGGTTTAAGGTAACGATATAGTTTAGTAATAATGGCCAAAACCTAAAAATTACCCAAAAAATTGTTTACTGTGACATAAAAAATCATATACCTATATTTTCTTTTACATTAGACCTCTGCGGGGTAATCATGAACTTATAATCTGTCAATTTCGTACGTCATAACGTACGAAATTGACAAAATTGGCCACTTCACGTGTCAGCCTCAATGGCCGTAGGTATACCTACTTTGGTTGTCTTGACTTAAAAACTAGATAGGTAACCTCAAACCACTTATGTGCCTAAAAACAGACTGACAAACAGAAAACGAAACGATACCATGGAAAGTAAAATAAAAAATTAAGCCAAAATTCGTTTATGAATACTTTATTTTAATTTTAAGACATACAAAGTTTAAGACATAGCCTTTAACTGCTACATTTTCTATTTCTTCATTAAGCTTAACATGCTTCACAATTCTCAACTAACAACAAATCGGGTTATTTCATTACTTAGCTGGCTCATTGCAAAAATCCCCGGCCAGCCGTATAGTTAATTACAGTTTTATAGGAACGTATATCCCAATAAAAATAGGGCGAACAAAGTTTACCTCGGTGGCTGTACGTGTCCGTACATTATTTCGACATTAGGGAAGTTGCCCTCCCCAGTTGTGGCTCGTGAGACTAAAATTCCACGGCAAAAATATAAACCGCAGGCTAATTTTTATGTTGAAGTTACATACAAATTTTTGATTTAACACAATTTTTGTACAAAAAATTTTCTATAAAGTTAACATTTATCTTAATTATATGACCATGAGGTTAAACTATAAACAAAATCTAGCACTATACCCTAATTTTACCGATTTTCCGCGCACTTTCTTAATAAAGAAATGACTATATAATTGTGTGAGTAGGTATTATTATAATAGTGAACTTCATTTTGTAGTTTTTTCAAATGCTATCACTTTTTATAGGCCAAATATCAAAATAATAAACAAAAGAACATTTTGTACAGGAATCGTGTGAAAAAAGGGTTTTGATAGTTTTACGCTTAGTAAGGGTTTTCGAGCGTAAACGGCCCACTACTGGAAGGCCTACTACGAAAATGTTTCGTTTGTTTGGACGTCCTATCAAATTAAAATAACCATTCACTACAAGAACAATTGAAAACGGTCGTGTTTTTACATGGCTAGTTTGAGTTGGTGTTATTTTGGCAAAGGATTGATACAATTGACCGGTTATTTTAATTTTTAGGTTATACATCCCAACAAACAATACATTTTCATAGTAGGCCTTCAGAGCCGCTCGCTGTGGCTATATAGGAGAGGCATATGTCCAGCAACGGACTTCCAAAGGTGATGACGATGATAATGATATGATGATATTAGGATGATAGTTACAAAGTGTTCAGAATTCTGTTTGATTATTAATTAACGAAGTAATATTCATTCTTTTTCTCAATTCGGGTCCGATTCCTGGGTCTGTATGTCGTCTGCCGTATATTTATTTATTAACTAACTGTTGTCCGTGACTTCGCTCGCCTGGTCTTAAGTTTATTCAATATATCCCACAGACACATTTAAGCGGGAAAAAAAAATCCCATATGTTGATCCAGATCATATTTTATAGGTGTGAAAAATTTTATCTAGATCCATTTAGCCGTTTGCTTGTGATTGAGTAACATTCATCCGACCATCCTCACAAACTTTTGCATCTATAATATTAGTGGAATTTAAATAAATGTGTGCAAAAATACGTTATCCTGGTTACTTTACTTTGCCGTAAACACTATCCAGCATTTGCAAATGCGACCAACATGTGAGATTAAAGCCACAACAAAATCTGCAAAATGTTAATTTCATGAGACGAGTGAGACAGCTTGACACGTTGAAAAAGGCATGGAAATTAGGAAGTTGTGACAGACATTAACATAAAGCTTGGGGTTTGGTTTCCTGGTTTGGAATGTCCAAACTGGTATCAAAATATATTTGTTTTGTATTTATGCCACATTCGGGCTTCTAGTAAAATATAAACGTATTTGTTTTAGAACCCGACGGTCATGGATAAAAAATAAGGGTTCGTGGTTTACTCGGAACTCTAAAAAATATGCAATATATTTTAAATACCTTGATGAACCTTGTGTTTTCCATATGTAGAAATAAATGTAGATAGCCTTTTGACAAAATCATAACGCTACTTTACCTACTGCGCGATACCGATGTTAAGAATCCAACAGAATTTACTTTAATAGTACCTGTCTCTATCATTTGGCTATCACATCTGCCAATTGACATTTTGTTGAAACAGTTATAAAATCAGCTTTATCAAATACTTGAGGTGTACAGTTTGTGTTTTGACCACACTCCATGGAGACTGACAGTCATAAATATTACCAGCAACCTTTTGATGTGGCCACGCCAAAGGAAAATATTTTCATAATCGCTATTTGGAGTCGTAAAATGGCGTAGAGTTGGCTTCGGAATATTTTGTGGTTATACCACATTTTATACATTCGCCCGTCACTTTACGGAGATACATTTAGCGGTATTGTGGTTTTGAGATTACAGTTATTTGAAAATTTTACATCAGCGCTGCAGCATCCCGTTCCATACGTAAGAACGGGATAAAAGACTTTGAAACAACAATGCAAAAAAACTGAAACCGTTCGAAAACTTAAGTCTTATCCAATTTTATATTGGTACAAAATGTATATTATGAATAATCATTCCTGTCCAACCCACACTCATTGGTAACTCAAGAAACTAAAATATTGATATGTGCTGAGGTAAAAGCAAAAAAAAATCTAGAATTCCATACAGAGACCGAGTAAAGAAAAGAATACATATCAAATAGAAAAGATTTGGAAAAAATACAAAGACAAAGTACCAAAAGAACCAAATAATTATAATGATTATCAGCACTTAAATAGTACCTACTAGTAGAATTTATAGCTAACTGATATCCATTTCGGTTTCTTTCTTTCTTTGTAGATCATGATTAGCAAGCACCGGACAATAAGACATCGTTTCACGTTTTACGTATTACAGTTATTACTATAGAACGCTAAAACAGGGGAAAAGTAATCTTCCATAATGCCTTGTTTTAATTTCCAGTCGTAAATAATAATTTGGTCAATTTACCCTATACAATTTCGGTTGCGTGTTCAAAGTTTTTATTAGAATTTTATTGTTATTTAGGCGTGTTTGTTCCTTGTTTCAGATTACATCGGAGGTTTTAAAGGAGCCGAACGCTAATGTGAGTTTCCGAATTTCCCTTTTATTTATTGTACGAAAATGTAATTGAATTTCCGAGCACAACCCGTAAATGAATGCATGCGCGTAAATAACAAAGTTTCGTGTCTAGCTCTGTGTAATAACGAATCCCGAAGTAGATAGGCCGGGATATAGGCGAAACTGTCCGGCAAAGTTTTTAGAGGTGGAAATTTTAGTCAACATAAAGGTGCCCCGAAACTATGAGCGTTAAAGAAACTTTTATGAGAGGCCGAGCCATTTAACCGCGAGTCAAGAGCTAATCCCACTAGCCGGCGGGCGCCGAACAACGCACCTGAGACCACGCTTTTTATTTCTGTTTCGCATTTCCACCTAATTTTAGCCCACCACAGAGGCTGCAAGGTGGGCTGAACTTTGTCGGGCGTCATAAATTTATTTAACGGCCCGAAGGCAATAAGAGGCGGAGTGTAAAAAGAAAAATACGATACCAACGTGCCTAGCCGTTATTGCAATTAAACAGAGGAAGTAAATCTTTCAATACGAGCGCAACCGTTCGCCTCCCGCTTCCTGCTTTAATTTATCGCTTTGTTTTAGTCAGCAGCGCGTCCCATTGACGGATTGCGATGTGTTTGATTAAAAAACGCAACTTGATCTTCGCCACCCCTTTCGGTCTCAGAATACTAATCTCTAGATCACTCTAATGTACCGTGCGCTGTAACTCCGGGCTATTTATCAAACGTAACAAGGTGGGAAGGTACTTAATGTCTCCTGAAGCCGCAACCGTGACTAAAATGTACAGTATTGGAGTGTCTGGATGTTGTAGCGAATTTAAAAACTTTTTGCCCAATGAAGACAGATGATCAATAACTGGTCGCTCGTAGTCTTTTCAATCTTAACTAGTTTAATGCAGTAACTTTGTAAATATACATTTGTAAACATTTTCTTTATTTCAATTGCGATTATGTTATTACATTTACAACAATAGAGATAATAATAAAAACATTTCGCTACAATATTTAAAAAATAATAATAAATAGAACTGATTCAATAGAAAAAAGCATAACGATTGCATAAATTACCAAAGCAATTTTCACACACGAGAAATGAAATCATAGAATAAAATACAGCATCTGCAGAGTTCGCGTGATCGAACGGCTGCGATTCTTCAAATTATGTCTGTGAATCTTTCCCGATTCCTTTTTTTATTTTCACGAAGGAGTTCCGATAAAAAGCGGCATATTGGCTCAGATCCACGATAGCTCAATTGCTTCACACACGTATTTAATTTGTTCTGTGTTGATTTATTCCACTTCGATTACTCTATTTCTCTTTGATGCAGACGTTTGGATAAACGTTTCACGGCTCCGACCTCACGGGCTAAAATGATTCAGAACAGAATTACCTATGCGTCTGAAATTTCGAGGAGAAATGTTATTTTTGATTCAGTAGTTATTTCGCCCGCTTTTAGCGAACGAATTTAAAAAATCAGAAGATTTTTGGGGCTCCATAGCGGGTATTCCCGTTATTTAGTGCAGCAAGTTTAACGAACTTGTCCATTTCCTTTCTCAACTTGCATCTCGTTTTAAAATGCAGAACTGTGTACAAGTGATGAAATGTTTAAGCTTTTAATCAACATTAGTGTATTTTATTTCATACCTTTTATATTGGATTAGATTTAATTGTGGCTGTGATTTGTCAACGGAACATATCCTGAAATTAGTGGACATAAGATATAAGAATATGCATAATTTATACTTATTTTACTAACTTAATTTGTATCTTATTATGATATAAAATAATTAATTTTCACAAAACATTCGCTTGTTTGTTTATGTATTTGCAGCATTTTCATTGAATATAACGCTTCTAACAGCACTACATTTGCACTCAATAAAGTCAAACAGTGATTATTCAGTGAAACTGACTGTACCTATTCGAAGTTTGTTTCAAAGAGCTAACGTTACATGTGTGATGTGCGTTCATTAGAGGCATGAATTCTTAACGATAGTTAATTAAACAGCATCAGTTCTGTGAACTAATCGACGATCACCAATCAACCCTGCGTACGCCTCCTGTATTTATAAATTTTACACCGAGTTACGCAAGCATTTGCGAAAACGCGCAATTTCTGCGGTAATAGGAAAATGAAGGGACGAGTGTTAAATTCAAATTGCTTAATGGTCCGGAAGCAGGCATTTCATTTTCCATGCGAACTGTTTCGTAATTTACTATACTGCGTGCGTAAGCGACGCGCCACTCGTCTTTTGTTTGCTGGCTGAAAAACCCTGAGTTATTATGAAATGCGTGTTAACTCCGCCTCCCGTCGGAATGGTTTGATCTGCAATATTTGGAAAAGGATTACGCTAACTTTTTTACACAAGCTTTACAATTATTCTGCTTGAACGTTTAAGTATGTAACTAATAAACAAAATTGTACTCCAAACTAAACATAGCTGTTACCTACTATTTGGCGACTAAGTATGTCACTGTTAGACGGAAATGTACATGAATCAGGTATATTCGTACCTCATCCTTTGTGCTCATTACTCAAACACTTGTCCCTTACAAGATTTGAATCTACGACCGCTTTCTTTGTAGGTACGAACAACTAGGCTAATGCAGTCAAAATTTACTACAGAACTTTACCATACTCTACCATTCCTACTGCTAGTCTAAACAAATCATAATTAAAATCACTATCTACGAACTGATTGAAAAACAAAACAATTTCAATTAAGCGATAGTCAGACACGACAAAAATACCGTGAGCTAAGTGTTCAAATATTCATGGGGTATTGAATCGATCCACTATGCGGGCAAAGGTTCCTCGTGAATACGCCCCATGAAAGATGCTATCGGTAACCGCACCCGTATTATTACGCTATGATGAAAATACAAACATTTTATTTGTGTATAGATTAAACGATTTCAGAAAGCGTGTTTAAAACTACGTGCTGATAGTTTATGCCTATTGTAATAAAAAAAACATTTAAAATTAGAAGACCTCCGTAGCCGAGAGGCGAGCACGTCGGACTAAAAATGGCGCTGCCATATCTGAGGTTCCGGTTTTAATCCCCGGTCGGGTCAATGTAGAAAACGTTTTTTTCTGGGGTCTGAGTGTGGTGGTACCGTTGTTGTTTCTGATTTCTATAACACAAGTGATTTAGCTACTTATCTTAGAATCAGAGCAATGTATGTAACCAATATATTTATAAAATAACGTATATATTTATTAATAACTCTTAAATAACTTCGGAAATATCACCTGTCTCATTCTCTCTTTCCCATTGAGACATTAGCACTCACTCGCTTCTTGTGGTAGCAAATGAGGGTTATTTCTAAAAAAGTTGTAAAAAGTTTTATGTGTCAAACTTTTATTTTTTTTGTTTTCTAGCATAAAACACGGATTGCATTATGTAAACACAGCTGTTAGTCACCCGCTACTCGATATTTAATAAAAATACGCATATGGTGTTAAACAGCAATTAAAACCATTTAAAACAATGCTTAACCCTCACCTCGAGATCATAACTTTTTTGCTGCAAGATTTTATTTTTACAATCATACTTAAACTTAATTTTATATTTATAATACCTACAATACTCATTACCTTAACAACCTTCTATTTAAACTTTTTATAAATTTCCTTCAAGTTTACGAAGGCAGCTGTACTTACCGTAATTACCTTAAAAGACCTATTAATATTTTAATAATAATGCTTTCACGTTGAGAACCTTTTACATTTGAAGTTTCTAAGTAATGAGTTACTTTTAATGGAAACCCCGTTATAAACTTTTAGAGGTACGAAGTATACTGTGGCGTTTCTACCGAAACGATTCTTTGTTTTCCACAGAATGCTTATCTGACTCATCACGCCATCATTAAAATAATGTGAGTCAAGCTCACGGTCTTGAAAACTCTATCAGATAAATTAGTTCAACAAAAGAGAAAATGTGTTGTACCAATGAATATGATAGCGCCATGATATGTATTATTTTTAACAACTTTATCTTCTTAGATGAGATAAACTAACAGAATTAAACTAATTTACTATTAGCTTTTATACTTTTATTGCTTTTATTTTGTTTTTTCTTGGCTCTAAAAATGACTCTAATGTGTACGTGGGTGAGGTACAGACAGTATTTGCCTAGCAGTAAGATGAAGATGAAGCTAGAAAAAATAAGTTTATGAAGGACATTTTAATTTTGTTACCTTTTCGAATGTTACTTTATGCTACAAGGCCTCATTTTTTAGGGTTCCGTACCCAAAGGGTAAAACGGGACCCTATTACTGAGGCTCCGATTTCTGTCTGTCTGTCTGTCTGTCTGTCTGTCTGTCTGTCTGTCTGTCTGGCTGTCTGTCTGTCTGTCTGTCCGTCTGTCTGTCCGTCTGTCTGTCCGTCTGTCCGTCCGTCTGTCCGTCCGTCTATCACCAGGCTGTATGTATCTCATGAACCGTGATAGTAAGACAGAAATTTTCACAGATGATGTATTTCTGTTGCCGCTATAACAACTTAAAAGCAGAATAAAATAACGTGACGTCCTCGGTAGCTTAGTGGTCAAAGCACTCGCCCGGTATGCGATGGGACGTGGGTTCGAGTCCCACCTGGAGTCGATGATTTTTTTCAAGTGTTATTTATCTTCAATTAAACCTTGCATGGAATTGCTAAAAACAAAAAAAAAATTAGAATAAAATAAATATTTAAGAGGGCTCCCATACAACAAACGTGATTTTTTTGTTCGATTTTATAAATATTGGTGCGGAACCCTACGTACGCGAGTCCGACTCGCACTTGGCCGGTTTTTTCTTCTATTTTTACAATTAGGTATTATGCTACATATTGATGTTGAAGGAATGCCTCAATCCCATGACTTCCCGCCATCGTCCACCTGCCGTCTTCAGTCATTTGCTTGTCTTAGAATGTCACGACCATTTATTCCAATAACCGGTGGTTGATTACCAAGGTAAAAGTGGTCAAAGATTTCGTCACCAAAGATGACTGTCTTAGGTAACGATATCTAAAAGACCAATCTCATTACCATCATCACTTATCTCCTATCCGATATTTGCACTTATGTTAACTAATTTTCTACTCATAAAATAGAATAGAGGGCTAAGCAAGATATATTTTATTGTCTTCCTGCCCACACGGTGCTTTGCCTCAGAAACTAAAATGGATTAAACCTACTTACTTTGCAAAAATGTTACGTCAAAACAACTCTGCTAAAATTATGTTTAGCCTCGTCATTTAAGAACCACTCACTATGCCCAGATCCACGAAGCACTGATACCGAGCTGAGGACTGAACTTTTATAGGTTATATACTCGATTATGTTGACGCCGGTGTTTACCACATGACACGAAACACCGCTTCCCTCTGGCTTAATAAACGCCGACACAATACTCCAACACTCGATACTCTTTTGCACTGTAACTCTTTCAAGCGTCGGTCTCTCGAAATTCTGTTAAAAAGTTCTAGCCTCCGACTCGTTTTGTCGACCACTGAGGGTCTTTTCCGAGTTCCACTAGATAGCTTTTGACGAGAGCGAAAACGAATATGGCAATCGGCGTCCAATGGTTTCGTGAAACCGAAAACTCTTTTGGCTGCGCTACAGTTTTACATGCCTGCCTGATTGTTGTCGCTTCCACTTTCTTACTTAGAATGGGCTGCGTTTGTTCCAGTGGCCAATGACCCGTATGCCGCTTCACTTATACTTACCCAAGATCCAGGCTAACTAGCTAGCTATAGCTATGTATCTTGGCGATAACGTGCAGCAATCAGTGTACAATGCACATTGAGATAGCATTATAAACGCGTAAATCGGTCTAATGTAATGGCGATATCCGATTGGTTAGACTCAATTACGTAGACTCGAGCTATTACCGGTTGATGTACGACGTGTCCTATTACTTGATTGTATTGGCCAATGTACAGATAGCGCCTCAAGCCGTTTTTGGAAGATATTACAATTAATGTCGATAGGTAGAGTTATTGTCATTTACGTTCAAATGACGTGTAAATGTGCGTGTATATGAATCCATAGAATGGATAGAACTACGAACTAATGAATAGAATACTCGTATAAGATTACAGATTAATTAAACATACTGGGCGAGGTCAGGTTTTGGAATAGACGAAATCATAACCCAATACTTTCAATGGAATGTTCATTGAAATGTTCTATATGAAATTAAATTCGTATCAATGGAAAACTTAGTCAACACAATCCTTGTATTTAAGTGACAGCTTTCTTTCACCAGACTCTAATAATAATACCTAACAAACAGCATGCGGGCTGACAATAAGATAAAAAAATTTCAGCTAAATGCATGTTCAGAAAGTCATTGGGGAGGCTGCCTCTCCCAATGACTTTCAGATTGGTCAGTGGAAGCGGCCTGTATCCAGCTACATTCTGCAACATTCACCAGGTCGTCTGTCCACCTAGTGGGTGGACGTCTGCGACACTGCGCTTGCCGTTACGTGGCCTACATTCTAGAAAATTTCCGAAATAATAAAAAACAGAATGAACAAAACTTCAACCTTGTTCTGTAGAGTTTCGCATGATATTGCCACTTAAATATGATCTTGGATATACGTTTTATCGATTCATCACAGTAATGACTTAAAGAACCACATTCCTTAATACTTCAAAGGACCTAACCATGAATTCTCAAGCGCAGTGTTTTGGTTTAACATCGAACGCAAAAGGATATAAAAAAAACAAGGCCCAAGGTCGTTAAACCACGTCAAACTGCCCAAATTATTAAAAAGAGTTTCATTTTAAAAAGTTATCATGAAGTTCGTTATGACCAGTTTCACTGCAGCGCTAAATTCACAAAGTCCCGCATACTCATCATAGTTTGATAGCGGCTGTTTTGCATGTCTGCGTTATTGTTAACGCTCTACTCTGTGAGGTACACGTAATGGACGTTTTGAGTTTGCGGAGTAGGTAATCAGCTTTGCGTAGTGTAGCTTTTTATTGTTTTAAGGTAATATGAAATTTATTGTCGTAATAGCTCGGCGCGCAGCTTCGCTTACGTAAAATACATTTGCCCTCTCCTGTGTTCAAGCTTCATCTATATAAAATTTTACGAAAATCAATTCAATGGTTGTCGTAAAAGCATGTCCAACAGACAGATTTTGTAATTTTTTGTACCTACTGAACTACCTCATCTCTATATAACCACAGATATTTTGATTATAAAACTGTGATATTTGTCAAAGGCTGCAGCGTAATCTTAAACGAGTTTAAATGAAATCGCATTCAGTGGCATAAATTTATACACCAATATTATAGACCGTAATCAACAAAATGAAATAAAACCGTGTAATGCATTTAGTGCACCTACTAACCAAACCATGGCAATACAGATTTGCATATTAAAATTCCATATATACGAGTCATCGACAGTTTTTGCTACATACCTATTAATATGCACGTCCCATAATTATGCAAATGAGACACATTGCGTGTATGCAGATGCACCTCAAAGCGCAGGTGTCTGTTTATCCAACTGATTTAATAACTGGGCTCATACTGGGATCGAATGAATGGGATTGTGCGCAGAATATCAATTCACTGTAACAACGCATTAACGGAATAGACAGAATAGCACGGGGCCGGACTAGACACGAGGTATGTGAAGAATTCGGCGTTTTCCAATTTGATAACTGGGCCGGACTGGACAGATGTCTTTCAGGATAGATTGGACAGATGCTCCCCGATAGAATGGGACTTGAATTTTTAATACCTTTACCAATGGGTTCTTATTGATACGTCGCTATAATTGGAATCCTCGCAATATATGAAAAATAGCTAAGCTAAAAAAACACAAATGGTATTACTACT
The DNA here is from genome assembly GCA_950371115.1 of Anania fuscalis. Taxonomy (NCBI): domain Eukaryota; kingdom Metazoa; phylum Arthropoda; class Insecta; order Lepidoptera; family Crambidae; genus Anania; species Anania fuscalis. Next base: position 9,404,861 of record OX493340.1, on the reverse strand, counting down.
ATATTATATTATCAAAAAATTATACTCATCAATTTTGTTTCACGGGCCATAATTGTACATGGAGAAAACTCTTTCAAATCAAATTGAAATATTACGCAACAGAATAAAATATTACCTCATTAACGCTCCGAAAAAATGCCTGAATTTTACCCCCGGTAAACACGTGTCATTTCCTGAATACTACCCTGTCGCTACATCAAAACTGATAAGAGAAGGGTGAATGCACGAGTGCGTCCAGGTACTTGGGGGTAGGGGGATGATAGGGGATGAAGGGGGATGAAGCACGATTCAGGAATACCAACTTGATTAATGGATTCCACTGGCTCGGTAATGATAATGACCCGTTCGGAGAGTGCATAGGAATCAATGCGGTTTGCAATCTGGTTTGCTGATTTTTTGCATACCCCGGCAATTGATTCAGAGGCTTCTAATCATTTGGCTCAAAGGTGTAGTGTAGTGATGACTTATGAGGTGGAGGTGCTTTCTCACAGCATCATTAACATCGAGTAGGTGCTACGAGTCAGTTACACTTTTGAGGCTTTGCGAGTTATTTCCAAATTTCGAACATTGTTTTTTGGTACCACCAACGAAGTTACCTTACACAGTTAGATCATAAGATTCATGAGAACTGAAGTACATGCTGAGGGCAGTTATCTTGGCATATTTTTGATTCATGCCTATCAATTTTCTAAGTAAATCCGCGATTACTACGACTTCACTTATCGACGATTAATGATGTGAAACAACTTTGTAACAAAATAGTGTATTGTTTATGTGTACTGCTTAGGTGATACGCGCTGCCACTTAAACATTGAAGTCACTCATCGGTAATAGTAATATGAACGCGCTTCTTAGCGAAATAAAGGCTATTTTTGTTTGTATCGCTTCGGTGATATTTCGAGTGAGGTTCGGATCTATGCCACTTGCTCGACGATAAGGGAAAACATCGTAAACGGAACTTTGAAACCTGCATATTCAGATTAAACTGGATGTGTAGCCATGCGCCAAAATAGTATATTTCTGATTCCTTAGAATTATAGAGTTCTGATGGCAATCATTCCCAATTTCCCAATACCCAGACCATCGTACTAGAAAGTCTAGGAATGGGATAAAAGTTAGAGAGAAGATTTTTCTTTTGCTAAATGCAAGTGATTAGATTCATCCACATTGAATACCTGAACATGTATTAGACATCAAATATGTGTTAAAATATATTATAAGGTACATATAACTGTACTAAAACATAGACCTACAAAAATCTTACACATGGTCAGCATCGCCTTTTGCTCACGTACAAAGTTCCAATGGATTTAAAGCTTAGGTTACCTATCACAAATTGTGGTGGCAAAATATACTTGTTAATTTTAAATCTAAATTACGATATATCGATTAACGATAAAAGTTTTTTGTACAAATATATGATGTGGTAAAACACAATTATAAATAGGTATTAAAGAGCAATAAATATTTAGACAAAAGATTGAACTTGAATTAAACATTGACTAATCAAGGTTTTTTTTTTTGAAAATTTTTGTTCCTTTTTATGTACTTAGTTTCAGTTTCAGATTTGGATCTTTGGTATCATCAAAAGGAGAGGTTAAATGCTGCTCAAATTATTTAATATTTATTGCAACTTGCTCCCTTCACGCGTTCCTGATAAAAACGGTCTTGATAGATAGACAGACAAACATTTACATTTATCCTGTAAGGCTTCTATTAATTCTTTTGAGATTCGAAGTCTTAATAATTATGAAAAAAAAACAAATAATCTTTCAAAGATCAACTCTTAGTTATTAAACTACATTCTAACTGGTTAACGGCTTTATATGATACATAATGGCCAAAACCTACACCAAAGAGTCATTTAGTCCCAAAGGGTACTTCCACATAGCACTGAACAGCGCTAGAACACTTCCAGTACATGCGCTAATTTCATTAGAGAGACACAGATGCTCCGGTAATCCTGATTTGCATAAGAGTTCATGATTTGTGTTCAACCTTTCGCTTTTAGAAAAACCCCCAATTTGGTTGTCACAAAAATATATGAAGAGATGTAATTTTTTAGAAAATTATGATTAAAAGCCACTTTTATATCATTGTTTTTTATTTAATAGGTTATTTTGAGATGCATCTTTCACCAAAATCAATTGATAACTTTTATTCGCTGAATACGAACGACACTGCAGTCTTACAGAACTACTCAAGAAAAAACGACTGACCAAAGAAAATGGAATAGAAATAAAATTAACAATATTTTTTGCAACTTTATTTAAACTGATAGCTATATTCACAAACTTTCGAGTTGGAATCTAAATATAAGACAACAGCACTCTAAAAGTCCTTAATAACTGGATTTAAAATTTTCAAGGAAATAATATATTATATGTTAAATCTTTTAACCTCCAGTAAATGTAAGTCTATTGTCACATAACATAAGGCCAGTTGTTTATCGGCTACACATTGTAAAGTAAAATAAAAACAAACGTTGCTGTTGACCGGCTATAATCCCATCGGTTCCCGTCAGAAAATAAACTTGGCGTAGACTTGCATGCAAACAACCCATAAGCGCATCCACCATGGCAATAATACGGAACTTGCCCATAGCAGCGGTTTTATTAAAACAAAAACTAATAACGAGGGTGCCCCGATGATGGTACGAACGTAGCAAAGTAATTTTTGGTTATACCTCGTTCAATAATTCGGGATAATGTTATGGGAAACGTGCGTTATAAATAGTGAAGGAACCAAAAGAAACAATAAAGTAGTACGTGAAGTATTGACAGTATGTTAAACGATAGGATGACTTACACTTTCTGTCAAAGAAGATCATCTCTTGCATTAAAAACGAGTTTAACTTTTTGGGTTATACTTTGTCCCCACACCTCAATAATTTTGATAGTACTTAATTAAAAAATCTCAAATCCGGTAAATGACTCATTAGGACCAATCGGGTGATTTTAAAACTTTTGCATCACATATTATTACCGCGAAACTACGAAACGGCAATAAAACGGAGGCGGCAGATACAGGTTTTATTGCCACGTATCGCCATCATTAGTCACACGCTATTTAGCAGTTAGCACGGCGATGTATCAAAGCGACATTTATATTGTGTTAATCGTGTTTGGGTATCGCGACGGTGGGGGTGAAACTTGCCAAATGCGAACTGCGGTTTTCTGATACGGTCTCGCGGTGACAATGGTGAGAGATGAGTTCGCAATTGTTTGTGTTAAAAATGTAAACGGCAGATAAAATGTGGGGCGAATCACGTGCAAAGCATCTGGAAATGCTGCAATGCTGAATAGTTTGTTTGTAATAATACATTAGCTATGCTGTATTCACAGGTTACACGAAATACTCGTAACCTTTTGTAAACTACTTGTTTGTTACTGACAATTATGTTTATACTCATTTTTATCACTTTGTTGTACGTTGTACGTATGTCTACCAAGACCTCTTTCATCAGAATCGCGTGTTTCTATCAAGTTGAAACCAAAGTAAAAGTTTCTGTATTTGAGCGGTATAAGGAAGAAATATAGAAGAAAGTTAACTAATAAATTAGGACTTTATTTGCATAAGTTTGTACGGAACTGTGTGACTTCGACTAGTACCTACTTGAACTCTTTTTTTAATTTTACTATTGTATTGATGCAGACATTCCCATAGTAGTTCCCTGTCGATGTATACAACATCATTTTTGGTTTATACGAAAGCCGAAACACGGGTCAGATATTTTGATTTTCAGAATCAGTATAAAAAAATGATAACGATACCTTAAAAACTCACGAAGTTACAAGCTTTTTGTGTTGCCCCGTTGTCCACGCGCAAGTGTAGACAACCTTACCGCGCGCGGCACTTTTGTTGTTAAGTCAAAATATATTATAACAAGATTTAAAAAATATTACAATCGATTCTATTACTGATTCTGAACAAGCAGTTTTCAGGTTTCGTATATACTAATAAACTAAAAAAATCAAAAACCCGACTGCGTAAAAAGTAAACTTAAAAGATGATGAAAACAAGATTTAATAAATCAATTTGCAGTCTGAGGCATCAAATCCAAGTTACTTATTTTCTACACGGATTTAAATTACTTAATTAGGTACTAACGCAGTGCATACCAAGTGAATCATCATTATGCTGTAAATGGATTTGATGCCTCTGACTGCAAATTGATTCTTTAAATCTTAGTTTCATCTTTTAAGTTCACTTTTTACGCAGTCGGGTTTTTGATTTTTTAAATTTAATTATTTTATTTTTGACTTTTTGTTTGTAGTGTTCTACTCCTACTTTTCAATAAACTATAAAGCCTTATTTGTAACTCTTTATTGAAAAAAAAGGTTTTAACTCGTGTAAGTAGTATCTGAAATCGAGTTTTCCCGTTTAATTAATGTACCAATAGGAATTCCGAGTAATAACATAGCCTCATAGCCTAAGTCACTCCCACAACTGAGACGAATCTAATGGCATATCATATGTTGAAATCCATTAAACGGTTTTTCCTTCCAAAAATTAGGATGTGTATTTTTTTGCCTGTTCCCGTAGGAATTTTGGAAAATAAAGTATTGAATACTATTGGCAATGCAAATATATGACCTTTAGTTAATAAAGAAAGTTTCAAAATCGGTTTTAAGAATACTGATATACTGCAATAGCAGATCCGTTTTTCCCGCGTAAGTTCTATTCCCGCGGGAATTTCGGGAAATAACATACCCCTTGTCACTCCCACAATTGAGACGAATCTATTGATATATTATACTTTAGAATCCGTTAAACGGTTTAGGCTGTAGGGCGTACCAAAGAAATAGACATACATATATACGCCCGAAAAACATAACCCTCGTTTGGCAGTCGGATAAAAATAATGTTGAATATTTAAAAATACCGTTAGTTTTTGTAATATCCCTAATCATATTTACTGTTACTAGGTCAGGGTGCCAGATATTTGAAATACGTATATTCCCTGCTAAGGTTGGTGACACATAAATCTGCGTTTTCGCCACGCCACAACTCTCTGCGTTAAGTACACACAATATGAGCGGTCGCGCCATATTTAATCGTTATCACACCAGGCTCGTGGCGGATTCGTCGCTCGATGATTTACTTACAGCTTATCCCACCCCGGGGCTGACTTATGGAGTGCGGACACTGGGTACAGATCTAGTGCCACTTCGCTCACTCTTTCCGCCGTGATAATAGTCCGTTGTGTAAGGCAAGGCTGCAGATGGATACGGTAGGTTTACTATCTAATGGATACATTATTTATATATGATATAATTTGTCATCGTCTGAAGGAAGTCCAAGTCAACGTCATCTTTTGCCGAACAAATTTGGTCAAGCGATTGCTATTTGATCTTCAAAAATCTTGGACACGCGAAACAAACTTTATGGATCGCGGCACAAATCCAAAGTTATGTAGCCAGCAGACTCTAGTACTTTCTCAGAACTACAGAAGGACTTATTATATTTTTTGTTATTAATAATAATTCAAAGTGATCGTGGGAAAAAAACTGGATCATTTTCTACAAAACCCTTTATATTTATTTTTTACTAGAGGAGAATTTGATTTTCTTTATAAGTGAGAACAATTTGAAATATCTATCATATTTTCGTTTTGACTGACTAAATCGATATGTGGTCATTGTTAACAATTCTTTCTATTAATTGCTTAATAGTAATTATTGTTAACAATGACTTTTGAGGATTTGAATATTTGTTCAGTTTTGAAGGATTTGCGTACGTATTTTCCATAACCATATTTTCTATCAATGCGGGAAGGCACAAGTTTTTTTATTTGCCATGACAACGGCGCGGTTGTGCTACCCAGCCACAAAACAGATAATGGAATGTACTGGAGTACTCAACCGTAAGCACTTTAGGCTTTACTGTATGGACTTAAGGATGAAAGTAGATAAATATTTAGCTCTCGACTGTATCAGCGCGCCAAAAAATGCATCAGAATCGCTCGTGACTTGTCTAGTCCTGCTCAATGTTTTTCATCGTATGAATATGATTGAATTTGGCTTTCAGTTTGTGTTGATGCCGTGGAGAAGGGATAGCGGAAATATTGTTTTTAAAACACATTGTCTGGTAAATACGGATGAACCTACGAGACAATGTATTTTAATCTAATGTCGAATTATAAATAAACGTATAAACATTATTTTAAAATAAGAGAGAAAGACAGATGTATAAACTAAAAAATTGTGCCTAAGCCATGCAGGTAGGAAAAGTCATTTACTTTGGTCTTCTACCAGATGACCACGGTTCTGATTTTATTCGACTTTTCCATAGCTCGCTGAGTTATGGGAAGACGATAGGACAGCTTTTCTGCCATTCTCCATGTTGCAGCTCCGTAGTAGGTACAGTTAGGGCCTGTTCCACAATGTACGGTTACATACAATACATTGCCAAATATCGATGTCACAGATATTGTTTATTCAGAACTTATATAGGTATATAGAACTTATCCGTTCATTGTAAAACGTCAAAACAAATCTTTTCTTGTAAATTAACCGTGCGTAATCTAATTAATCAAAATCTAACATTGAAGGGCAGACTACACAATGTTCAAATTCAGCTGGATATCTGTTGGGCACAGTACTAGTTCTAGTGATGGGCGAGCAAACAGTGTAAGCCATAAATTAAATTGGCCGCCGCTACATGCGATATGATATGTTAATAGGTAAATAATACAATATACACCTAGCGGGTACTGGTAGCAGATAATGGTAACATTTTTTTATGTAAACTGATAATTGGTTTTTTTTCGTACACCTTGTACCAACAAAAGAAGAAAATACTTGGAAACATACTTATTATATTTTATTTTTACGTCGTTTCATGTGTTTCACAAGTTGAGTATGTCACTCAATAGTTTCTGTAGAAAATGTTGAATACATTTTTGACCGATAGCATTCGTTTTACTCGTATCGTAATCCATCTATGTATTAATAGCTCAAACTTTCATTTCTTTCTTTAACTTTTTCATACCAAATATAATTTGATCAACCCGATTTATATGACAATGTGAATTTGTCATCATTTGCCAGACTATTGCTAAATCTGACACTCTTTTATTCAAAAATCACTCAACAGGCATTTTAGTAAACCTTTAAAAAAAAGAGCAGATAGATACTGACTTAATTTTATTTTAAATTAATTATAATTTTGTTTTTAATTTTCATTTATGCATTATATTATGTTGCCGACAGTACTATTTGCGGGACCTAATAGATTCAGCTTTGGGGGAGATACGTTGTTGACGAGAATCACGCACAATGCTATCGATAAATTGATTACTATGCATACACACACACACACAAATTGATATGCATAATTCAGAGAAAAACGCATTTATGCTTATGATAAATTGACTTAGAATTACAGTCATACCTACACAAATAATGAACATTTAACATTAGTAAGATAAAAAAAAAACAGATTTTGGATACGTTCAACAACTTTTGGTTTAGGGAATGCTAACTTAGCTTAACATGAAAATATCCGTTTATAAAAATAAGTAGGTAATTGTCCTAACAATTCTAAAAATGAAGATTTAAGAAATGCTAATGACCCAAGGTAGTATGCCCCTTTCTCTTACGAATTACAGACATACAGTAAGTTTAAAAAAACAGATTTTCCATACGTTCAACAACTTTTGGTTTAGGGAATGCTTACTTAGCTTAACATGAGGTCAAAGTGAATTTTTACATACTTAAGTAAAAATACTATATGACCTCCGTTTATAAAAATAAGTAATTATCCTAATAATTTTAATAATGAAGACTTAAGATATGATACTAATGACCCAAGGTAGTAAGCCCCCATCTCTTACCAGCAAACTCTCAAAACTTGCGACACAAAGAACCCTTTAAGTAAATCAGTGGCACAGTCATCGATTGGCACAACCCCTTATCTAAGCAGTGCGCACGTGTGAACTCGCTCAATTTTAATTTCATGCCCAAACAATGCGCTATCGAGCCAGCTATTATTCTGTATTGGGGTTCAGTTCATCTAAATCCGAGAGATAAGCGCTGGGCTCTTTGTCGTCGCCACTCCCGATAGCTAATTCGGGGACTCCCCGCTCCCTGGAGAGAGTTCTCCGTTAAATCGACACTTTTAAATCGTCGTTAGCAAATCGAATTGTTTTGACGACGCTATCTTGAGTGTTATCGGAACTCGTATATCATTAACACGGCGATACTTCCTTTGTTTAGTAGTGTTAGCAATCTCTGAATATTGAAGTATTTGATAGTAGTTGGTAAGATATAAAATTATGATTAAGTTTGCCAAGCCTTATGGCCTGTTTCACAATGTACGATTAGGTTCTGTATTAATAGGCTACTTATTACTTATCTTTAGGATAAACACTATTTTTCGGTTCATGACCGTCAAATATTGCTATATTATGACACATTAATTCAAGCACTTTTATCCTATACATACTTTTATCGGTTACGCATCTATTTGGCACATTATCCGTACATTGTGAAACAAGCCCTTATTAAAATTATTAATTGGTAAATCCCTATGGAACTGTTACATTTTATGTGGCATTTTCAACACATTGGAGTAATGTATCAATGTCTTTTAACACCATCATAATAATAATTTCAGCCATAGGATGTCCTCTGCTAATCATAGACCCCAATGACTGTGACTTGCCGTGCGTGACTTGCCTAATATTGCCTGTTTTCAGCCATGTCTTTAATAACTATTAGCATTAAAATAAACATATTTTAACTCCAGCTTTTCTTTTTGTAAAAAAACTTTAGTTATCAAAACATAATTAACTTTAGAGAGCTGAATGTGCTTATTAACAGTACAACGAGCCACGTTATTTGCGTAGATAAGCTTGCTTATTCAAATCATAGAACGTGCTTCCCCAACGATGATTCGCCAAATTCCCAACTGCGAATCGCATCATCGCTAAATCCCCCTGTCTGTGTTTATCAAAACACTTAACGATTTAATATGTGCCCTGAACTCTACCCTTCCCTGTCTATCGCGAGATACATGTAATAATATTCATGTAGATTACGCCTGTTAAAATTTTAACCATAGTGTGAACCAGCTCTAAAGACACGTCCAATTTATTAAGGGATTTATCTGCAATCGTCAAATTCGTGCCTATATTTTTAGGATTTCCGACCGGCTTATCGATATTCAGTGTTTGATTTTAATTAACTGTCTAGACACTACGAGAGAGGAATACTGCAATGATTCAATGGCTGTTCACGTATATTGCAAAAATATTATGATCTTTTCTCACATTCAGATTTTATAACTGCCCTTTTCCAGACACCATTCAAATGCAAAAGATTTCAATGCAAGCAAAACGATGCCTAATTATAATGATTGGAAAATTTTCTCTCATTTTATGTCGTGAATGATTTTCCATTGTGCACTGGATAGTTATACAGCTGTCAAAAACATACCGAACCTCCGAGGGACAGAAAAAAACGGTTTCATTCGCCCGAAACCTTTGTTGTTGCAAAAGTTTGGTGAACTCAATAAGAGCGGGCAAAATGTGGTTTGCCACCTTGAATTCTCTTTGATTTTTATCGATCAGGATTAGGTATATCTAGACAAGTTGTAATAGGGTGAAGTTCTAATAAGAAAACTTGTAATAGACCGTTTGAAAGTCCGATGTTGGAAGCGATAGGGGCTAATGAGGTACAACCGAGTGGCTCGATCATTGCGTGCTGTCTGCCACGGTGAGTGTATGAAACTCCAACCCCAAATTAAACTTGTATCAACATTGACACGTCCAAGTAAAATTATACTTGTACCCATGAAATAAATAATAATACTGTTCCTCGTGTACACAACTGTCTTAAAATATAATTATCAATGACGTATTGGAAGTTTTAGTGTTTCAAAAATACATTTAAATATATTTTACAAATCACTAAGTTCGTAAGCCCTAACAAAAAGCGAGTACATCCATTCAAAAGCAATAAGATCTTCATTAACTTCTATCGTTATCTTACTGTTTAGTATTCTGTTATAATGCAAATAACAATGATTTGAATATGAATTGCAATCGTGTTTGAGTTTCTACGGGTAGTCATTCTTTCCAAGTTTTTAATAGAAGCTGCTTTCATTTGTTCTTCAATAATTCACTTGGCTTATTCAGAAAGGACGAACTTTAATTTACGATAGTTATTAAGCAATTTTTTTTTTGTTGTTTAGGTTTCATATTTGTTTGGATACCTAAAATACTACTAAAATATTTGTAACGCATGGATGCTGTCCTAAATCCAAAGTGCAAAATTCTAGAATAGCATAGTTTATGTTCCTTCTTTAGTTAGGTTTGATTGATAAACATGATATTGCTTAGGTTTGATAAAGATAGTCGAAAAGATAAATGTTTTGGTTTTAATTTCGATATTAAATAGCAATAAGTAGCATCTAGCTTGAATAAACTTAGTACGCGAAGTGACTGAGTAGCTAGGATCACAAAGTAAGAAACAAAAATATGCCCCCTTATAATATTAATAAAAATACTGCTATAAGCTAAAACTGACACTGCAATCCTATTACTTGTACTTTGAGTTTCCATTCAAAAATGATCACAGCTTACCACGAAGAAACTGTCTGACTCTCATCGTCAAATGAATTAATTACAATATAAAAGATTTGAGTAAATAAACAGACAGGAACCGAGCAGTGCAACCCATTGCTATCTGTTTCGCCCACTGATGGAAATTCTTTGTTTACATTATCTCAATTAAGTCTACGTTTTGTTTGCACCCGTCTGTATACAAAGCAGCACTTCGAGAATTTTGTTTGCTCAACCACATTATATCATGATAATCCAAATAAATGCCCCCGTTCCGAAATTTGGTGCTATCATTTTCATGAAATAGCTAGGTGTATTGTTTGAGTTTTGTCTGATTCTAGATTTGTATAATTGTTTGTAACTCGTACAACACTAAAACTAGTTATTCATTATTATTTTTTTCAGCTTATTTTAATAGTTTGATTCCGCTATTGTCTCAAATTCAGTAATGAACAACATTTACAATATTTTGTAATTTTTTTGATGTACATACTACGCTTGAAGTACTTTTTTTTTTAAAAACGAGTATTTACTATAAATCCACTAACTACGTCAAAATAATCGGAATTCTTAACGAAGACGTTCAAGACTCATTTTCAGTATGTTCTATTAAATGTCATTAAAATGTTCATGATTGAATCTGTTACGTGCAGCAAAAAATATATTATGGAACATCCAATGACCGCGGGTCAGGTCTCGTTAATTAAAATCAAACAAAGATTAGCCGCCAATTGCGGACGGATCATAGCGAGGAATTTAACTAGATAAATGTAATAGGTTTTTGTTGGTTTTTTTTTAGTTCAAAGTGGTTGTTAAGCTTTGTACCGCTCACGTTCGATTAAGCGCATACTGCACAAACGAATTCCATCTGAATAAACACTGTGTTTCAGATTGTGCCATCGCTGAACGGGTTTACAATTTTTCCATGCCACTAATACCTTTACTTGCGTCAAGATTGGTAAGTTTCGTAAATAAACCAAAACTATTTTTTCATAAGTTTTTCATTTTCACTACTCATACAAGATTACATACATACGTATTCGCTAGATGCGTTAGCATCCATAATACGCAATTACTCTAAGCTTTGTTATTCACTAACAGAAAACTTATTAATTTGACAGACTAACGACAGAATTTGTCAGATTTAGCATTAGCCCGCAGCTTCGCCCGCGCTATTCTATATTTAAAAATAGGAACAATATCAACCCCGCGATCTTGGTGCTCCATGCAAACTTTGAACCCCCGCATTACACCTTTAGGGGGTGAATTTTTGAAATACCTTTCTTAGCGCACATCCATCATCGTCATCATTTCAGCCACAGGACGTCTTCTGCTGAACATAGGCCTCCCCCAGTGACTACCAGATCGGCCGTTTGGAAGCGGCCTGCATCCAGCTTCGTCCTGCAACCTTTACCATGTCGTCTGCCCATCTTGTGGGTGGCCGTTCCACGCTGCGCTTGCCGGTACGTAGCCTCTATTCCAGAACCTTTCTGCCCCATCGGCCACCGGTCTGTTCTACGTGCTATGTGCCCTACCCATTGCCACTTTAGCTGGCTAATCCGTCGGGCTATGTCAGCGACTTTTGTTCGTTCACGGATCTCATCATTTTTGATTTGATCTTGCAAAGAAACACCGAGCATAGCCCTTTCCATAGCGCGCTTAGTAAGAGGCCACGTTTCTGTTCCGTATGTCATAACTGGTAACTTAGCGCACGCTTACATATTAATAAATAGCTACGAGTGTATGTGTATCAAATTTCAGTGCAATTTGTTTAGTGCTTTGAGCTGTGCGTTGATAGATCAGTCGGTAACGGTTGCCTTTTACATGTATACAGAAGATTAAATATTTTTTCTCAGTTGTCAGAGTTTTATAAAATTGGTTTTCGAGCTATGTTTATATTATATTCCTTAAAATAATGACCAAATAAACTTGCATATAAAACTCAGTTCTCGTACTAATCTATTACAGATATTTCATTAACTTCCGACCACTTAATCAACAAACGGAAGGCTTTACTCATTGTTATCTCTTGTTATTAGCCCCCACCCTCTGAATTTATTACTTGGCTGTAACTCAAATAAGTGAATTCGTTTTATGTTCGAGAAAAAAAAACTTCGAAAGCTCTGGTGAACTGTTTGAAACCGAACAATGGCTTTTCTAAGATGCCGGTCACGTTTCTTCGCCTTAAAAATGTCACGCTTAAATCCATAAAGTACTCAAAAGTATTACTATTCCTCCACGGTACTTCCTTTGAGCTGTGTATTATAATATTAGATTTCTCTCGTAACAGTCGTAACGAGCTATGGGTGACCGAAATAGAAGAATATGATAGCAGTGGCTAACTGAAACCCTTTAGTCACATACTTTTCATTTCTTAGGGTAACTTACATATCCAAATAAGCAAAAAATATTTATTATTTTTACGTTAACTATAACGTAAACTTTAAATTAAAATTACTATTACAGACGATAAAATAAAATTAAGCACCCAAGTAATCAAGTAACTTTTAATTGAATTTTGTAAAGTATTATAAAATATCCATTGCAGTTATTATTTTAGAAAAACACAAATTCGAATAAACCGATGATTCGCACAAAGTATTATCGTTAATTAATAATTAACGTTCACTTATTGCGCAGCAGACTGAGTAAACTTACAAATCCACTTGGCATTTTATAAAATTTTTGAATAATAAATTCATATCGTTTTAAAATATTGCAAAACGAATACATTCTGAAACCTTTAGCTTAGAAGTAGATGAATCTTGAAGATTTATGAATGTTGAGCTAAAGAATTCCAATATAACGTTTGAGTAAAAAATAATGAACTTATTTTTGAAGACAATACTTTTGGAGGGTTAAAGTGAGATGCAATTGTGTTGTTTTCTTTAGCGTTTGTAAAGGAGACTGACAATCAGTGGCTAATGAATAATTCAACAATCAAGTAAACGCAAACAGTGTGCGATCTTGGGGAGCCGGCAAACAGACCAATAGTCAATAGGAGCTTAGACGGTATGCCGATTGGCCGTCTGCATAGCGGAATGCCCTAAGTGCTGATATTTTAGTGATGTGCAAAGGGAGTAAGTTTTCAATCGATTAATAAATCATGCGGGCTCTCTGTTGAAGAATACTTTATTCTACTTTGCGGTCGCGACCCACATCAGTGAGGGACTCGGTTTCACGCAAAATGTGAAGAAAAGAAAAAAATATATTGATTTGTCTCTATAATTCACTTTGTTTTTAAAACAATCAGATTTGTACTTCTGACAAGTCATTATTTAGTTATATTATGCATACTTAAAAATAAAAATAACATACATGTTGCCCGTGACCCCATCGGCGCGATCTTTAATATCTGAATAACAACTCAGAAAAGTTTATCGCAATCGGACATAATGGTTTAGGAACGCATTACTAACAAACAAACATTTAGAAACTTTTGAAAGAAATTCACACAATCGTCACAAAATTTTAAGTGATCTGTATTTTCATAACGCTTACACTGAAAAAAATCGGATCTAATCAAGTGCAATTTTAACTTGTTTAAAAAAATGTGACGTATTTAATAAACAATATGTAGGAAATAACAAAATACAAATGTTTCCATCTATTAAGCTGATGGATAACATATTTAACTTAGTCCAATTTATCACAAGGACTGATTAAATTAACAAAATAATTAATTAAAATTTGCGCAAACAAGGTAGTGTTTGAAGTAAATAGGTAATGTGTCGAATTAAACAACAAACGATATTATATAAAATTACATTAATAAATACGATCAAGTTGTGTGATCTTATTTATCAAAATATTTGATTCATATGAATACAATTAGGTCATTACAACAATCACATTAATTGATAGCTTGATACCCTTTTTTTTCCTGAGTGTTGCCATTTATAGGAAATTTATACTAATTGTGAAAAATCACCTACAAAAATTATGCTTTATTTTCTAGGTTGAAAGTAAGTTATAATTTTTGTGAAGGTGAAGTAAATAATCCTAATTACTATTACGATTACGAACTAAGATATTATAGTATATAATATATTTATAATAATACCACACTGATCACATTTCACGTCGTAACGAAGCAATTTTATATTATGTACGTTTTATTTCAGTGGATATACACTCAGAGGCATAATTATGTTAATTTCATACTAAAACAGCTGCAAATTATGTTACAATGTGCACTTTTTACCGTGAAAAAACATCTCAAGCGTATATGAATCCCTCCATACCAACTAAAATTTACAATGTGTACATATACAACGAACAAAGAAGATAATATCTTCTTTATATTCGAAAGACATCCATGGCTTGATTTTTTAAAATGAACAATAGGTACCTAGGTGCACTTGGAAACCTTAAGTATGTCATACTTATTTTCACAGCGGAGGAACTTCTTTTTCTCGCGATTTATTTGTGCTTTTGATTTGAAGCCATACTTTTTTAAAAATGTATTATTGGCCGTTTTTAGGTTCCAATGCCAGCAAATCTTTATAGTGGAACCACAGACCAAAACCCGAAAAGGCCCACGTTGCAGACCTAATAAAAGCAAACTACAGATTTAAAATCTTCACAGATATTTTACTGTTGCTGCTGTTCCAACAAATACTTACCAAAACTATAAGATTAAAATCAAAGGGGATCTTTTATTATACGAGAAATTACATTTCTCGGTCCATTTTTTAAACCCTCAGTTGACAGGGTCGTTAACAAAATATGTACTTACCTATTGCTTTATCTGCTATTCTAATTTATTGTTATTAAAAGTCATTTTTTCGGTTTATGAATAATTTATCTTGCATTTTAAGATTTAAAAGTAGAAAACCGAACATTATATGGCAACACTTTATTAAGCGCGGCCGCGGCCGGCGCCGGCAGAACCGGGCAAAAAGAAAGAAAGAAGTTACAAGTTTTAAGTTGATAGCCGTTGATGTGTGTTCGAAGTGAACAAGTGCAAATTTAAATATAACTGCGGTTTCGATTACAATAAATAGTAATGGACAAAGTGGCTGATCTTTTGACAGCATGGGAAATACCAGAACTGATCCCAACGTTTGCAAGTAAGTAATTCATATAAGTGTTTTTTTACTGCAATAGTCACTTTGTTCTATGTTAACGAAAGTGATGTTTTAGAGGTAGACTTATTCTCTTGGATTTTCGTCTCAGCCACTTTTGGGTCAAATGTTCATCTTGTATTGCCATACACGATGGCGAATAATTAGGTACCTATAGCTATAATACTGAACCTAACTACTACGTTACGTACGCATTGAGCGGTTGCGGTTAGCCGCGGTTCGGCGATTGATCAACCGCCTAACCGCGCTGTTGCTCGTGTGAGATCGCCGTTCGAGTCGCTTTGAATCTCACAATGCGATCTCACACGAGAAACAGAGTTGTTAGCGGTTTGTCAACCGCACCTCGCGGTTAGCCGCTTGGTTCGGCGGTTGCTTAACCGTCTTCCAACCGCCGAACCACGCGGCTATCTCCATCGCTAACCGCAACCGCAGCCGCCGCTCAATGCGTAAGTAAGTATGTAGCCTAAACTAGGCAACTGACTAGGCCAGGGCGCATGAATTTAGGAGGGAGGAGTGCGAAGCGAAAGTAGCTTGTCAACGATGCTTCTAAAAGCCAAACATTGTTTCAATTGTAAGTGTTAGGTATGTTAGTGGCAAACATGACTTATTGTAGTGTTTGATTTGTCAAGCTGTCAAATCACTTCTGACAAATTTTAAATTTCTACTTTCTTTCTAAAATAGCCAATACTGTGTGTACCTATTCAATCTACAACTTATATAAGTACCTAGCTAAAGCTGAGTAGCATTTTCTGACAGTGAACCTTTGGGTCATGTAGAAAGTTAAGGTTAGAGTTTAGACACGGTGAAAGAAATGAGAAACAAAATTTATTAATAGGTACTATTAACAAGCAAATTATGATAAAAAGTAAAAAAGGTACCTATACTTTCACATTACACATATAACAAAGGTGCTAAGAATGAAAAATGTATTTCTACCTAAATATTAAACACACAGGTAGCATAGTACACAGGTAATAGACATTTATAACAAATTACAATACAGAGAAACTTGAGATGTAGGAGATAAATTAAGGTTTTTGTTTAGCTTAACTATCATCCCATTTGATTTTAACATGTAAGTAAATATCTATGTCAGAAATGATTACCTGTGGAGTAATGAGTGTATTAGCATATACCTACTTACAGTAATATGAGCAAAGTGATTGTGAGTTATTTATTAATTTAAATTTTTTTTTTTTAGAAAATGGAATAACTGTAAATTCTTTATCAGCTTTAAATGTTGAGGAAATAAAGGAACTGATACCACTTATTGGGCCAAGAGCACTTTTATACGAAGTTGGAAGGTTTGGTTGAAAACAGTCAACGAAGAAAATGCTATCATCTGTGAAAACATAGAGGAAGTTGACTTTTCCAGTTGCAATATATCTCTGAGTGTAAGTATCTTTTTAAATTTTATGCATGTGACCAGTAAGTATATCTGTACTTTCCAATTTTAAAATAAAAAAGTAATGAGTGTATTAGCATATACCTACTTACAGTAATATGAGCAAAGTGATTGTGAGTTATTTATTAATTTAAATTTTTTTTTTTTAGAAAATGGAATAACTGTAAATTCTTTATCAGCTTTAAATGTTGAGGAAATAAAGGAACTGATACCACTTATTGGGCCAAGAGCACTTTTATACGAAGTTGGAAGGTTTGGTTGAAAACAGTCAACGAAGAAAATGCTATCATCTGTGAAAACATAGAGGAAGTTGACTTTTCCAGTTGCAATATATCTCTGAGTGTAAGTATCTTTTTAAATTTTATGCATGTGACCAGTAAGTATATCTGTACTTTCCAATTTTAAAATAAAAAAGTAATGAGTGTATTAGCATATACCTACTTACAGTAATATGAGCAAAGTGATTGTGAGTTATTTATTAATTTAAATTTTTTTTTTTTAGAAAATGGAATAACTGTAAATTCTTTATCAGCTTTAAATGTTGAGGAAATAAAGGAACTGATACCACTTATTGGGCCAAGAGCACTTTTATACGAAGTTGGAAGGTTTGGTTGAAAACAGTCAACGAAGAAAATGCTATCATCTGTGAAAACATAGAGGAAGTTGACTTTTCCAGTTGCAATATATCTCTGAGTGTAAGTATCTTTTTAAATTTTATGCATGTGACCAGTAAGTATATCTGTACTTTCCAATTTTAAAATAAAAAAGTAATGCGAGTAATGAATTAGGTTACTTAAATAATTCCAACAAATATAAAACAAGTGTGTTTGTTTAGACATGTTATGTACCTAATTATGTAAGTATTATTGTTTCTTAAAGTAAATGATACTTTTAAATATAAAAACCAAATTATCATGACGTTTGTGGAATTATTTTAGGTCCCAAAGTTATTGCGAAAACAATTTTTATATTATGTATTAAATATTTTATTGTGCTTTTTCATGTTCAATCTGACCGTTAAATTGTCTTCATGGTAAGTATGGGTGTAAAGTAAATCATTTACTTTAATGGAGCTGACTGACTTGGAAATAAATAATATTTTTGTTTCAGGCTCTTCAAGATATAAATATTTTGCAAGAGCAAGAAACACAGACCACAACACCAAAAAAAATTTTTTCAAATGAAACCGAAACAACTCCTCCACACAAAACTGTATCAGAAAATGTGAGTTTTTTGTTAATTGTGAAGCCAAATTTATTTTTATGAAGTATATAATAGTTTACTTGATTTATTTATCAATCTTTTTTTTATTTCAGGTGGAGTTATTACAATTATTAAAAGAAAACTTTGAAGCAACATGCTTAGTTCAATATGTGGGAAAATCTTTACGGTATAAAGCCGGCATGATATTGATTTATTCTTCAAGTCCAGATGATTTGTTAAAGTTTTTTAAATTAATCGATGTGTATTTATTTAATTCATGTGAGTTAATTTTAAAAGGTATATTATTTGACACTTTAGATTTTAATGAACACTTTCAGGCATACGAAGTTGAAGAGCCTTTAAACCAAAAAATCGTTACCAAATTACAAAGGGATTTAGAATCCCCGGTTCCTTGTAATATTAATAATGTTACTTCTAAAAATTTTATAACACTGCGCAGTCAGGGCTGAGCAATAATAGACTGATTAAAGTGACATGTTACCTAACATTAAATTGTACACATGTTGTAAATATATTTGAATTGTTGTTGATTTGTTTAAAAAGTTTGAAGTGTTGTAAAATGTTGCTTTGTTACAATTATTTTTGAATAAAGACTAATTACGTGATATTAAATGGTATGTATTTCATTTGTAATTTAAAACAATAATGTTAAGTCCAAGTATTTATAATTATGATGTTTGGTGTTAATTAATTACAGTAAGTGGCGCGAGTGACTCCAAACGCCTCTCTATGTACACTCATATACAATGTGCTTCAGACCACTTGCACATGCAACTGAACTTTAATCTATGGATCTTTATGCCGAGCGTCACACGGAATACCTGTCCTGGGACCGTACCATGAGCTATTATAGCAGGCCTGCTTTAATAGCTCATAGTAAGAGCTCAGAACAGCACTATCTGACGCATCGTTTGACTATTTTCTAAACAAAATATGTCAAATGATCCGTCCGATAGGCTATCCGTAACTTATCCAGATGTGGTAAAACAGGCCCTAAGCATCAGTCGCAGCAGTGTGACACCTATTTATCAGTCGATCTGCAATCGCATTGCAAACGCATTTTGTGTGAGTGTGATAAGAGTGAAGTATGGAGACCACTAGTGCCACTAGCGACCACTGTTCCACATTTTAAACAAGTTATATATTTGGACTAAACATAACACCTAGTGGATCCCAACACATATACTCGATGAATGTGATAAAGGATTTGTATAAATCATACAAATTGAATAGTAACATCAATATACTAACTTAATGGAACAAAGTAAGGACACGTTGGATCTAATGAGGTAACGTGATTAATCTTACATAGATCTTCGATCAATTTGAACACATAACTTTGTTGATGTTACACATTTTTTTTGTTAAATTAATAAATATCAATTATAACGTTGATCATTATTGTTAGTAAGATTAATCAAATTTCAGGATTAAATACATAAAAAAAGTTGGTTAAATGAATAAAGATAATTATTACTATCACCAACTTCATCATCACTGCTAACAATTAGGCATTATGAATTTAATCAAGGGCTTGATCTATTCTACTAAAAGGTTAGTTAAATTGGCAGTAATTCTTGATTATTTTTTTATCAAGATGGCTTGATAGCCAGCATCAAGTTGCTTTATGCGAACGTATTTAAATAGGTATGTTGATTAAATTGAACAATATTTTGATTTAATTAATCATATTTTTTTTTCAGTGTAATTGATATATGATATGATTTCAAACTCGCACATAACAGCATTAACATTGTCCAATAAAACAGAATAAATGTAAGTGTTTTACCAAAATCGTTATTTTTAATAGGACGTCCACTGCAGAATATAGGCCTCCCCAATGACTTTTATCTTGGGTAAAAGTCTGCCTGAAGTCTTTATCAGGTCGTCAGTCTACTTTGTGTATGAACGTCCTACACTGCACTTGTATCGGTACGTGGCCTCTGTTCTAGAACCTTTTTGTCCCCTTGACTATCACTTTACACTTTGCTAAAATACAGCATTAGAATTATTAGGTTGTCTTTAAAAAAAATCTCCAAAATAAATTGGTTTTATCGACTGCTAACTTCAAATAGACCCAGAATCAAGCACATTGCTGTCTGTTATTCCAACTATTCCACCCCCTATATTATCCTATAGGAACTGAAACATAAAATCCATGGAATCCAGATAACGGCCGCCCGTTTGCACTGGCCAGGACAACGTGTCAGTGTATTGAATTTCAAAGATGATTAATGGGATTAGTCGAATTCTCGGCCGCTTCCATTATTCTATTTGTTGTTACGAGGTTACCTATTCCATTGGACATCATACAATAGATACTTTATATATCGGAAACTAATTCTATGCTATTATTTTGATTTATATTTGATGTGACGTCATTTTTCATTTTTAGGTGAACACACTTGGGTTACTTATGATGATAGAGTATATTTAATTAATGTTATGTTTCGAAACGAAATTATTGTGTTTGCTGAAGACCTGTAATGGTCTTCTTTGTTTGTATTTCAAATCAAAATACTCCATATTGTTATAGAAGAGCGTTATCTCCTAATACATACGAGTACTTAAAAGGAGATCCCAATCACATTCCTATCAAATAGAAATAAAAATGCGTGTTGTAATATTTTACGCAAAAGCACGTACGTGTCATCATCATCATCAGTTCAGCCACAGGACGTCCACTGCTAAACATAGGCCTCCCCCGGTGAGTTTCAAATTGGCCGGTTGGAAGCGGCTTGTGTCCAGCGGCGTCCTGCAATATTTACCAAGTCATCTGTCCACCTTATGCATGAACGTGTATCTTTATTAAATGCAAGCTAAAAACTAAATACCAGATGGTTTACATTTAGTTAATCATTTTTCTTTTAAGGGTTCCGTACCCAAAGGGTGAAAGGGTAATAGGATCCCCCTATTACTAAGGCTCCGCTGTCTATCTGTCTGTCTGTCTGTCCGTCTGTCACCAAGGCTATATCTTATGAACCTTGATAGTTAGAGAGTTGAAATTTTCACAGATGGTAAAGTTCTGTTGCCGCTATAACAACAAATACTAAAAAACAGAATACAATAAATATTTAAGGGGGCTCCTATACAACGAAAGTGATCTTTTTTCCGTTTTATAGATAATGGTACGGAACCCTTCGTGCGCGAGTCCGACTCGCACTTGGCCGGTTTTCCCTTTGATTGACGACTCTGTGAAAGGTGAATCATGTGTACAATTATCGTGTTATTAGACATGAAAAACAACCTGTTTATATCGCAACTCATTTCAATTTTTTGTGAACAAAAACCTTATTTCACACTGCGTGCACATGACGGTATATCCTTGTCTGATTTCTCAAGAGCGTAACAAAAAATGTTTTTCACACAATAAGCTCTCGCGAATTCTACTTCATACAGAAAGTATATACACAGGTCTCAGTAAATATGCTTGAACTGTTTGTTTGCTAAGCGCCTGTCCTTATGGTTGGATTATATCGTTTTGATCTTGTTTATACCTGGACGTAAATCTTAAGTTGTGTGTTATAATAAAACATTCTGTAGTCTTTGCTTTGCATTTTTTAAAACTACTGTTTTCTGATACCTTTTTTCAGAAAGTAATTGTTTTTTGGTTCATCTGATTGTCTTGGCAATGCGTTTATAAACTATTTACACAGAAAAAGCAACACAACTTCGGTGAGTTGTTGTGCGCACGTTATAATGTATTGGGACGAAACACTCATATAAAAAATGGTCATTCTCTTTTCTGATTTGATTTTTAAAAAAAGTCAGTCTCAGGAGATAACAGAACGGGTATTAGCTTTAAAATTCTAAGTAGGGTATTTTACAAACCTGTTATCTATTTGTTTTTATATCTTAGTAATTTATGATATGGCAATTTAAAATTGCACAATATTTCAAAAGCCGACGTCATCGACGCAGCCAAATATTTCTACTCTTTTCTTCAACATGACCTATTTTGCCAACCTACATTGTAGGGTTAATAGCTATCGAAAGAAAATAATGGCGTGCAAAATAATGTCACAGATTTCACGAATAGATACGCAAATTTGTGTATTTCGTCGGCCGAGTTGCCCCTTTTTTGTGGCGGCCAAAAGTGTAAAAGCATGTCAGAGAGGGGAGTGTGAGGGAATCTCTCCCTTATGACATACATCACCTCGGGCAATACAGCTTTTTACCGGAGCCCTACGGCGAGTGTGAATGAAATTAGGTCCCCGATGAAATCGATCCGATATGAATACAAAATGGGTTTAAGTATTTATGGCTGAAATATATGAATGGTGGAATTGATTTTGACATTGATAAGTGTCGATTAAACCCGTAATTGTATTTGTTAGTATACCTTTATATTTTCGGTAAGCTATCATTTTGATATCATACCTATTCTTTGTCTTTTTAGATTCTAATAATTCCACATAAATTGTTGTTTTACAGAAAAAACGTTGGTCATTCTAGTCTTAATTTGCATTTTAATAATAACAGAAATAGCAAAACTACAAAGACGATTAGGACTTGCCACCTACCACCTATCTACGTATTCCATGTTAAATCGTAACAAGTGAGAATTTTATTCCATAAACTGCTTATAAGGGACAACAATTTTATTCAATTAACGGGTTGGAGTAATAAAAACTGTTTTATTTTAACAATTTTTGGAACTTTTAAAACTCGTGTGTTATTTTTTGAGCAAAACCCTAAACAGAAAAATATTTTGTCCAGTGCGAAAATGAGCAAAGTTATGGACATAAACCGGTCTTTTTATACTGTAGCGCCGTTAAATTTTATGACACATAGTGTAGCAAAGTTTAATAAAGTTTTCTAGATATAAAAAGCGTCATTTTCAGCCTAGACTTAATTAGGGTTTTTAATAAACTCTAATTTAACTTTCGTTGCAAAAAACAAAGTAATTAGTCTTTTTGATGTACCTATCTCGCTGTGTTTATTATTTTCATTTAAAATTAATTGAAAAGTAGTATTTTTTAATATTATGCGCCCTATTTATGTTACTATTCGTTATCGTTTAAGCAAACCATTGCTTGCAATAACATTCATGTTCTTTATAGAGGTAAATACAACATGTAACATAATTCCTCATAAAAAATAAATTATTTATTGAACCGAAAAAAGTTCCAACCCTAATAATCTATCATAATAATGGCACTGACTTTTCATATACCAATTTAGCTGAAATATAAACTGTTTCTTGTCTAATTTAATAATATTTAAAATGTTTTGCAATCTCAATAGAAAAAATAAAACCGCGCGACTTAAATAAAATATAAACATGGTGACAATTAAAAGTCACCTCAATAAATAAAATCTTAATTAACATAATGTATGATATTTCACAACTTTAAAACTTATTTCGTGTTTTCGTTCCAATTCGTCTAAAATTAAGAAACGTAAGGATGTATGTATTCTAACTCTGAGTATGAAGAAATTATAATGTGTATTACCATGAAAATTTATTGTAATTATTTGCTGAAGTGGCAGTGGGCTGGCCATGTCTGCCGCAGAACCGACGAGAGGTGGAGCAGGAAGGTTCTCGAATGGAGACCACGCTTAGGCAAACGTAGTGTAGGACGCCCCCCGACTAGATGGACCGATGACCTGAAGAAGGCAGCTGGTAGCGACTGGATGCAAAGGGCGGGAGATCGTGCGCTGTGGCGCTCCTTGGGGAAGGCCTATGTCCAGCAGTGGACTGCAACAGGCTCATATGATGATGATGATGATTTGCCTTTCAGAGAAAATTAGGTAGGTAAAAATGACAAGTAGTCTACTCTTTAGTTTCATGTTTTTAGGGTTGCGTTTTAATGATGATTATTTCATGTTTTATCCAAATTCATAATATTTTTTTCGTTCATTTAAAATATTACTTTAAAATATTGCACGGCTTTAAAATATTGTCAATGGACTTTTAAAGTTTGACCATATAACTACCAGTTTAAAAATCCATCCTGATTTAATAGCCATACTCTTCATAACCAAAGTGGGATAAAGCTAACTAATAGTCGTACCTACTTATTTAAATTACGTGGCTAAAAATCTAAAACTCGTCAAATTGTTGAGATAGTTGGTAGTCCGGGTAGTTTTAGATTTTCACGGTATTCGTGGGATGAGCTCCTGTCTCGTGCTTTTATAAAATAAACCAAAGAGAACAGCCATGTCAATTCTGATAAGATGCAATAAGTATGGGATAATTATCTTACGAGTCAATTTTCATTGCCAAAAGAAAGAAAATGAAGCACATTTTCGTTAATAATCATTTTAATTTGAAGTCCACTGCGTAATCTTATTTAAATTGTGACCAAAGAGGAATTGAGTTTCATCTAGATTTGTTATCAATGACTCTACCCGTTTAAAAATCTGAATTTAAGTTATTCTTTAGAATATAGAAAATAAAACATTTCTTAAGTATAAATTAATAATCGTTAGAACGTTAAAACAAGAAAGAAAGAATACGTAAGTATTTAATTAGACATTAAATTTTAAATCATTATGCTGTCAAAAAAACACAATGGAAGCGTGGCAGTAGATTTTTCTGATAAGTTTGCGTAGCCTGACGGACTAAAACTGGCCGTTATGATTGTGCTACATTCGATGTCTCCTGGCTTTATATTTCATGCTTAGAGGAATTCGCGGCACGCCTGCCCGGCGGGTATTGGTCAGCGATAGGTACTCTTTAGTGGCCTTATTATTATTTTACGCTCATCTTTTGAAGTGAGAAAAAGTGGAAAATGTTTTTCACATTCTATGTGGTACTAAAAAAAATTATTAAATACGAAATAAGCATTATGAACACCTGTTCTTTATTCGAAATAAATAAGTAAATGTAAACCTTGATCATCATCATTATTACAGATATCGTCCACTTCTGAACGTAGGTCGCCCCCAAAGCTTCCAGATTTTCCGGTTTAATTTATTTAATGTAAAAAGAATCAGTAAACAATAGTAACCTTTTTTCAAGTAAAAAAAGTAGCTGTAAGCTTAAGTAATTACATTGAATTAACGCCAGTTGGAACTCTTCATCTGTGTAAAGCACCATATACTTATACTTTGATTTGGCGCATTTAATCAAATTATAGATGTTGCCAGTAAAAAACAGCATTTAGTAGTAATATGACACCGCGAACATTCCCACACGATCCTCAATAGAGAAGTATCTTCATAAAAAGTGTGAAAAAGGTAAGGCTCTGTTGTTCAGAGGTGCGAACCGACTCTCATATTACCGATAGACAAAACGACCCGACAGCGAAAACTACCGCATGATCTCTGCCACAACTCCATAGAGATCGCCATTCTATTTTAAACCTTAATCCAAAGTTTTAAGAGTCCGATTTGTACCATAAATTATGCTGGTTAGGCCGTGATACGTTTGCGTCGAATTATACTTTATCCTTGAAGACCCAGAATAGACAAAGTCACCCTGCTTGACGCTGATTACATTGCGATTCTGGACCTTATTTGTATGGGAACATGAGCGTAGTTTTGATATTCCAATTTTCGCTTCCATTGGAAAATGTCATCGCGACAGGACTAGGCGTAAGTGAACGCGTCAAAGTGTAAAATGAGGGGTTTCGCGCCGTGTCAGTGAAAGTCATTAGGAATGGAATGGATGAAAATTGCGTGCATATTTACCTCTCTAAGTTAATATGAATGGCGTATTATATTAGGAATGTCTCGGCATTTTTCCTCGCTTAATATTTGGCATAATGATTCGAGTGATTTTATTGGGGATTTGCCTATTATAATGAAATCGCGCAAATTGGATTCGTAATGGCTACCTCTCTTTGGGATAGTGGAATAATTTACCGTTCTAGCCCACTCGATAATACTTCCATAAATCATTACCGATATAAAGGCACACTAATTGTTATTTACCGACAAATTAGCGGCGGTGTATTTTATGTAAGTATTAGTTATTCAAAATGATAATTGCTTTTAACCACGCTCCATTAGGTGCTCTAAAATGTGTTGTGATGAAATAAATCAAATGACCTTTTGAACAGTAAATATAATTATATTCAAAAATATAGGGGACAATGTAGATGTGGTTTTCCAGGTTTCAGGCAATTTATGTATTCAATATTAATAAATCAAATAGGTAACAGAGATTAATTTATTGTAAATATCAAAATGACATGGATAACTCAAATCTTTGTACTTGAACAATTATTTTGTTCACGTAATGTATATTTTATTTCAAAATAGTTAAAATGTTGTCGAGCACTGAATTTTTACCAAAGTAATGTCGGCAAAGTAACAAAAAAAGGAGCAAGATAATAAAAAATCGAATATATTGTAATTAATTTTATCTACCTTTTTTTTAATAAATTTTAATTCAAAAATTACCAACAAAATACAACGGTCGCTGTCATTTTATTTATTTTATATCTTGTTTTGTCTGACCTAATCCAGAAATATTTATTTCTAATGTCAGTGTCCATGATCGTTTATTGCTTCTAAGTGCAATAGCAGTTGTAATCAGTCGCTAGATGCAGTAGGGTTAGCGGTGGCTAAATCAAAGACAACAATAGCGGTCTCGGATTGTGCGCTCGGCGGCACTTCGCGACACTTTCGCTACTTTGTGGATGGTGGAGAGGCGCGCCTCAGGAGCTGGCTCGCGAAATTAGATCGTACTGTGGGAAAAAAAGGAGTGATGGATTTTAAAATAAAAATGTATGCAAAGCAATGTGCGATTATTATATTTTTGGAGTCAATTTGCTTAACGTGTAAGTAGTAGAATAACGACCTAGTCGAGGTTGAATGCAATCGGCCGAGAAATCCTACTATCAAAGTGTTTCGTTCATTCGGAGGTATTAATAACCTAATAAATGAAAATGAAATCGATCGGTCACTATTGATTAACAACTTAGGATCAATTTTAAATGGCCGTAACTTAAAAAAGCTAGTATAAGTTGTTATTTTTTGTTAAAGTTTGATAAAAGTAAAATTACATTTTAATTTATTAGGTTAATACGTCCGACGAACGAAGCGTTTTCGTAATTAAGTAAGTTGCTTCCTGAGCCGCTGGCTGTGCTGTGTAAACGATGATGATGATGATAACATACATAACGTAGGTATGTATTGGGAGAAGCCACCTTCTGTAGACCACAAAAGATCGGTTTGTCCAAGGGTCTGAATCTATAAATACAATTTGAATTAACTTTGTTAAGGAAAATACAATAAAATGTTTTCATTTTAAATCTATTTTTGAACAAAATTACTAAAGAAAACTAATTAAAAAGTGATTTTTTAATTGACAAAAATGTTAAAAAAAAAAATTAAGGTAATTGCGATACAGAATATGTTCTTATACAATATTAATCAAGTAAAACTTTGTATTTTGGATATCGACCAAAATATCCTTGTGGACTACTCTGAATCATTTAGCAAAGCAAGATTTCAAAATTCATATTTTATAAGACCTGCTACGACTACGTAATATTTTTTTGTTTTAAAAAATGTACAATTATTTAGATATTACTTCGAAAGTCAACATATAACATTGATCATCGCCCGGTATGCGATGGACGTGGGTTCCGATCCCACCTGAGGCGAATGATTTTTTTTTTTCGAGTATTAAAAATCTTAGATAAACCTAGCATGATAATTGCTAAAAACAAAAATTTGGTATATCGAAAAGGAATTAAAACAACAACTACTAGTATTTAAAAAATATAAATGATGATGATTCAATACCATGGGCTACGTGAATTAAAAGCATGAAGTCAAAAATATTAGTAAATTGAAATTATTATTTCCGTAACCTTAGATTTCATAACTGTTGCCGTTGTAGATACTAAAACTATGTTAATTTTTAACATAGCACTGAAAAGCTGCAAATTGATAAATGCACTTCATCCAGTGTATTTATCTGTATGAAGTATATTTTCAGGGTTCCGTTTTGACACATAACTGCGGAACCCCTAAAGAAAAAATAATAAAATAACTCACGTTTACAAAAATATAACTCTTTACTTGTTTATTAAGGACTTAGTTAATAAAAAACCTTTAAAAAGTTGCCTAAAAATAAATACTTTCTTTTTCGTTTTGATTTTGCTGTCTGTATTTGCTAACCAGACCATTAAAAGCGAGGGTGTGAAAATTTGCTGCTTATTTTCACATGTAGGAATGGATGTGTGCATATTTGCTGTACCCGTTGTCTGGTTCTATATCCACTATTATTATTCGAATTTTTATTTTTGATGTCAGGAATGTGTTATGTTCGGCAAGCGATTCTATGTGTATTCTTAACTTTTGGTATTGCTTATATGTATAAATAAATAATTTAGATAAAATAAAAAATATAACTCTGATCCATAGTTAAAACAGACTTATTAAAAACAACGACGCTACCACAAAATTCAGATCCAAGATAATATAATACAAAAGTGAGTCTAAAGTAAAGCTAGCATGGTTCAGATTTAAAGCTTAAACCAACGCCTTATAATTTATAAAACCTACAAATGTAATACTAAAACAAATCCAGTGATACAAAATTGAAAAATCCTGGGGGT
Organism: Anania fuscalis; assembly: GCA_950371115.1. Taxonomy (NCBI): domain Eukaryota; kingdom Metazoa; phylum Arthropoda; class Insecta; order Lepidoptera; family Crambidae; genus Anania; species Anania fuscalis. The sequence continues at coordinate 9,376,058 of OX493340.1, read as the reverse complement.
AACCATGAACTCTTAAAACAATCTCAAATCTGTCAAATCTTGTCAAATCTGTCAAATTTTGTACGTAATGCCGTCCGTAACCATGAACTCTTAAAACAATCCCAAATCTGTTAAATTTCGTACGTATAGACGTACGAAATTGACAGATTCCGAGTTCATGGTTACCCCGCAGGCCTGAAATTAGAACCTCCGAAAAAAAAACAGGCACCAGTATAACGACAAAAAATGGTAAAAGAACTAAACAGTTTTTGAATGGAACAAAATTAAAAAGACCATTGCCACCTTGACAGGTGCCGGCGCATTTGTTTTTCGTCGCCAGCATTTTTATCTTCTGGTTTCTGGTTGGCATGGTACTATCGCTCTCCTCGGTTGTCAAGTTGGCGGTATCATGCCAAAGTAGTGGAGTGTCTTCGCTGGTTCCCGGGAGAATTGGTTTGGAATGCGCCAAACAAAGGATGTATATTTTGTGCTACTGTTGAGTTGTGTAACGCGATACTTCGGGAGCATTGCGAAGCTTAGAATAGTAATCAGTCTTGAGGCAAATATTTTGTATATTCTGAGGTTTGTTTTCTTAGACTTAAATATATTATTTACCTATCTGTATGTTCTACTCTAGATACTAAGTTCATGAAAACAAAAAATCATGTTTTGTTGCTTAGAAATAGTAAATAAATATTAATAAATATTGAACCCTGATCCTAAGGTTAAGTAGCTAAAGCACTGAAATGAAATGAAATTGATTTTTTTATGAAATTCTTTATTCTGTATATAGACCCTCTTCCTGGAACTTATACACGTTCCAAAATATAACTTAGCCGTAGGGCTACCGTACCGCTTCGAGACTACATATCGGCTCGTGGTGAGAAGAAGCGGCGCAACAAACTCAGTCACCTCTCACCGTCAGCCTGATTATAATACAGGAAATACAATTAGAAGATAATGTATGTGCGAGCTAGGTAGGTTATTAAATCCATGCATTCTTGTCGTTAAAGTTATCTTGAACTTTGTAATATCCTTTTCCCATAAGGATTTTTTAAAGTGGTTTTTGAACTCATAAACAGGCGAGTCAACATGAGTTTGTGGTACTTTATCGAAGATTTTTAAACATTTTCCCAAAAATAAATTACCTACTTTCTTTAATCTGAAGCTCGGAACTTTAAAAAAAGCTTACGATTTAAATTTACCTGAGAGGGGTTCCAAATAAATAATAGTTTAGGTTTTCTTAGTTCCTTCGTGTTATTTTTAAAATTGGACATAAAAGGCTTTTTATTTTTATTTTATTATTACGATTTAAAAAAACCTTATTGATATCAAAATATGTTGTTAGTGTTATAATAAGTATTGTACAAAACATTTAAAAAATACAGGTTGTAGATTTCAATATGAGCGTAACCTATAGAGGTGATTCTATACCCTATAATGATCACGAATCACGAAAAAAAAATAACTTCTAAAAATAGTTTTGAATTATTACAATTTTCTTCAATTTTCAATTATTCAACTTCAAGAATAACACGGACGGCAGATAAAAGCTATCAATACCAGCAAGCTTCCCGCGATATTGCGCGTCGTTTCTACTCGTGCAGTGCAAACTTATCGCAGTATCTTACGCCACAGTAGAGTATTACAAAAAATATTATTACTTATACAGGTTTTACAAAAAATATTCGCTTAAAATTTCATTTTTATAATTTGTATTAATTAGTTCTTAATTCGTAATCTATAATACTGCTCCGATTGAAAACTACACCTGTATAGATTTAAAAAAAAAATGTTTGCCGATACATTACGAAAATAAAAATTAAACCGGTTTACCTCGATATAATTTAATTTTTATTAAAATGAGGTCTACTAGAGTAAACGAGCCGTTTGCACTAAGCATACGGCAATGACCAATACAATATTTCCTCCACTCATGTAAGAATTATGATCCAGGCAATATTTCATATTAATCCGTTTAAACGTTGGTCAGCTTTTCCCGTACCGGTGCCCGCCTAGAATATGGCTGCCGGTGCACAGATTTAGAAGGTAGCCTGGAAACCATATCTAGTTATAAGGCACGATAAAGTGGGTCTTAAATTTAGTTAAGCTTCTCTGGCTAAGGACGTGTCTACAGGGAGATACTACACGATACACTTTAACCCTGAATTGTTTTTTTTTTCTGTTTAAAGTTCGACGCAAAAACAAAATTGCTGGGCTTATTCAATTTCGTGCCGTCGCACTATATAATAATAATTTCATGACCCTTGTACCTCAAGAAAGCTAATTATATGCTTTAAGATCATGATCGTGTATTTTCCGGTGCATTTTATTACTTACTAGCCCCCGTCACTTCTAGCTGCGATAAGGCTACGGAGACCACTTTGGTGCCGACGCCAGGCCCAGCGGATTCTTTGTTCAAAGGCCCATGTCCGCGCCACCTGCGTTCGATATACACGTTGCACCTTTGTGCATACTATATCGGGTCGAGCTCCTTTACCAGACTTAAAGCTTATGGAGCATAATTCTTGTATTGACAAGAATATTGGGATTTCACACCATTTTGATGTGTTAGAAAACCTGTTAGTGAACGTATCATTGTATTTCTTTAAATGTTATTCAGAACTTCATTTAAGTTTAACAGTCGTGATCGTGGCTTTTTTTAAAGTTTCGAAACTACTACTTTGTTACGCGAATGCTCTAGGTAACTAAATTACGGATACACGTGAACTATTTCCTTAAGTCTGTCTATTAAATTTGCACGGTTAAACCACCGACAGCACCTGCCATAGATATTCTGTGGGTAAGTTGATAAACATTTCTGAAAAACAAATAGAAAAGGACATTGAACTACTTTTTAAATTCTTATGCCGAAAAAATACTTTGCTTGGTGTATTTGTGGTAATCTGTTTTAAGCAAGTAAGTGGGTGAAACATCGGCCCTGCAGAAAAAATATCGGACAACGAATTTTCTCAGTCTTGGGCAAACCATACCAAACCTAAACCAAAATTTAGCACGAAAGATTCTACCGCATTGCGTTTGCAACACTCCCAATTACCTCTAAGAATCGAGAAAATAGACCGTTGATAAAAACTTTCCGCCCCGTCTTACCAACGAAATTAGTGAAATTGCAATTTGGTGGGGCGCGAAAAAATGTAATTATACCCTCTCGCTAGGTCATTAACAATAGTTAGAAGTGGCTCGCTGCATCTACTAGAATGCACCAGTAGTTAAGACGTGAAAATTGTACTTTACACTCTAAGCGGTTCTCGTGCAAGTTAATGGTTAAAACTCTTTATCTGATTAGGCGTTAGTTGGGTTGTTAAAACCAACCGAGCTACCAAGGACATTTATATTATTGCAAGTATTAGCTATCAGCAGCGAAGCACTTTGAATAATTTGGGTTTTTAATCATGTTTAAAATAGTTGTCTCCTGTTAAATCCTCATTTTTTTATCTGTTAGACTTCGCACCCTTTCGGCCCGTACGTTTAGACAATTATAAATTGGAGTGAGACAGTTACCGCCAAATACCCTGACCTTAAAAATAAGACTATTGTTAAAAAAACATTCAGACAAATTGAGAACCTCCTCCTTTTGTGAAGTCGGTTGATAAATAATTATAATCATGTCACTCACAAAATCTTTAATAAAATCAACACTTATATCTTAACATCTGTATTTCATAAATCAAGTAGGTTGTCGTTTTCCTTCACTCTCTGAAAAATAGGACGCTATTCCCTTCAGCCGTCTGAAGCTTATGATGGCATGCTCGATCTGCGAAGTAAACAAAGCAAATTAAATTTAGAGATAATCAAGTCATGGTTTACCATTAAAGAAGGATCTTAAGCCTTCCTTTGAGTCCTTTGTCGTCTTATTGACGCCATAAAAGTGAAGGCGATAGCCGCCAGAGGCTCTACTGCTTTAGGCCGGGTCTAGACTGTGTATCTAAAGGCCCAATACGTAAATATTTAATATTTTATTAAAATTACCATCTACTTGTGCCAAACCTTTGACAATTTATGAACAATAGAAAACGGTCGTACTTTTTACGCAGCTAGTTTGAGTCACGGTAATATTATCTTTGAGTTGTTTATATTTTGTCAAAGGATTAATACAAGTGAATAGTTACTTAAATTTATGAAGTAATCCGAACTAGCTAATATTTTTTGTACTAGGCCTTCTGTCACTGAAGGATATTAAAACGGTGTACACTCGGATTTTTTATTAGCCTAATGTGTCGATGAATGGCAAACGAATGGCAAATTGCATATAAGTACTTAAAATTGAAGTTATTGAAAAAAATACCTTTGTTCTGTGTACAGTTGAGTAGGTATAAACGAATTTTCTTTAAACCCTTAAATAGTATTTTTAGAGGTTTTATATCTACGCATTAAAATACACATAGTAACCTAATTTTAAAAATACGTAAAAAAACTGTTTTTTTACTATTGGCCCTATCTTAAATGTCATCCTGTATGCATTTATCCAGACTTTTCCAGTAATCCATCCCATAAAAGCTTAATTTTTAAGTAAATTAAAAGTTGCAACACAGTTTGCATCACATTGAGTTTGCAGATGGCTTTATCCTGTGAAATAATCGAACGGCGTCTTACAAGCAGATAGCTGTTGGAGACAAAAGAATATTTTCTAGCCTATTATCAAAATTATAGACGGCACGAAGACAAAGCTTCGTCTTCGCTTTATTATAATCGCGTCGTTCGGAGTACTGCGTTGAATGTCGGTTGCTAGGCTCTCGGACAATGCTCGTGCTTTTGTTATCTTGTTGCTGATGGAGATAGATTACACTTCGATTGGATAATATTCATCTATAATTTTACTTTTGCGGAATAGGAATAAGGATTTTTTTCAAAATAGCTTTTGGAAATTGGTATGAACTTTGCTGTGATAAGTATTTTGGATTATCATCATCATTATCTTGGTTTCAGCCACAGGACGGCTACTGCTGAACATAGGCCTCCCCCAGTGACTGCCAGTGCCAGATCGGCCAGTATTATGTATATTTGTTTGGATTATAATATTATATACATTTTAAATGGCCGAACAAAAGTAGAATACACTACAGCAAGATAGAATTCACTGCTCGAATGAATACCTACTAAATGGTCATCGGCTTATAGTAGGTACTTGGTAAATGAAAACTTAATTAATGTTTTTTTTAAAACATATAAAGATAATAGTTATTGCATTTCACAATTAAAATATCTACTTTTAATTAAAATTATAATTAAATTTTCAATCACACGCCGGATTTAAAACATAGTCCAAAACATGTTTCGTAATAATCACCAAACATCACCTCCCAACGAATCTCTCGGTAGGTACGGCGCTCCACCAAGCTCAATTACGTTTTTAAAGATAGCGAGGCTTTTATAACCTTTCTGGGGTGTTTCATTAAAAATTTCCTTCAAAGAGAGGAGCTTCTCTCATTATTATATAGGATTTGAAGAGGACAAGATGCGACGAAACGCAGGTACGGGTTAGCTAAAGCGAATGGAACGGAGATGCTAACGATAAGACGTGTCGTTATACTCGTTAAAAATCTTTGACTGTACTTTTGGAGACGTTTTGACAAAATATTTTAGACGGGTTTTAATTATAAATGATTTGTTTTCACACTCTTTTGTAATATTATATTTTTTTATTCAGAAAGCGCTCCAAAGAAAAATCTGATGTACCTCTCCTTATAACACAATTGTACCATGGTCGAATATTACTGTTTAGATTGTTGTAAGTGATTTCTCGTTTCAAGAATCTAAAAACATAAAATAAATACTACCTTTAGTTACTATTGTAAAAGTAGAATAGCAAAAATAACCTGTTACATAGAATAACGCTCAACTCTACAAAAAGGTAGGTAGGTATGTAATAAAAATAATACTGATTATTCTAAGTTTAACTACTTCTAGGTTATAAAAAACGACTGTCACTAGCATTAACAATGGCATTCTCAAACAAGGACGTTATTAGGGTTCCGTGTCTGAATAAGAAAAATCGGAATCCTTGTAAGATCACTTTGCTGTCAGTCTGTCCACCTGTCAAGACCCTTTTTTATTTCGAAACAGATATAGGCAGCAAGTTGGAATAGATATTATACTAAGGTTTAAGTTTATAATATGTGGAGGTGTAATGTTGTTTAGCATTTACAAGTATCTAAGCCAAAACAAACGATACGGTCATTTATGTTACATAATTTTAAATTTGCTTACTTAAGATGATTTATTAAAAACATAGTATTATTTTCTGTTAACCTCATTATAATCAGCCTTCGTCAGTCCACTGCTGGACATAGGCCCAAATGCCCCCAATACATGCCACTAAGCCCAAACCTCCTGTTCCTTTCTGCCCGCTGCAAGCAACTTTGCTTATACCATGGTTTCATCTCTTCGGAGATCGTCTACGCTGCGTTGGCTAAGTACCTAGCGGTCTAAATAAAAAATAATTAATAATATCACTGACAAATAACTGATCCCACCAATACTATTTTCATCTACAATGTTGCCAAGACGAAACCATATCATATCACTTAAAAGGCTCAGGTGATCATATCACTTAAAAGAAAGAGTTTACCTTCATTTTTGTTATACTGTAAATTATTGTTATAGAAATAAACTTTTTTTTTTTTTATTTGTCTCGCACTGTCAAAACGTTATCAGATCTCATGTAGAGCCAAGAATCTAACTCTACACCTTAGTCAAAATATGTAGCCTTGCCGTTTCGTTACTACAAGAACTATTGTATAACAGAAAAGTACAGAACAGTGGATACATTTTTCACCTTACGCCCATGTTAATATAATGCGGGGCACTACCGTGTCCCCAGATACCCCAACTTACATTATTTTGCTGTTTAAGTATTAATTATCCATATGAGTACTTTTTGTTTGTAAGGAACCCACAGAGCGCGAGTAGGTACTCACTACTCGCACTTCTCAGTTGTTTTTTTTTTCTAATTTTGCCGCTCTTCGAGCCTTCGCCATACAAAGCCCGCACGTCATAGGCCAAATAATTACTCACGGTGGAATCTTTGAGCCTTAATCAGGTGTCGGCCCCGCCTGCTGCCGTAATTAGAACCTTGTATAGCCTCTGTGCGAATAAGCCTCGAACCTCGATGAGTGCTGGCTAACTAGATATTGGTAGACTGGGCGGTGAACAACTGAATTGGAAATGATATGGTAATGAGTCAGTTATTAGTCAGACGGACGATATTATTATGGTTGTGTACTTAGAACCCATTTAAATTAAACTGACACATGAGGCTATACTCATAGAATGGAAGACGTAATGCAACTTGTGAAAAAATAAAATCAAATGTGACGTTTTTTTTAACAGCATTATACGCTGGTAGACTTTTAGTAAAAACCGGGAACAATATAAAAATCGATTTTCTTTATGCTTTTCCGCCACTAAGTGATGATGCTGATGTTAAAGTTGATTAACAAGCTTTTTTTAATGTCAATATTGTAGCAAATTGTCATAATGTAGTATTTAAGCAGCAAATTATCGTTTAGCCTGCAGAGCGGTTGCATGAGTAATGTTTGTTGTGTTGCGTTATGTAGGACTAAAGGGTTAATTTAATGAATATTTTTTATATTTGTTAGAGTACTGGGTCAGCAGAAGGTTAAACATATGCTTTTCAAATTATTAATACATTAAAAGCCTAAGGCGTTAATTAAAAAAAAAGCGTTTTATAAATATTATCTTCGATAGGACGTATCTGTTAGCAGCATAAATAATGCAAATACAGTTTTCCATTTGAATTTCTTTTTGAAAACTCCAATTATGCCCCCAATAGTCGACGAAATTACTTGGGGTTTCATTAATTGATTCAACAAGTAATTACTAAAACCAAAGTCACCGTGATACGTAATTGTGAAAGTTTAAAGCAAATTTAACTCCAACCAATTGAAAACTCATACAACTGCTTTATAATGAAACATTCAAAACTTCGATACCATAAAGAGAATACGATTTCAGTGTCCAAGTTAATTTTGGAAGATATTACGCAGCATACGGCTCTAAATCCCAAACAATTATCGCTGGCAATACCAAAACGTTTAGTTCGAGAGAGAAGGTGGAGTTCTGTCCCTTTCACGCCAGAGTGTTGTAAGCTAAGGTACTAATGATGCACATTGCAATTACAGCAGCATAGTGTTGCGAACAAATTGTTTGATTTTATCGGTAAATAAAACTTATGTTAATTTTTTTTGTTGAATTACAATTTTAAAAAATACAAACAATTGCTTTGTTGCTCTCCATTTTTTTTTATATGTGTAATCATTGTCTTCTTAGTGGATTTTTATGAATTTACTATAAGTAGCACATGTTTGCCCTTTTAATAATCATCATAATTACCCTAAGTTAGAATTAATATACTTTCAAACGTTGACACATCTCTTACTTTATGTTGGAAGGCTTTGGATTTGATAATGAGCAATACAAAACTGAAAAGCAATACAAAACTGGAAGAACAATTTAAATTTTGTTTTTTAGCAATTACCATGCCAGGTTTATTTATGATTTTAAGTACTTCAAAAAAAATCGTCGCCTCAGGTGGGATCCGAACCCACAACCATCGCATACCGGGCGAGTGCTTTTCCAACTAAACTACCGAGACGCTAACTGACCCGAAGAAATCTTCTAAATCGAATAGGTAGAACAATGTCATTGAATGGCTAGTTTGATCCAGGATATATTACGAATTACGCCTATTGCGTTTGACAGACCAGTCGACATCAGTATCGATAGATATTTCTGCAGGCACTGCCGTAGCTTACCCCTCTCGCAGCAGCAAACAGTCATCTATTATTACAAGCTTGCTTCATGCACATTCGCTTAAACTTTCCTTGCCATGCGACCTATTTGCACTATGTTATGAATTAAAATTCCAGTCTGTGGCTTCAAAATGAATGCCGTCGTTACGAGAAACATGCGAGAAACATACATTATATTTTTATTAATGACTCTTTAGATATAAAAAAGTTATAATCTTAATAATGAAATATTATTTTATAGCTATTTCAGTAAGTTTCTACATCAATAAACAGGCTTTCGATACCTATTAATTAAGTAATCTAATAAAATCATATACTTATAATTTCTAAATTAAATGAGCCTGTACTTTTTTAAAATATCTTAAATTTTTTATATAAATAATTGTATAAACTTAAAGGCACGATATAAATCAAAGCTGAAAGCCTTTTTTGTTACAGAGCCAAAGATAAAATAGGCTTCAGAGAGTTTGGAAACTAAAATAATAAGTTAATAGGTACTATTATGACAGCCGCGCAATGTTTTAGGCCCCGAAGTTAAGGACACTTATTCGATTATGCTGAAGTTATATTCTTAATCCTTTGTAGATAGATATTAATTTTGGCTCGTCTGTCAAATTATAACTCTTATTAATATAAGCCAAGTCCTCCAAAAACAAACCGTCTGGGCCGTTAAAATCTGTTCAGTGTAACATAATAATAATTATAAAAACTTTATTGCACAAACCTAAAAAAGGAGGAATGCCAAAAGCATAAGCACATAACATATTAGATAAAGATATTTTTTATATATTTTTAAGATATTTTGCCTAGGCTAGCTAAAATAAATTAGTTGACTATAGTTACGACATCAAAAAATCTAGAAATATCTACAACAAAGGACTTAAAGATGAAAGAGAATTTCTAAGTTTTGATACTGATTTCTTCGCAAACACCAGATCGACGGAAAGACAATTTAATAATGCACAAAAATATAAAATTTACATTATTATTTTTATCGCCTTAAACCTTTAACTGGATCCAGCATAATATTATTACTTTTGAAATCTTAATCCTATCAAAAAGTAAGCCTACCTCTGAATAAATATGGGCTGCAAAGAAAAATATTGAAAAAAACCTTTTACTTTCCCGCATGTCATCTTTCAAATTCTACTATTCAAATGAAAGAAGGTTTTCGTATTCAACTTTTTCGTGTTATTATTCATTAATGCAAATACGGGGATATTAGAAGCACTCACTTTTGAAAAGTTGAAGGATTGTGTTTGAAGCTTATATTTGATCGCGTCGATAAACCATTGATCTGCATGCATAACCAAGTTTTTACGTGATTTTTTTATGTATGAATTATTTTATACCAATAACGAAGATATCATATAATGAATAAACACAAAACAGATTTACTTACTGCAATAGAATTATATTTTATCTGTAGTAAAACAGCCTAACGCTTTCTCTTTCCACATCGTTATTTTCTTATTATAAAGTAAACATAACATGCAGGCTTACGATTTGATTAGAATATTTCTAATTATGAATAAAAATACTCACACTAACATTTTAACTCGAGCACTAATTAAAAACTAACAATTTATACATTGTAACAATAAAAATTTGTTCATCATCATTCATTACAGCCACAGAACGTCTACTGCTGAACATAGGCCTCCCCCAGTGTCTTCTAGATTAACTACTTGGAGGCGGCCTGCATCCAGCAGCTTCCTGCAACCTTTACCAGGTCGTCTGTCTACCTTGTGAATGGTAAACATTATTTATGTTATCTCAAAATTTACTTTTCTTTTGTTTCAGAGCAAGCCGTCCACGATGATTAACTTATAAAGCTCTCATGATGGAGGGGATACCGGGGCCAGCACGCAGCACCATGTCTTTGCTATGGCTGGTCACGGGGTTGGTGACTGTAGGAGCTGTAAAAGTTGTTATAGAACCTTTACCTAAAGGTAAGTGACTTGTCCAACACTTTTCGACCTGATTTCGGCGAAAAGACGGCTAAATTTATAAATAATAATATATTTTATAGTTCAAAGAAATTACTTTTGCAAATATGTTTCTTGTATATTTAGACATTTCTATCAAAAATAATTATTATTCTAATGCAATAGCATTAAAATTATAATTCCCTCGACAGTCAAGTACCAAGTTGTTTTAAAAAGTTATTCTTTCTTTAACTACATTAAATAGCAAACTACACAATTCTTATTCAATCCACACTAAGAAATTGAATTTGAATTGTATTATAAATAAATTACAGCTTGCAAATTAGAAGTTTAAAAATTCTTTAAGCGTTCGTAAATCTAGTTCCAAATGGTACGTGCGCTTGCAAACTATGAATCCCAGATCAAATCAGTCTTCCAGTAACTCGCCTTTTTGGTAATCTCCAACGGCCGTGATTAACAAGGGCGAAAAATAGGAGCAGCTCAAAAACAAAAGGGGCTCTTTCAACCTGTCGCTCACAGAAAGTAAACAAAATCGGGACCCGAACTTGATTTGGTTTTTTAAAACCGGCTCTCCGAAGTTCCTCCCCTAAACCCTGGACGACTTTAGTTTCGTTTAATTTCCTATCTTTCTTGTCGTGACGTTTATTACACCCACACCACTCCACTTTGTTCGAAGGCACTAATAACCATTTGGAATTAATTTTTATTCGCGCCTCTTCGTCTATTTTCGGCGCGGTGGCTCGGACTCTTTATTGTTTTCGCATTAATTTACAGTCAACAGCTGTGGGTAACGCAGATTTCTAAGGAGTTTTTATCTGCCTTCAGTATTCTTTCTTTTGAAACTGAGAGCTCCTATTAATATTAATTAAAAGTTTGTATAATTGAATGGATTCGGAATTGTTCTTCGTTGTTGAGATTCTCTGACAAAGAAATGCGGCAATAATTAAAAGTTGAGTCTCGGTCTATTATTTGGTTGCAATGTAATTTTCTCATTAAATAAAAATAATCTAGTAATAATTGAAATAAAGATTTAAAATGGCTCTACATTTTCTTAGAACTCACTTTACTACTGCAATTGAAAACTTGATTAAATAAATAATGTGCTAATAAATTAGAGGCAAACCAGCCTTGTAAATCAAGGAATCGAATAAAACGGCATGGTTAAAAGTTCACAACACAAGTCACGAACTTAAGGTACAATTAAGAACTCGCCGTCTGCATAATAAAACACGCAGACGCATTCCTCCACCGTCCAAGTAATTACTGAAGCGAAATAAAAATGTTTGCACATAAACTCCCTATTACTCCTCCGTAATAGGTCTTCGTCTTCGAGGGTAGTTTGCTAAATTCACTGCAGTGTTTACCCTCGATACGGACGAATCAGATTTGGGCAGTTGCAAATCGACCATGTCAAGTTGAGTGGTCCAAGTATGTTTTTCTAAATATTTCGTGGCAAGTGATTTTTTTTAAATATGTAATGAATGACAAGCTGAGAGTACCGGGAACTAGTTTTGATATATAATGCATTTGACTGCATATATTTCAGCCATTACTACGAGTAATTTAGTTCCCTATACTACTGCATGTCTATACTGTGGTCTACAGCGCAAAAAAACGATAATCGAAAAGAGATGAATCTAATTTGACAGCAGCCTGTCTGTATTTATTGCAGTCAGTTGTGTTATATGTATTACTCTAATCAAAGATTGGAGTCGGCTTAAAGTTTACCCCGGGTATTATTAAAATTACTGGCGACGCAATATTATGTTGCTTAGTTTATTGGTAGGTAGTTCCCAAGTTGCAAGGTTTGACAAATATTTGTGGACCGTAATCAAAGACCTATATAGAATAATATAGCATTATAATAAAAGTACAGTTTGTATATTAATAAAATTTAGTTTTTGCATTTTTTTGCGTTTTTGCAATCTTGCAGTTTAAAAAAGAAAAAAATTTAAAAAAAGTAATAGTCATAATACATTTTTAAACAGACAAACAGGACTAATTTGATGCTGGTTATTTTATTTTTTTACAGTAATACTGTGCACCATGGGTATTTTTCTTCTTCGAACATCTCTTACTTTGAATTTTTGAGTTCTCCGCATCGAATCTACCTTGACCATGTCGTCGATCAAGCCAACTAACATCGCCACGCTCCTAGGGCTAGATTTAGGCCTCCATTCCAACGTCTTCTTTGGTCTACTGTCTGTTCTTCGGTATATGTGTCGTACCTACTTTTCTTTCTTACTATTCGCAAAACCTCTTTAGGCATGATATCGAAAAATTACTATCCAGCTTATTGATATATTGCAATTTGCAAAGTTTCACGTCATGTAACGATATTTGGGATCGTAATTAAAGAGCTGGGCGCAGTTTATGAATCGTTGGAGCTATTGACCCACATTCGGTATCGCTGCAATGTCGCGCGACTCGCAAACGGCAAACATCCGCAGTCCCTGATTGATAGTGCGTTCAGACCAAATGTTTATGGAGTCCACTTTCAGCAGGCTACGAGGGCTTTTGATGCCATTATTGTATGTTTGGAGAATTAACGCGTTTCATGTTTAGAACATTCTGTAAAATATCGCTTTTAGTCGCGTGTCTCCACTAGTAAAATTTAAAAGCTGGAAAGTGAAAATCTTGGACACAGCATCCTTCATCACAGCATTCATCCAATCTTGCAGAACATGAAGAATATATGTGTTTCCATCCATATAGTTATGGCTTTTGTTGCTGAGAGGCGTATTCATAATAATGAATGAATGAATGAATGAAAATCGTTTATTTGGCACAATTTACAATAATTAAAATTCACGTTACACAATTTATAAACAGCCATGTACCAAATAGGCCCCCGCTCAGCATATGCCGAGGCACAGAGTGCCGCGACGCTGGTTTTCAGCGGACACCTTAAGACAAGAGAGTGGGCGTCGAGCCCTACAAAAACGGATATTATTCGTATTAACATTGTGAACTCATGTTGAAAACAAAATGAACAAAGTTCCTACATAGTTCTCACAGAGCTATATTAAATTATTCATTTATATATAATTCGTGTATTAATAAATATGTATATTTAATTGTGTATTTGTTTATATGTATTTTTTTTAACTTAACAAGTGATACAATATTTTTATACAACTATTCTAAACAAGGTATGTTTTTACAACAGTATTATATATATATATATATATATATATATATATATATATAATTATAGTAATTACTTTGTTATATTTAATAAGTTCATTCGGCTTTTTGAATATTAAGGAGATGTTTCTTGTATTTAATTTTAAAAGTTTTAATATGAGAACAATGTCTGATGGGCGGAGGAATGTTATTCCAACACTTTGATGCCGAATATCTAAAACTACCACGAAAAGCTGCTGTTTTAAAAGTTGGACAAATTAACCTATCATTAATTCGTGATTGGCGTTGAGTGAACTTAATTTTATTAAATAAATAGGGAGGATCGTTTCTTTTGATAACACCAAAGAGCAAGGTTGCAAAATGCAATTTGCGTCGTGTCTCCATGTTCATCCAATTTTTGCTATTTATATACGGAGTTATATGAGATCTAGGGGGAATAGGAAAACAAAATCTAGTGCAAGAATGTTGAATACGCTGTATCACTTTTTTAGTGCGACCCAATAGACACAGGCCAACCACAGAGTCAGCATAGTTCAACTTTGACAATATAAGCGATTCGCAAAGGTAAATCCTCATTTCCACACTCAGGTACTGTCGTACCTGGTACAAAACCCTCAACCTGTAATAACACTGCTTGATAACATCACTAACGTGCTTTTCAAATCTCAATCTACCATCCATCCAAACACCAAGATTTCTTGCTTCATTAACTTGTTCAACATTGGTTTTATTTAATTTAATTTCTACCACGCCACTATTAATTTGATCGATTTGAGACTTGGACCCCAATACAAGGAATTTGGTTTTGATAGGGTTCAGCACTAAACCATTCTCTTCAGACCATTTAGCTATATGATTAAGGTCTTGGTTGATTTTATTAACAGCATCACTGGTGTCCATTGGTTTGAAAGAAATATATATCTGAAGATCATCGGCATACAAATGATGATTAGCGTGTATTACAGCTTGTGGCAAGTCAGAAGTATAAATAATGAAGAGAATTGGTCCCAGTATCGAACCCTGGGGGACACCTTTATTTACAGGAGATGTAACAGATACTTTCCTTATGCCATTACTAGAAACAATTTCCACCTGTTGTGACCGATTACACAGATAACTGGAAAACCACGCAAGAGCCGTATCATCAAATCCATAATATTTCAATTTAGCAATAAGCATCCTCGTATTGATAGTGTCAAATGCTCTTGAATAATCTAGTAGTACCAATATCGATCCTTTTCCTGTATCCTGTTCGGTCAAAATGTCATCGACCACGTCAAGTAAAGCCGTTGCCGTATTTCTTCCTTTTCTAAAACCTGATTGTTTTTCTGGTAATATATTATTTTCCTGTAAATATTCATTAATCTGTATGCTAACTACTTTTTCTACTATTTTTGACATAAATGGTAATATGCTAACCGGCCGAAGATCTTTTAATTGTGTAGGATTATTAGTTTTTGGTAGTGGTATAACCGTCGCCTGTTTCCATATTTCAGGGTAGGTGCCTGTTTCAAGGGACTTGTTAATGATGTCGGTAATGAGTTGCAATGTACGTGGCAATGTCAAAAGAATCATGTTAAGCGATATTCCATCTACACCCTGAGCGTTGGTGGTGATATTTTTTATGACTTTGAAAACCATTTCTTCATTTATCCGTTTAAAAGAGAACACAGAATTATTATTAAAACGATGAGATAAAAAATATGCAAGGCGGGAAACATTAGCACTATCATCACCGGGAACATTCAAGAAATGATCATTAATACGGTCAGGATCACTAATATTATCTGGTAAATCGGAAAGTTTTGCTTTAAAATCTACAACATTTCGCTTTATGTGTTTCCAGAGTACGCGAGGGTCTTTCAAGTTTTTATTTATACAATACTGATAATACGCAGATTTTTCACTATATATCGCTTCGTTAACTAATCGTTTAAGTTCTTTATAATACTTTTTGTCGCTATCAAGCTTTGTTCTACGACTTTTCACTTGCGCTTTATCTCTTAAAATCATCATATCTTTTATAGTCCGCGTTATCCAGGGATAGCTTTGTTTTCTTACATAAATCTTTTTTACCGGTGCGTGAGTATCAAATAATTCTTTAATTTTAGCATTAAATGCAGCAACAGAGTCACTGACATTTTCGCCAAGTAACTGTTCCCAGGATATATCATTGACATGTGCATTAAAAAGGCCCATGTTAATATCATTTAAAGGTCTGTAAAATATCCATCGAGGTTCAGATTTCGGCCTTTTTAGACTTATTTCATAAAAAATGAATGCGTGAGCACTAAGATCAGGTATATGATCTACTATCACTTTAGTTACTTTCATGCTACTACATACTAAATCCAGCAAAGTCTCGGAGTGCTCAGTAAAATGTGTAGGTTCTGTTACATATTGAGTTAGATTCATACTTTGGAAAAAATCTAATATTTTTTTCGCATTTGTTTCATATGTGCGAAGCATGTCGACGTTAAAGTCCCCTGTCACAATAACTTGGTCAAATGTGGAGAAAAATGTCAGTGTCTCTGCCATAGCATCCAACAATGTATCTACAGTTTGCCAATGTGGCCGGTACATTGTACCAACTGCAATTTTGATTCCGTTCAACTTAATACCGAGCCACATTTGTTCTACTGCGAAACTGTTCGGGTTTTCAAGAACACGAGCAGATATTCCTTTTTTAAGATAAAAACCAACACCACCTCCACGTATTCGTTTGCCAGCAGGGCGAGGTTTGTGCAACAGCCTGTAGCCTGTAGGAGCAGGCGCTCGCTTCTCCTCGCCATCCTTGAGCCATGTTTCGTTGATGGCCATAACGTCGACATCGTGTCGTTCCAGCGCTACCAAAAATTCGTCATGTCGCGTACCTAGTGAGCCGGGATTTAGAAGCCCTAAAGATAGGTTTTTATGTATAACGAAACAATAGGTAAATGTGTGCAAAATTTGAATATACTTGCAATTATTAAGATATTTCTTTAAAATTGTAATATGGAGGCGATTGAGTTTATATAGCATATATACATAAAATAAATACTGTCTCATATAAATAGTTGTTATCAGTTTTTTAAATTGTTCTCTATGAATATTAGATATACACTCCCAATTAACTACACAAAAAGTCATTAGCAGCAAACACATAAGAACATTTTTCTGGTACATTAATTTAATATTGTCTCTAAAGTTAAAGTCATCTGAGCACTTTGAGCATATTTTTTTACCAACGTTAAATCCTAAAATAAAGTTAAGACAGAACAAAAACTTATTAAAATTCTCATACAAAAAATGGTTTATAAAATACACTATATAACCATTAAATAATAATAGCCAGCTACAAATGAGTAAAAATCTTAACAACAATAACAGTAGACTCTTATAAAAACTTTCAATATTGTCCCTTAGAAAATATTTAAAAAAAGTTACATCCATACACATTAGGGTTATTTCTATAAAATGATACATAAAAACAAAGTGAATGCAGAACAGCCAAACATTTAGAACTTTAAGTAAAAAACTATTTTCTATACAAACCCAATTCGTTACATAGCAGCAAACTAATACAACAAAATTTACTGTTGTAGTGTAATGCTTACTGAGTGCTAGCAATGCCAGCCCCAACAGTGTCGACACCAAAAACCCTGCCTATATCAGCTTCTGTCCGCAGTCGATAGACTGCCTCTCCCTGCTCTCGCCTTGTGAATAACTTTCCATCTCGCGTCCAGACATATCTCCACTTCAGACGCTGAGCGGCTTCTCGTGCCTTCTGGAAAAGCATACGATTTAGTCTTGTAAGTCGTTCGTTTACATAGAATGGACCTGTGACTCCAGGTAAATCCATGCCCTCCGTAGTAACGCGGCGACGAACGCGCGCGGCCTGCAGCAGGGCCTCCCTCGTGGAGCGTCGTGCCAGCCGCGCGACTAGCGGCCGTGGTCTCGGCGGCGCCCCGCCCTCTACGGCACCTCTAACAGGTCCAACACGCTCTACGCTTACAACGTCACGCTCTTCTATATCCAGCCCCAATTTCTTAGCCACTGTAAGGAAAATGTGGGTGGGATTTTCATGTATATTTTCCGGAAGGCTCGAGATTTCGACATCATTAGCTAGCAATTGCTGGTCGCGGTCCAGTATATCCATTTTTAATTGGAAAATGGTTTCCTCCATTTTCTTAACATCTGTGCTCTTCTCATCTTCTCAATAATGTAAAATGTAAAACACACAATTACCCATATATATGACAGTTCCAATTAAATCGTAGCCATTGCTTTCTCTATTACAAAACCAACCAGAATACAGGTTTTTTTTAATTCATTGTATAAGCAATCATTAAAAAAAACCGGCCAAGTGCGAGTCGGACTCGCTCACGAAGGGTTCCGTACCATTATCTATAAAAACGGCAAAAAAAACACGTTGGTTGTATGGGAGCCCCCTTAAATATTTAGTGTATTCTGTTTTTAGTATTTGTAGTTTTAGCGGCAACAGAAATACATCATCTGTGAAAATTTCAACTCTCTAACTATCACGGTTCATGAGATACAGCCTGGTGACAGACGGACCGCGGACAGACGGACAGACAGACTGACAGCGGAGTCTTAGTAATAGGGTCCCGTTTTACCCTTTGGGTACGGAACCTTTAAACAATCATTGTCACCAAAAATATAAGACAGAGATACAAATAATATTTTACTGCATGATTTGGTTACAGTAAACTACACAGCTTCTCACGCGGTATAAAATGAAGTGCAAACGACTTGTGCCATACATCGAACTGTCGCTGACGGCGGCAGATCTACTGCCACCAATTAAAAATATAGATGGTAACATGTCGCCGACGTTTTATGCCCACTGCATCCGGAATAACTACAGGGGGTGCGGAATGTATCGAATATTCGGTTTTATTTAGCATCCTATCTGATGATATACGATTGTTTGTTTGATTTTAGATGTAGTTGATTTTGTTCAGCGGTACTTAAGAGTGTCATGATGATAATGCATTTTAATTATCCTAAAGTAAGTTATTCATTTATTATTTGGTCAATATTATCATTTTTGATAACTTTTTATGATTTTATGACACTGGTCATTTTTTTCAATATTTAAAAGAAGAATGTTTTTGTAATTGGACTTTCCAATAATTTGAAGGAAGTACGAGTAATAGTGACCTAATTCTTATTTAAATGGATAATAGTTAGTTACTTTCAAATTACAACAAATTATTTTACTATGATTGGTTTGAATAGCTATAAATTGGGCCAGTATTTTGATTCGCCTGACCTAAATAAATGTTGATATTGACACCCATTTGAGTAATCTTCTTAAAAGAACCTTAAAAGTCAAATAAATGACTAGGTCACAGACGTTTGTACTTCATGTAACTAATACAATTTTATTATTAAACTAGAGTATCAAAATGTAGAAAACTACACAATTTAGTATAATTGTCTTTTAATCAGAGTATTTGTAAATCAGTGTTTAATACTACTGGTGGTAACCAATTACCGCCTACCTAGTCTATCTTTTGTAGCGCTAACTCTTTCGGCGAATTTAAAATAAATTATTATGTAATTTTCCTTTAGACAAAGGTTAATGACCGACCAGTTACTTGCTTTTGATTAGTAAGATTTTCATTAAATAATTATTTTTCAGCTCACTCTATAGCGAGAGCAGACAACATAAATCTACCAAAGATTCTGAGGAGCTTTTACTCAACTTTTACGACGCCTGAGTTTAACGGTTAGGTTTAATTACGTTTGTACTGTTCTGGGTAATTTCACGGCTCGCCTTCGCATTTGGCTACATTGTTTTAAGTTGATATTCTTCTCATAAAAGATATAGCCACTTGCTCTCCCCAAAAACTAATTTGGACGACAGATATATTACAAAGTTTCAAAGATTTAGTCGGATACAAAATTGCAAACTGTCTCCACTTTCCTTCAGTAAAAAATTTAATGGATTCCATTTGTTGCATTCTATGCTAACAATGGTTCATGTTAAACTTGGGCATTTATTCAAATAAGCATGAGCACTAACCAAATTGCGTTGACCTAAAAATAAAACGATGCATGACTAAAGACTTTGATATGAATAATTGTGTTTTTATTGACGGGTCACATGCGAACCGCACTGCTACCAAGCATGTTATTATCATACATATAGAAAACCTTTAATCAAGTCTAAAATCACCAGGTTGATAGCGCACACATTTCACATAAATGGACTCACATGAATATTGCAGTATCACTTATATATTTCTATTAATATTTTTTTAGTGATATTATGATCTTCGTTCTACCTTAACTGGGCGAAGTTATGCGCAATGAAACTATAATAATATGAAAATGAATAGCTGTTCGTAATCTCGAAAACACCCGGTCCGATTTGGCTAATTTTGGTCTTGAAATATATTCGTGAAAGTTCGGGAAGGTTTAAACGGTAAAAAAATATGGAAATATTACGAAAAACATACAAACTGTTCCTACCTGTCAAGCAGCCCTGAGGCGGTACGAAGTTCGCTGGGTCAGCTAGTAACTAATAGAAATTTGAATATGGATCAAACGAGACAATTAATGCTATGAGGGTCTTCTACCAACAGACCCCGGACCGAGCCTTTTTTTGTTAAGATTCTTATATTTGATCAGCCTTTTTGAGATTTTCTTTACGTTAAAAAAGTCCATGATGCAAAGACAAAAAACAATTGTATGTAAAATATGTGAACAAAATTCAATTTTATTTTAATGGTTTACAACTTAACTTTTCATCGATTATTTACAAACACTCCGTTGTGTTTGACGAGGGTCCCAAGCGGGGTGATCTGCGCCGACGAAGCAAACGACGCGTTTAGCACGCGCGATTGACGTCGGCTTACTCTTTGCAGATAGTTGCAGATTGCTAGATCGCTGGGTGTATTTCATCCATTCATCCAAGTTAACACTGGCTACTAAGCTGGAGAGACAAATCATCGATTTGTAGCGTATCGCTATTATAACTGTGCTTGATTCATCTAAGTCAACACTAGCCACTTAGCTTAAGAGAGAAAGAATGTATTTGTAGCGTTTCGTTGACGTTGCTTAATTCCTTAGAGCATTCAATTGGTTGAATGCTCTAAGCTTAATTCATTGAAAGTTAACAGTAACACTGGCCACTTCACTGAGAGACAAAGAAAGAAAAACAATAGCAAAACATGTGAAATGCTCGCGCATACTATTTCTTGAAAATTGAACTCAAAGTGACTAAAAACTGTTTGGTAACTTTTGCCACATTATTTAGAACCCACCAAAGAACCATCATTATTAATTAAATCATTTCTAACATTTCCCTGACTATAGTATTATTCTTTCTCTATGCTATTATGTTATTGGCTTCTTTCAAATAAATAAAAAAATATTTTAAAAAAAACGTACTCATAAATGCGTAAAAATATAAAATGAAATGTACAGCATAAAATCCATAAAACGCAGCAGCAATCTCCATCTTACAGTCACGTATTTAATACCTTCACAAAACTGTTATTTTATCAAACATTATTATTTAGAATTTTCACCCAAACCTGTTATAAAGCGATTTTAACACAAAAAACATTCAATTACGCTCAGTTAGAAAACTGTTTATCCAACTAGTATTTTAATTAAGCTTTCCAACCCATTTTAAGCCAACGCATTAGACAAAGAGAATTTGATAAACTGCATTAAATCCAGCGGGTCTCTAAGCTCATCATTTCGTTGGAATGGCGTCTCGTGATAACATTTTTGCTTATCCACGAGTCGGAAACACAAATGTCCTGTAGGAAATGAAGGGAAAATCGACGCTGTAGTCCCGCGGGAACGCGACAAACGATGATTAACGTCTTTTGCACGGACAATGTTTATTGTTTGCTGTGAATACAGTAAATAGTGTCAGTTGGCTAGCTGCGTCTCCGGCCAGTATGGAGCTAATGAGGAAATAGTTCTTTTTGCGACGCGCGTGGGAAATATTTTTTGTTGTTAGCTTATATTGTGTGAACCTGCGTAGTTTTTTATAATTAAGATAAGAACTCTTTAAAAGGTGTCTGTTTTTTATTTAAACACAAATAATTTATGGAGTAATTATACTCCTGCTTTTAACATAGAAACCAACAAATACCTACCACTGATGTACCACTATTACTGGCCAACCAACATCGTTTAAAAAAACTCTCTATGCTAAATTGCCGATCAACTAATAAAGGTAGTTTTAACTATAGCTTTTTACTTTCTAAATAGTAGTAGAATCACCTGCCAAAAATTAGTAACCTAATAAAATAGAACCTTTGTACAGACAACAGCTCGTCAACCTATCATAAAACTTCGACTTTTCTCAATTGATAATGGACTCTATATGTCGGACTTAAAGTTGGAAATCAATTTGATGACTTTTTGGGTAGGTTGACCTGTCATTGGCTGTACTTATCCACGATAATTAACACGTATTATGTATATAAATAGCATAAACCTTTTTTTAAAGGGCAATATTATCTTAATTAAATTTTAGCACCAGTTATAATATTTATTCTAAAGTTACCGAAACATATTAAATTACGCCGATAAAACAACTCTCAAACAATCTCGAGTGAATATTGGTAAAGTTATCGCGCGGAGGCGACTCGCAAAACCTCAGCTAAAAATAACGGGAACCTTTCAAATCCACGAAAAACAAAAGAAATTAACTGTCAAACTTCAAAACGGAGATCAAGCTCCCTCTGAAACAATGGTGAAAGATCTCATTTCATCCCAAATACGTTTCCGATATTCAATAAACGCCTCGAACGGTATCATATAGGGCTATAATAGATGTTTGCGGCGCGCAAAACGTTTAAATATCAGTATGCAAACAGGTTGCCGAAGGCATTGATGTCGATTTGCTCTGATTTATTTATTATGATTTTCCTCAATTTGCGAAATTTATTATGTAAAGAACATCCATCACGGTTCGTCTTGATTGTACTATTGTTAAGCTTTTTTTTAGCAAAAATATAAATGAAGCAACCAAACTATGCAGGCATGTTTTAAAAAAAATCCTCCATTTTTATGTTTATTACTAATCATTATTATAATCAGCCGCGAAGGTGTAATGTCATAAATGAAATTAAGCCATTCAGGCATTGATTCTGGAAAAATAATAATAAATATTGCACAACATCACATAGATACCTTGCTCTGATCGTAAGATTTGCTACTTGCAAAGCATAGAATTGTGTTATAGAAATCAGGAACAACGTCGGTACCACAAGACCCAGACCCGAGCCAATATAGAAAAGTTCACTTTCTACATTGGCCCGACCGGGGATCAAACCCAGAACCTCAGTGACGGCGACACCATATTTTCCGGCGTGCTCGCCTCTCGGCTACGGAGGTCGTCAATAATATTCAAGCTTAAGGCACAAATCACATAATTGTAATAGCAAAATCTATTCTATTAATATTAATTGTTTTTTATTTGACCTAAATAAGGGTACCTATACAATAATACATATCCAGTCTTATACCTCATTCGATTTCGGATATTCGATATTTTCCTTGGTTGTTGAAATATTATCATGTTGTGGAGAAGACTTACGAAGCATACTTTAAATGAAGTTGTATTTCTAGTTTCATATTCCTGTAACGAGATATTATAATATAATGAATTTTATAGCCTAATATGATTCGACATAAATCCGTAAGTCAATATACTGGCAGAACCTATTTCGCTAAGTACTCGAAAAAGTTTTGTGTCTACTATGAATGAACGAATGAAATTTTCAGACCGTGGTCCATATTCAAGTTAGTAACAAATTTTAATCTTAGCTCATGTTAGTACTATTACGAGTAAGACATAATTTTCTATGAGGAAAGGAAACGTGTTAATTGTAAATGACAATAAAATTGGTGAATAAGTGTTTTTAAGTTTATCTAAACTATTTTAAGAAGATTATACAAATATCAAAATCAAATAACAATTTTATCGTAGTTACTACTAGTATACAATAGTTAACAACAATTAAACTTTATATAGCAAGCAGCCAGGGAATGCGCCCGTGACGCTCTTAGATGAAAGTGTTTTGCGCTTTAAGGAACTAAATATAAATAAACGATCGCAGCGTATACATAGAGCGCCATTCATTGCTTGTTAGGGACTTGATAGGCAATAAAGATTTCTAATAGTACTAGAAAATTTTATTAACTGGAACTCAGGGCCATAACCATGAACTCTTAAAACAATCTCAAAGTTGTCAAATCTGTTAATTTTGGTACGTCATTTCATATAAAATTTGACAGAAATGATAATGTTTGACAGATTTGTGATTGTTTTAACAGTTCATGGTTAGGGCCCAGGTCGATAATAGTTTGTTTAATACAGGTAACGGGCATTTGACGGCTGGCATTGTTTCCTCATTTATTTCGAGTTTATAAAATAGAGCATGGATTTATTTAACGCGCACTTTTGCTTACAACAACAGACCAACGACCAACCATGACAATATTTACGATCACGTAAACCAATACTGGCTCTGTCAACAGTTGCCGATTTATTCGATTTGCGCATCCCTTGTCCATTCTGCAAGGAGTAATACAGCGCAAATAGAAAAGATGCCGCATTTTTGTGCATTTCTAAATTAAGATCTATCAGAAAACAGTTTAATGTACTTGTTACAGTGTTAAACTAATGACCACGGTACACGCGACAATATATTATTATTTTCTACAAAAGGATAGCTTCAAATTAAGGTATTTTTTTTTATCTTTTATTTATTTTAATATAAAAAAGGTTTTAAACTTTAATGGTCACTAACATTAGAATAGTTTTTTACGAGATTGCTACCATGTACCTTATGTTTGAGTTCCCGATATTTCGGCACTGTTGCAAGCGCCATGATCACGGAGTAACTGAAGATCTTGCGGGTAAGTTGTTAAGGGCAAAGATATCGGTCTACCCCCTTTCGCTGTCTTTTATTGCGCGCGACGGTACCATTGTCTACAAACTCACTATTTTCTCAATTTTATTTTATTTTATTATATTATATTTGTTAGTGTTGTGTGTCGAGAACAGGTGCGAGAAAAAAGTGAGTTTGTAGACAATGGTACCGTCGCGCGCAATAAAAGACAGAGAAAGAGGGTAGACCGATATGTTTGCCCTTAACAACTTACCCGCAAGATCTTCAGTTACTCTGTGATCATGGCGCTTGCAACAGTGCCGAAATATCGGGAACTCAAAAATAAGGTACACGGTAGCAATCTCGTAAAAAACTATTCTAATAAAAAAAGTTTTTTCTTATTTTAAGATAGGCACGAAATAAGAACATTTATTTCTGAACTCTTCTAAAGGGCTTAATACTTATGAGCGACTGAACTTTTAATGTACTGCGCCTATGCATTGAAAGTTTAGCATATAATAAATAACTAATAATAAAAAAGAAATATAATATAAAGAGAGCGTTACATACATTGCTCTGATTCTAAGATAAGTAGCTAAAGCACTTGTGTTATAGATATCAGAAGCAACGACAGTACCACAATACCCAGAATATAGAAAAGTTCGTTTTCGCAGACCGAAATTCAAACACGGGACCTTAGAGATGACCAACCCAAGCCCCGCGTGCTCGCCTTTCGGCTACGGACGTTGTGAAAATAATATAAATGTATAGATTGGCTTGTAGCCGTACTAAGGTGGACTTGCGCACCACCGGATTAGTTTAGTTCGAGATCAAGACTTTTCCTGTCTGTCATTTTCATGCAAACTGACAGCTATAGAATGGTTTTTAATACCGTGCTAATGGATAATTCAAGATTAAATTCGCTTATCCTGAGATTTGCAAGTGGGCCTAAGCATTGCCGTACTAACAGTCGTTGGTAACCACTCAAGTGAACTGGCTATTGAATTTCGGCATCGCCAATACCATGACCGCTTAATATATTCTGGGCAGCACAGCCTGACCTTTCAATATCTTTCGAAACGAAACCGTCTGCTTGGAAAAAGGAGCCGATTACCCTTGTTTACGCACAAAATAAAGTTTTCTTCTCATTGGCTCACAGATAAAGCAGGGCAGAGATTAAATTCCGGTCTTGTTTGAGTTGGACCCACGCCCCATGTAAACGACCCTAGGTAGGAGACAAAATATCATTTGGCATAGCGTAATGGCCTCTGAAGAAAGGTTTCTTTATGACTTCTTATTTGGTATCTTGTAATGAGTTTTGTAACGAGGAGGGTCGTTGTAAATGTCAGCTTGGATCTTAACACAATTTTAAATTAAATTTTTCGTGTTTCTGTACAAACTTTGCACATAAATATATTTAAAATTTGGTATAACAATTTAGTTTCTATTCAAGATAGTCGTATTTAACACGAAAGTTACTTGGTAAAATATTTGTCTGCTGCCGAAATATCATATGCTGCGAAAAATATTTGGATAACAAACATAACATCAAAGATGATACTTAGTATAAATTTAAATTGGTAAGTATTGTTTTAAAAGGCAAATAAATAGCCGCAAAGTGTTAAAGTTCAGTTTTACAGTCATAGAGAACTTTAAAAAGTTTTACTATTATTTAAGTATACAAACTATTATTTTAAGGTGTTCATTTTATCATAATACAAAATTAATCTAGAGCCTAGACAGGGCCATAACCATGAGCTTTTAAAACAATCTCAAAGTTGTCAAATCTGTCAATTTTGGTACGTCATTTCATACAAAATTTGACAGAAATGATAATGTTTGACAGATTTGTGATTGTTTAAACAGTTCATGGTTAGGGCCCTGGGCCATAACCATGAACTACTAAAACAATCTCAAAGTTGTCAAATGTGTCAATTTTGGTACGTCATTTCATACAAAATTTGACAGAAATGATAATGTTTGACAGATTTGTGATTGTTTTAACAGTTCATGGTTAGGGCCCTGGTCTAGTCATACAGTTATTTTGTACAAGACAAATGAGATTGAAGTTCTAAACCTTCAATCCACTTCACCAGACAAGGTACTTCACTCCAAACTGTAGTTTTTGTTTATAAAATAAAGGAGGCAGCAGAAAGGAGGGCAAAGCTCTCTTACTCTACAAAACCTATTCCAAATTCTGAGGTAATCCTGTCACTTTGAATTTGGCCTCGCTACACAATCCTTGTTAGTTTCTTTTACGTTGGCAATACTTTACGCGGTTTACGGCTAACTCCGAACGAACCATTTCTTGTTTCATTTCATTTTGTTGCTGTAGCCAATATAATTTCTTACTTTATTACAATAGACATTTAATGCCTGCGGAGCTTTATTTTTTTCTATTATTAAAGAAAAACTATTTGGACGTCATATATATTGATCAAATCTTCATTGACTTCGAAAAATTGTCGCTATGAGTTGTTTATCTTAACGCAAATTTACTGAAACTTAAACACACAGAATTAAAAATAAAGCTTCTTGTTAACACAATATTTCTTTACAACAAAGTTTCCCGATTATTGATTTATAGTGGAAACTCTAGCAATTTTAAATAAAAGATGTTCTTTTACATCACTTGAATAAACAGCAAGCAGCAAGAAGACTTTGAACTCCGTAACAAACTTGTAATTAGTTTAACCAATCCAAGTACAATCAAGGAATTTCAATAAATAGATACCTACGAGTAACTCTAGCCTACAAAGTCTGAAAAGTTTGATAAATGACTTCTCATAAAAGACTTTGAGAGTTATTTACTGAGGGCCTACACTTACTCGTTCTTGCGAAGTTAAAATGAGAAAAAAAATGCGGGAAAATTCTTGAATTGTCATCACGAAAGTTTTTAATTACTTGTAGCCTAAAAACGAGGACTTACTTTTTATATTTTTTTGAGCACGGACAGCGTTACTGAAGTTTAGCATTGTCGTAGCTATTAAGTTTATTGCTCTACAAACTTGCAAGTGCTAAATTTCTAACAATGTTGACAATTTTCTTTGTAACAAAGACTTCCAAACCATGACGATCTTTTGTAATGTGTCATGTGTTTCACTAACTTTTCGTATTTCGAAAATTTAGAACTATCTTGCCAAATCATCATAAACTTATTTTATCAGCCATCAATATTCCTCTCTTACTCTAACGTAACTTAAGACGCAGTGCGTACACACATCTCTATGTCCGAAAATCTATCGTGTAGAAATTCTTGTCACTTTTCTTATACAATTTGTAAATACAGATAACGTTTCGGAATAAGATAGACACTATTACACGTAACCTGCGGTCAAGCCGTCCGGTCATATCATTCCGTGTCCCTCAGGACCCTGCCCTAATTGAACGTGGCCTGCCTCCGGAATCAGACGCCGATTATTTAATCTTAGCGATATCTTGTACAAGTTTAGTATTTATGAGCATATCGGATATAGGATCTTGTTGGGTTTTCCAGGTAGGAAAATGTTATGAAATGTATTGGATAAACTTTGAGCCATAAATTGCTAATCTAGCCTGCTCGTTTCTGATTTATGATTCTATAAAAACCGACTTCAAAATGAAACTAAAAAGCGAAAAATAATATTGACTAAAACATACCTAATCAGTTCTTTTTGGAGTCGGTGCCAGCCATCGAGAGTTAAAATGTGTTCATTCGCACCGACTCCAAAAAGAACTGATTAGGTATGTTTTAGTCAATATTATTTTTCGCTTTTTAGTTTCATTTTGAAGTCGGTTTTTAGTTTTTTATTAAACTTTTTTTATTTTACAATTTTAAGTGTTAAGTCCTCTATTTTTTCCCTCCTAACTTCGCCAAAAATTACTTTACAGCAAAGTAACCTTAACTAATATTGGTCCTCTATGGACCCCCCATCCAATGGTATGATAAAAATAAGGTGTTATATAGGGTCAATTTTTCGACGAAAATTTGTAAGTCTTAAGAAAAGGGTTTACCTACACTCCAACCAGAACGGCGGCTATTTTGGTGTCGTAACCATAGGATAAGGTCTCGCGTTAAATAACAGGATAAATTAAGAAAGGAACTTTCAATTGGCGGTCTGGTACCTCATAAGCTCCACGTCTGCTCAACACACTGCGAAATACGTTCTGTCGACAAATTGCAGTATTATCTTCTAACTCCTATCCGTTAAGGAGTTCTGTGGCTTCCATCATCAGGTCAGCAACATGACATGATGATTACCAGACCCAAAAATCAGCATCGAGTCAGAAAATATATGCAAAACATTATGGGTGCCTATAAAAATTGAGGGTTGCCCTCGATTTCCCAGGGATCCCATCATCAGAATCTGACTTCGTGGAAATGGGACCACCTTTGGAGTATACCCTTTCAAACTAAAAAATAAATTTTGAAATCGGTCCATAATTGACGGCGTAATCGCGTAACATACATACAAAAAAAAAAAAAAAAAAAAAAAAAAAAAAAAACATTCAGACGAATTGAGAACCTCCTCCTTTTTTTGAAGTCGGTTAAAAATGAGAAGAGAAACCAAGAATTTTGATTTTATTTTATTGTACTAGTAATAAAAAAGATTATGTTCTTCAAGTATATAGCCTTTTTATTATAAGCCCTATTCTAAATGCATTGATGTGATTATAGGTCACATTGTTAAGCTTATAGAGGCTAATACCGTTAATACTTTTTAAGTACCTTCGTCTGATGATAGGGCGATATATTCTTTTCAAATTCAGGACACATTTTATAATTATATTAAGTTCCAAATGTAGTTATCACAGTCTTTTGACGATTAAATTCGATTTTTGTAATGTTTTATTGTATATTAGGTCCGATTTTATTAGTGTACATCCTGTTAACCTGTGACTATATAGGTGAAAAGCAATCGTAAAAACTAATTTTTAATTGTGTACCATAAAAACTAAAAAAGCTAAAAATCAAAATCAACAACATTGATTTCAAATTGCATAAACTCGTCCTATCGTTGGTACGTTTAACCATCTGATTATTGTCTTATTCCTTCCCATTGTACCGAGCGAGAAAGAGTTGAAGATTGAACGAGTTAATGCAATATGAAGTCGATGTTGTTATTTTGTATTTTTATTTTTACTTTTTTAGTTTTTTATGATAGACATTTGAAAGTTGGTTTTTAAGATTGCTTTTATTATTGACCTTAAAGTTACAGGTTAACAGGATGTACACTAATAAAATCGGACCTTATATACATATTCAAATTCAATGCATAGATAGCGTAATAAATAAATAAATCTTTGAGTTAATAGTTCTATTAGTAATCCATTGTTATCTAAGACACCAAATATTGGACCGATCATATTTGTGTCTAAATCTAGCTCATCAAAAACATTAGCTACTAAAATATCAGGACTGACACATCAATGCTACGATATATCCAATCTCCCAAATGAGTCGTCTCCGTCAATTGTCCGCGCCAAATATGCCGTCATATTTGCCAGCCGCGTTCTGCTGAGACAGCCAATATTATTCTCACAATAGGCAAGATATGTAATTCTCTCCGCGATAGATACAAATGATATTACGAAAGCCGATGTCTCAGTCTTATCTGTCTAAGCGACTGCTTTGCTTACAGCGCTTTTTCTACATTTCTGAGATTGTTTCGGAGGCTTTGGATGTTCATAATATGATACATTTATGTATTAAATAATAAAATTCACTTTGATTTGAAAACTATATAATTTGAAAAAAAAAGATCATCATCACGCATGGGTATTTAAAAATCATCACCTTACCTCTTTTTATTATGAATAATTTTTTAGATACCCGTGTTGTGTAGGTATAGTGTTAGTCTAAAAATGCAACAAAAGAGTTTAAAATGGTATAATGTATCGACCTTGAACAATTTATTAATCAAAAATGCCAACGAATAATTCTTTACTAATTTTCGGTGCTACAAAGATTTAATTTTAAAAGACTACGCTACGGGTAATTTTGTGTATAAGCTTACCAACCAAATACCGACTTCTGGAACATCTTTTTTAAGACATGGTTTAGTTTTGCATAGAATCTTGGTTCATCTTTCTTGCAGAAGTGTCCATACCAACCTCAATTTATCTTAAACATAAATAGTCTGTGACTAACAATGAATAAGCAATGCGACACCAGCCAATTGTCCCAGACTAACTTGAACTGAATTGTGGCATGGGATTAACTACTCAGCGAACATTCGGAACTTTACCGGCGAGATCATTCCCTCTAATATTCAATTTAACTTTGACACTTCTCCCTTCTAACGAAACCACCGGACTTTTTGTTTTAAATTATGATTTTGTATCTTCTATCTAATAGTCGGCTGCTGCCAAATTATTACAATGATTATTTACTGTACTTGAATAGTTCTTAGGCCACCATATTTATTTTCGACTAGAAGACGCTCGCGACTTCTGTGTGCAAACTTTGGATTTCTACTAACTCACTAACTCTAAGGTCATTTATCCAATAGGTATTGACATTAGCCTAATATAGTTTTAGCGAGAAAACATTGATACTATTTGGACAATTCTTTCTTTCTGTTAAATAGGCTTTAGCCTAAACAGTTAGAAGATTGGTTTATAATTATAGATTTTAAACTACATACATATTTGATTTTTATTTTGTTATTTCTCCAGGTGGAGTTTTAAAAAGTAGATTTTCATTGTGAATTTATTAATGATAACCTACCTATAAGATTATTCTTTAGTCATCTAGGTCATAAGATTATTGATTAAGGAATGATTAAACTAGCAATGCAGCTTAGGTGAAAAAGTAAAACTGATTTAATAAGTTTGACAGTGGAAAATCATTTCGCTATTATTGAAAGTGTAGAATACACACTTAGCTAAACTTATGCTTCGAACACTTGAAGGGTAATCATAAAGTTGTTCACTCACTGACGTCGACTATGGCGCCATAACTTATGTAACAATTTCCGAAAGTGTAACTAAGTCTTAACAACCCTTTGAATGGTGAGGCAAGTTAAAATGGATTATTGAGTATCTGCATATGTTTAACGTTAATAGATCCTGTTCGGTATCTTTAGGAGTGTGTAATGGGAATTTTAATTTGATAATCGATTATTTGCGAGTAGGCTATAGTTAGACACGTTTTAGATATCGATATGGCTTATAACCTATTTAGAACTAGTTTCTATTTGATTTAAATTACATGCAATAGTTGTCAAAGCAAACAATAAAATTTACGAGTAAGTAGTAATATGAAGTATAAATTATCTTTTTAACAAAGACTATCCTTTAATTGTTTTTAATCAAGACTTGAAATCTCATCAATCATTAAAATTTTATTTTTTTACGTTTACATAAATTGGAATGCTGGCAAACATAGATTACAATACCTTGGAATTTTTATATAACCCTTAAAAACTAAAAACCATAGTATAATAGATTAGTTACAATCAAAGGAATTTCTTAAATAAAAAGCTAGTCTTGAGTGTCCAAAATGAAAATTCGATGAAGGCTAAAAATTAATTAAGCATGCAATAAAAAACGATTCTTATTTTTCTTAAAAGGCTAACCTCCTTCTTTATCCTTTGACCACGACGTAGTGTGCCTGACAGGCAATTTTCTACAGTATTATAATGTGTTTATTTTCCTTTAATACGCGCCGCGCACTGTACCACAAAATGTTTTTAAACGCGGCCCGACTTAGTAGTAAAGTATATTGAGCATAATTTGGGTTTAGGTAGGTAGTGTAAAATAGATACATAGTAGTCTTCAACTTTTCACGATATTCTTATTAAAGAAAAATATGTTTTATTTTGTTTAATCTTTACGATTAGATCTAAGAGAAAACGTGTTTTTCGTGAGTCAACCTTTTCATAAGCAAGAAAAGCCTAGGCTCATAAATTGTGGGGAGACCGATATTTTTATTTTATCTAATCATTGTTATTTTATCTAACAATGGAAGGTATTATTTTATGCAAATCCAGGTACTAGGACCTTATCTCTCTTTCTCTCTAACTCGTTTAAAAAGATTTTGTTCTTACTGATGTTTTTACTTTAAAACAACACGTTCCAATTTAATCCTAATAGGAGATAAAGGATATTACCCGGACTCGTTCTCTGGTAAAGGGTAAGTACGTGGTTGGTCAAGTCAGCGTTCTGGGGCACAAGGTGCAATACTGTCCGGGCAATGTCGGTTATTGCCCACGTATCTGGATGTTTTCCGGGTCAAAGATTCCTTCAATGACTAACATTTAACGAAGGAATGCGTAGCCATGGTTAGAATTAGAAATGACCTTTTTACTGATAAAGATTATGATTTGGTTTAGCAAAATCTCTGTCTGTTTACAATTCAGAGCATTTTTGCGAATGCCAAAGCATAAAGCAGGAATGGTACATTATTATAGATATTGTTTAAAAAGCGTAGTTCATAGTAACTAGTAGTAGTATGAAGTTCCTATAAAACATTTTTATTATTATTTACTACTAGCTGTGCAACTTCGTTTGCGTGGACTACAGGATGATTGCCATATCAAGCAACGCTGTGGACTGCGTGAAGCACTATTTATTAAGAAAAGAGCTGAAAATTCTTGTCAGTACCTCGTAAGCGCCACTTCTGCCCAATACACTGCAAAATATTATCTGTCGACGTCTGTTAAGGTTTTTTGTGACTTTCATCTTCAGCTCAGCAGTATGATTATGATAACTGATAGACGCAAACATTTGAATAAGTTATTTAAAGTTGACAAACACACTCTATGTGCCTACATTTTTTGAGAATTTTCTTTGATTTCCGTGTAATTCCTTCATCAGATCCTACCTTGGTGAAAATGGAACTAGCTCGGGAGTATACTCTTTCAAACAAAAAAAGGAATTTTGATATCTGTTTACAATTGACGGAGTAATCGCGTAACAAACATAAAAAAAAACATTCAGACGAATTGAGAACCTCCTCCTTTTTTGAAGTCGGTTAAAAATATCTTCAATGTACTCGTAATACGGTTTATTAAGTAATAGATTTTCGGTTTCTTCATATTTTATATTGGAATCAATCCTTCCAGTGTCATTTTGCCATGAGTTTTTTAGCAGGCGCAGCGAATTGAACATGTTTCTTCTGAAATCTTGTTTTTACCGGCATCAGAATTTAATAAAATTAAGCCTAATATAAGCGCACGGGTGACCTTTATCTATTAGTAAAAACCGTGTAGAAATCCGTGCAGTATCTTCGGAGATTAGCGGATACATCGTGACAGACAGATAGACACACAAAAATAAAAATAATTGCATATTTGGCTTCAGTATCGATTATAGAGTGCTCCCCAAAAACATTTTTTTAAATATCTTCAATGTACAGACATCAACCCGTTGCAGATTTATTATAGTATAGATTATTGTGCAAACTCTTATACAAAAAGCAAGTCATTGCAATAGAAATGATTTGTAAGTGATCTCTACCTTATTATTCTTAAGAACTAAAGAGTCTGTAAGCTACAAATAGAATACGAATAGAGTAAAAATAAAAGACCTCCGTCCGTCTATTAATTTCTTAGGCCTGGGCCCTAACCATGAACTGTTAAAACAATCACAAATCTGTCAAACATTATCATTTCTGTCAAATTTTGTATGAAATGACGTACCAAAATTGACAGATTTGACAACTTTGAGATTGTTTTAAGGGCTCATGGTTAGGGGGCTGGCATATCGAACTGTAACCGACATGGGAGACAGTTTTGGTTTCGTGATTTCGTTACTATTAGGGAGGCCGGGCCGTTTTACGTTTATTGGCCAAAGATACGACTGGATTTGTGGAAGCAATTTCCTTTATACATTTTGTTTTGTCCCTTTTCCTGCAGTTTGATGGTCCGCGGTGACTTGTGGCCGAACTTCGATTTAGCAGAACTACTTGAATTGATACGCATCTCTACCTCTAGTTCTGAACGGAAAGGGAGAAATTTAATTATACAGTCCGATCACGTAGCCGAGATTGAACGAAAACTAATTTAGCACCGAAGTTCTTTTTGCAAAAATTAAACATTACGGACCTTCTTTCTGCCAGGAAATAGGTATTTTCGAAGTTTAGAATGGTATCAACGTCTATGGTTTGCTTAGGTGCGAGTTAGGTTTTGAACTTTTCGTAACTGCTTCAAGTCTGAATGTTTCAAAAATGCTGAAATTATATTCATAGTTAAAAAAATATACATTAGTACTTTTACGGTCGGTATCCAGATTCATATGGCCTTATAACTCCAAATATTTTGCCGTAGCACTGTAGTTAAATTCTGGCCAAGTGCGTTAAAAAATGGTTTAGTGGTGTGTAACTACATACTTTTTCCTTGTACTTGAACGCTGAGACATTGCCTCTTGTAAAATTTTATGATTGTAGCTCAACGGGAAGTATAGGTTTTGATTATTTTGCGAGTTTATTAAAATATATTTATGCCATAACGAGCCGTATCTTTTGATTGCGTTAGCTAAAATAAATAATATTCTATTCTATTCTAAGTTTTATTTGTCTATAATTAAGTCTTCAATGACTCAGTTATTTGATATTAATTTCAACTTGATACCTATACGCATTCCTTAAGGTACTTACTTGACAGAATTACAACAAATTCTATAAGTTCCCTTTTTTATTTTGAGAGAGTTACGGAACCCTAAAAACTAAGAAATCCTACTATACGCCCTATTTACAAACATTAATAGCTCACGCTAATAAATCAAATATAAAGTAGGCAGTTTAATTCACAATACTCAGCTAATCTAGCGTTTGACGTGTATATTGAAATTAAAATAAATCTAAGTTTCGTTGTTTCAAAGACGTCCGCCTTTGTACCAATTATGAAAACTACTTACCGCGAAAGCATTAAATTACGTTCCGTGACTACCGTGTGTGTAACAACTACTCGTACACACGTATTTCCCGACACGTATTACGTAAACTAAGCAAACGAACGTATTTCGTGAGGAAAATTTAAAACCGTTTACCCGAGTCAACCCATCTTATCGTTTTTAAAGATTCATGTTTTCGCTCCTACTCAACGTCGTGCCTTTCACGAGACATGCTCCTATAGTGTAGAGGTAAGAAAGTGTGCCTCCCTTTTTAAGCCAAATAAACATGACATCGTCATTCAGGCGGGCGCCTTGTGAGGGACCTCTGGTCGGCCGTCACGACCTCTCCTTTTATCCGCCGGTTTTTGTTAAGACCTCCACATTTTCACCCCCGTACATTTGTTGGGAATGTCGTTTCGACTGGGCGCATTTACCTTGCTTTGACATTGGAACGAGTTTCTGCTAAAGATTACTCCGACTTCGAAAAACTAAATGTTGTAATGAAAGCTGAGTTACACTATCAGATAAAGGCTTAAATTGCTGCAACAATATATCGATCTGGATAAACCCCTTTTTGAACACTTGGCCGTTTTCACACTTCCGCAGTATATGCTGCTCACGAGTTAACGTTATTAATGACCACTGGCTATAATTATAGAATAAGACAATGATCAATTACATTAAAATCTAATAATACTGTTAAAATAATTTCACTAATTGAATACAAATTAATTAAAACTGGAACGAGCAAAATGCCACAAAAGTAGTCAACAGTAACAAACTTTCATAGGATTTCATGGCAAAGTCAGAAGAAGCAAGGAGAAAACCACGTATTTCAAGTGCTAATTGATTAGCACATCCACCATAAAGCAGTAACGTATGGTACAGACATTTATTTTTTGAGTGGAAATTGTGGCCTAGGTCGTCCTTTAATGAGGTGAACTGATAATCGTGCAACCGATTGACAGGGATCAGAAAAAAAGTCAAAAGCTGGGGTCAGTGACATGCATTAAGTAAACCTAAAAACCAATAGCTGCCACACCCAAAAAAAACGATACAAACAAGGATATAGAAAAAAAATATGCCCTTGTACGTCTAGGTAATGATCTTAGCTAAGATATTCAGATTGATGAAAAGAAGTTCAAGTTAAACAGACGCTTCTAGTATCATACATAGCTTCCACAAAATGATCAAATGACGGACTTGTGTTCTGAATAAGGTCTAAAGCGAGTCGAAGTCCCGAATGGTGCCATTTGAGGAATCAATCAAAGGCAAGCGCTCGCACAATCAGCGCGGGTCGGTCGAGCTAATCAAACTAATGGGTGGACCAGTCGCCCGATCGGTCGGCCATGCCGTAACAAATCACAACAATAACACTGATGCCTGATTGATTACGGCTCAATATCGACTCGATTCGATTACCGTTACACCTGATACGTCCTTCCGTTGTTTATGAATTTGTTTGCAATGGGACTCATTTATTTTGAGGGATTTGTGTAGGTTTCTGGGTCATACAGTGCTTGCATACTACAAAGCTAAAGTAATGGTATCAATTTGAAATTAATATCAAAATAATCAATGCAGTTCTTTCAATTTAAGTTCAATCATTTTGACTTAAAAGCTTTAATTTTGTACCTATACAAAATTAAATCTTTTAAGTCAAAATGATACACATTTTCCAGAAAAAATTGTTGTGGATATTTCAAAGAACACTGAAATTTTCTCATTCAAACATGTATGGTACTTCCTTCGACCTAATTTGGCAAGAACAAGCAATAAAAAAATCATTTTTAAATAAATAAAAAATTATAGTTTAAAGCATTTTTTAGGGTTCCGTACCTCAAAAGGGAAAATCCGTCCGTCCGTCCGTCGTGTCTGTCAAGACCCTTTAGTGCCGGAAGGCGTGAAGGTATCGAGTTGTTATTTAAATGATAAACTCAAATCAACGGTCTCTTGAAGCTGTGAAATAATCAAACTTCTAAGTTAACTTGAAAAAAAGATACGCCATCAAACGTGTATGTCAAAACCTTTTAGTGCCGCAAGGCGTGAAGGTATCGAGTTGTAATTTAAATGATAAACTCAAATCAACGGTCTCTTGAAGCTGTGAAATAATCAAACTTCTAAGTTAACTTGAAAAAAGATACGCCATCAAACGTGTATGTCAAGACCTTTTAGTGCCGCAAGGCGTGTAGGTATCGAGTTGAAATTTGAATGATATACTCAAATCTACGGTCTCTTGAAGCTGTGCAAAAATAAAAATTTTAAGTTAACTTAAAAAAAAGATACGCCATCAAACGTGTATGTCAAGACCTTTTAGTGCCGCAAGGCGTGTAGGTATCGAGTTGAAATTTGAATGATATACTCAAATCTACGGTCTCTTGAAGCTGTGCAAAAATACAAATTTTAAGTTAACTTAAAAAAAAGATACGCCATCAAACGTGTATGTCAAGACCTTTTAGTGCCGCAAGGCGTGTAGGTATCGAGTTGAAATTTGAATGATATACTCGAATCTACGGACTCTTGAAGCTGTGCAAAAATCAAACTTCTAAGTTAACTTGAAAAAAAGATACGCCATCAAACGTGTATGTCAAGACCCTTTAGTGCCGCAAGGCGTGTAGGTATCGAGTTAAAATTTGAATGATATACTCAAGCCTACGGTCTCTAGAAGCTGTGAAAAAATCAAACTTCTAATTTAACTTGAAAAAAAGATACGCCATCAAACGTGTATGTCAAGATCCTTTAGTTATGTATGCCGCAAGGCATGCAGGTATCCAGTTAAAATTTAAATGATATACCTACGGTTTCTTGAAGCTGTGAAAAAATCAAACTTGTAAGTTAACTTAAAAAAAGATACGACCATGTATGTTTCAAAAAACGCATATTTCGACACTCTCAAAGGAATCAAAATGTATAGGGTATTTCCCATTGTCCTAGAACTATAAAATTTGGCTAGTAGCACCATCCTGTACCATAAGTATAGGGAAAATCTGGAAACATTATATTTGTAATTAAATTATAAAAAAACGAGTTCTATAAACAAGGAACAATTTTTGCTCCAAAGGACTTTGTTGAAACTCGGGTAGGAATCAAAACACATTTGAAAATTACCAAAATTCATCTCCTATTTTTTCATTAATCAACATTTATCAGAATATGGGAACGAACATTTCTGCATTGTGAAATCAATTTTTAAAGGACTTTTATGATTTTTTACTTTGTACACAAGCCAGCCTTCAATCGTAAAAGTCAATGGGTAGGGTAAGCCTGTGAAATAAAGATGTACGCTTTGTTTAACTTATTCTAAATAAATATGAATACAATTCAATTTGGAAAGTTAAACCTATGATGCCGGCGGAAAACATTTTTTACTTATGGCTGGTAACTTTAGGTTACGAAAAATAAATCATTGTGATTAGTGACTTATGTCAAGTCACGTCAAAATAATTATCAAGTTATTATCACTAAATATTTTATAAATCTTTGCTTTGAAACTTAAACAATAAGTGGTAAACAAAAATTTGGAAAACGGTGAGAATGAATATCAGGTAATAAGCTAAAAAAAGTTTAAGTGTGATATGTAGTGAATTGTGTCAAAATAAAATATTTCATTCATCATACGTGTTTATTTTATATGAGTAAACTTTGTAACAATGTTTAAATAGTAACGTTCCTATTTAAATATTGATACCAAATTTTAAGTAATACTTGTGTGTGCTTATGAAAAAAATCCCAGGCTTCTGAGTTCTGATACAGATTCACGGACCAGCAATGGAATCTACATTTTGTATGAATTGTGGCTTTACGTTGCTGGAAGATGAACAGATTTTTATTACTTCCCAGCTGATACCGGCTGGTGACTGGTACTAATTATTAGCAGACTACATTATCCCAATCTGTGAGTAACTGTGCGCGAGCATTGGCTGCATGCACGTGAGGAAACGTCAACTTAATTATAAAAGATTGCTGTTAGCCTTTAAAGAATCGCGTTTCGCATCCAGTTCCGATTTTGTCTGCTCTACAAGGTCATTAACGAGATAGAGACTAGGCATCAACCCCTCTGTAAAATTATTTGCTCATATTCTTCTTTTTTAATATGCTCTTAACATTATATTAGCAATAGTTTAGTTTAGTTTAGTTTAGTTTAGCTGGGAGGTGTCCGCACTTAGCCTCTTGATTGGGCCATTGTGCGTGTTGTGTCCTTCCCCTACTCCAACCAGCCCAAATCATCCCAGAAGTTCAGTAGACCCCTCAGGCTCCTGAAGGCTTCCGGGAGTGATCCTGGTGATTGGAGAATCCGTGCCCGTTGTTCTGTCACGCTCTCGCACTCCATGAGCACGTGCCGCGGCGTTTCCTCTGCCTCCATGCATCCTCTGCATGTGGGGCTGTCTGTTACTCCTATGTAGAATAGGTTGCCTGTTTAGTGAACAATGACCGGTTATTATATTAGCAATATTGTTTCTTTTCAATAAAACATAACTTAAATATCACTATGATAAAGCTAATACTTAAGTTCTCAGAAGTTTCCGTCATTAATTATTTTGCTTACATACAAGAACATGTCATTTCGAACATAGAAAAGTAGTTTTATCACTGTTGGTTCTTAGGCGAACAGTTAATAAACCCAGAACAATGTCCTTAATTTGTCCGGTTTTTTTTTGTTTATTTATATACATGCGTCAAACTGATAATGTTAGATAAAATGGTTATCCTATTATAAACAGCAAAATGGACTAAAAGAGTTCAAGTCAGGCTTGCGCTAAGATAAGTCGTAACATGTATTAAACCGACAACTATTATTTTGTAAGCCGGGCAAAATTTCAAATACCGCTGTGTGGAGTTCTCTCGCGTCGAGTTAGCATCAGCACGGACCTTTCGGACGTTTATTAAGACAAACACTGCAGCTTGACTCGTGTTTACTCCCACTAAATTAAGACGAAATACTGACTGCTACTACTGTAATACTGATGCCTAGGATTTAAAATGTTCAAACATTATGCTTCTGATAGTAAGTCTAGCTGCTGAACATATTAAGCATTGCAAAAAACACCACTACCATCGACTACGAGACTGTCAGCTTATACTTAACCAGCCGATGTCATTTACTTTTTTTAAATCTACTGACGACGTAATGGCATTTATGCGTTTATCTCAATAAATGTGTAAATTAAACAAGTGAGTCGGACTCGCGCACAAAGGGTTCCACACTATTATCTATCAAAACGAGCAAAAAAATCACGTTTGTTGTATGGGAGCCCCCTTAAATATTTAATTAAATAAAATATAAATAAATCAATATTGGACAACATCACATACATTGCTCTGATCCTATGGTAAGTAGCGAAAGCACTTGTGTTATAGAAATCAGAAACAGCGACGGTACCACAACACCCAGACCCGAGCCAATACAGAAAAGTTCGTTTTCTACATGACCCGACCGGGGATCGAACCCGGAACCTCAGAGATGGCGGCGCCATTTATAGTCCGGCGTGCTCGCCTCTCGGCTACGGAGGTCGTTAATTTATTCTGGTATTTAGTATTTGTTGTTGTAGCGGCAACAGAAATACGTTGTCTGTGAAAATTTCAACTGTCTAACTATCACGGTTCATGGGATACAGCCTGGTGACAGACGGACAGACAGACAGACAAACAGACGAACAGCGGAGCCTTAGCAATAGGGTCCCGTTTTACCCTTTAGGTACGGAACCCTAAAAAAGAAGTACGTCCGAGTGCCTACTATATAGAATTAAAGAACATGAAACATTGTGAAATGTTCCATTTATTATATTCCTAACTATTATACAAATTGTAAAATTAAATTCTGTACACTTTCTTTCTCTGTGCAAAATGTGTGAAATGACGTAAGAACACTTTATTTAACTTATGCTTGAAATATTAAACATCCAATCTCGTTCCTGAGAAACCAAAAATTAGTATACACGGACTACACGGTATCAACAGACTGTTTTTAAGCATAACCCATTTTTGTCAGGTGGATATCCTATAATATAACCCAGCTTTGTGACAAAGCAATACCGACGCTAACTCCGCGAAACAAAATGTTTCAAGTGAGGCGAGTCTATCATTTTTAGCGCTCAGTCTCGACGTCACGCTTCTGTCGAGTTAGCGTCAGAGTGAACCGCACCGCGAGCGTTTGGACATTTATTAAGTAGGAAATACGGACAAACCGAACCGTCCGCTGTACGCCACACTGACTGTTTGCTCATCTAAACTAAAAGAGGTAACGATAGTGGAGGTTCGGTTGCTAAGTCGTCGATCGAAAATCTATCAATCATAGCTTCCAGATACAATTAACGGTTAAATAACACAAAAAAACAAACAAAATAAACCAATGATTCAAATTAACAGATCTAATCTGAAACGTCTCTTTTAAGTCGCTGTATAACTCAAAAAGAAAAAAAACAATCCCAATATTGATACGCGAAGATTTGAAACTACGTTTGAAGATGCAAATAACATTCAGACTGCACTGCAGTTAACTCAAAAAACAAAATATCGTAACAAGTCCTCGCCAACATTGCGCACGTTTACAATAGAAATATCTTTAGCATTCACCTGTCGAGCAATAATTCCATACGGCTTTACAGTACGTGCATTCGAGTGACATGCAGTGGCCAGACTTTGCGGATACAACACAAAGGCGCTCATTTTTTTATGCGCCTAACATAAAATCCAAATCAATGGTTAGCTCAACTCACTTTTTATTGCTCTATTATGTGAACATTCGCCCCAGTCTATGCCAGGCTTTTTGACCACACGTCGGCCTGCCCGACGATATGCGAAACGTTTTTTTCATGCTCTTGCCACTTTTGTTTCCTGATGGGCATATGGGTAACATACATGAATCGCTTTTAGATAGATAGATGTACATTTTATTGCAGTATATCACAAACAGAACACAATCAAACGGCCTTATCTCAACAAGACGTGATCGGCAACCTTGGGATAGACCAAATAAAGTTGTAGTATTGCCGGGTTAGTTAAGTAGTAAGGAAGCAAAAAGTGCGTGTAAGAAAAAAAAAGCTGTACTTTTAGTTACTCACTAGAAAATATTGCTCCAGAATGTTACATTTTCTTTGCCTTGAATCAAATCATCTTATGTTAGTTAGTTTCCTTATTTAAATTTTGTTTTGGACTAACGCATAACGTCTCCAAAAAGTCCCGTCTATTTTATTGTGTTGCAGCCACGTCGCGTCGTCTTCAAACATAATATTGGCTAATACAAAAGCTACAAAAGATCACTCCGCTAGCTTATTCTTAGGTAGTCTTAAAGACAGGTAGCGAAATCCATGGCCACTAGGTACATCTTACTCGGCAGCAAAATAAAGCAAGAACAGCTGCTTATTGTATCGCTGACAGCAAAGCCTTGGTGCGCCATTGTGAGCTCCTTGGAAGAAATATAATAGCGACTTACTTGATCCTGGCAAGCCACAATACGTCGTCATTATTTCGCGGTTACGGAGCTACAAGGCCTCTTTTCACTCCATTTGCAGAACCAGTATGGCGTTAAGTTGAAACAATTGAAGGTTAAACCTTTGCGGCCATTGATTTGACGGCTTCAGCGGGGTAACCATGAACTCTTAAAACAATCTCAAATCTGTCAAATCTTGTCAAGTCAAATTTTAGATGGTTTTAAGAGTTCATGGTTACCCACCCCCCGGGTGTTTATTGATTCGAGATTTAAAATCGTGAAATGTTTGCAAAATGTAATCAGTTTCATTCACTGAACCCAGATAGTTTTGGTGGTTTGTGTTCCGGGCTACAAAACCAGGTGGTTGTGAGTTTGGATCTCGCATTGGCGAAATGTTTGTGTGATGAGCACGAGCATTTTGTACTTCAGTCTTGAATGTTTATCCGTTATCTAGTCGCCAGAGTACAAAATTAGTTTTGAGCTAGATAAATGACTGTGGTTGTTTGAAGATCATTTCTCTAAAATTGTTTGTTTATTATCAATTTATAATTCTAAAATCTATAGCCTACTACCGTTGTGTCTTTTTTTTTTTTAAGCATACAAACCGTCGTTGTTTGATCAAATGAATCTATTTCATATTTTCTTAATATATTTCTGACGTGTTGTAGGAAAAAAATATTAGATAAGTACGGTGAAAAAAATTAAAACATCTGTCAAAATAGGTCTTACAATCTCACAGTGGCTTTAAGTACGTACTCATGGTAATAAATAAAGAATAAAACAAAAAGAGAACATCTCCGCTAATTCTCTTTGTGTGCTTATCCTTCTGTAAAGGTTTTCAAAAAACGAGCACAAAGCAACATTGGTTAGAGCACCGGTTTTAGTTCTATCTGACACGAAACACAATTCGCTCGTATTTTTGTGGGATTGGTCTGCGGCCGGGTTTGAGACTCGAAAGCTAATGAAGTGTATCGCGGACACTTAACCCGTGTCAAACTGTCAGAAACACGTCATATTTACAAGATCCTCCTTTGTTTTTAAGCGATCGCGACGTCGATTGCCATTAGGATGAGCCGAGCCGATAACATGGGTGCCAGATTTTTCGGGACCTACATCGGTTTGTACGACCTTCGTATTCTAGCTGTCAGTTCACATGGGGAGAGGAATGATGATGAAGCAAAAAATATCGTGAGACTTTAATATGACACCAAATTTTACTCAGTTGATTATACTCGACACCTTTACATCCGTTTACCAAAATTATGTCATGACTGGTTCATAATGCTTTTTGATCATTAGTGTTTAATTGTACTTAATTTTTTTTCCTATCGAT
This sequence comes from Anania fuscalis, assembly GCA_950371115.1. NCBI lineage: Eukaryota > Metazoa > Arthropoda > Insecta > Lepidoptera > Crambidae > Anania > Anania fuscalis. Next base: position 9,331,746 of record OX493340.1, on the reverse strand, counting down.
TTTGTCGAACTAAAAACGTAAGTAAACGTAGGTACTTGAATATTATCATCAGCATATATTTTTCTAAATATAATCTAAGTTCTTTTGGAAAAGCTTAACTTTACAAGGTCATTTTTAATGTTTTTATGGCTGGCAATTATTAATTTTCTGAGTAGGTAAGTATAATTTAATTTAACATTAATATGTATACCGATCTTTTGTGAATCCGTATTTCTCATAGATTAGATTAGTATACTAGGTACTTACTCTCTACTGTCACCAAATACTGCCTAAAAAACCACCAAAAACAAAAGGTATGAATAAAAAGTCACGTAACACATGTTATAAGCGGAATGATCCCAAAAAAGCGTCTGATAGCGTCAAGCGAACACTTCTTGGAAACTGGAGCTGGCTGGGCGCCGCGTTGATCTTAATGCACCGCGACACCGTATCACAATATACAGTTCGTTTCCCGGTAGGTAACACACGAATTAGTGGGGTATTATGTTCGCGGCCTTATATTATGCTCGTATTCAGGAGAAGTGACAGGACCGCAAAGGTTGACTCACTATAGTGCGTAGGTTGTGTGTTGTGTTTACTAAAAACAATTTTCTAAAAAAAATAGTTTTTAAAAAACCAGCCTGTTGAAATGTATTGTCTATAGTCTACAGTGAGTCTACAGTCTACATATAATTGTCAATCTCTCGAAATAAGAAATCTACATCTTTGGCTTGCGAGTATCAGATGAATTTTGCTATAAAATGTGTTTCCCAGAACATCCCGACCTATGTCTGAATGTTTTTTTCTTTAAATTGGCTAAGACCGGGAATTTAATACCTCCAATGCAGATCAGCGCGCTACTAGGCCAATTGTTTGGTCAAAAGTAGTTTCTGATATTCTCATAATATTGCACCATATGCCAAATAACACTTTGAAGTACAGGAAATCTTTTTACTGTATTTAAATTTAAGCTTATTTTTGGGTCCAATTCTTCTTAATATTTTTATGTAAGAAATACTTGTATCTCTTTAATATAATTGAACGTTTACGACGTATTGCTTATTAGTAAGTAATCAGTACAATTTTTTCATATTAATTCAAAATCACTTAACAAATAATTTAAAAAATTATAACCTTTTAATAATCCACTCAAATAACTCTATCATTTCTCAAACACTTAAAACAAAATTGACTAATAATAAAGGTATAATTTAGTAAAAAAGTTGTTTGGAATAAACGAAAAATATTTACCAATAATACCAAATTTTCGTTTAAATACACCCTCACCAGTGTCTTTAACTAATTGTGTAATTATACGCTTTAAAAAAATAAACACGCATCAATTTTTAGCCAGGAAATGGGTAATACAAATTTAGATTTTGGTCAAAATTGCCAGGTATATTGTTCGTTAATTACACCACTCTATACTTTAATTGCACTGTAATGCTGTGTAATAGCATGTTCGTATTAATTGAATTGTATCATTTGGCGCAAAAAAAATCTATGGAAATAAGAGCAGATGTCTTCATTGTTAGATCGGCTGCAACAAAAAGTATACGAGACGGAGCATGCAAAAAACAACCGAAATTTTGCGGCACACGTTAGACTACCTGCTACTTTGTGACATCTTGGCGTAGGGATGGTGCATGCATCATTTATTAGTTTCCGAGACTCGACTCACGACACGACAACCATAAATCTTATACCAATCTTTTGTTTTTTCGCGAAACTCGAAAGTAGGTTAACTACATATTATTCTGGAAATCGTTCAAATTACAATTTAAGGTTTGTTTAGTACAGTAATTAAGCTTTTAAACCTTGTATTCGATCAAATCTAAAAAAAAATATTTAATATTTATACTAAGGGTTTTACGTTCGTCGAAATTAATATCAATGGTGCTGCAGATTGAATACCACGATTTGTGCAATAATCAGGTGACAACCCTAAAAGCTTCATCTGCCACTTGAACGATCGAAAGGTACGACGGCGCGCCGGTATCAGGAAGGAATGTACAGTGGGTGACTTGAACAGTTCCTGTCCCTCTCCCGCACGACCGGCTTCACCTAAGCCCAATTTGCACGCTGTCTCATTCGCACACACCAACATTTTCAATACTTACCTGCGTAAAATGATATACATCTGTTGCGGTGTCGTTCTCTCGCTCACACGCAAGCTTCAAAATGAATTGTTGATATACGCGTCTCGCTCGGATGTCTCATGAACAGGGGGTAGTAGACGGTGTTGGCACGCGCTTGTGTTAGTGTCCGTTTATTTAGTGAACTTGGAGTTCGCTTTCGTGTTTGTGCATAGGGTGTTGGGGCGTCATTGTGTGCGTGAGTTGTAGAGGCGCGCGACATAGCTTTGCCGTCTCCATGACTTAAAAGTTTTGTTCGGAATGAGACCAGCGAGCTAGTTCTGCGCCGGCCGGCACGCCTGACGGACGTGTGTGCCATCCTCGCGGCAAACTTCTCCGTAACGCTACGAGTACTAAAACTTGTTTTAATGAGAATAACACCAAAAGTTCCACATTCTTCGCATTGTTTGTAATAACTTATTAACCTGTTCTACGAATAAAGTGATATTTAATTCAACTACTTTGTGTGTTACCTGATTTTTTGTGAAACTGCAACGTGTTTGGTTCAATGGACTACAGAGGAGGTTGGTCGTTGCACCATTCTCTTGTATAGGCATTGTGTATCCAGATATCTCCAGCTCATTTTATCGTTATTTTCAATGGAAACTTAAAAGGAATGGACACAACTTTGAAAGCAATGTGCGACATAGCCACCGGTTAAGAGACATACATTCATTCAAGGATTCAAATCTACTTCAAACGGTTTGTTTTTATCTTACGTCATTACCAGTCAAAGTTTAGACGTTACAATTAGTAAACAACAATTAGTTAGGAACAGTAAACAAAGATGTTTATAATTTGTAATTGTGTAGGTTATGTAGATTGATAAAGCTATTGCATTAAAGCAAAGCTTAAGCTATGACATAAGATTAATTGTAAGAATATTAAAAGAATGAGACTTATCAGTCTCATCACAGATGAGTTAAATTCTTTGAATATCTGGGGATTCTAAATAGTGAAACATTCACCTAATTACTAGAGAATAATCTCAAATCTGACGTTTACACGACGGCTAACATTGGTTGAGTTGAATAACCTACGAGTATAAATAGACAACACAGACAGACAGTACAAACAGAAATCGCCGGTAGACGTGAATTCCCCTTTACAAATCATTAGCATGTCTTCAAAATGTTTTACTATCTGTGAAATGTTACGGAGTGAAAAGTCAGTATATTTCTTCGTTTTACTTTGTTCGACCCTCTATTTTTTATTTAGGTAGTTTTCTTCGAACTGGTTTACTAACACGTAAAGTGGAGTATAATAATAGTAATGTTTTAATAAGCTTTATGAAATACTAACTCCCACTATAATGTGAAGATACTAATATATATGCAAGTTACGAGGAAAGTGATAATAAAACTGCTTAGTCATACTTGTAGGTTAAAACACTCTTACTTAGTTAAAGTATTCATAATCATATTCAACATGTTCGAAAAAAGGAACGAATAGGTATTAAAGTAGATATTCATTACGATTTATTGATCAAATGTATTTCACGTATAACCCATAATAATATGCTCAGAAAAAAGATAACACTTGATTAACAATGGCGCCGTCACAAATGTGTGCGCGAATTGAGCGAGAGTATATACTTTAACAAAACAACAAAAACTGTACCATAAAGAAACGGATGAATATTTCAAGTCATTTTCACCAATTTATTTTTTGCTTACTGGTTAGAAGTCAGACTGTCTTTATGAGTAGCACGTGTATAATTGTTTACTTACTTTTTGGACAATATGTTCTAAACATATTTTAAGCCTTTGAATTCATCAACTTCACATGCACTTATTTATTATCATAAATGATCGTTAAAATTTATCAAAACTACTTCTGATTAGAAATAAAAAAAACATAACATAAAAAACATGAAATCATAATTAGGCATAAATGATAATTTCAATGAATTATAAATTGAAGCAAGAAAAATATTAGATATGATAGATTTATTTCCTAGATGTTTAAATTTACATCAAAATGTAAACAAAGCAAAGTAACGCCGAATTTAAATTGTCAACTGGATACAATATCATCGACGACGTGCTTCAATTAGAACTAACCCAGTGCTAAAAAACGTATTTAATCTAAAAAATATTGCAGGCAATTAAAGTTCCTTGCTCATATTTAACTGATGACTTGAAGTCCATCTACAAATAATATCACCAAAAAAGTTATAAAACCAATTTGCTTTATACACATTTCGAACTTCTAAGAGCTATAAAAAATAAACAGAAGATAAAAACAACGCATTGCAATACAATACAACTATCACACAGTTCACAAACTATACACCATTCCAAAACTTCTTCCTGTCTGCTTTCCCTTAGATATCAAAGTGGTCATAACGGAGCCCCCCTGATCTATTCAGAGAATTACTACCTTTAGATACAACGTGTGTTTACAATGAGAGACCAAGCCAAAAATCAAATTTTATTTTTAGAAAATCAATTCAGGCAGATGATGTACAGGGAACAGACTTGGGGAACTCTGCTAATTTAAAAGTGGGATAATTGAATATCAAATGGATTTCATTGTAATTGTTTTACACATTTGGTATTCTGTTACTACCAAAATGAGTATTTTAAATAATATTTATATTTACAATGATTACAATTAATAACAATGAGATCAAATTAATATTCCATTATGCCACTTTTAAATTGGCAGACTTCGAGCCCTAATTATGCTATCAACATTAAATATCCTTAATAAAAAGGATTTAAATCTGTAATTATGAACCTGAGACAAATTTCTTGATATTTATAAATACCTATAACGAAACCAGAACTATTTTTTGCCATTCACATGAAACCCTCTATCTAAAACCCACATTTCAAATAAATGTGTCTTTAAGATTTACAAATTTATCTCCTAAATTTTGGAAACTAAGACTATATCGGAAAAAAAAAACTGGACATATCAATTATTTGGTCCCTCAATGGGAACGCATCATTTGCCACGCCGTGTTCCTTCTTGTCCTAAACAATTGATATCTCTATTTGTATCAATAATACGGCAGCAGACGTTTACATTCAATTCGTACGTGGGCTGAATCCAGTGGCGGGAATCCACCATTGGTTTTCTTACCGACGTCATATTTATTGAAACTATTGGCTGTAACTAAATCTTTGTTCGATACTTTCTGCGGCAGAGCTTGTTACTACTTCATTGTTAGCTGGATTTATACGCGGGTTTACTCGAGTGTTCAATCCAATTTTGAATTTACTATTAAATCCTTGATTATAATTTTAATATTATCTCGTTAGCTTTCAGGAACAAAACCTCATTTCCAATTTAGTTTTTTCCTTATTGTATTTTAACAGTTATTAGGATAATCGTAAGCTAGACATGAATGCCATTAGTTCACTCGGTAACAAAGATATAAATTGTACATTTGTTTATAAACGAAATATTAAATTAATTCAAAGAAACTCAAATTCACAATGTTTATTTGTCTTATTTTGTGTTACACATTAGGGTCTTAATTAAAGTTGTATTGGCTCAAATATGCTACCTACAAATATTCGTTTACAAATATAAATTGTAACAACATACAAGTATTTGGTAGAAAGTATGATGTTGTTATCAACTATCATGTTATCAACAAAAATATATAACAAACGTCCACATTTGTACGTAACGATGAGCAGTAATTAACACAGCCCAGATAAATTATTTATAAATAACCTGACCTTTAAACCATTTTGCAAAGTTAATCCGAACGTTATTTCAACGAAACCGTGGTTCCAAGAAATTAAAGTTAATTTAATATGTAATCAGCCCGGAGTCGTCTTGTATATTTCCTTTGTCAGACATTTCTTTGATAAATGCTGTGACTTATGCTCCAGGCGGTTTAGTAGTTGTTATGTGGTAGAAAACAGGGAACTAACTCATTCTTTATCATCGTCATCGACCCTTGTTAGTTCGGTTATGTTCTGTTTCCATTGACCTTGATTTTAGCATATTTTTCTGAAAAAGAGCAATAAAAATACAATCATTAAACAAGTTATTAATAAAGACTCTGCTACAAAATATTATATCCTAAAGGTATTATGATAGGTATCATAATATGCATATTATTGAGACTTCAATTAATACATTTTTCGTAAATGTATCTAAATATAAGCAAAAACTGTAATCATGTGATTTTTAAATATGTGTTCAATTGAATTCGTATAACTGTAAAAAGATAATTAAAATAAATTAACAACAGATATTACAAACTTAATGTTTCTCTAAAAGATCGACAAATTGATATCTAAGTTTTGAATTTTAATAAGAATCCATGCATAATAGGAGTTAGTTATTTAACCTCTTCCTATATACTAAGACTATAATTTTGATCGACAGCAATATTCTTCTCATTTTCAGCCACTTTTTATGTTGTATGAACATAAATCAATGATTCATTATAACATCCCTAATTGTACCTCTTTGCTACGTTGTATTCTATCAACCTATGCTTAGACTCCCTCTTTAAGATCCCGGTCAAGCGTCTAATAACTAGAAAAAGGACTATAAAGAAATATTAAATATTATCTTAATGTATTCTCCTTAGGGCCGATATTCTAAACGCCAAATAACTTTTATCAGACAATTAAAATTGAACTTTTGACATATTCTCTATAAGAAAACTAGCAACACGTGAAACTTATTGTTCAATAAAATACCCGGTGTATGTACTCAATTCTATTATTTACCAACCAGTGCCAAAACACACTAATGCAAAGTATGTATAACAGCAGTATGTACCTACTACTGATCATCTAGCACGGAATAGCTAGGAATTTAATAATTTAATTTAATAGTTGTTTCTACTTAGATGCTAGTGAGATTCCCTTTGAATCCTCGCTAACATTTCTTGAGGTTGCGGTTAGGGAAACCAATAGCTACGTTAGTACCATTTAATTGATTTTGTACTCAGAAACTAATTACACTTGAGGTTTATATAACCAAACAGTATTAATAACTTTAGTGTGTTGGTTCTAACTAAATCTTATATCACTAATAAGGTTTGCCTTATAAGGAAAGGCCTTATAAAGGGAATTGTTAATTATCTGTTATGTTAATTTAAAATAACTAGAAATCTCGTTTAAACATTTTTCACTTTTCATAGTTGATTTTCAAATATAGTTGCTCAGATTTTTCCTTGACAGACACCATCATTTGTTTTTTTTTCTATAATATTTTTTTATGTATAATCCTTTTTATAAACGTCAATAATATCAATTTAATAAACAAAGCCTCACACCAAGATTGATAACGTAAAGATCACTTTTGAATCATTTCCTCTAATTTCTGTAAAATTTTAGAACATATGTGATAATATCGCGAATATTAGTATTTGGGCCGCTGTTACTATCGGTTCACCAATATTTATTCAGTTCCTTGCTAAGGAGCTTACAATTCGCTGCTGTTACAGTATTGTATTAATATTCGAAAGCGTATTTCCAAGGCCCGCCGTATCTCTTCTGGGCAGCCAATTTGTTTCCGGATTACTTACTACTCCACATTCACGCAATCATTGATTACGCAATTTGTGGCTAATTGTATGGTCATTTTGAATAATAATTTCTAAAACAATATTTTAAGTTATTTCGATTTTATAGACGTTAAATAGTTCAAAGTCCATAAAAACTTTAGTTTTATGACAACGTAAACTGAAGCGAGACCAATAAACGATTATTATTTAAATAAAACAAACCAATGAAAAGGTATTTTTGTATCATCCCAATCATATCTAGAATTTCATTTTATAGTGTGATTTTATTTGCTTTGTAACAAATCAAAACCATTATAAAATGTTAATACTGACTGACCCTAATGCTTATCCGCCACACGTTCAAGCTCATTTTATTTAAACTAGTCTTAATGTAGACGCCACAAACTAAGCAAACCAATAAATTGTAATCCAAATCGAAGCAAGCTTTAATTTAGTTAACGAAGATGGGTCTGCTGATATTTTTGCGTGGTTTAATGGTATGATATGGATACGGGTCGCGGAGGAAACATCGAGTATTGTGTTACAGGCTCAGTGGTCTTTATCGAGGCGAAATTTCATTATACGTACCCCATTCAATTGGAACACCTTCGCACAATTGGGAGGGCGGCCTCAATGGGTTGTCGGATGAAATTTCTTAACATTCTTCGCTCATTATGAGCGGGCTGTCGTGCAATAGGCAGCAGTAACGGTGTAATCGTATTGCGAAATGAGATCGACAGAGATTAAAATCCTCTTAATGAACCCTTATAATAAAATTACACGTCGACTCACCCGAAAGCCTCAGCTTAATTACTATCCACGAAGATTATTCGAACATATTTTTAACCTTCCGAATAATGTAATTGAAAAGATTAAATTCCCTTAGAAATTAATAATTCTTTGAACTGTTTTACACTTGCTTTCGAATTCGTAACAATTTTGTTAGTAATGAAAAGGTTTTAATGCAGAAAGAACAATTAAGAAAGCAAATTATAAATAAGAAATTGATGTATATTTTAAAATAATATATTGAACTTAACTAATCTAACGAGGTTTAATCTGTAAACAAGTTTTCCAAAGAAAAAAAATAACAAGATAAAAAAATCTATCACGAAACATAAGTGGACATGTAGTGAATCATCGGTAATGAAGACATCATTAAAGAACCGGTTACATTCTAAATGACTGTGCTTCGCGGCGGAGAGGGCCATCGACTTTTTTCTGGGAATAATATGCCACGACTTCGAACGAGTGAATCATTAAAATTATCATTGGGCGAAAGCGCGAGGTGATTTTTAAATAAAGCAAGCGCTAAAACCTGCTAAAAATCTTAATACTTTAAATATTTGGGTATTTATTAACAAAATCGTCACATCACATGTTAATAAAGCATATAAAAAAATATCAAGTCTTTTTGGTTAATATGATTACGACTTTGATAAAGTGTGATGACGAAATAGTATGAGATTTTAATTTTTTAACAATCGATGTGTTTTTTCTTGACTCAGTGTGACTTAATTTACCTCGAAAAAAATGTACCTCGTTTTAAGTTAAAGTCGGATTAATTTTTGGAGCGTAATCTTTATGGCCCAAAAATCATTCATTTATATATTTCATGCCCATTTTTGTGTGGTGTTGTTAACGTATCATGATAAACCTATATGTAACGAAAGTTCTAGTTTATCTTCGATCTAATAAGAGTTTAAAATGAGCATATTTTAAAATTCATCCGGCCCTAATAATGAATATGCGTTAAACAAAGTTAAAGAAACAAAAAATATGCGAGTCAAACAATTACGACTTAACCTTGTGGGTTTTCAAAGTCTGTTAAAAATGCAATAAATGATACGACTATGACTTCATATCAAAATAAACTCCAAATAATTTCAACATCCATTTTTCATTTTGCAATATAAATGCCTCGTACCACGTTCTCATGATCCATAGGGATACAAACAAAATATAAAAAGAGTGAACCTTGCTTCCCTTTAAGTACAATTTGAGTGTAGGGGGATTTAAAATATTTACTGGAAAGGATCTCCTGTCAATTGAACAAAAATCACTCATGCGATAAACCGCTGTCATTAATCATTTCAAATAAAATTTTGTAACCCTACACGTGACATACCACAAAATCTTTTTGCTTCACAAAGCAAACTTCAATAATGGTGTTTTATGAGAATACTTTTACGAAATTCAACATTCTTTCGAGACGGCATTGGAATTACCAATATCTTGTAGTATATGTAAGCAAAGAAATCATTCTTAACTCGAGTAAAATAACACTTGTAATGTTTGCAAAAACGTCCTATCATGCTTGATCATCTATCTGGGTAAGTATATGAAACACAAAATCAAATCTACTCGAGATATTTGCATATCAAATAAGTAATACATCCAAACATCTCAACCCCTTTCACGTCCCCTTTTTTGAAGTTGTTATCTATTTAATTCATCTCTGGAGTCTTTCAAGGGTCGCCCTGACCGCATTCAGCGAAAGATATCGGTCACATGACGAAGGATCGGTCTCTGAGGCTCAGGTTAAATTTACCAGAAGACATTTATTTATCCGCTGATATCCAGGATAATCATCTCCACGGGCAACTGGGTAACGATTAAGGTCATTGCGTTGATAGCGGCTCCCTCTAACCGCGCCCTAACAGATGGCGACAAAATCCGACAAAGCTATCTTCAAAATTCAATTTTAATGTGAAAAAATATGCGGGTGTTTTAATTAGTTGATATTAAACCTATCTGCGAAGTTAATCAAAAGGGAATGGAGTTGGTCAGAACGGTTATAGGGATGCCTCGTCAACAACGTTATGTTGGAAAGGTTTAATCTTGGTAATATCCATTTGAGGTGAAAACGAGAAATCCTTATTGTGGCAATTAAAACTGAAATATATTTTGTGTGTAACGGGTTAAGGGTGGTCGATGTGCCCCTGTTGCACATCGCATGTGGTTTCCATTACGCGAGGTGTGCTTAATGCGCCGGGCACGTAATGGTCGTCGCAGCCATTACGCGTCCCCACAACATACATACTACTTTTTAATACAAAATCTACAAGCAAAAATTATCTTTTCCATTGCTCTAAGGGCGTATGGCGTTTTTTTTTACTTCCCCATAATTTCGTTTTATTGGTTCTATTATATTTCTATTCGGGGAACAATTGCCGGGACATTTGCTACCGACATTTTGCTTTGTTGTTTTTCCTCGTACACTGCAACAGCGGTTGCGTTTATTATATTGACCTTTACTCAATAAATCACTGCAACTTACGATTACAATGTTATGTTTATTTTCAATACTATTTTAAATATTTTGATTAATAAAATGTTTTTCGGTGACGTTTCTCATGGTTAGTAAACCCATTTCAAACAAGATTAGGTTTTATGATGTGACTTTTGCGTAATATAAATCAAGCTGTAATTACTTTATTAAATCTAAAAATCCTAAATTACTCCTTGTTTTACAATTTTAAGCGTGTATGTTAACAAATTAATATGTATAATGCGTCATAATTGTCAAAATTTATTATACCGCGGCCGCGCGGGTTAGCGTGCGTGTTTCTGTAACCAGTGCACGGCCGTCGCTCAGACCGAAATTAGGCCTAACTTTAAGCCTAGATCGTAACACGCTTGCGTTCTGAAACTTTCTTTAGGCCATTCCTTTTAACTTTCCACCTTTTTATGTAGCTTTTTAAAAAGTTCCACACAGCCAAGAATAAGGAATTCCTTCAGTGAATTAATTGTGAGCTACAGGTAGGTAGCAATACTTATGTACCTGGATAGTCTCACGCTTTTATTTCGTGTGATCTTAACTAATAAAATAACGATACAATGAATCCGGAGTAAAGTAAGGGAAGAACAAAAAACTGACGTTAATTGTTTTCTTTTACAGGATAGTTGCAAAAATGACTTCGAAATATTAGCTTGCAGACATTAAAAGTACTTTATGTGTAGTGTTGAAGTGTTTGGAGAAATGTTCGCTCCTCGGACTATGGATACGTTGGCTGTCGTGGTCCGGTGGTGCCTGTTCCTGCTAGTGGGATTGGGGTGGCAGGTTCAATCCCAGACTGTGCAACAAACTTCAGTAGTGGACAATTCATATAATTTTTACTTTGAACAACCGTGCTGTACTGGGACGGTTCCAAAAAGTAAATATCACACACGACACAGACGAGGTAAGTTTTTTTATTTAGTTTTCTAATTTATTTATAAAATGTTTAATCTAAGATTAAACTAACAAGGCAAGTGAAAATACTTTGACATAGGATCAAGGTCACATTCTCTTGATTTTAATCCTTTTGCCTTAATTAAAATTTTAAAGCTAGTTGCAATATGTTCCATAGCTTTATTATTTTACCTGACATACATTTTCTTAATAAATCAGATGATTTCTTCCGAATTGTATCGTATGTGTAAAACTGTATGATAACTGATACAGTTGCAAGTATCTAAATACACACACGCATACTCACGACAAACACATAAGTACAAAATACACTTTGAAGGGTACATGACGCATTGCGAGACGGAAATATCGATATTAGGTTGTGGAAGCGAGAAGGGAAACTCCTTTTGTTTCAAGCCCCCCAGAGATGATGCCGCGAGTTAAGACTTTTAATACAGTTGTAGTTAGCAATCCTGTTGCAACTAAGTATGCAGCTCCTATCGGAATAATGTTTATTGTATTGTCGACTTTATATGCAAATTCAATTTGTTTGGCGTTATTGCTTTATCACTACCTAAACTAGATGATAAGTACCTAATTTCTCCAATTTGAGAATATGACTATCTAAAATTATCATCATCATCAAAATTGCCATTTGTTGTGTTGTAAGAACAAATATCTTGACCATGATGCTTCAAAAAATGACGCTAATTTTTATACATAATATATGTACATAAAGTCCCGTTATATGAGTTAGCTTCTCTCTAGGTGCTGATATTAACTGTCCAGATTTTGAGAACAAAAACATTTTTTTTGGGACCACAATAGAATTTCTGGAAAAATATTACTATTACTGATATTAAACTAATATCTGCTAGTCTTCGATTTAAAATCAACTCTTTTATGGATGTAACTAAAAAACCAGGACCCTATCTTTAACATTCATTTATTTTAAAACTTGTAAGAAAACTTTTGTAAACAATAAACTCTTGAAATATAACTTCATACCTTGGTATTAACTTTTTTAACTTTTAAGCGCCATGTGCATTTTCATAGGCTATATTTGATATAACTTAATAATCAAGAAGTATATCGTCAATAATTAGAGCAATTGTCAAAAGTTCTCAGCCTAACCCAAACCGATGTTTTTGATCAAATTTATTCATATAACAATCTATATACATTATGGTGACAATATCTTTTACACTTCCTGCTAGGTAGAGTTAGGTTGTTTACTTGTATAAAATGTTAATAAATAAAAATATTGGACAGCGTCACAAATATTGCTCTGATCCTATGGTACGTAAGGTAGCTTAAGCACTTGTGCTATAGACCTCAGAAACAACGACGGTGCAACAACGTCCAGACCCGCGACAATATATAAAAGTTCGTTATCTACATTAACCCGACCGGGGATTAAACCTAAAATATGGCGATGACATATACAGTGCGGCGTGCTCGCCTCTCGGCTAAATAACATAAAAACCATAAGCTACAGGTTACAATCCTAGTTTAATCGCAGTCCCCACAAATCCTATGCCTCATTTGGAGATGCGGCTATCCTGACCGCACTATTAATGCTAAACCGCTTCCATTAAATACTACGCGTTTACAACGGGCCTAATGAATTCGGAAACTTCTGCCATTAAGCCTCGTTACACTTAATGAAAATCTACTAATACAACATTCAGCATATGCCCTATTTAATATACAAAACCACTTTAAAACCGTGATTATAATTTAGGTACCATTTTCTGTGTTAATCGGGTTTGAATTTCAATTAATGTGCTTGCTAAACAGCAATTGAATATCTGTTCTGTTATCAAAGCTTACTTTTGGGATATAAATAAATTCTACAGACAAACCAAAAAGCTAACAATAAATTATATTTTCATTCTTGTTTCGTTGAGTTCTCCTGTAAGGTTAATATATCATTTCCATTGTACCTTGGACAAAGTCTAACAAATTTATACTTAATCAAAAATACAACAAAATATAAGTACCTTCTGGAATAACAGTACAGAAAAAACGCATCTAATTTTAAAGTACTGTACTTAACTTTGTAAAATAGAATGGCGGATAATTTCGCTCGGCGAAATCGAATAATCCTTTAAATCGATGCATCTGTGCAAGCCTAATGTATTCGACACTCGAACCGTAAATAGGTGTCCGATTCGAATTGGCGAAAAACATTTTCCCCTCGGATCAGAGGCTCAGCTCAAACGTCATCGAAAGTGTCAATCACGGATGTTTTCGAATAGCAAAACCGATTATCGGGCATATTAAGTCGGTTATTGTTATCGACAGACCCGTCCGCCCGACCGTGAAGTAGATTAGGGACATCATAATAATGCCATATTTTTGGTGTCAGCTGCACGCATCGCATGCACGCCTTATTTTTTGCCGTTTTCTTTGAAATCCGCTCGGTTCATTTTGGCCCGCATATTGCTAGAATTTATGCTCGCTTAGAATTTTGAATTTTAGATTAAAAGCGACTGTTCCGTTTTGCTAAATTACCTTTAAAGTTAATAACATTTACGTGTCGCATACTTCAAGTATTGTTTTATACGAGTATTTTGTATTTTAAAATCATACCAAAAAACAAAAATGATCGATTTTACCTATTTTTTTCAATAACAAAAAGATACGGAAGTAACCCCTAAAGCTACCTGCTGATGTAGTTTATTGAAGAATAACACATAAAAGTTTGTTATATCATTCCATCATTTCCATGGAATCTGAAATCATGTCTTAAGTCCTCTCAGCTCTATTGTTACTCGTATTATCCTACGTGTTAAAAATTAAGTAATTTCGCTCAAAAACCTTACGTTCACTGTCTTTTATCGTCAAATGGAAGTACAGTAAGCAAAACTAGCCACCATTATGTTGCTAATTACGAGGGTTAAGCCTTGAACGCTGCCCGGGTCGGCTGAATAAGTTTGGGACGATTCTTTGCCATTTACCCTGAAAATAAGCCCTGAGAGAAAAGCCAGAACACTGAACAGACTAAAGCATATTTCGATTACAACCACAGACAATGCAAAACTCAAAACGCTAATACAGCCACAGCAATCTGACCAAGATTATACATGCTACAAATCACAATCTTAGAGATTATGACCATTAATATTATACATATTATGTTACTACGCATGAAGAATAAAACAACTTTAAAGTCCGTTTTCTGCTTGTTCAATAATGCTAACGATCTTGACATTCCTGTAACTACTACTTATTGTAATAAATCATTTAACACAAAATACTTTTCATTGTAACAGTTCGTTGATTTACAAAAAATATATTTTTATAAAAAGACTGCAAGATTTTTTACATTATTGGACAAGCAAAGAAAAACAGACAGTAAACTATCATTTTTAATTATTCATTTATTTATGTGAATACCGAATTAATGTAATAGTCTAATTACAATGTCTGGCTTTAAGAGGGTAAGGTTAAAAATCTGTTTAAATATTTCAATGAATTTTTATGAAATGAAAATATATGAGTTGGCCGTACACTTTGCCATTGACTGGGATGGACATGGGCTGGCCTGTCATTAGCGGGCAATGTTTAACAAAACTTGTCCGTTGAATAGCGTATAATGAAAGGGTTGCAATGTAACTCGTACATGACGAATGCGTAGCTAGAGTGGGTTTTAAGTTTTTATTGCGAGTGCGATACAGTGTCGTGCTGTTTTCTGGGGTAATTTGAACTTTTTTTTTCTGCTGTAAATGTTAGGATTTTTTGCTAAAAAGTTGTTATGTTATATTAGCGGCGGCGTATGTGGCGGGTGAGGACAGATCTCAGATCTAGGTTACTTAACTTTTTTTTATGCATTCTGTGTGAAGTGATAGGATATGAATCCTTTGAGATCATTATTAATCCAATATAACACAAAAGATAAAAGTTAAGCTTGAACAATTCGTGTGTCATCAACACACCAAAATGATCATGGCAATCTGCTAAAGGCAAAAATGTTAGTCATACAACAAGCAGTTACTTTATCTTTTGGTAGAATGAAAACTGTAGTGGGTACTAAATTTTCCAATTTGTTTCATGGCTTAACTCTGGAATCTAAAAGAAAGTACTAAACCGACTTTTTTAAATTAATTAGTCTACCTCGATAACTTTACCAGCTATACTAGCACAAATATAGTAACCCTAATAGTAACAGAGAATCTTCACAACATTTTTGCTCTATATTCAAGAGTTCACCTAAAATAAAAACAAGCTTATTTGCATCTACCTAGCTATACAACTTAACAACTAGAAATGCAGTAAAACACGCAAAAAGAAACAAAGAGTTGTCGAAAACAGTTTTACGAGTCTTTTGTAAACATAAGAATCCATGAACTCGAGTGGCCGTCCCGACCGGACGAAGGCAAATGTCCATGCAGTGGGCCAAACAAAAAAGCGGGCAAGAGCGAGTCTATCTCACAAGGGAAGTTCCGTAGCGTCGCTTTTTATTAAGGTTAAAGATAAAGCACATTTTTTGGCAATCAATATACAACACATAACAGAACATTTTTATTTTTTCACAAAGGAACATTTTCACAAAGGATTTTGAATAAATAAAAATACTCTTGCTTCGTTAGTTTTTTTTATGGGCACAACTCACCGAATTGATACCGACTAGAGACTTGTAGGAATATCTCAGCAAATATAAAATTCATATTCTTTGAACTAGGAATAAAGATGCTGCATCACTTTACACGGCTTTAATGTAGCCATGTGACATAACAAAAAAAGTTAATCCTAGCTAGATTCCACAAATTAACTTAAACCAAGATTATAAATATACATATTTAAAAACACATAGAATCTGTCAAAGAACAAGGTTTGTGCTATAATAATGTGCTCCAAGTTGAACTTTGTGTAATTTAATAGTCCAACAGAGATCAAATTTGCTGACCGCCTCCATTAATCTCGCTTACCAAGCTAATCTTATAACTCAATTCAAAATGTATTGAAATCAGAAATACAGGTAGCCAGTTATGCACCGTCAACTTTTACTGTGCTCAAAGAAGTAGCTTATTAAAATTAAAAATTTGTCGTAAAAGAAAATTTTTGAGTTTTTTCCCTAATTTCTTTAAAAACAATACCTTGGCATCAATAGGGTTAACTGATTTGGATTAGCTACCATGTACTTTTTTGTGTTTAATCTGTATATTATTAACAATCAAACAAAAAAATTACACAATAATCTAAGTAATTTTGACTAAAAATGATAAAATCTCTAGCCATGTAGATACAATGCTGTTGCAAGTAACATGAAAATACCGTTTCGTTTTTTACTATGCAGTACGGACCCCCAAAAACTGCAGGCCGAGTTGAAAGAAAGAGCTCACTCAGCCGGGTAAGGTTGGAAAAGGAAAAAAACACACAATACGCAAGACGGCGACTACAAGCTTTGACCGTTGACCACAACTCATTTGAGCGCTCGCTCGCCTCGACGAATGAGAACGATGAATTTTTAAGAACAACGGATTTGTCGTGAGACCTTTATCTCATCTGCACATTTTAGAACGACTTTGATCTTGATGAAGATAAATCCGAGGATAAGATATTTAATAGATAGCAAAAATCATTTACTGTTTTTTTTACTTTAAAACATTAGAATTCCCAAGCGATAACTTTACATCATGTTTTAAATAGCCTCTCAACGTTTAAGAATTCAATCAGTTTATTCCTTTTGCCCTTTCCTTGTTTTATGTTTTTTATTCTATTCGGATTACCATTTAGTATTACTAACGTTATTGTAAATACTAAGATTACGCGTTTTGTCTCAATCTTGGTTATAGGTAGTATTATTTATTTTTGGATACGCTGTATTCAAACACCACCCTCTATTTTTATCTCCATATTCAAGATGTCTACTCAAATTTACACGCTGTTTGACACCTGTATTACCAAGGGTGCGTTCTGTGGGTTATTTCACCCCCTACTCACGTTACCACTATAGAAGTTTCGAACAATTCTCTGAGGAAGATGACATTACTTATTTCGAATAGGTACAAAACATTTTGGCGAAAATTTGGTCACGTACGCGTAGGGAGTCCCATATCGCATCTTGAAACCATAGCGATTGTCCATTGTATTCTCTTAGGACAAAGAGTTGAGGACATGAGGCCTTCCTTACCTTCGTCAAACTGATCCTCGAAATCAAATGTTCAGGTACACATTATAAGGGTGTGCCATGTTTCCATCTAGTCTAACAGGTATAAAATAGGTTATTTTATGTAAATTAATAAGGTCTTTTTAATATAGACCTTGTTAGCTAAAACTTCCATTTAGATTTAAACGTAAATGTAGGTACTTCTACTTTACACAAAAAAAGTTAAGTGTAAATAATTGAAATATAGTAAGTAATCGACAATTATTTAGGATGGAATCAATAAAAATATTTTGGTGACATTATGATCATTGTGTAGTCCAACTCGCATTTGATATAGTTTTGTCCTTTACCTGTTTTAGTAATTTACCTTTACTAAGCATTACTTTCTTATTCGTTATCACACATAACAAGATGTTTCTTTTAGTTGCATAAATGTAACAGTTTGTTACTGGTTTCAAAAGTTTTGTTTCAGCTAAGATAGAATGAAATAAAATTGAAACATCCCTATATCGGACAGCTGTACCTAGCGATGTTATCCTTTATACTTCAGAGTTATAGCCGCAAATGTATTATTAGTGTTCATCAAACCCATCTCTCGTTTTGATTGTTGGGGTAAACTATAAATAATATAGCGTAATAATAGAAATGGTTATCTTTAGTTCTAATGAATTACTCTAGGAACCATTATAACAATTAGTATTCTTTGGGACGGTTCTATTTTTTGGCATAAGAGATTAAATTAGAGTATCCATATCAGCTTTATGTGGAACTTGATCGAAAACTCTATATAGCTTTATTATTTTCGAGGTGGCTGCAGCTGTAGACACGTATTTCTATACAATATTAAAGTTACTTTCTGTATTTGTTTCCTACGCAATATCAGACTCAAAGACATCATAAATTGTCAAAACAAATCTATTTGTAGTTTTTTACAACTAATAACTGATTGTATGATAACATTGTTTTTCATTTGTCAAGACTTTTTTAGAAACTGTTAGATATTACGTTTATTTAGTTTAGTGTCAATACTATAGTCGTAATACCTTGGAAGTATACTAAATCATATTTTTCATAGGTTCTATAGTAAATAGTTACTCTTAACTGATGATCAAACACTTTTAATACAAAATTTCATGAGTATTTACACTTCAAATTACGTCAATAAATACATTTTGTGAATTTATGTTTTTTTAAATGTAATATAGCTAATATTTCTTTGCAAATAAACATATAGGTAATTTGAACTTTGATAAAAATAAATTATGAGGCAAATGATTGTATGGTGAAGGCACACGTCACCATTTTTGTTATTTTACTAAAATCTGATTTTAAATATCCACACACAAACTCACCTATAAAAACATCAATTTCGGCCAATATACAAATATATTACGGATTTCCGCGGGTTGTAAACGACCCATTTTGGATAATATGTTGTTGATAAAACTGCAATGATAACGGTCCACGCAAAATGAATGCCCATAGTGCCAACTTTTGTTCAATCTGTCGTCCTAAATAAAAATGCTCTAATGTTTTTATTTGGGCTTTCTATACGTAGATCGCTTTTAAAAGGTTCGTTGTTTTTATTACTATGGGTTTTGTGTAATTATAGAAGTCAATATTGAACATCAATAAATAAACAAAAACATCTAAACATTATTAACTAATAGGTACTAGCGATATACCGCGGCGCCTACCCCTAATTGGAATTTGAAATTTCACATAGACGTTTATTTTAAGAGATGTCATCATAGGAGAACTGAGTGTCTTAAATTCGGGATAACAATCAGTTCAGCTGTTCAACAGCTGAACGGATTACCATGATTATATGATTAAGCATGACCAAAATACTATCCAATCCAATATCAGTGAAAAGTAGAATGAACTAATCTAGTATACCATGCAATAAAAACAACTAGCATTATTATTTTAGCCATTAGCAGGTAAATTAATTCTACCTAGTTAAATTTACTGATGTTAATGCACCGTTATATTAATTTAATCAAACTTAAACATAAATGCGCTAATTAGTTACAGAAAATTTGTTTCATTTCGAAAGCCATGAGTGCATTAAGCTCCAGGCGAAATTCCGTCGATAACTTCAATTTACGCGAAATGTTATTGCGAACAAATTAATGAAATTATTTTAATTTCGAAACAAACATAAATGGGCCAAAGTTACGATTTGTCAGCTCGGAAACAATCACGGAATCAGTTAATTGATACACGTTGCTGCTGATTGGTGTTTTTATAAACAAAATTATGATGTAAACTGCTAATTAAACGCATTGCGATTCGGATTATTGGGAATAAATCACACCGCAAAACGTAAAGTTCGTTTTATGCATCGCTAAAAATATTTCGCTTGACATTAATTTGTCATACATTATTTATTTTCTGAAGGGAACATTGATCTCGAACAAGCCACTTTACTAGAAGTACTATGAATTTAATTGAATTATCTTCGCATCATTTACTACTGTAAAATTTATACAACTTTTTTTACGTAAGCCACTTGAACCTCAAATTCTCATTTATGAGTAGGTAAGCCTTGATGTCTTAAATATAAATTAGTATTTGATCTACATGATCGCTGCCTACTCGCATGCGATTAATTTCCTGTCTATAAATTTTACAACGGCAAGATCCAAATGAAATTTTCCCCGTACTTTATCTCCTTTGCCGATGGGACCTTCGCATAGCGCTTTAACTGCATTAAGCTACTTTGTTCTCTATAGCCGTGTTGGACAGCCTTTTCATAACTTAGTTAACTTTTATAACAATTTAGAATATTTTAGAATTAGAATAGTTTGTTACGGGATTGCTACCATGTACCTTATTTAAATGGTATCCATCCAAAAATAAATTTTACCTGCGAGATAGAAGAAAACAGAAGCCTAGCATTTTTGGATGTGAAGATTGAAGTGCGGAGTGACGGTTCACTGAGTCACTCTGTCTATAGAAAATCCACTCACACTGACCGCTATCTCAACGCAACCTCGCATCACCACCCTCGACATCTTAATTCTGTAGTAACTGCACTGACAAATCGAGCCTATGACTTGTGTGACCTTGAACACTTAAACCAAGAGTTGGAACATGTTCAGAAAGTCTTACAGAATAATGGATATAGAGGGCAGCTACCATCTAGACACAAATCAAGACACTTTAAAGACACAGTAGACAGGCAACCTGTGTTCTTGCCATACATAAGAGGAGTGACAGACAAGATCTCAAACGTACTTCATAAATACTCACTTAATACTGTCTTCACTCCATTAAGAAAAGTAACACAATGTCTACGATCTCCAAAAGATAGTTTCCCAATGGAGAAACCGGGTGTCTATAAGATTGACTGCAGCTGTGGCAGTTCATATATCGGCCAAACAAAACGTACCATAGCGTGCCGAATGAAGGAACACATAAAAGCGGTCAAAAACAACGACAAACAGAAATCGGCAATCGCGGAACATTTGTTGGAATCAGGTCTCAATCACTGGATTGAGTTTCACAACCCTCAGATCATTTCGACAGAACGCCACTACATACCAAGAATGGTCAGGGAAGCGATTGAAATTACAAAGTACAAAAATTTCAATCGTGAGGATGGGTTTAAATTGTCAAGTGTCTGGAATCCAGTGATTCGTATGTGCAAAAACCGGAAAAAACAACAACCTGCTGTGTCGCGGTCAGATACTGTTAGTGTTGTGTGTCGAGAACAGGTGCGAGAAAATAGTGAGTTTGTAGACAATGGTACCGACGCGTGCAATAAAAGACTGCGAAAGAGGGTAGACCGATATGTTTGCCCTTAACAACTTACCCGCAAGATCTTCAGTTACTCCGTGATCATGGCGCTTGCAACAGTGCCGAAATATCGGGAACTCAAAAATAAGGTACATGGTAGCAATCCCGTAACAAACTATTCTAATGTTAGTGACCATGAAAGTTTAAAAGAATATATATTTTAGAATATTTTAATGAAAATGTCTCGAGATTTTACTGTTGTTATGTTTCTTCAGTTATCAAAGGAGAATGACGATCGTTTGTCAGATGTATTTAAGTGTTTTCTAAACCTGATTCATATTAATTAGTGAGTTTAGGTAGGGCAGTGTGAACACTGACCGACTGCTGAAAGTTAATGTAGATATAGATCAACTGAAACTCTTTGTTTGTTGGCTGTATTGTGTAACGCATTCCTTTTATTTTGCAAGCCTTTGGCTTAAGCTCTGCCAACGATCTTCTATCTCATCCCGCCATTATGCTAGATCTGCGCCCGCTTAAAACAATTGCGTTGTCGGAAGAATCTCCAAATTCCACTCATAAAACACTCATCGGGGCTCCGCTGACGTCTGCCGTCCATTGTTGGTGGGGCATCAAAATTCTTGCTGTCTGGAAAATTTCTGCCTTTGTGGGAAATGCCCGAATGGTGAAACCCCGCAAGTTACTTACTTAATCTCCGCACCGCCCCTTTGTGTTCTAGTCATCAATACTTTCGGAGATTGCACCTAGAACGAGTTCTGCGGACGATTCGTGCTCTATTATATCGGGGTAGCACGGACGAGGACTTTGTCAGGGATTTTTATTTTATTGTTCCGCGAGTTGCTCCAGAGAGATGAAGTAAGTCGTTACGTTCTATGAAACTTAGTTACGTTTTAGTTTTAGAGCGCACGGACAATCTGTTTAGAACCCATTTTATAAGTTCTGAGTTGAAAATTGCACTTTTACAGGAGGACATTTATTCTTATAAAATACAATCTTCGTCGAATCCTTATCCTTCGCCTTTTTAAAAGGCACTCAAAGCAGCAAGACACACTTCCCTCTAATTACATTATTTTACTATGGACTAGTTGCACAATGTATGTGATGTTGTCCAATATTTATTTATTTAGTTATTTAACTTTGCTTTTTACATTACATGTCTCTAGAAATTCTTGGTTTAAAAAGTTTTGTGAAACACTTTTGTAAAACTAACAATGCGCAAACCGCATTCTTAGTTTTACAAAAGTGTAATGATTGTAAGTAAATATAATAACTAAAATAGAAAACCAAATTCAAGTAATAAACCTGACTTAAACTGTTCTGAGTCCGCACTTTGCGCTTGATATAATTTTTACAAACTATAGGCATGAGTCAAATGCACGACTAAATCCTTCTTTTGAAAGAATTACATTTTCGGTTTGGCTTAGGAGAAAAGGTGTCTGACAGTGTGAGCGCTGAATATATACAATGTAACCCTCCACTACGTTAAAATTTACAATGTTAATTTCACTTGGTTAAAAGGAGTGTTTCAATTTGCTTTAGGGCGGATAAAAGTGGACTGAAAATGTTATGTTAACGCATTAGCGGCGATGCAACAATAATCTAAAATTGTTTAATTCTATCCATGGATATGGTTAATCCCATAGACTGAAATAAAATTTAAAAAAAATAATAATATTATATTTAAAATAACAAAGTTAAACGAAATTAAAAAGCGACAGATATAAAAATATTCATGTCTAAATTGCACGGATAACCATAGCGCATAATCAGTGTAAATAAATGATGTTTAGAGGGAATAAATAAATAAATATTGGACATCACATACATTGCTCTGATCCTGAGGTAAGTAGCGGAAACACGTGTGTTACAGAAATCAGAAACTACGACGATACCACTACACCCAGACCCAAGACAATATAGAAAAGTTTATTTGCTACATTGACCCGACCGGGAATCGAACCCGGAACCTCTGAGATGGCGACGCCAAGTTCGGAGTACTCGCCTTTCGGCTTCGGAGGTCGTCTATGTCTATTTGGTATTGCGACATAAAACAATGAAATCTAGATGGTGTTATAAAAAGAAAGAAAAAAGTTAAATTAAAAATGTTAAATAATATTAGTGTGTTTGTGCGTGTTTCCTACTGGAAAGCTCAGTGCCAGTACTATATTATTCATTCTGAGGCAAATTCATTGGCACTATTCAAAACCAAAAATATCTAAATAAATGATCCCTCTCCATGAAAACAAGAAATAACTTTTTTGTATAAATAAAATACTCTTTGTCTGTAATTATTTAGAGTAAATGTAGTAGGTGCTTTTACTACGTTTCAACTAGTGTTGCGCGAGTGTCGATAGTTTGATTATTGTAAGTTGTTAACCGTCACAACTGTCACAACCATCGTTAGTGATATTAAAGTATCATAAGGTTGTGTAACACAGCACAGAATAGATTTAAAGTCAGCGATACTATCTATACCCGGTTTTTTTACATAATATTTTTTTAGTTTTCGATAAAAACTTATCGTGTTTTTTTACTATTTTAACAGGTTATTTGTCAGAGTCGACACAATAAGCAAAACTATTATAAAGAATATCGAATCTACCATAACAATAATTAATGCTTTGACACAAAATTTACTAACAATATTTATCAATAGCACTTTGGTTTGTAGTTTTTAAGGTCACTGTAGGCAATTTTAGCGTACCTGCTAAATCACTATTTGTTTCTTTATGCAAAATATACTAATAGAGGCCAACCCACTTAAGTGCTAATGATATAGTACTCGTAATAGTAAATCTTTCTTGCACCATCTTGTCGCAGACTTTCTCTTAAAATTTCGTTTGCAGCGAATAATGGAATAAGTTTAATTAGTTTCCTGTGAGGAGTCCTAGTCTTAATTAAGCTTTGGTTTCAGGCATAATGCAAGAGGTTTCTGTTTGTTACTGACGCTTACTGTTTCTATTAATCCTATGGTTTCTATGCCTTTGTTAGCGGTTCAATGGTAATGGGTTTAATTGTACTTAAAACAACAATGACGAAATTTATTACTGGAACATAATGTTAGACCAACGTTCGTGATACAGAATACAACATTATGTGTGTAAGGAATATGTTGTGAAGCTTACGTATTGTCTGCTAATTCTACTAAATATGGTTTTAAATATAGGTAGATCTTTTCCTGCACGTTCTCTTTAGGCACAGCTTTAGGCTAGAAACACTATTATATTATACTTTTTTTTTAATTTACCATCGCATTAATAAAAGTTGAAAATTAACGTAATATTTTTTTTCTTGTATTGTACAAAGTCTATTGAAGCGATCTCTTTCATAAAACGTGCAACATACATGCATATTTAAAGAGTACAAATTAATAATAACGTATTTGTTTCATCAGTAACGTAAATGTGTGGATTAACACCTTAACAGCGCGCTTTTTCGAAGTCCAAATATCGTGTTAAAACAATTTTTAAGCAGTTAAGTCTCGCATTGTACAATACCAGTCAATACGGGTGTCGGCTTTACTACTGCAATCCGCTTTCGACCGTAGGTAATTCGATCCTATTCCGATCCTTTTTGTTTTGAAGCACTGCGCCTTTAGTTTCATCCTGACAACCGTATTCATGCACCTTAAGCTTGGGTATTAAGACCTTATTTCGAATGATTTTTTTTTTTTGCGCGTTTGAAGGTAACTCTACACTACAAGCTGCGAATGTTCGCGTCTTTATTGACACTTCCCATCAAAACATACATGGGAATTGTAAAGAAATATCAACGGGTTTAATTTTAACATGCATTTGAAAGCATACATACCCATATTTTTTTTAACCGCCTAAAAAACTTTTTATCCCTTTTTTAGGGTTCCGTACCCAAAGGATAAAACGAGACCCTATTACTAAGGCTCCGCTGTCCATCTGTCTATCTGTCTGTCTGTCTGTCTATCCGTCTATCCGTCTGTCACCAGGCTGTATCTCATAAACCGTGATAGTTAGAGAGTTGAAATTTCCACAGATGATGTATTTCTGTTGCCGCTATAACAACAAATACTAAAAAACAGAAAACAATAAATATTTAAAGGGGCATCCATACAAGAAACGTGATTTTTTTGCCGTTTTTATATATAATGATGGTACGGAACCCGACTCTCACTTAGCCGGTTTTTTTTCATTTGCGCAGTGCGCATTGTAGGCAAGAAATCTACCATATTCATAGTTTTCTCACTGCGATAAAAAAGTCCGTTTGTAAACATAATTTTGAGGTTTTTAAAGAGTTTGTTTTTAAACAAAATTAAACATAGCAAGTTGCTGCATAACACAATTAACGAATTGGTCGACAAAGAATTAAACATTTATGGTTCCTAGATATTATTTAAACTACACAGACTTCGGTGATCATTGATGGCATAAACTCATTTACGCACGCAGCTTTCAGTTTCCACTTAAACAAATCTGTTTACAGTCAGTTTAGGTTGATTAAATCAAAGAAATACATGACAAATATCCAACATGATTACTTCTTAAATAGTGTTAAAAATACCTGACCACTGTTCAAGTGCTCTCTAAATGATAAAATAGCAAAGACTTGGTTCGAATATCATTATTTGCAACCATTGAAACATTTACGCCAGGTAAAATAATACTTTTTTGAAAATAAACCACCACAAAAGCTTTTGATTGAGTAACGCAGTAATAAATTCACGTTTTCGTTCTATTAGTTCACAAATGGCACATCACAAACTGTCACCCGCAAAGCAAATATGGAATCCATATTAATTGTCGCATTGATTTTTGTTTACCCGAAACGAGCTCTCATAGGAAATCAGTTAACCGAGCGTTTTCATTCAATTCGTGCATTAAACATCGATCTCGACTGCATTACCCGTACGTATACGATCATCGATATAAATCGTCAGATATCTGTGCCATAAAACAAACCGCGGGATTACCGATTTAAATTCGTCGATAGCAACGCAGTTAAAGGGCCTTTATAAATTAACGACGCCAATTTCCCTAATGACATTGTAAAAGGAAAGTTTACGATTAACGATTCCGGTTTTCACGACTGTATTGCGTTTAAGGTATCGATGTAAACATCGATACAAAGAACGTGACTGGCAGTACGTACAGTTTCCACAAGTTATTTTACTATAACACTGGAATGCATTGAAATTAGGCCAATGAATATTTGCATGTAATTGCTTATAGAATAACTGAATTTGTTTTGTAATGTTTTCGCCTCAACAACTAATGAAAACTTGGCAGTTGGTATCATGTCTGGTACATGTTTATATATTTATTGCCAATAAATTATCATGAATTAATAAGTAAGCCGGTATAAGGTGCGGACTATATGCAGCCTACCGACTTTAAGCACCCAGAATTTGTTAGAATCCATTAAAAAAACGGCCGGGTACGGGTCGTGTGTGGTCAGCGTCAAGTATGTCTTCTTGCGACACGGTTTGAATCCAGGCTGGTCCGGACCCATTTCTAGATTTATGTAGTCCAAGCCTAAAGGCTGAGTCTTTGAGATGTCAATCCTTTGGGCAAATCTATAATCGCAATTTATAAATAAATGTATTATCTGTGCCCGATTTGTTAAATGAATAATAAAGCATGGTCAATGGTCATAGATGGAGAATTAATCCGTTTCGCCGGGTATTAAATTCTTTATAATTTGCAAAAATATTATAACCCCATAATCAACCATGATTATGAGCCTAGGTGCCAATATTTTTCTATTATTGATTATGTATTAAAACTTACAAAAATGTGTCATGTGGAAAAAAAATCAATGAACTTATGCGATATATTTTCAATTTTGCATAAATGACTTTTGGAGATTACAAGATACCTTTCAAATCATGTCCGGTTAAATCTAACTACTTAAAATCTTGCCATTGTCGTAACTATTAAGAGCCGCATTGGTCAATTCAATAAAGTCACTTTTAAAACCCCTTTTATGGCTGCAATCAGAAAAGGTAAAATATTTAAATGGGAAAAAAGCTTTGAGAACTAGGTCTAAGATTAATTTAGGTTATTATAGATAATCACTAGGCAATTTTTATAATGTAATATAATTGCTCCAAGATTAGGTACGTTTAGTCGCACGAAATATTCAGTGAAATATGAAACAAATAAGTACCTACTCAATTTTTGTATTCGCTTACTTGTTTTAAATCTAGGTAAAGTTCGTGCCAAGTTAAAATGTGTTGAAAAACATTGTAAAATAAGCGCTCTTCTTAATTCTTATAATTTTTATTTAATGCTTGGTGTTGTGTAATAGGAAGTTGTTATATTATTGGCGAATTTATAAAAAGTTTAATTTATTGTCTGAGCTTGAAATTAAACCAAAAAAATATGAATTTTTTAACGTATTTTTGATGCCAGCTGTTATTAAGTCCCCAAATTAAGAACAAATATCTCAAATGAACATTTAACTATATAAGTATTTTAAAAAAAATGTCGTGTAAATCTTAGGAGTTGACCAACACGTGACCCACAAACATATGGGTTTGAGTCAGTTCAACCCTTTAAATAAAATGATATAATGATAAAGTTATAGTGTTTATTTTATTAATCATTAAATTATATCATCATAACAAATAATCAAAGACATAATGTCATAGTTTACCTAATACCATAATCATTTATTATACTAATTACAAAAGTCGATCGAGTTATAATCGAAAAGAATCCCACCGCTTCATTAAATTAAAGGTTGTCCCCCGATACAAATACGTAACGATCGCCATGCCAGTCCCAAATTATATTACTTTATTGTTATTCTTTTTTACTTTGTTCCCCCAAAACTAACGTAAATTGGCTTGGGATCACGCTAGTATAACGGTAAACTGTGCTATTGGATTGCCTTTGTAATAGTATTTTATGTGTCGGCCTGAGTATTTTTTCGGTTCTATTAAGCTCACGAAATTCTTTTAGTGGGAAATCGAATTTTGTGGCTAATCCCAGAATAAATGACGTTGAATTGCGATATTCACTTTTATCGATGCTTTTGGTAAAACACTGGAAGCCGAGAGTATAGATTTTGGAATTAAGAAGCTGGAAAAAAAGTCAGTATAAATACATTGGCTTGTGATTAATGTAGTCTTATTCATTATATCTATAGAATAAGCATTAACCCTATTGTAAAAGATAGTAAGTTCTGCCAGGAAAGATAAACTAGCAGACCAGTAGTAGAACTCTAAGCTGTTTAATCTTTGCCTAGAGAATGTGATTTTTTTTATTGCCAAAATTCCCGGATCAAATGTTCTAGAAACAGTTTTCACGAATTCCCCATAGCAAATCTGTCCGATTCGATTCTGCGTTTAAATGTTCAATAAAGACATTTTTATTCCAAATCTACAAAAAAGCAGAAAGGTTAGTTATTTCATTGCTCATCGTTTATTAATTTTATTCTTTATTGCACGAAATAAATGTACAATTGGCGAACTTAATGCCTTAGGGCATTCTCCACCAGTCAAACATTGAGTGAGGTAAAATTATTGAATCGTTCCGTTTTTGAGAGTTGGTTTCAGTGCATTTAATGTTATAGAATTTTTTTATCCATCTTTTAATTAATGTGAAATGAAATGAAATTGTTTATTCTGTATATAGGCCCTCCTCCGGGCACTTATACGCGTTCCAAAATATAACTTAGCCCTACCACCGCTTCGTGACTACATATCGGCTGGTGATGAGAAGAAGCGGCGCAACAAACTCAGTAACCTTCGTAAGCCTGAGTTTACAGGAAATACATTTTACAAGACAATTAGTAAGTGCGAGCTAGGCAGTTTAAGTTAATACACTCTTGTCCTTTAAATAATCTTCTAATTTGTAACATCCTTTTTTCATAAGGATTTTTTAAATGTGGTTTTGAACTCATGAATGGGTAGTTGAACAAGAGTTTGTGGTATTTTATTTAAAAAATTTATACCTTTCCCCATAAATAAATTACCAACTTTTTTAATCTGAAGCTCGGAATGGCAAGTTTATTTTGTAAGTAAGATAAACATGCAGGTACATTTTCCTTAATAAATGTTGAATGTCAGATTTTAAATAGTCATTCATCCCGTAGAGCCGGTGAACGAATCTGTGACTTTCAGGCGGTGTAATTAAACACAGGATATAAACTGTCAGTTATCATATTTTATGAACAGAAATCATTGAATGTTGGTTTGTTGGAAAGTTTTGAAAACATATTGGTAAATTAACTGTGCTTTATAAATACTTTTTAAATTTATTTTTTTGAGGTAAGACGAGCTGCTTTACATTATAAATTCGTTTAAATAACTGCTACCTTGCATTGTTAGCTAGATAGACGTTATGTGGAAAAGTTTTCTGCAGAATTATTTATTTCTATTAATTTCAACAAACAACCGATTTTAAACTACTACGTCGGGCGCGGCAACAGGAACACAAAAGTTAATTAGTGACTTTTATAAAATACATAGTTTTAGAACGCATAGAATTTAAAAAATATATTAAAAACCGATTTGCACGTTGTTGTTACCATCAAATGTAACTTTAAATCGGCCATAATCAATATAGTTTTTAGATCATTTAACCTTGTTTATTTTATCTCAATCCCGCACATCTGGGTTCGACAGGCGCCGCACACACTACAGAAGACTTAACCTGATAATGCTGTACTCCATTGTACGTACCACCACTAATAATGGGGTCATTGTTTCTGGATCTGCGATAATCGAAATCAATCGAGATTC
This sequence comes from Anania fuscalis, assembly GCA_950371115.1. NCBI lineage: Eukaryota > Metazoa > Arthropoda > Insecta > Lepidoptera > Crambidae > Anania > Anania fuscalis. The sequence continues at coordinate 9,301,377 of OX493340.1, read as the reverse complement.
GGAATCGGTTATCGAGTGGCGTCCGAAGTGCCCTCAATCCAGTCCGCATGCCTGTATTCGCACGTAGCACCACTAGAACGTTAGAGTTGTCCCGGACACACATCTATTCCGATTCGGTTTCATCAATTCGGTAGATTGGATAATTGAGAGCCTTTCGACTCGATCATACTCTTCGGGTCGGGTTTTTAGCGAATAGATACATTCCTAGTGATGATACGGTTTTGTGATGTCTGCAGTTATGCCGCATGCCGGATTATGAATACGAAATCACGTGAGGACGATAAATCATGTTTATTCAAATTTTACAAAACTTATGTTTTATTGATAAACATAGAAAAAATTAATGTACCGCTCCACCATAAGCGCTAAGCAATTGTTTTGGGTCCAAGTCTAACAGAAAAACAAAACGAGGTAATTTAAAGAGTTTTTTTAAACATATTAGCCCCTTGCAAATGTGTTTAAGCAGCTACAGTTATTCACAAATGATTTTCACTATTTGACGAATCTTCTGAGCAAATCTTATAGTTATATTTGGATTAAACTCCAAATTCACTTACATATGTTTGTTATCACTACAAGGCATATTGTTGTAGCGCAAACATTCATTTTGCCTAACAGCGTCACTGTTGAGATAGGCCCGAAACTCGTGTTGAATTTATTGATCATCAAAATATTTACCGCGCACTACGTTTATTTAATTGTTTATCGCTGTGGTTCGAAATCAACGCCATTGTAAACTAACCGATTGTTTAGATAATTACGCGAAAGTCACTAGCCCCAAAATGGTAAATTTATCACAATTGACTAGCATTAAACTAATGGTCATGTTTGAAATTAATTAACCACAACTAAATAAGATTGCAAAACGCAAACAAATTGAACTGCGTAAAACCTTTCGATTCATTATGAATTAAGCAAAAGACTCTTGTCTTCGCTGTCTTAAGTTGATATTAGAAAAATTGCTAGCAAAAAACCAGCGATCCCTTTAATCCACTTTCATTAACATCTTTCGTTTTATCTCCAGACTCAAATATTTAAATGTAAATATAATTTCTTCTTCCCGAGCATTTAAAAGGAAAGAAAGGAAAACACCAAAGTATAACCGCTGTAGTCAATTACGAAGCTTAAAAATATCGTTGGTATTTTTCGTTGTAATACGGAAAGAAGGGTTCTCAATCCTTTAAACCGCTCGAAACAACTTAAGATTCGTTCGCATTAAACCTACCAAATCTGCGCCTTCGGATCTGTTTTTTACAAGCGGCTTGCCACTCCACTAACCCTGAATATTTCAGGCATTTTGTTAATATCCTAATCCTCGTTTTTTCCTCAGCTTGGACTTGGAGGGAAGTCGGCATTCACCGTTAACAGTTTCATGATTAATGACTGAAAACTCTTTGATGGCTTTTTAATTAGAGCTAAAATAGGGGTGTAATACTCGGGCGCACGGCGCGAGCGGTCTTGGAAAGGTTGTTGCGGCCGCAGCAAGCCATATTTCATAAGGGGAGCGCGGGTTCGAATTTGCAAGGCTAATAAATTGCGGAATACCTAGGCCTTATTGGCTCAACGTTTAATCGTTCGCGCGGCACTGGATTATTTTTCGCCGGGTTCCGACTCGCACTTCTTCTTTGTGTCGCTATTAGAAAGTAAAATGCTAAACGTATTCTTACCTTTGTGCCCGGGGGTAAGAGCGTTTACTTATCGACAACACAGGAATGAATTTCTAACTTTGCATTACAAATTTATTTCCTCCAGCCTCCCGGCTCGCCTTTCAGATTATTCCCATTCGTCAGTGAAAATGGCGATTAATATTCAATATGAACAGCCTATTTGAGTGATTGTTTCAGCTCGCCTGTACAGATCGAGATCGGCTTTAAACAATGAAATATTATTAATTGGAAGAAATTGTTTGTGTTCGTTTCCCGATTTCAAGAAACAAATGTTTCAGTCGACATAAAATATTAATTGTTGATTTTGAACTTTGATTAATGGATTCGTGCTAAGTTGCTAATATTGTTTAGAAACCCCGTTTTACATATATTTACACAATAAGTACATGAATAAAGGTCTGAAGAATGATTAATGTGACAATAAAGTGCAAGATTTTTGCGAAAGAGCTTTTAAAATTATTGATGAGCTCCAGTTTTTAAGACAGGGCCCAACAGGACAGTATTAGTTTTACCTTATCGTTATTTTTTTTCTGTATAAAAATTAACCAAAAACAATACTGCTTATGTACTGTTTAGAGTTTTTATCAAAATCCAAGTATATTACCTTGTGTCTTAATCTTATAATTACATGCTGATTGGCTCATAACCAAAATCTGACATATAAAATGTGTTAGTCCAAAAGTCTACTACTACATTTCGATAGCCATAAATGCCAGAATTTATTTTATATAAAATATCCTTTTCTATTTCCAATAATTTGTAATTGACACGTGGTACAGTCTATATCTCAAAGCTGACAAGCACCAATAAAACTGTTAGGGCATTACCAGTTCAACAGACTCGAAACGTGCTCCGCTTGCCGGAGAGCAATCACACGAACTCGATACACCTTTTATTGTTTCTTTGATTTGCGTAATGTTTCCGAAATGTGTATCGATGCCTGCAACAAACGCCTTTATCCAGTCGTTGCCGCCGGCAACGTTTTCCAAAGTCACGAATTTCTCGCGAGGGTGCCGACCGAAAATATTCCTATTACGGTACGAGCCTTGAAAACAATGACTTGTCAGAAAGTCGGGCTAAGCAGTCACTTCAAGCAATTAGGACAAACAAAACATTTTTATGCGGCCCAAGTTTCGAGTTAGGTGGCAATCTTGCGGCCGAGTCATGAAAGATCATTTGCATAAGAAGATTTTGGTTCCTTCGTTTTAAACCAATTATTTTGGGCGGCCAGTGCGACTTAAAGATAATGTAGACGTTACATTTGCAATGCATTAAACCTGGCATTTCAAAATTGAAACTATATGACGTAGTATTATTTGATCAGTGCTATATGACAAAAATAGTATGACAGTTTATGCTTTTTATCTTCTTTAATCAATTTTACCAAGGACTTAGTAACCTCCTTGTATGAAAACCAACAACACATGAATATAACTCAACACAATGTGTTATTACAAGCGCAAGTACAAACGAACTATCCCAACTAAGAGCCAAACACATTTGGTCAGCCTTCAACACTTTGTCTCTACAGCGGATTCTAAAATCCAAAGCACACATTTGCATTGGGCGCAGATGGTCCAGTGACGCATTTCGTGATATATAACGCTTATTGGGAACAAACTTTTAATTGCCTGCAAATCCCCTATCGCCGTGCTTGATGTATTGTGTATTATTTTGCGAAACTCTGTAATAATTTAATAGGTAGAGCTATGGTAGACGAAGCTAATATTTTATGTTTTGAAAATTGATTTTATACGTTTATATTTAGCGTTCACTTTTAATTTAAAAACGTTAAGTATTTTTAAAAAGACGTATCCTCGTATTCGGTCTATATATTAGTTCGGTATTTAGTCTGATGTTAGTTTTTCCGTCGTAAAAATCTTCAAAGATTAGAATATTTTATCTGTATCTTTAAAGTGTCACAACTGACACAAAGCAATTATATTCCCATTAAGTTTCATACATAACACTAATTCATGAACCCTGACCTCTGTTCAAGCAATTTGCCTAAGCTCCTGGTAAAATGTTTTCCTTTTAGAAACTCACACAAAACAATTTCTCACGGAGTCGGCTCCGTCCATTTGGTATCCAGACGAGTAAGTTCAACTACAAACAATAGTTAGGCAACAAAGAAAGTTGGCGAGCACTGAACGGAGCTACTGTGACCACCATGTTATTCTATGGCCGCTATAATCTGTGTGTGGGCGGTCTTAGCCCGTGTCCTACCTAGGATACAAAATAGGGTGTTATGTTTAGCAAAATTTTAAGGGTAACATTCGGTGGTTTCCATCTATGTTCACTTAATATTTTTGGATTCCATCCCAAAAAGATAAATGGTAACCCTATTGCTTTTTTCCGTCGGTTCTTTTAATCCGCAATTTAAGAGTATTTAATATGTAAACGTAACGTCACAAAATTGCAATTGAGATAATTTGTCGGAGTTACTTTTATACTGACATGAAAAGAATCAGTAATAACTTTTCTTACCGAAAATCATTGTCCTAAGCTCGAAAGTTCAGTAACTTTAATTTTTTTTCATCTTAAAATAAAAAATAAGACACGCGCCGGTGAGTTTATAAGTTTTATGATTTTTATGTTACAGAGTCTACAAAAAATTCGAGAAATCATACAAAATTGGTTTGACTATTTAACAAATAGGTTATTTTAAATGATAAAAAATATAAATGCTGGATCTCTAAACAAATCCCCAAACAGACAGAACCCCCAAATAACCCGCACGCCGCATTTGCCTTGAAGCAGAGCTATAATCAAACAATATAGCTCTGCTTCAAGTAAGAGTAGTAAGAATAATAATTCTCAATTAGATATTTTCATGCAAAATATGTTCTGCTGAAATGATTGTGAAAACAAGGTTAAATATTTTGTGGCAGCAGCAATTTTTTACTTAGGTATTGTGTTGTTATTTAAATATTATTTTTTATATTCTTGTTGTTTTGTATATTCTTTGGTGTACCAAAGGGATTTTTTATTCTGAGAAATTATTTGGAATGCCTATATAAATTAAACTTTTTACAAAAGAGATCACTATTCCTTTGATTATAAAAATAAATGAATTTACTCAGCGGCAATTTTCATATATTTTATCGAGTTGATTCTTCAACTGACTTTATCGGGTCTCACTAAGTGTTTTCGCATCGGTGCAGTACGTGTACGGTGATTTATCTCCGACCACGAGGCGTGAAGCAAACGGACTGCCTTCCTGCCGAGATATATGACGTAGCCGCACCGTAAGTAGAGGGCGCCTCCTTCCATCACAGAAGATACGCAACGTGCACACGCGTCCGAATACTTGATAAGGACAGCTGAGTGAAATAGGTCCTATTCCGACGTGAAGTGGAACATTTTCTGTGGTAACTACCGTTATAGAGGGAGAAACCCTTATCTTCAGCTTTTTATTTCATCGTGGACTGATTTACTATGCTTGATTGCTATAGCAGTATAGCCAATAGTATATAATATATCATAGAAGGAGATATGTACCATTGGCCTAATAAAGTAAGAAAAGCAAGAGCATATTGGCGACAAAGTTAATATTTTAAATGCAACTTAAAATGCTTTTCACTTAGGCAAGCCACTCAAAGTTTGTGCAACCTATCTTAAAAGCGGCAGATTGTAGCCAAAAGCAGTAGGTGCGGTGGCCGACGGCTCTGCTCTTGGCTTGCGGTTGAAGTCTGCCCAAAATCCACATCCCCCGACCTGTCATTGCAAACCGGCGATTAGTCAAGTGCTAAGTGCCACTTTCCGATTGTTTTTCTCTTTGCAACCGTCGGAAACTGTAATTTATGCGACTTTACAGTTACACTCCGGCGAAATTTGCAATCGTCGAGGATCCCAGGGCAAAACCGAAGGTTTATTTATGGGACGTAGAGTTAACTTCTGTACTAAAAGTTCTGTAGCGGTCGCCAACCTTTTTTTGTTTGTAGTTGTTATACCGGCTCAGAGAAATAAACTGTTCTGCGTGCTCATATATCTTTCTAAGGAGTTTTTTGCTCGTACCGTATTCAATTTGCTCACAGTAATTGGAAATTTTCTAATCCTAGTTTTGTAGAATAACCGTTAGGTTGCTATGAGAGTTTTAACGAAATGTCAAAGCTCTAACGAATCGTGAGCTCGAAGTGTTGAGTCTTACAAAACGTATTTGGACGGTGAACCTCTAGTTTTCGTGAAGTATTTTTAAATGTATAGTTTACTTGTGTTGGGACTTGAAAAGGTGACAGTGTAAACTTAAAACTGCCAAACAAATCTGGAGCATCCCTTGTTTTGTGCAATATTTGTGTTGAGTATTGACAATCAATCGCGAAAGAGGTCCAAGCAAACATAGCCGTGATTGCTCTAAGGAAGCTCCACGTCCGTGTTTGAGTAATCCTCGGCTTTTGCCTTTGATTAGCTCCAGAAAAAGGAAACTGGAGAACGGGGTCATATAGATTTATTTGCTGTAGCCAGTCCCTGTGAATTAGATTAAGAATATACGGAGTTATTTCAAGATCTGTTTATTGAATCTCTACGGGTTTGTGAAGAAATTAACTTGATTTAATATTTACTAACTTCGATACTAGACGTAACAATAAATAGTAGTTACAGCTAATAAATGGTTGCTGTCTGGAAATTGCTGGTACATTTACTATAATTATATTTGCAGACCGAAAGCACATTAAATAATTATCTGTCATTAAAGGCACTTTAAAAGCCCTTTATAGTATCGTAATTTTTTTTATACTAGTTTTATAACAAGGCTGATCCTACAACCAATGAAACACGAATTAAATTGTTTTTAAAGACGGTTTACGTTTTTGGTTCTTTTTATAAACCGTGTGCAGGCTAAGGCATTCAAGCTGTCCAGCTTGTTATACGAGTAGTATAGTATTCTCAACACTCTGCCTTCAGCTCTTTGGAGGGCGTCACTCAGTACGGCCCTCGCTTCCGACCTCTGATTTATACCCCTCTTTACTGTCAACGTAACGTTTAGCGCCCAGCTGCTGGATTATCAAATTGTCATGATATATTTTATGTCGTTTCACTTGAACATTTTCCTTAATAAAAATAATTTTGTACGAAAAAGGGAAAGCAACATGCTTTCATGTAGCGTGTAACCTAAATAAAGTAAACAAATTAATTATTAACCTATACTATTAAAATTATCAATATATTTTCAATAAATAAAAATTTTGTATTTTAATTAGCTACGATTTAAATATTCTGTTTACAAAACATTACCCTGATAATCTTGTGACGCTAAAGTTAAGTGTGTAACAAGATCTTTAAAATTCTCTCAATCTTTCAACAAGATCGTTACAACTTACAAGGGTCATTTCAATACATTTTATGTAGGCCTACTAAATCTTGACCCGGGAGCGGATGTTTTCCGACATCGCCCCAGTGTTTTTTTTACCCGCCGGCATATTTTTGTACCCGTCACTCTTTGTAGACGAATACCAATTACAATCGATCTACAATGTAGTCCACCCTAACATAAACTTCTTTGGCATGTAATGCTTCCGAGATTCAATTCAATGTTTTGAAACTTTTTTACTTATTTTGTTACTTTTAACATTTACAAAAAAAAATTAAGAAATAGTTATCAAAATGGCTGCCTTTTTCGTATATATATGGAAGGTGGGAGTACATTATATTGCAGCTAAAAACATTCTAGTTACGCTTCAAGAATAAAAGAGTTGAGAGCTTAGATCCTCCCACCTCTCAGAGGCAACAATTAAAACACGAGGGCCTAGGGACGGAGGGCGAAACTACTGAGTGGAAGCAATACGGCTCTCTTTAAGGTACTGCTTCCTTTTAGTTCAGTAAATAGACATTATGTAAATTATGTGTCGTCACGTAGCTTCGCAGCGACAAATTACGCCTTTATGGGCCGCCTATTTATTTTTTCTGAAAGGGTTAGTTTGCGATTCCGATGAGGTTGTTTAAAGTGGTAGAAACTTATGGTTAACGATGATACTCGCTTTTTATTTCATTTGGAAGAGACCTAAATATTCATTACATTCTTAGCTTGTAAGCAAAGTTTAATTATTACAAGAACATATTAATTTCAGCAACACAAACAGCAATTGTAGGCTTATTGTAAGAGATCTTTAGCATAGAACTCTAGCATAGTCTATATTCGAATTAGAATATGTAAAAAAAAAATTCTCAAAAACGTCTAAAGCGAGAGCGATATCAAAGCTTTGCCTTGCTATTTGTACTCGATTCCCGGTATCAATTTTGACATCCTGGTCGAAATTCATAGCGGGGCGCATCAAACAAAAGTTCCTCGTATGTACGTCGCGCGCCTAAAACAATGAATCAGATGTATGTAAAACTCGGGGGGTGTTGCCACGATAGTTCTCATGACGGCCCACCGATGCGGAAGGAAGCCGCACTCGAGCTTTTTTCAAAATGGCCGCTTGTCACACGTCACTGTGACGCGCGAAACAAAAAAAAACAAGATGGCTGCGCTAAAAGGGGTTAGTTAAGTGTTTCGTCTCGGTAATTGGAGCCGATCATTAAAAACCCCTTGCTAATATTTAATAGTACCGGTGCGTACGTTGATACTTTTAAATATCTCCACGGGAGTTTTACATAGTAATATGTTGTGACCATTATTCTATCATAGCCAACTTTCATGCATTAATGTGTAATAATTATCCACTTTGATGATGACAATGTGATAATTATCTTGAAGTACTTTTTTGTGTGTAAAATTATTAGGCATGTAATTTCTCCTTCTTGTGATGTGATCGCACATTTCCCACGCCACATTTAACGAGCCGTCAACGCTTTATTCTAAAACCTTTTTACCACAGGGCCGAGAGGCCCGAGTGTGGCGTCAAAACGGCTTTTTCTCTTAAATCAAAGTGAAGCATCTCTTATGCAGCGGGCAGGGCAATATGAAACAGGCCGGACCGAGATCCGCTCTCCAGAGGGCCTAGCGTCTCAGATGACGCTCGAGCCCATTCGCGAGACCCGGCCACACCCTCCACTCCACTCGCACATAAGCCTACGAGCGGCCCGCTTTATTTATTATGTACAGCCATTAACGCCACTGCCATGATGGCGGCGAGTTTTTCAATTTTTCATTTCCCTCTTACGCCGCGGCGACACTCAAACGCTCCCCGAATTGACACTTAAGTTTGTAACTCATCTCGGCAGTCCACTCTCTACCTACTTGCCTTAATGAGTTTCTATTTCGAACGATTTCACCTGACATTTAAATTATTTAAACATAATTTTGTTATTTCGTCCGTCATTTAATAGCACCCTAGGCTGACATTTATTTTTCAATTGACACCAGTTTATTTCAATCAAAGGTACATTTAGATCTAACAAGCGAATGCTCATACTGGGCCCTAACCATGAACTGTTAAAATAATCACAAATCTGTCAAACATTATCATTTCTGTCAAATTTTGTATGAAATGACGTACCAAAATTGACAGATTTGACAACTTTGAGATTGTTTTAAGAGTTCATGGTTATGGCCCGTTTACAGTTTGGATCTTGACGTTAACGTTGTCAAATCTTTAGCAGAGATTTATAAAATGCTATGAGATAATCTTGCGCGCGTAATATAGTCTACATGTCGGTCGATGCAAAAAGTGTTGTCTAAGAAGTGTAGTGTGAAACAAGACGTGCTCTTGCTCTGGTTTTATATTAATTTGATCTAAACCGACCTTTCAACTTCAATCAATATCAAATGCTGTTAACATTTGTACGTACACCGCATTATTTAATTTACTTCGTAATTGGATAAACACTGTGTTTGACACGAGTTTCGCAAGGCTAAATCTTAAGACGCAACGGCTTTCACGCTATTAGTACTTTATTGTTAACGCGTAAGCAAACACAATGTTATGGGGAATTTGTCGTTCACATCGAAGTTGTGCGGCTTCATCCCCTCTGCCCACTAAATACTTACCCGAAAGTTTATATGGCTTCTAAGGCCGTCTCAAAATGGCGACTGATTTTTAATCTCGCTGCAGTCCTTCACTAATTACATTTCAAGTTAAGACCCTTGCAAATAAATACAGTGGAAAGACAAACCCTAAAGTTTGGGCAAATGAGTGGGGGCCGGCTGCCGGCGCGGACGTCGATAACAGTTAAGGTTGTAACGAGCATATAGAGGGCATATAGTTGATGCCCTGCGGTGGGCAGCCCAGACCCAAGACGCTACTTTCGACTGCTGATTCCCGAAATTTATTTCATTAAATTTAATTCTAAACTCTCAAGGGCGGCCGGCTGGGAATTCGGTCAGAGGCAAACGAGTTAAAGTTCACGAGTACCTCGCCAAATTAATCTTAAGGGAGTTTCGATGTTATCCTGTTCCACGGACTTGCTGGAGTGCGCTAAGTCTGTCGGACGTTATAAATTAACAAACCCTCGTCGGTAATTAAGCGGGAGGTGTGCTTCACATCGAGTTTAACGAACAAAAATTCAATTAACCCAAATTGTGTTAGAGCAATTTTTAAACACAGGCTATTTACATATCTCATAAATTCAAATCTGTCTGACGTCCGTTTTCTTAGTTGTATAGCTATGTAAAGAAAATTAATATTTATCAAGATTAAATCCGGAGCTTCAAAAAGTTAATTAATCTATCTAAAATAATTATGTCCTCAACGTAGCATCAAAGGCGACAGTCAGTTTAAGGCTGTGATTTAATTTAATAATGTTAAAATGTTCTTTTTTATTTCAGGTAAGCTTCGAGTTAGCTCCGAAATGGTGTATGGTGCTTCGGTAACTATTAACTTTTCCATTGCACGCAACCCTCTCCAGTTTAATGTTTCAATTCATAAATGAAGGTTGTTCTGCTAGAGGCTGCAGGATCCGCTGCTCGGAAACATAAAACACTCTAAGCATTTTTCGCGCGGTCGCACTCGGAAATCTCTTTAAACACACATCTGTTTTAGCGGGCAGAACGAAGCGTTTCTGCCAAATTAAGTCAAGTTGAAACTTTATAATTAACACAGTTAAATATCCATTAAAATTCGTCAAATGAGTCGCCTCTTCATTTGCATATTTTGCAACGTCGGTCGAGTTTCGGACGGAGTAATGCTGTTGGGTAATTTGGTAGGAGTCCCAGGGTGATCGTACGTGCAGCGCCTTTGGTCGCGATGTGGAATTAAATGTTGATTAATAACGTGCGTTTAAGGCCGTAAGGACTAGGAAAGCCATTCAGGTGTTCAGTTTAGAGGCACTTTGCAACTACAAACTAGTTAGCAGTTAACCGACTCTAAGCTCGCAGCTGAGGCACGTTAGTATTTTCAACTTACGTAGAACCCAAAAGCAATATAGATTTCAGCTATTCAAGTGATTTACTTTGCGGAATTACCAATATCAAGAAAACTTATGCAGCTATTTGTGAAGGTAATGTTGTATTAAACTTTGTTTAGCAAGAAACTTCTAAGTATTGCAGTGCGCTTAAGAATGTTTTAGAATTTACATTAAGCAAAGACAAAACGATGTGTTGCAAATAAAATTTCAAAGAGTGGAAAATAAAGCTTGTTTATATTGATTATTTTTGATTACTTAATGCAAACTGCACAACTTGCATCTAAAGTTATAATAGACAAGTAATTTTGTTAATAATTTAACCAAGCAACAAAATGCCAGTTCTGATTGCCACTAGGGAGTTCACTGTCAATCAGCCACCACTCCGCAGCAGATCGAATAAAATATTTACAAACCTAATCCAGAGGCCGCAAATCCATTATAGACTGCTTTTATAAAAGTGCGCCCTATCATATTACTGGGGTAACTGCTCGTTAGTGATGTTCCATTAACTTAATTTTCGGAATCGAGAAGACTAGTTGTTAATCCTTTTGAAAAGTCTGAGCCTAAAACCGGAGCTTAGTATTTTTATCTATTTTATAGTCAAGCTAGATATTGAAGTTCTATAATGGTAGTAAAATTAAGTCTGCTATTAATAGTTATTATCATACCTCGTAGATTTGACTTCAAATTCTACTAGATAATCAAGTTACAAAATCTTTCGAATTCGACATTAATATCATAAAATTTAATGCTCTACTATTACTTACGTACTTCTAGAATTCTCATAACTGTACAAAACACTAAAAGTTATATGGAAATCGTCATTTCATTAAACTTTATTGCAAAAAAGAACTTTTCTTTAGAATGAGTTGCATAATTTTATCTTTGCAAAATGCCGATATTCTGTTGCTTTGGCACAAAGTGAAGTAAATGAGAAAACACGTACTTAATCATTAATATGCAGGTATGGTAAAATAAGGAAGAGGTTCTTTAACTCAAAATGCAAGTTTAAAAATTAATATAAAACCTTTTACTAGTTAGACATGTGCCTAGCGTAACCTATAATCTTTAGTTATTGATAGATAATGTCTAGACGCGTCCGTTTTACCTCTAGTTTCCAGTATTTGCTGTCACGAATGCATCAATTATTTACTTGTTAGCTGCAATTGCACGTGTGGCGAAGGGTGAAGCTCGCTTTCAATGATCGTAATTTCAATTTTCATTTTTAACGGCAAGAAAAGATTCGATATGACACGTCATGTTAGTTGTAAAATTGTGGTCTATTTCTTCAAATCATTGAACGTCATTAATTGAAAAGCATTCTCCTATTATAGCACGCAACACAGTTCCCTACAAATTATCACAACTTCAAAATTGTATGGAGTCAATTAGGTAATTTGCCAGCGAGCTGATTTTTCAAATAGCTGTTCCAAATGTACCTTTATTCTTTTGTGCTTTTTTGTGCTATAAGAAAACTTCAACAATGATTCAACCGATTTATTCGCCGGACGCTACATCGTTGATCATTGTCAAAAACTAATTGATGTTTGACAAAGCGACGTCACCGCGAAAGTTAAGTAACCCGAGAAGCTTTTAAGAATAAATTAATGCACAGAAGACTTCCAACTTGGTCGAAGAAGAAATTTTAATTTGTCATCGATAATAACCGAGAACAATTTCTAAATTTATCTTCCTCTCGGGTTATCCGATTTAACCCCAACTGATATTTTATATTTGAAAATGGATGAAATTTTCGGCTCAATTATGTTATATTTAACGAACCTCAAATTTTATATTGCGCGAATTCGGTTAGCCTGCATCCTCCCAAAATAGATTTCGTATCTCTAAAATTTGCTAAATAAGGTTTTGTGATACTTAAGTTGTGCAGGTTGGCATCCGGAATCACTCTTGGTGAAATATTACATCTCCGACGTCTCACAATTTCTTTTCAGGCATGCAAGTTTCATCAAGCATCCCCCCGACCAACAAAATATACTTGTATATCGTTCGTGACCAATACACTTTATAAATTCCAAACCATAAAAATATGGAACATACAAAACTCGACAAGATGTTTTGTCAACAATATTACTATGTCATAAAGTCATAATTTGTGGAAGTTTCAATGGAACTTTTCTCGTTATGGCTATCAAGGTGTTTCCTCTCTTATCAAGGGATGACATTTTGATAAAGCTTCCCTTTGAAATATTGTCTCAGATACCGCGACGTTTTTCAAAGCTTAACGTTTTTTCTGTTTACCAATTTAACACTTTATTATTTTGTGCCACTTTCATTACAGCCATTTTACTGAGAAACCATTTTCTGCAAATATTTTACGAAATGTTCTTTAACTACTCAATGCGAAAGAGCTTATCTGGAGTCACCCACAAACATAAACTTGCTGTCTTAATAAATAAAGCCAAACTGAGAACACTCCCATCTACGTAATTCTTATTCTATTCAACCGTAATTACGCTCATTACGTCCGACTTATCAGTGCATCTCGCGAACTGGGGTAACTTTCATACCTTAAAGGGCTATTTTCAATTTTCCCGTCCTCCCCAAAATCTTTTCTAAATCCCGAAAATCCGTAATCTTAAAGTTGGAGCAAATGTCGTGCTATCAGCTCTCCTCAGAGTAAATAACGAGTTGAAAAATGACAGTAATAACTATCGGGGATAATGAGAGGGGAGGAATGCCCTCAGGGATACATGGGGCACACCAAATGTTGCACTGAACCGGGACTGCCGCGAGGTAAACAAACGAAGCCGTCCAGTTTCCATTGGATTTCAATTTGAAAATGTGGATTTGGCGTTTAAAGGAGACAGTGTGAATAAATTATTTTTCATAGCTTTGTTTATACTCGACAATATCAGGCACATACAACGAGTGAATGATTTTGTATTAACATTCGTTTTTTTTTTTTTGCGTGAAACACATACAAAACCAGAATCTTTAAAAAAAGAAAATACATTAAAATCCATAAATTAGTCAACACACAAATGTGACGACTATTGTTTATTTGGCTTAGATAAACTTTCTACAAATATTACGATATTAAACATTTGCAAATCCATTACCCCATTTAGATGTTAACTTTTACCAATGCAAATCTAATTCATGCAAAATAGGGTTTAATTAATCAAAGAAACTTATTTAACGTTTCATTTGCCTAATTTAAAAAAAGACATTAAAATTATGTTACCTAATATCACAAAAATATTCCCCGTCCCCGAAATGCAACCATTTAGTCAGTGGCCAAATGAGTCAGCATGACTTTGTTAAAGCTTAACGAAGGGTAAGACGACGTTGACAATACCATCATGCAATTGATTTAAAAAAATACAATAATCATTAAAATAATACAACTTTTAATACAATTTATTTTTAGTAGTACTTTTTGTCAATAGTTTTAGGAAACGTGGTTTCATGACAGCAGAATATTAAAAGGAAAATACAGTCACGCAATGGGTGTAGTGTAGGGTGGAATAGATACCATCCATTGTATCGTTCAATCGGTATTCGATGTCGGGTTTAAAGAACTAAAAAACCTAAAGTAGCGTAGGGGTGACGGGAAAACGTGCACTCGTTCTAAATCTCCCGGGTAGGCTGGGGTAAACGCGCGGGGATTTATGAAAAGTCCCGTGTTCTTTCCATTAGCAGCGTCTCAGATTGTCGAGTTGTAGGAGCGTGTTGCAGAATAATGACGTCATATACGCGAGATTAAATGACACCTCTGATAGCGCCTCCTCCTTGACGACAATAGTCACCATGACGACACGCCGGGGACTGACATATTACAGACATAATGGGCTTAATTTTTTAAAGAAATTTAATACCTCCCCGAGTTTTTAAACGACTAAACAATTTTGGGGAAATTCAGAAGATTTATGATGATTTTTTTTACAGAAATTCTATTTCACTTTATTTGGAGAATTGCTGTTAAATGAGGTAGTTATTTAATATAATTTTTCGGCTCAAAATAGAAAAGACTTTATTCTTCGTTTTATATATGTCTTAAACTAGTTCTGAGAAAACCATAAAGCCCGGTTTTTGACCTTAGACTTTCCGAAACACGAAGGTTTAAAAATAAGAACATGAAATAAAAATGTCTACTACCGCGTACACAATACAGCCCACCAAACCAACAATGTAAAACAACGTAAAATAGTACTAGATACTGTTTTTGAACAGTGTAAATTTAAATTTCATACAAATTCATTTCATTTTCGAGGACAAAACAAGTTTGTAGAGGCACGAAAAACCCAATTAAAATTGTTTGCGAATGCCTGAGTAAATCCAAGCAAAAATTGTTACAAGGCAAATAAGGAGCAGGTAAGCTTCTTCTCAATTTAGGATCATAATAAGATATTCATAAAGATGTTTCATGGGATGACAAAAGATTGCAAAGCGACAAGCTCGCTTCCAACTAAAATCTTAAATTACAAGAACCTGGATGTTGCCGCAACGAGAATAATGCGAACTTTCTACGCTACAAGAAATAGTGGACCTCTGCCTTGTGTTCGAATTGCACTTAATAATTAACTTAATACCTTAAAATCTATTACAGTCTAATCGAAAGAAAGTCACAATTTTATATTTCTTTGATATTACCAAACTTTTTAGAAGTTAAGTTATTTTTGCAACAAATTCAGGGGGCTAAACATAAGCTCTGAATATAGCAGAATTATTTTGTTACTTAGGGTTCCGTGCCCAAAGGGTAAAACGGGACTAATACTAAGACTCCACGGTTATTACTAAGACTCCGCTGTCCGTCTGTCTGTCTGTCTGTCCGTCTGTCACCAGGCTGTATCTCATGAACCGTGATAATAAGACAGTTGAAATTTTCACAGATGATGTATTCCTGTTGCCACTATAACAACAAGTACTAAAAAACAGAATAAAATAAATATTTAAGGGGGGTCCCATACAACAGACATGTTTTTTTTGCCGTTTTTATAGATAATGGTACGGAACCCTTTGTGCGCGCGTCCGACTCGCACTTGGCCGGTTTTTTATTAATGAATTACTTTTTATGAATCAAAACGACACTACTTACATGCCTACTGCTTAGTATTGAAGCTTTAGTCTAAAGACGGTTGTATCTAGAAAATGTTTTGTATGCCTCTTAAAGGTTTTAACAATCGGCAATCATATTTCTTGTATACTTAGTTAGTCTTTACTAAATCAATAGCAAAAGCTTGTAACTTAATAAACCTTAACATGCTTATCTTACTAATATTATAAATATGAAAGTTTGGATGTTTGTTTCTCAATTAAGCTTAAATAACTAAATAGTACTATCTTAAATTTTCACCAAATGGTTATTTGGCATACATGTAGGTACACATCAAAGTTAAAGCGTAGATATTCCGATGTTTTTGTGGGATGATTATTCATTTTTCTTTGGTTTTATTCTGAAACCTACGCAAGAAAGGCTCGTGACGATGCTATTCATTCAGCCCATATTTGTAAAGCATCTAGATGCGTTTCCACAACATTTGGGCACATTTTAACGACATATTCCCCGCTTTTGCTTATTTGCTTCGCTTTCATTCTATATCCCTCGCGCTTATTACAAGACACTTGACGCTTTATTGTATAAATACACATGTATAATTTAATCGTCTGCATTCGCAAAAAACAGCGGAGTTCTTTAAAAATTCCCGTATCATCCACGTTAAGGAAAAATATGTGATATTATGTGCTTAAGAGAGTCTGCCTTTTACTTTTTGAATTTCATTTATTTTATTTTCCTCGTAAACGAGCTCTTTCGCGTTTCTTCTGCTACAATTGTCCCTTGTTCATCGTGTAGAACGTTCGTTGGAGGAATTTGACTTCGATTTTCACGGATGGGCTATGTTTATTTCCAGCAGTAATGCTAAATAGAATTGCGTTTTGCAAAATGGAAATCTCGAAGCTTACTTGAAAAGTAAATTCAAAGTTTTTGAACATTTTTTTTTTACTTTTTGATTTCCTGATGACTGAAAAAATGACTCGTTTAACTTGCAAAAAGAAACAAAACTAAAACCAATTTTAATAACAATGCCTTAAGGGCGACAACTATATTTAACACCTTTGATATTTTTGGTAGCTTTTGAGAGAACTGTTAAAAAAAGCTAATAAATCAATTTTTTTAAGAAAATTATAACGGTTACGATAATATATTTGTTAATTTAAGAGTAATAGTCGTTCAATGTCTTACCTTATAAAAAATCCTTAGAAGAAAACACTAAAAGTGACTTAGATAAAAATAAATAAAATAAAGACTCCTTCTGAAATATATTGTGGTAACGACGGGCAACTACACTACACTGCGCGTGGCACGATACGCACTTGGCCATATTTCCCTAACAGAATATTATTTGCTTATATTCTTAAAATAAATTATGGCTTTAGATATTACCCTCAATATAGTAGATAGGGAAGACTAATGTATAATTAATCCGATACTATTTAATGTCGAAGACGTTTAGTCGCGACCCCCGACCTCCGCAGGCCGATTTGTCAGTTCCCCCTAGACGTCACAAGAACATATCAAATATCGCTGGAAATTAATCAGAGGTTAGACTCATAAAATAAGAGACTACAGCAGGCTTATATAGAACAAAGTACCACATGTTAAACTTTTGTTTATGTACCTACGATATTTTTCTCCAAAAGTTGAACCTCACATAATTCATTTCATTATAAAGGTACGAATTACTAATCCCATTTTTTTAAGATATTATGTTGTCAAATATATACAGAAAAAACAAAACAACGTACAAGTACCTTAATCAGATTGTACTGTTAAATAATGTATAATATTAAAGAAATCCGATATCCTAGTCGCCATAATACAAGCTTTGCTTTGTTTGAGGCTAGATAATTGGCGTGATTGTGGAAAGATTTTTTTTCATTTTTTAGGGTTCCGTACCCAAACGGTGAAACGGGACCCTATTACTAAGGCTCCACTGTCCGTCTGTCATCAGGCTGTATCTCATGAACCATGATAGTACGACAGTTGAAATTTTTACAGATGATGTATTTCTGTTGCCGCTATAAAAACTAAAAAATAGAGTACAATAAATATTTAAGGGGGCTCCTATACAACAAACGTGTTTTTTTGGCCGTTTTAATAGATAATGGTGAGTCGGACTTGCACTTGGCCGGTTCTTAAATATACATTTACTGATTATCATTCAAAATAATCAGAGGACTTGCCGTCACAACAACTCTGTTGCTTGTTTGAAGTTTGCTAAGTAGGATATTATTAATAAAGGCTTTTTTCTCTTCAAATCATTCATCAAATATGTAACCCCAAACTAAGCACAGCTTGTATTATATAATTTTGGTTGTTCTCTAAAACGTACTTGATTCACATTAATTACTGAGGGGTTCTTTTCTGTTTCATCTTGTCGTTAATCAAAATCTGTTTTTGAACTTTGTAACTTATTCCAAATGACTTAATAACTTATAAAGTAATCGTCAGAAAGTACGGTCTGAAATATATTTTTGT
The DNA here is from genome assembly GCA_950371115.1 of Anania fuscalis. Classification (NCBI taxonomy): domain Eukaryota; kingdom Metazoa; phylum Arthropoda; class Insecta; order Lepidoptera; family Crambidae; genus Anania; species Anania fuscalis. The sequence goes on along the minus strand of OX493340.1, from coordinate 9,282,924 downwards.
TATTATTATCGATCAAAATTGTAAACGCTTAGATAAAATGAACTAAACTATTTAGAAATATTAAAAAATATTTAGAACCCATGTCCCTAGTGATGTGATGTTAGACACAGAACTCATAAAATACAATTTAATTGCACAAAAAACAAAGTAGTACCAGTTAACTTTGATCCCAGACAGATATAAATTTAATATTTTATAAGTATTAGACTACAGATTTATTTTCAAACTTTTAACCCATTACTACCACGCTAGTAGCTCTTAATTCACAGAATTCAAAATATTCGCTCAATCAGATATCCGATGACGGTCAAATTATTTAATTATTTCCATTCTTTGATTCCAACGTTAAAAAATGTCGTACGTTTCAATTCGCCGTGGATCGTATGTCAATAGTCCCCCTAACTCTAGACTCGCTCGTTTCCAGGATTCCACCACTTTTGCTTTTGTCCGCCCTCAATTAGGCACTCGACAGTTTTTAGCCTTTTTTTGGTCCATGTCTGTCTGATATGTCTCCTAAGCGCGGCCTTTGGAAACCATAGAGAGATGAAACAAACACATTATTTATATCTTACGGATATTATACATAGGGAAGTTTGTATCTTAATTTTTATTTTATTAATAAAGCTTAAGCTGCTGAGTCGATGATCTGAAATTCGGCATACATCCAAAATGTGTTGATATTGATCAAGCTTAACCTACAGGATTTTTATTACATTATTGTGTTCCCATTTTTTTCTCTCTTATTATTCATTTTTCGAGGTTTCATAGCTAAAGCTAAAAATGTAGTATTACTGTTATCGTATGTTTTTTTATAAATTAATCGTATGTAAATAGATAATGTCAATTAAAATTCAAAACATAAAAGTTTTCTTACTTATTTGTGTTTATGAAATTTGTTAATGTTATGATTTGAGATGTTTATTAGATCTTAATAAAAATTTGAAAATTTATTGTATAGATAAGAATCGTTTATATCATACATGAAATGCCACGCCTCCTATTATCTGTAAGTCTCAGTCTCATAATCACAAATATTTAAAACATAATCGTTTTTCCCAGCTTCAAAGAACATCTCAAATGTTGAATGTCCTATCTACACTGCCATGCGCTAGCCTGTCTGACTTTCTGCCTTTGCCTTGTAGACGGCTTACGTATCCCGGATCAGTCCTACAGGCCCCTTCTACGTATTAATATAATCGCGGGCACGCTTTATTTTATACTCCCCCATCCCACAGGACCTCAGTCAGATGTATGGCAGTTATAAGTCACACGAATTAATCCCTATCACTTGACAATAAAATGAAAGTAACATCTCAAGAAGTTAATAGAAATTTATTACGTCTCAAAGATGGGATTTGTAAATAATTCATCGTAAGGTTTTCCTGCACGACCCCTTTGTAAATTTTGAATGGACTTAAAAGGAATTTGATGACGGATTACGGACTACGGTTGGTAAATGTAACAGGCATAAGTAATTAGGTATTGACTTGGGTCCTCTTTAAGCGCCGTCTTTAGGATTATTTCGTTGAAAATTAATATTATATTAACATCTCTCGCATGGGTGTTTCTTACCTTTACATCTGTTATAAAAAACAAAAATCTACGGAAAATTCGTCAATAATAATCATTAAGCTTACTAACAAACTAAATGTTTAGCTTGCTCTTGCTAGCCATAGTCACAGGTGGACTCACGTCTCAGGCGAAGTGACAAAAAGTGCTTTCGTATGACGTCACTAATAGACAGCATCCGCAGTCCAACGGGCTAATTCAGTTCAAATCTCATCAAAATCGAGTTCACTCAAATAATTTTCCGCTATACCGCCTCCTTATTGCCCGTTGCATCGCGGACCACATTTCAAACAAATTGAAAATCAATTTAACGAGGGGCGCTATGAAATAGGTGGGCGACGTTCCCAAGAAACTGTCCTGAGTAACATAGGGTAGAAATAGGAAAATACATCACCTTAAAACGAGTAGGGAAGATTCATATCAGCCAGGAAATTCGAGTCGCGTCCTGTCTCAAACGGAGTGGATTTTTTAAGGAAACTAACTCACCTCCTTTCACATATGTACTTCTGATTCATGAGTTTTATCTACCATGAAATGTGCGCCTAAGAATTGAATGTTACCGGCTTGTCGCCGCGTCTGAATTAATGGGGATCCGAATTGGTGTTAGAGTTGCGTACTGGGAATATATGAAAAAAATGAAAGACGCCATTTTTATTTTGTCATTCGTTTTCATCCCTACCATTTTTCTTAAGAACATAAAATTAAATATGTACCAAACTGACAATGATAAAATAGCAGTCGAAATCTATATGGTTAACTATAGTTAACTATATTTAGATATATCTAACGTTAAGCGATGTGACATCGCTGTAATCATAGGGAATCTCAAAGGAATCTATTGGTTGTTCTAGCATAAGTACTAGCTATGTTAGTCTATCCAGTGTTTAGCATAATTACAAACTTTTGCTTTCACTGAGCATAACGTAAAACGGGAACATAGATAAAACTGGACAGTGAGATGAATATACCATGTATTTTTTCATTGAGTTGACAAAAATAAAAATACTTGTACAGGGTGAGTCAAATCAATGAGCCATGGAAGAAAAGTTTTATAAACATTCATGTGGTGTAATATTTTTAATTAAAGGATTGAGTGTGAATAAAAGTAACTTGCCTCAACTAGGAATCCTTGAATGATCATCTTGGTTCTCATAATGTCAATCAATGATAATAATGAATGATAACGAACGTACCACATAGCAATATTTTATTTGACGTAGGTACCAAAGAGTGCTAGAATATTATGGAATAGAGAGCTAGAATATTCTGAAAGAATGCGAAAAATGTAAAAGTTTTGTTTTTGATAGTTTTACACATGCTTACTACAATGATTTGATGTTTAATAGTGATTATAATCACTTCTGTCTCCTGCTGTTTGCTTTCAAAGGTTATAACGCAATTAATATTACTTTTAAAATAGATTTTATTCTTGGAAATTTTGTCACTTTTTATCTAGAACCGATTTATTTGAAACAGCCTGTATATCCACTACTAGGTAGGACGTAATCAAACAGACGCCCCAGGCGAAAGTCCTCCTCATCCTTGTCCGTCTTTTATTGTTCCATATTTGAGTAGGATGTTGGTTAAAATTGCATCAAACTTAAGGGTGAATAATACAGCGAATGCATAACTCAATTTTCCGCATAAAAATTGGCGTTCTTTGTAGCAGTTGATTCGCTCGCACCCCATTGCAGCGATACAACGATTATTATTTCGTTCGAAAACCCATCAAAAGTTACAATTGAAAAGTTAAAGTATTCCGTGCGGACTAGGCCTCCCCGATATGTGCCGGGAATGGTGTGTGAATATTCTTTTGTGTGCCTAGCCTATATTATAACATCTATTATTTTATTTTATTTATTAAGGTTTACCAACGCTTATGTATAATAATACTTATTCTAATTTCAAATTTCTAGGTAGTTATCTGGCTAATTACCACAAACAATTATACGCAAAAACAATTATGATTCTATTTTGTATCATCACCATCACCAGCCTATATTAGTCTACTGCTGGACCCAGGCCTCTCCAAAAGGAGGATTATGGCAAAATCCTATTTTGTATAAAAATATACAAATAAATCAATTAGGTAGTATTGTGTTTGTATTTTGTAAACGGCATTTGTAGGGTTCTGTAGGAAAACACTGTTAAGTCTTCCTACATAATATAAAACTTTAAAAATCTATAGAAAATACATTAAACGTAAAACCTGAAAGTTTACAAGAGGCATTGAAGAGTTCTACTATCCACATATCCATTATCAGATCAGCATGATGGTATCAAATTATTGTAGTGTCATCCGAATATTATTTACAAAGTTATAAGTTGATAAGACAGTCAATTTGTAACTATACAAGTGAAGCTAATAAAAAAAGACAAAAATCGCTTTCAATTCTTAGAAACTCAGACCCAATTTCACCAAAGTCAAAAACAGTTTTACTTCGATATTTTTGGGTTTTCTGTGGGCTGCCAATTGCCATGGTATTGTTTAGAGTTCATGTTTAAGCTCCTGTTTAGTCACTTTATAGAGTATTTCTCGTTTGACGGACTGACAGTGGTATAACTTGTAATTGACCGTTTTAACAATTTAATATATTGCTATAAATGGACCTTCGTACATTTCCTTCTATGAGCTTTAAATTCCTACAAATATTATACATGCGAAAGTTTGTAAGTATGGATGGATGTTTGTTACTCTTTCACGCCAAAACTACTGAACGGATTTGGATGAAATTTTGCATACATATAAAATATGATCTGGATTAACATATAGGAAACTTTTTATCCCGGTTAAATGTTCCAGTGGGATATATGGAATAAACTAAAGATCACGCGAGCGAAGTCGCTAGCAACAGCTAGTATAAAATAAAAATGAAACATGAGTAACTATTTTTTTTAACTTACAACTACTGCTTGTAATGATCATGACAATTGCCCTTCCATAAAACCTATTTTACGATTGAAAACTAGGGGCGGAAAATCACCGATGCAGTCGATAAAAAATAAACAAACCATTGAATTTAACAAGTAATTCGTATTACTAAAACATGTATGACATATCGTGGTCCTTTCTTCGATTTATTAATTTAGTTCTCATTTAGGAATATGTATAATTTAGTTCTCATTTAACAACATCACCATTCGACTATAGCGAAATTGGCACTATCGGCAGCAACGCTAAACTAATTAAAGATTGTTGATATTGATTCACTATCATCGTATTATAGCAAGACAAACTTTTCCATTAGCTTAATTCCAAATGATAGAACTATTTGTTAATTAAATTCACAGCAAGTTTTAATTCAAAAAATAACTCAATTGAAATAATAAGAAGAGTACAAAAGATCGAGAAAGCACCGCGCACTTTATTCACAGTTCTGATTATACCGTTTTCATTTTGTTCAAGTTCATAAAAAAATAAAATCGATAGTATACACTCGAAGGAACTTATCTCGTTCCGCGCTGCATTCCAAAACAATTTTATTAAACTTTTCACCCGCCCGGCTATTGTTGGAGCGAGACTCGCTGCAACTTCCCTAAATTCTTTTCTCGACAGTTTTTTTTCTAAAACAAATTACCCAACCCTCCTGTGCGCACCTTAAAACATGAACGCACCGCCCTGAATAATTAATACAATGGAAGGTTAAATTCGTCTAAGTGTCAACTTTCCCCTAACTTTTAAAAATACGACACCATCAAAAGTGCGGTCTCCTTCGGCGTCTAGACCTTTTATCTCGCCGAGGGTTGTTTATTTAATTTCGCTTATTTTATTGGGATTGACAATGATTTAGGAAAACTTTTTTCGTCGACACGTCACTCGGAATATATTTCCGAGTTCACAAAGTGCAAGCCTTGATCCTGATTGACGAATTTATCCTGTACAAAAAAATATTCATCGAAAACTTTCCTTTGGAAACATAAGCTTGCCAAACAAATTCTGACATCGTAGGGTGAATCGACGAATTATTGAGCAGAGTGCAGGAGTACCTTAATGCAATGTTTGAGTAAGGGGTACTAATAAAGTAAACATGTAATTTTGAAAGTATACAAATCCTCAGAGACGTAAGTTTTGATGAGATATATTTTTAATTTTTCAAACGTTTAATTTACACATCAAAATTCTGTATACAAACGCAGCATTAATTGACTAGAATATGCAGAACGTTAAATTTACTAGAGAATTCCAGGTATTGCACGGTTAAATATTCATAGTTATGGAATAACTATCAAAGTTTTCGGCTACCGTTTGTCCCAAAACAACTGCAACCAACCTAACTTATTTTCGACAGAACTCTCAACAAAACACTTGGCAAGCCACGTGACTGATTCCAGATATTGCAAGTGCAAATCCATTAAAAGTACATAGTTTTTTATAGTTCCACGTAAGCAATGCCCTTTAAATCCCGACAATAATTTCCCTTGGGGCCGTGGGCTGGCCTTTGACAGGGGCGGTGGACAGCAAGGGTGAAGGGCTAAGAACTTAGCAATACCCAGCTAGGGTCAATCCTCAGTCATTGTTACTGACGTTTATGGTCACCGAAAGTTCATTGAAAAGGTCACTCCGGACCGGGGCCATAGACCGTAATTTCGCAACAATTAATATTGAATAAAAGCCTTACAGCGAGAATATAACGCTTATCCGAGAGATATGAAATTCGTTAGCAAAGATTTATTATAAACTGCGAATTGCTTAGGCCGGTCAGGGTTGAGAGTTGAGATATTATTCATGTACCTTAAAGTTTTGAGTGCTTCTATTTTCATTGCTAAGAAACAATACCTTTGTACTAATAAATCTAATATAACAGTAACTGGAATAACTTCTAAAATAGAATTTCATACTTTATTGTTGTAACTTACTTACTTGTAGTTACAGTTTGATTGTTTTTCTGGATTATCATCTTCAAAGATATGCATTTTGTAAACATATTTTTATTGACTTAGCAGCTGATAAAAAAATGGCCTAAAAAATATGGTTATCATATAATTTCAACAAATTTTCTACTCTGTAGTTCATGGTATCGTAGCAGACAAACAGACAACCAATACAAAACTGTCAGACAGGTATCAAGGTTAAATGAACTAGACATATCTAAAAGACCTCAAAAACTAAGGGTATTCAACATGAGTCTTTGCGGCGACGCGCAGGCACGAAGCCAATATTTCCCTGTTGTATGAAATGCAAATACAATTTAAAAAGTTTACATATTTTCTCAGTGAAACTGAGAACTCGCGTGCCTATAGACCTGGACCGTAAGCACAGTAAAAGAGAAAATAAATCTTTGTGGGTATTAGGAGATATAATGTTTTCGGAGCGAAACAATGTCGGCTGTTTTGCAAATGCTGTTATGTATTTATGATATTAAGTCTGCGGACAAAGAGTTTAAGTAAATTGTGTTATCATAATTTTTTAAAAGGGTATGTCTTGTAAAACTGAGTCGAAAAGCTTAAAACTGCATGACCTGACCATACACTCACTTTTTAAATATTTTTATCATAGTTAAGTCTGCCTATATATAATATAAAACTCACAAAACATTTAGCGCTACTAATATATTAAACAATACTGAAAAGTATAATAAACGTAATTGTCACTTCATTATCGCAATACTCAAGCAGTTCATATTCATGTGTTCGTGTTAACCGACGCTGGAGCATGTGAACGTGTTAAATAATTCACTGACTAAACACACACCTGCTATTGAGCTAAGTGCTAGAGCATAGAAAATTAACACCCATAAGGAATTCCAATTTAACCTCCTTTAATCTTTAGTTTCTAGAAATACGAACCGCTTCCTTCGGATATTATTCATTTACGCAAATGCGAACAAATATTTAACTTGGTCTGTGTCTTTGCACTGGCCCTCTTAAATCGTATTACCAGGGCTAATATAGAAAAGTTATTCAACAAACTCTTTTGAAAGTTCAAAGTCAAAAGCCTCCCTCGATGTAATAATCCTTCGCCGCCTTTCAGACCCGGCTCCTATTCTGAATATCGATAGACAATCGCCTGCTGAATTTTTTAGCTAAACGCAACTTGACAATTTTTTTTGAGCAAGAATTGGGACTTACATAAATCAATTTTTATTCATAAAACCCTGTCTATTCTATAAAGTTGCTGGACTAAAATGTAAATTGTTCAACAAAAACCTGCTGAACGGGTCAGAAACACTAGAGATGCATTTAAAAATAGTTTCAGATGCCTCAACAAATTTCAAATGTTGTTCAAAGTTAGTTAAGCCATTTGAATACGGAAAACTTTATTCGCGAGAAGATTAATAAAACGAGTTGAGAAGTTTGCCCCAGTTAACATGGCATAGATGTGTCCATTCAACGCCCAACATTAATATTCTCGTAATGTCAAAGAATGAACTGGGGCCAATGTAAAACAAACTTCCTAAGGACAAAGCATAAAATAAGGATTCATAATTCAAATCGAAAAAAGTTTCTCGGGCCCGGTAATTTTTCCCATCTTACAGCAAGTTTTGCCTGAGGGGTCGCGAGTCGGGGCTGAAGAAAATCTAAGAGAGGGTTTACATTTTTAGCCTTTCGCCGTGTCTCCTCTTCACTTTATATCGTCTTTTGATTACTCTCTCAACAAGTTATGCATATTGTAAGAGTGTTCGGCGGCGTCGGTTAGAAGAATTTTCGGCGTCTCCTTTATGCGACGTCTTTCCGGCGTTGATGTCTCATTTTTCATACCTTTTATCTCTGCTCTCTTTATTATGAACGAATTTTGTTTTGACGATCATAACGTGGTTAACCTATGCCTTTGTTGTAGATTCGTTTTTGTTGGAAGGTCATCTGAATAAGTGATACGTGAACATAAATTGGCGTAGAAATTCTTTAAACCTGTGTTAACACTCTATTCGCTGTTAATTCCCTTTAAGACCCGATCCACCCTAATTGTTATCGGGCCGCCCGACCTTTAATGGTGTTTCTAATGCGTCTAATGTATTTTGGGGACATTTTGCAGCTTGCTCGAGGCCATTTTTCTGTTTGTATGAGCCCAACTCAGCCCTTGTCCGTAGTCCGGGTAACTGTATTATCTGCAAATATGTTCCCAATTTCTATTGTCCAGTTGTAATGTGCGTGAGTGGCGATGGTGGTGCGAAGCGAATGTGATGAACATAAATAAGAGATATCGGGCGAAGGCCCAGAGAGTGCGTCCAACAAATGCTCCGATGCATCTTACTTTATGCCTCTCAACAGCAGAGGGTGGCCAGAACCCTTATTCTATTAGGTTATCTGTATTCATGCTGATATTATTTATTTTTCTACGGGCACTGGTTTTGCAGTTGATGTAAAAATTTAAATTTGAATTTGAAAAGAAAATGACAATCTGTTAACTTAAATAAGATGAATTACCTAACACAAAGATATTTGGGTAACCCAAAGAGTTGAAGAATAATTATTACAATATTTGCAAAAGCTATACAAGTATAATCTTTATTTCGATTTCCTTACGGTCCTTAAAGAAACAATATGAATGGTCAACCAGGAGTCCAATAAAAGTCACTGAAATCGATGGCCCTATAAGATTTTAGCCCCAGTTTAATATCGTACAAATAACCCGAATATGTTTTATTCAGAACTTTACTGCTTAAAGTATTATGGTAAAAAATCATTGAAAGTAAACAATGCTCTCGAGTCAGCGGCACTCGTAAATGTTCCCATAAACGTAGGAAGGCGGTAAATTAGATTTTATTTCTTAAACAATTTGCGGCCGGACGCAGACAAAGGGCACAGGGACGCAGGTTTGATACCGTGGTCAGCAATTCAAAGGTTTATGCGGGCACGTTTATTACTTACCTATACGTTTGAGGGATGTTGCCGTTTCGCTGATTTACTATCGATAATTTGATCCGTCGCGTCTCCTCAATTGAAATTAGTAAGGGCTCTGTAAATGACAGTAAGGCTGTAATTTATTATAAGAATGGAACTTTTTGGGTTAACTAATACGAGGACAACACAGTTATAGTCAGTTTTATTGCTGTTGTACAGGACACATGTGATTAAAACTATATTATTGAACAACATAAATGCTTTTAAAGTGTCAATGTAACATAGAAAAACCTCAAGATAAAATAAACACTATAGTATTATAATATTAGAATTACGTAACTGAGAATCTCATTGAATATTTCACTAAGTACATACATGTGGTATTAAACCCTATATTAAAAATATCGATATCGATGATTTCACTTCCGCGTCCCGCGCGGGTAACATTGTGGTAAGTTCGCAGTGACCACTGGCCGCCCCAATCGGCGGGCATTGTCCGGCTGGTCTTGTGCGCATTAAAACGCAGTTAACCGTTCTTTATTGTTTTATCTGCCCGCTCCAATAAATGTCGCCTGGGAACGTTATGCCATACCATTCCACGATTTCGATCCCGTAATTAAACCAGCCCTTTATTACACAAATTTGCTGCACTTATATTACTTAATACGGACCTTTAATTGTGGAATCCCTAATCTATGGCGGTCCAAGAAATAAATTTCACTTAACAATAGGCTCGATTCAAAACGCTACTGCCCAGAGCGGTGGACTTTTCTAAGAATTAAGTTTTTTTTTTTGTTTTAAAATGTCAAGCGTCGCGAAAAGTTTTAATTAACGGAATTAATTACTTTTCAACTCTGTCTTCTAAATCTATTGGAAGAGAGTAATTAGACCATTTGTTATGACTGATTATCTTACGCTAACTTTTATCTTTTACACTTAACACAAATTATATCTATAATTGGACTAATTTATGTGGAGACTATACATTAATTATGCAATATACACGCTTAATATATTTTTTTAAATATGCACTTATAAATGCAATTTACAACAATCTTTGTTTACTTAATCGGCAAGTAAAAATCGTTGTCTTGATATTAATCCTTCGCTAAGTAATACGTGTTTGATCGCAAAGAAAACAAAGGCAAGATAACAAAGCGGCCGCAGCGCCATTACGCACCCCGATCCGTAGGAGTGATCTAATAAAACATTCAAAGGCCAAAACGGGGAAAACACCAAATCAGATTGTCTCAAAATCACACGAGTGACGGCGTAGCGCGACGGGGCCGTGCATTTATTATTCAAAGATCCTGGAATACTTTCCGACGTACTCCAAACTAACTTGTGATCTATACTTGTTTAGCCGCTGATACTGGCATTGTTTATACGTCAACTCTTAGAATGCGCCAACTTTTATCGAATTTAGTGTATCACTTTTATCGATAAAAGTTTTGTGCTGATATACATCACTAAATGATTTCATGTAGTAAGAGACAATTAATTTTAGCAACAAGTGCCTTTAATATATTGTAAAATTTCTTTGGCTAAAAATCTCTTTTAGAAATACAAGACAACTGTTTCTGATCCATCCATATTTTATTAAATATTTTGCAAATTAAATAGTAAGTAATTGTTTCTTAAAATAGATAGATTTGTAGATAGGACTGACCTTTAAAATTACTACTCTAGGTCTTTTAGGTGTGTGTATTTTTAAAGGTTGAAGTTATAACATACCTCATTCGCTACATATTTATTTCCACTTTGATCTCCAAATTACAAACCGAAGCGTTCACCTTCAATTTGCAGTGCAACTACAAAGGAGCATAGGGGAATGATTCTGCCTGCGCCAGCATTATAGTAAGTAATTCCTGTAATTATAGCGGAAATAGCGTCTGTGATAATTGTTAAATTGAGCTCTCTCGCGCGACGATCACGGAATTGGCATTTCGTCCACACTTCAGCAATTATCGACTGGAAAGTTTTCTACCTCTGAATGCTGAGCTATTACGGGACTAGAAAACTGTTCAAATCTAACTTTACACTTATAACGGCTACCAACTTTGATGCTGCAGTTTTTTTTTAATTCGTCTTCGGAACTTGAACGAAAATTGACTCTTGGATTGTGGAGAAATGCGGCGATTTTTCCCATCGCAATCTTTTTTATCTTTCGAATTGATGTTACTTAGTTTGATTACGTTTTATATCAAAGATATATTTGAATATTCCAACTAAAAAAAAACAAGCTCAAAATCAAGCTATGCATTTCTGCTCAGCCTTAATTGCACGATCCCTGAAGATCCCTTCAGCAAAACTATATTATATAATAGCAAAGACGTATCTACATTTGTTACCTACCTACGGCTAAATGTCAAGCTAATACATTGTGCAAGTCAATTAGTGTCTTTTACAGAATCATAACTCAAAACAAATCTGAATAAATGTTAGAAATTCAAAAAAACATGCCAATAACATTTTAATTACATCGTATTTCTTGTGCCTAAAATTAATACGTCCATTTCAGGCTCTTGTTATACAAACTTTAAAATTGAACTTAACGTCGGGTGCAGTAAACGCTTTTACTAACGTTTTTGAAGCATCCCCCATGCAAAGAGCCAAACTTCTAATTAATTGTAAGATTTTAATCATGCTACTGGCAGTAGTAGTACATTACTGCAATATTATTTCTATTCTATTTTCAACCTTACTTCTTCAACTTAAGAATAAGTTGATTACTTCTCACGACTGTTTACGTAATGGGCCGTTTAATTTCTTCTGCCCCAAGCTAATGCGTAATTGCAAAATTTTAATCAAGGGTGTGAGGGAATTATTAAATTATGCATCCTGTCGTATGCACTCGAGGATTATAAATCTTAGGAGTTTGTTTAGGTAATGCCTAGTAGCAGTTTCAAGGGTAATAAATGTGTCTACCCCGTGCTGTGCAAACAAGCTGAGTTGTTTAGTTGGCAAAACCTTTTCGCTAGTTAAGCCCGGAGTGGTTACTATCATTGCTTCTGTTTTAAAACATCTGTTTTGTGCTTACCTACTCGAAAATAGTTAGCTCTTCTGGCGATTGTTGTAGTTATTTACCTGTAATATGCAGTTCTCGTGAATAAATTATGTAAATTTTTGAAAAAAAAATACATTATATATATTAAAAAACAGTGGCCGATTACAATATCACCGAATACATGGAGCAAAGAGATTACTTGTATGCATTTTCTACTATTTTTGCAGTCGTGATAAAAAGTTTCAATATTAAAACAGAATCACGATGAAATCAACAAAATCTCCAACGCATGTACCATGATGCTGCGTTATGATAAAGACGTCTATTGCCCAACACGAAACCGCACTCAGTCAATTCCGTTAACCGTCCTTCAAAAGTGAGGAAGCTCAGACAGACAGTAATAAAGTTCGCTTTACGTGCTTCTGTAGTTTCTCGACGAATAAACTTAACCCTGCACCGTCTCTCTGGGACCATTTCAAACCTCCTTGCGCAAAAATAAAATTAAATTAGGCCTGGATCTTCGCAAATGAATCTCGCCGAATCGGGCTCGTGTCGGGCCAAGATCAAATAATTTCATGAAAATGAACCCGAGGCATATTTAATTAACTCGACCTCCCCTATAAAGTGTACAAGAATTCCCCAGTTAAACATTAGCATTCGTCAGGAATTTAATTCGCACAACGGACAATATTTATTAACACTTTTTTGAGTTAACATTCTATTTAACCCTACACATGACTCTAGTAATGAAAAGGAAAGCAATCATTTTTATTGGATATCCTTTTTACTAGAGAAGCTTTAATTACGTCGAAGCGCGAGGTGTGTACCGGGTTGTGGAGTTGGTGCGATCACGCGCGAACTGTTTGTTGTGGTTGTAATATCAGCGAAACCATCGGTTGATCGCTGATTTCAACTACATAATTTATCATCGGACATTTATCGCTTTATGTATCGGCTCAGACGCGCTAACTCGCCACTATTTGTTTGCGAATATCCAAACTTACACGGCCCGCACAGCCAGTCGATCCTATTTAATTCACTTAGCGGGAGAACAACAAACAAGTGGACGTGATCGAACTAACGTCTAACAAGAGCAGATGCGTATAAAAATTAAGGGCGTATCTGAGCTAATCAAACATTAAGCCGTACCTGGGGGTCGCTAAATAAATAGCTGAGGTAAATGAAAAACAGCCACGTTCGAACGGTGCGAATTCGGAGGCAATAATAAATATGCATAGCGCGTCTATGCCGCATCCTCTGTGATTAGTCGTGTGGGGGCGCGGGTGGCCCCTCGGCAGTGATACGGATAGGTGAGTGATAGCGGGGGCTGAGAAACTAAGGAGCTCCAGCTAATAACGTGTGTTGTATCGGCGAATTTCTTGGATATTGCCAATATAGCCCGATCACGTGTGCGCACAGTTTTGTCTCCGCAGCAGCGCGTGTCGTGCGCTTGATAGCCAATAAATAATAAATGAAACATCGGCTTTGTAGAAACGTTCCCATCCTAAATGTCACACGCGGCTTTAGATATTGACTCAATTAAGAACACGACTGGTATTCGAATTTCAATATTGCTGGGGATCATAATAATTTACTACAGCTTGCAGACGTTTGTGTAATCAAATACGATTAGCAAAAACCCAAAGAGCTTATTTTCACGTTAATTATGTTTTTCACAAAAAGAAGACATGAAAGATAAAGTCCCAAAGTTTACGCCCTGCATTACAAATACATCACATTTTTAGTACAGAACCATAAAGATTTACTGCATCAAAGCGGAAACAGGTATGTGCACTTTATTGCCCCTAGGTTCGAGATGCATTATATTTGGGAGTTATATGCTCCAGTGAGTCGTCTCCCGTAGAAGAATTACTCCCAAGGTAAAGGGAAACCGAGGAGCCACTCAAAGAGGTGTACTATACCATGATGCGGACACCACGCCGAAATGTATCTATTTACCAACGCGGAAGGGTGGAAATGGCATGATCAATTTTGACAGTTCAATATAAGACAGTGCTATATTCGTACGAATCCACTTAGCTGCCTGAAAGCCCGTAAAGATAGATAACCATCAACATGTTTTAAAGCTTTGATCTTCGAAGATATATTAAACGTTAATTACATATTTACAACGAAATATAATACGTCGGTTCGTATTTTATTCACATAATCTGATAATTAATAATAACACATAAATGAATAATAACCAACCATTATAGTTATTTAAACTATGATATTTATTCTCATCATAATTTATGTCTCATTACTACCGTGTGCAGCAATGTATGCCAATACTCCTTATAAATTATCATTACTGGTATTGCTAGTAAATAACTGGTACAGATTACACAATGGCAACCGTGATTGCAGGATTAGCCGGGTCTTCGTACCTCGTATTTATTGTTATGGCAGCTAGATTGCTCGCGTCGCCGAAATCAAATTAGAAGGTCCGATGCGGTCCTAAACAAATTTCAATTTTCAATTATTACTCTGTAGGAGTACCCGCCTCCCCAGAGGTCCTATCTGACTTATTGCACGGACGCCTCAATAATGTATTCAGAATAATTGTACGTCGTACAGGTCCGATTGAATCCGTCCCCCCAGAGATAGAAAGTTTTGACTTATTGCATTACAACTTCGACGATTACGCGGCCCGAAAACGAAATCAGTCAATAGCGGGAGACAAATGGCAAATGTACTTTGTTCAGCAATCTGTCATTGATTTTGTTTGATATAAAATTAAATGAACATCTCAAGACGATTTCAAATACCAGAAGATTAACCATTAACTTTAAATAAAGCAGTGTTGTTTATACGTCAATTTCTTTACATAAAAGACAAAACAAGGTTGAAGTATTTTTAAAGAAACTCCTATATTGGAACGTGATCATTTTGCTTTGGCACGTCGCGTCATCGAGAGCACTTGCCGCGTCACGCTACTTATTGATTTCGTGCAGCAATAAAAGAATCGACGCCGACCTTAGCCTCCCCATATACTTTTTCCAGTTCAATGAGCATAAATTGCAATAGGATTCCACGCGGTAGATGCTCCCAAATATTTCTTAGAGACCGTCACTATCTTCCTCGAAGAAAAGGTGCAAAGATTTACCTGAAACCCTCATGGGCTATCGGTTAACATTAAAATATTTATTTTTCAATAAACCTTTGGTGCGGGGGTGACGGGCGTCGGAAAAACCTCGCTGATTTTCTTACTCACAGTCGAACGGGCATAATCCCAATAAATCACGTTTGCCGGAGCAAATATAAAGCTCGAATCACGGCCTAACGTAGTTTATTGGTAATTTTTAGTCAAACAGTTGTAATGATGTCTTTACGTGGAGTGTGGGCACAGCGGGCCGGTTCTGAAACGCAAAATCCTATGATTGAAGTTTACGCAATTCGTTGCGTTTGCTTAAGATTTTATGTAAATTATTTTTGAAGCGCTGCCAAGTCTCTGAAAAAACTCTCCGTATAAACGAGTACCTAACAAATTACACGCAAATAACTTTCAACATAAATAAAACGCTATCGGAGACGTCTTGAGTTTCCATTTGAAGTATTTCATCGTTTTCCTGAAGCGGTAAGTAAACAATCTTTTTCTACCTGTTTAATTCCGTTATCGTAAGCGTCCAAATCAGCGAAGTATGAAAACTAACAGATTCGAGGTAACATATTGAAAGGGAACCCTTGCTCATTCAGTCGACAATATGAAGCCAATAGTTGTATCGCATCCTGCTCCGATGAATACTTACGCAAACAAGGAATAACAAGTGGCCGTATAAAGGTAACAAGGCGGGTCTCCAATATGACGGTGCAAGACAAACAGGTACAATATCAGGGAGATCCATAGTCGACACCGGCGGTATCAATAACCGAACCGCCAAGGTGGGGGAACCGCACCGCGCGTGCTTCGAAGAGATTGCCGCCGATTACAGCACTCGATTGCTAACCGCGCAAGTGGGCTTATTCTCTGCACTCTGACTCACTGTTTATTAAAAACTATCCCTTGATTAATTCGATATTATTAATAATTGTGCGTTAAACACTATAACTATTAACATACTCTAAAACTTACATTATTATACCACGAGTTACTAAACAATACAATTTGGTATATGTGTCACTCCATATTCAAAAACAGCCAAAAAAGTATTATTTTTTAAAATCAGGATTCATACAAGGCCTTTTCGTTTAGGGCCATCGAATTATAAATTCGCGAATCGCAATATAACAAATTTTAATTCATGGATAATATGCCAATACTCTCCGCGCCAACTTAGCAATTATGCGTCAAGTGCAATGAAAATATGGAAATAAACAGCTCATTTGATTTTGCAATAAAACATTATCTCGTTGTGCTGTTCAAAGCAGCACAATATTAAAAATGGATCCATTCCGGCGTGGTTAAGCCCAGATAATCAATAAGCAGTTTAAACAATACGCAATAAAGCTCAATATAGTGTTTCGAATATTTCGTTTCCCTGAGCGCTCCCATTAGTGAAGCAAAGAAAATCCGTGCTATATTGCGAGATTGAAAATCAAACAATGCGAGCGTTGTAACATAATACCATTCGTTATTAAGACACAAATGTGGCATTAGAGGAAAATAAAGCACAGGCGAAACTTGCTGTCGCTCGAGGGGAAGGCGACACACAAAATGTTTATAGAGAGAACAGGGTAAGGGGTAATGCTCGTAATAAAATTTTATACACCTTAATATTTCGCCGAACGATGAGTCGAGGCGTGTGTGAAATTATGTACCTAGCGCGGTGGTGGAATTTACTACTCGCGGAGAGAAGCGAGTGCACTGCTTGTTTTAACGGGTAAACAAAACTGCTTTTGCTACATCTTACATTCTTCTAATCCATATTTTATCCCAGCTCTAAAAGGTTAAAGCCATTTAATAACGCTGCTTTATAATCTAATTCCACTTTGATGTCACGGTAAGATGTGAAATATAAAGTGAGTGTAATTGAAGCTGGTTTCTTTTAATGGCAGGCTTAGGGTAAATTAATCCCAATAGGCGATCATGACGTGTCGAGTAAACAAACATCCCCCGGAGCGACTTCGCTCGCATAGACACCATTTCACTCTTGAGATAATTTATGCAAATGAAATTCACATTACCCTGTTTCCTATTCGAAGCCGAGCACGCGGCCTGACATGTTTTCGGAGCATGTTTATTACTGCGTTTTGTCTTTATTATCTCATCTCTCCCGTCACTACTCCCAACTCGTGTATCGTCGCGCCGCCCGACATATTTCATAATTTTTGCCGCTCTCGCTTGGAAATCCGTTTTTATATCCTACTAAAAGCTATCTGATATAGTGCACACACATACATTCTAGTTCAAATACAAGCGGCGTTATTAAAATACATTTCAATTTAGCGGTGCCCGACGGTAACTATATTCTCTCTAAAAGCGGATGCTAAACGCATAATACTCCGCGAAGATTGAAAAACTTAATAAACTCGACAAAGCGATAACAGAAACTAGGACCTGGTTTTATGAGTGATTTACGAAAAACGGTTCTAACACCGCAGAATATTTTCGATATTACCATCGGGGTCCTAATAAAGGCGTGGCAGTTTTAAGAGCGCGTTTCGTAAAAATACGGTGTCGCAGAAGTTTTCTTTATTAGTTTCCCCCTTTAATCCGGCCAGGCGTATCCCAATGTCTTTATGGCGAATTTTCAATCTGACTCTGGGCGGAAGCCAATAAGAAATCAACTATTTGTTCCCTGATTCCGTGCATCGGTCGGGGAGCCTCGCTTCTTTACGACTTCTTTTACGATTGGAGGTGCATTCGGAATTAGTCGGCGCGGCGTCGAGAGAGCCTTTCCGTGTCTGAAGACGAATGCTAAAAGGATTACAATGACTGAGTTTGCGTTAAATCTGAAACTCAAACTTTTATTGCATATACCAAAGATTTTTATTTGGAAGTCACAGCCATAACTCGGGCCGACACAGCGACGTGCAGATACTTTGGCCTGCAATGAAGCGCGTAATACCTGCCTTTAAATCACTGAAGTTTCCTCAACACAGACGAGAATGTTTCCGATATTGTTAACTTTTCCTTCGAACATTTTCCGCATTTTAAACATAATGGGCAATGTGAATACATTTTTGAAACACGTGCAGTCACAAGTTGAAACTCATAAAAATGTGTTGCTTTTATGAATAAAGTAAGTATTTTTAAATAAGTTTGTAGAGTAAAGAAAATTGTATGTTTATTAGCGATTCGAATTGCTAACAAAGTGTGTTTGCTATAACCTAATAATTAATTCTCGCAATAGTTAATGATAGTACTTAGGTGGGGATAATAAAGCGAAATTAATGAGTATTAGTGGTGGAATTCAGCTGTATAATTAATTAGTAACGTAGTTATGCTTTGATATTACCCTCTTATTTAATTATACATGTATTTAACATTATCTGCGAAAAATACTAATGTTCATGTTAATCAAACCAAATGAACTTAATTATGTTAAATTATGTATTTGAAAATAAATTCGTTAATAAGTAAATAAGTCGCTTAAATTGTGTGATGAAATTAATAGTTCCAAAATTAAATAACACTCATAACACTTTTGTAGTTCCTGGTGGTTTGGAAGGAAGTGTGTTGTAAATAAATTAAAAGTTGCGGTAAATTTTTGTTACTTTTGGAGCGAAAAACATCATATTTAATTTCTTTTATTTCATTTGTTTACAAAATCAACCAGTTCTTAAGTATTTGATTACAGCCAGTATTTGATTTACATTTTGCTTAATTAATTTGTTAATTTAAAAAAAAAACACTACTACATAGAATCTAAAGTATAACAGCTGTGCGGTGGCAGCGTCAAAAATGTATTGTATTTGTTATTACGTTTAGATTTGAAAAAAATATGTTCGGCTCTGAAACTAAAAGAAATTAACTGTACATAGTAAGTATAATATCTATAGGTCTAATTTTCAGGACACGGAGGCTAAAACCAAAATAAAAAAGCTATTGCAAAGGCGCATTTTTTATATCTTACCTTAAACTCTGAAGTCATAACTCTCCGTTGTGAAAGTAAAGAGTGACGTGTTATTTAAAAATTAAGACCATAAAGAGGGATGGAGTCGCGATATAAGCTCTCACGTTAACCCTCTATGAGGCAGAGTGCATGTTGAAAATTTTCATTGGTTTTTCGACCTTATGATAAGGGATTAAGGTTTAAACTATGACGTCTAATATACCGACAGAGCCCAAAGCCGACAAAGGGTTAATACTTTACTGCAGTGTGAGATTACTCAGTTTTCTTTTACGACATTCTTTTAATCGCTCTAAGTTCCATCGACCCTCCGCTGGAAGACTCCTATAAACTCGCATTGATGTTTACTCTTTATTACACTTTGAAATTGATATTTACTTTGTAATTTTCCACGATATACTAGTATTATACAACGTGTAACTGCAAATACGCAAAAGTTCTTAGAGGGTGCGTTATCATTTGTATGGGAAACCTATTATATCCATGTTGTTCCCCTCTAAAATTTGTTGTATCTATTTAAACAGCTGTTTTATTTTTTTATTTTTGCGTATTTGAAATTATACGTTATATATAGACAGGTGCATATTATAATTACATTTTTATTACGTATACAAATAACCCGCAGAATATTAACAATGCTTCAAAAAATCTTACTTGCTAAACTTCTTTTAAGTGCTTATTAAAACAATTAATATAAAAAACTTAATAGAACCTTAACTCTGCAATCACAAACTAGTTCCTCATAACCATAAAAACTTATTCGTTTATCATAACCGGGGATTTAAAAGTTCGCAGCATGTCTGACTACCCACGTTTTTGAACGTCAATACAGTCCGTAGATTATCTGTACACGTGTCGTGATTAACTTCGTAATTTTAACTCGGTTCGACGCAAGTAACCGAGTGTTCGCGGTTCGTGACAGAAATATTATATTATTTTCTTAATATCATGTACAGTCAAGAGCAATGAAATGTAAACATTTCGTAACTTATACCGGCGCAATAAGGCTGAAAGTCCAATGAAAATGTATCTATATATATGTCGCAGTAAGATAGATAAAGCCGTAACATAGTTATACGAAAGCGATTCATTACTATCTCACTAGGAATATAGTTATAAAACGGTCCAAGTTTAGTGATATACTTATATTACTAGATTAAGTTCAGTGTTATAAATATATTACTTAATTAAGCTTAGTGAAATAGAAATCTACCATATATAATTAAATAAAACAATATTATATTGGTTTTATCTTTATTAAAAAATCAACTTTATGTATCCTGCAGTTAGTTACAATACTTTGTGACATTAACACGTATTAAAGTAATTTCAATTATAATTAAAACGATCATATTTTTTGGAATTTAAACATTAACAATACAATTAAAACTAATCAAACATTAAAAATCTTTTAAAGCTAATCAACAGTTTTTTAGATATCTTTATTTCTTATCAACTAAGTTGAGATCTTGGTTTCTTTAAGAGTATTTATTAATTTTTGTTCAGACAAGAAGAGGAATCATGACCACCTTGCACACCTGCGCCGCACACTCCGAAAGCTATTTCACTAAACTTAATCTAGTAATATAAGTATATCACTAAACTTGAACCGTTTTATAACTATATTCCTAGTGAGATAGTAATGAATCGCTTTCGTATAACTATGTTACGGTATATAATTATATCCCTAGGGATATAACTATATTACGGCTCTATCTATCTTACTGCGACATATATACTCGTGACTGTACCAGAGTCTGTGACTTCGACTAAGCAAATGTTGGATTCCCCGTAAAACTTTTACCTGCTTAGAATGGCTTCTCAAAAAATCTGTTCTAAGTTGACTCAACTTTCTTTCATTATACGTAGATTATACATATTTATGTTATGTATACATAAAATTATTTTTTTATTATTATTAATAATTCCTATTTAATATAAGAATGAAAACTTTAAATATTTGATCCCTAGTTCACTGGCTTGGAGTGTGCTATGTCTTCAGGTAGTCAGTAAATATTTTAAGATATTATTTTATAAGCTACCACGCAAAAGTACGAGCACCTATTATTAAAGTAAAAGTTTTGAATTAGCATTAATAGTAAAAAAATGTATGTATTTTATTTTTTGATACTGATTTTACCGTCAACGGCTTTTTGAACTAATAAAAATCGTAAATTAATTAAATATAAATCGTAAATTAATCTTAATGGATATTGAATTCTACCTGCTCAACTTTTAGGTTGAAAATCATTACTGCTGGTAATTTGGCATATTGTAGTATGTTTAAGAGTTGATGAGCCGACTATGCTTAGTGGAAAAAACACATTGTGATTAAACGATAATCACCTTGAAGCTAATTTATGGCCAAATCGTTAAATTTCAGAATATTTTATAATTGTTTAGCCAGGCACTTAATGCTTTCAAAAGATTATCTTTGTTCTACAAACTTTGAGTGACTTAACTTTAAGTGAGTTTTCCATAGCTAGTTTTGGAACATTAATGTAGTCCATAGATTATCTCTACATGTGTCGCGATTAACTCACGTAACTTAGTTAGACTCCGACTGAGTAACCGACTGTTGAGTCGTGACTAAAATCTTGTATCATAAGCGCCATCATTTGCTCGAACACAGATTAGATTATATTAAAAGCAAAACTGTTCCTATAGGTTCATCTTATAAAGTGGTATTAAAGGCGCATAGGTCGCTTGATTGGATAGATTGATAGTTTAATTAGAACGTCATTGTTTGGTGTAACCACTTAATAGTTTTTTTTTGGCAACTTAAACATGACACATCGAACTATATCTTCATTCAACGTCATCGTAACACCCTTTGGAAGTCAACGCGTGACAATTAGTAGCTAATATTATAAGTTTGAATTCAGTAAACATCGTGAAACTTATAAAGTACCACAGGCTTTCATTCAAGTAAAAAATTATGTTAAAAAAATACACATCTTATATTTACGTTACAATTGCCCATTTAATTTTATCTACGCCGAAACAACAAGCAAACTCGGTAACGTAAGCATGAAAAATGGCGTCGTCTAATTATAATGTTACGTTACTTTTTCACTGTAACCAATGTACTTTATTTGCCGAAATCACGTAAAATATTTAATTTCTACTTTGTCCGTGTTATTGTTGGAGACAGACCGATATAGCGGCACGAAACACAAACACCCGCGGGGCACGTTCAGAATTAATCCAGTGCCGAGTGCGTATTACAGGAGGCTAATGGGGCAAAGTTTCCATGTAAGCCAATTGTGTGCGGCTAATCTAATCGGTGCCGTGTACAACGACGTTTTGATACGACCCGTTCCGATTGCCAAATGAAAAATACGCGGATTTCCTGCGACTCTTATCGCTGTGTAATCCATCAAGCGAAACGATGGCGACTGCTCACGGCGCCTATTACGTATTGTCACGATATTAATACGGCTGATGTACGCGGTTCGTTGTGATTCCGCGCAAATTGAGTTATCAGAGCCGTCGTCATTTGTCATTCTGTAACGATTTCACGATTTAGTCGTGCCTAGGCACTTCTTCTTCTTCGTTTACCTAAGCGCAATAAGTAGTGCACGGTTTACTGACTGATTATGTGTAATATTTGTGTTTTATTCTCGATGGTCGCACATGAAGCATCATTATATCATGACATATATCATATATCGGACCTTATATATCTTTTACCTATTTAGTCCTTACTACTATTCTACCACTATTCTTTCTAACAACCATTGCAATGTTCGTTGTAATCTGACGATACTGTGTGTCACTCACTGTACCTTACTTATTTAATTTAAACCAAATTTCCGAATATCATGTTACAATACAGTTACAACGAAAAACAACCGCAATAACTTTCTACGGGCAATACAATCTGTAAGCATCGCGCACCATGTTGTTTGCTTAAACTATCCTTGACCAAAATAATTTTGTGTGATAGGATCTTTGAAACGTGCGCTGGTTTATTATAACTTTCTTCCTTGAGCTCCAGCTGCGAGAGGTTAAGGGGGTAACCTAACCCTTACCCCCCTGACCAGTATAACAGTGTTCATGCGATAAAACAATTACCCCAATGAAGTCACGTTTGCTACATATAATTTCATAACCGAAAAACTGCGAAACTTTTTTCGAAGTTTCAAATGATATTGCCGAAGTTGGATGTACTTAGCACTATTTTGATAATTTTCATTGTTTCTTGTACAAATGCCCTTTAAATTACAGTTTTATACAAGTTTTCTACTATCAAAACAAAATTATCACTGTACAGTCAATATCAATAGCAGCTTATCTGAACTTTCCAAAAGAACCGCATTGCACAACACTGATAAAATCAGCACACAAAAGAGTGATAAAGATAAGTCAGATTATATTTTGAAGAGTCGGTACTATTGTAACTTAGTTTTTGATCAGCTAAGTACTTTATACTTTGACTGTACCTAAATGATAATCAGCGAATTCCTTTTTTATTAACATCCATTTCAGACCGTGTGAATAGACACAGAATAGGATTATATAGATTGTAAGCGAGAGTAAACTCAAGTACGTATACTTTATCTTAATTGCTATACTTACTTACTGGTTAATATGCTGCTTTTAACCTCAAGTCACTAAATAAAAGGCTTGCTAATTAATAAAAAAGCTAGTGGAATTAAAACAATAGGCAGTTACAATCAGATTCAGTGGTTACGTTGTCGTGTTACCGGTAAACGAATCGCGTGCCTGTGTTGCCCCTACGAGCCCTAGATCTTGATATGCCCTTGCCCTTACTAATTATAGTTTCGCTTATTACCTGTGACCTCAGGTAACGAAAGACTAATTACAAGTGTATCAGCTACAATAAAAGATATTCTACTAATTGGACTAAAACAAACTTAGAGAAATCTAAAAGTGAAATTCGACACAAAATAAGCAATAAAACAAAACTGTTTGAATTTAAAATATGTAACAAACATTATAATAAAGACTTGTAAGGAATGCTGAATGCTATTATAAAAATTCTTGCAAAATTATTGTCTACTTTGTCTCGAGGCTTATTTAAATACGGCCGCACATAAACGTTCATTCTATGCAAAAAATGACGAAACATCGTATGATGCATACAAGAGTGAACAACATTTAAAACTGCGGGCCCAGTGCGGCACCCTGCAGCAAACCAGTTACAAGTTTATTGTGATCCACATATGTAAAAGATTGAATAATGAAAAATGCACTGGAACTGAATATGTGATTCCGACAGGATCCGCAATGAAAGATAGCACGTCAGACAGGCGGCGTCCCGCTGAAATATGTAAGTATTTCATAGTGTCGAATCTCTGGCTGAGGGAAAATTCGGGCTGATTTCTACACGTAGCGCGCCGAAAAT
Organism: Anania fuscalis; assembly: GCA_950371115.1. Classification (NCBI taxonomy): domain Eukaryota; kingdom Metazoa; phylum Arthropoda; class Insecta; order Lepidoptera; family Crambidae; genus Anania; species Anania fuscalis. The sequence continues at coordinate 9,258,179 of OX493340.1, read as the reverse complement.
GTATTCGTGTGTATTCTTTCCCTTTTAGCGTAATTGTTTCTGAATCATTAACGATATGAATCCCATCCGCATAGATTATATGATTGTGAGAATTTTTGTATTCAACATTGTGATGTGTAATCAAATTTTATACTACACGAATAACAATATATAAACCAAATTGTGATTTGAGAATAAAATTAAGACATTAACGATAATCTGTTGTCAACAAAAACAGTGGCTGTCTCGAAACGATTTTTCCACATTATATTTTTTATGAAAACGTATGTCAAATGGTTGCCGAAATAATATTATATGCTTCAAATGTTATTTTATTTGGTAATAAAACGAATTCTTCAGTAAAACATTCCAAAGGTGTCGTAAAATAATATTTGAGTACAATTCAGAGTTCAATGATGGTTATTATATTTTGCCATTTACGCGTATCGGTTTTCTTTGTCAATTTAATTTAATAATTTGAATGTTCATATCAAGTAAAGTCTAACAACATTGAGATACCTACCTATATTAAATAAAAATATTTCATATACCAAAACATTATTTTCAATATCGCAGACTCATAAAAACTTATAGATCTAATAAACTATTTCAATTTGATTTGTATAGTCACTTAGGCAAATTGCGATGAAAATAAAGATGGAAAATGTACACTGCTTGAAAATCTTTTTAGCGAGTAAAATAATCTTGTTTAACATTATTTAATGATGTATGAAGAATGCCATAGGCCGATTCGATTTTATTAGCTGTGGCTCTGATTCCATTGATTGAAACAGTAGAACCTATCAGTCGTGTAAACAGGCATACCATGCAAAGCATTCGTCGAGTCGAGTCGACTTCGGCTGTCACAGTGTATGCAAATCCATGCAACAAGGTTGCCGTCCCAGCGGCGACGCTTCTAGCAACACAGTCGCTCGCGAGTCCAGTGCCATAGCAAAAATCAATAAATACAGTAACTATTTGCACTTTTGGCTTAGTGATACGTTAATGAGCTCCAACGTTAGATTTTCGGCTCGGATTATTGCAGATGACGATCTTTTCTAGATTGGCACGGGTCTAAGTATACTGGGAGAAAGACACCTCTGGCAAAGTTTAGTGTCTGATGGTAACACAAGAATGCTAATTACTTACTTAGAGACCATGCAAATTTGTATATCGTCTGGCGTTTATTAAATGATTAGCTACGCCAGAATTTTTCTAGTTTCAGGCAATATATTAGTTTGAACTAAAATACCGTTTATTTTTTACTTTTTTCGGTCGCAAATAATTGAAAGACCTAAACAATTGTTCTTTCGAGTAAGATTTTGACATCACAACATCATAATGTGATAAAACAGTAAATTTTTCGTATGATTAAAAATAGTATTTCAAACAATTTGTAGAATTGTACCATTCTACCTCTAATCTAAATCTCGGCATTCGCATGCATGCAGTTTGTATACTGCTTTGACTAATATTTACTATGGCAATGTCTGCAACTCAGTCGCGAGCCGCTGCGCCTGCCCAATTCCCGATGCCAATGTTGCATTCCTGATCCGTACTCCATTTGGCGTAGCGAAACATTGTCACAAAATGGCAACGTTTGAAACATAGAATGTGATTTTTGACGTTTTTTTCTCTATCTTAATAATTGCAATACATATGAACTTCTTAGTAAAATTAACTATTATTAAAATAAGCCAAGTGTGATCCGAACTGTCGCTATTTTGTTCCTGTGCCATACAGGGACGTAAATTTAACCTAAACAATGGTTAATGTTATAATGACCCTAGGTTCCCTTCGTCTGCGAGTTCGACTAGCACTTGGCCGGGTTTTCGTCTAAATCAATCATTTTATTGATCTTGCACTTGAGTGACTAATATGTTAGTATCTTGCAAAATGTTCTTCAGTTTCTAAAAGATAAACTTTATTTCAAGAATTCTTTTATCCGACAGGTCTTGAAACAAACTGTAGTACATTATTTGTTTCCACTTTTATTTGTTCAGGCGCTGTAGTCAATTTGTAGATCTAGTCTACCCCTATAAAAGTAGTCATTGTTGTCGAGTGCGTGACTCAATTCTACTTGGCCTTTAGCTATTATATAAGGTGTAAGTGAATTAGTGTCAGATATTTTTAGGAGTAACTTAGACTATCACATGGATCACATATAAGATAAATTTAAAATTATAGAACAAACTTTAATTTACGCACCAAGTAATATGATATTATGATGAACAGTGTAATATGATTATTTGAGTGCATAAATGTAATTCTGGAGAGATTATGAATCGGCTAGCGTTGTGTAGTAGTAGTAGTAGTCTACTTGTGATGTTTGGGTTCATGTACAGGATGATGTAGATTTTTTATTTTAAAACTTTATTTTTTTTGATTTTTTAAAAATTGTTCTATAATTTTAAATTTATTTTATATGTGATCCATGTGCTAGTCTAAGTTACTCCCTAAAATATCTGACATTAATTCACTTACACCTTATATGTAGCTAGCTATCAAAGTCTCTAAGACAACCCTGGAATTGCATTTTATGTTAAATAACACGTTATAAAATTGCAATCGCAAAATTAATTAAAATAAGAACAATATTTTTTTATATTGAAATTGACAATATATTTTTATATTTACCTTAATTTTATGTTCGATACGTCGAGATTTCCATTATTTTTTTCATATTTCAGTATCATTCCTGAATGCTTTTAGGGATACTACATTATAGTTTAAACCAGCAAGCAAACATTGACAAGTTTATCTCTGAAAATAATTTAGAACGTATCCCATTTCTGTTATTTAAGGAAACGCAGAATCTATAAAGGCGCCCAAGACAGTAAAACGAACACACGCAACGCTACGTGCCCTAGTCCAAAAGAACAGTAATAATAAATGAGGTGCGTTCCAAGGCAAATTCAAAGAAATGAGACAATCTGTGAACTCATTCTAGTCAGGCTTGACTTAGCAATTCAGTATAAAAACTGTATGTATGGGGCTTTTGAGAGACTTGTTTACTTGGAGAAAGGATCCAATTACAAAAACACATTTTTATTTCAATATAATAATACGAAATTAGTTATTTTTGGAGTCTGCGCGAAATAAAACATTCAGCCTCCGTGGCTGACAGTGACTTAAAAATACCTAAGTAATTAGTAATAGTGGTATGTTATGTATTTTTTTTCTAAATTAAGATTTTTTAATACTAAATATTCAAACAACAATGGGCAGATATGTATGGACTCTGGCCCCACCTTGTAACATCATAAGAGTAGCATGGATTTAAAGGGAATCTTATACACAATATGACTGCAAAAAAATCAATGGCGAAATATCCCATACCAAGTAATCGCGATTTCTATTGGATACTGTTTCTTCTGAATATAACACTAAAGTATCGAAAAAAACTATTAAAAAACGTTAAAGGTCTACATTTTATGTTCGGTTGTTTTACTGTGAAAATATGTGTTTTCATGCAAATATGGAGGATATGGAGGAAACAATATAACAAAAAAAAATGTTTTAATTATTTTAGATTTTTCTTTACATTAGGTACAAAAATATGAAGGAAATTGGACATTGTAAATGAAACAATGAAATGGGAAATAGTTTATAGAATCAAAAAATAAATAACGATTTTTTTTTGTAATTAAATTTTGTTTTTTTCTGCTAAAAAAGCTCCTGCCTCCTAAAAATTATATACAAGTAGTATAAAAGAATCATCTTTCTTATCTATGTTTTTCCATAGATTTATATGGAGCCTAAAATCAAAGTAACTTAGCAATAAAATTGATTTAAATGCCACAATAATTTATTAGAATAGTTTGTTACGGGATTGCTACTCCGTGATCATGGCGCTTGCAACAGTGCCGAAATATCGGGAACTCAAAAATAAGGTACATGGTAGCAATCCCGTAACAAACTATGCTAATGTTAAGGACCATGAAAGTTTAAAACAATATACAATAATTTATGTTTTGTATCTTTCATTTTAAGCATTTACACTTTTACTGTATGCAATTATAAGTATTTAGGTATTTTTTTCTTCTTTCTATAAAAAATGTAATCTTTCTTCTTTCTTCTATCTATATACATATGTCTCGTTTGATATCAGCTTTCTTGTTCACTAATAAAATATCATTATGCATTTATTTATTGAACTTATCTTTTTTTTTCATTTTACCAATATATTAGCTTATTGCTTTTGAAGGTTCCGGGTTGCAATACGATGTTATCTTCAGTATCTGGAGTACGAACACCTTTGATGTTATTCTATTCTGGGCCGCTCGAATGGCTCAAACGTATTCGTATGTGACATCCATTCGCCTCTTTGATCTACATCTTGTTTAGAAAAAATATCTGCTTACCTTATTGGAATTTAGGACATAATATTACAAGATTTTCGTCTACGATATTACAAGTACGTAGGCAGTGTACGATATTGAAGTTAGAAAATAATTTTTAAATTACAATACTTTTAATGTCGTGTCGTGTGGTGCCGGCACGTTAAAAGAATTGCACCACGCCTTCTCTTCCTATGGGTGTCGTAAGAGGCGACTACAGGAGAACCGCCACAAGAAGACGGGCAGCAGCGTCTCCTCTCCACCATTGGCCAAACTGCGATCGTCAACCCGCCTGCCAAGCGTGGCGATTATGGCAAAATCCTCCTTTTGGAGAGGCCTGTGTCCAGCAGTGGACTAATATGCTTATATGGACTGATATAGGCTGGTGATGTGAATACTTTTAAAATTTTGTATCATTTTTTTTTTAAATTTAGCAATTAATAATTAATTTACCTTCCTATGACTGTGTAATTTTTTCTGACAACAATGCATTATCGACCTTTTGATGATGCCTTTTAACGACTGTAAAGAAATATAAAATGTTTTAAGGTTAAGATAATCTATAAATTATGTTATCCTATTACTCTATCGCTAAATTGTCGTTTCTTTTTTCCCAGATCATGTTCGCGAATTCTCTTGCGGGACCCTCTACTATAGAACTTTCTTCGTGGATTCAAAACGAGATGCTTTATACGTGGGCGCCATGTAAGTATACACTTGTACTTTAAACTGTTAATTTTCATCCCTTTTAAGCCCATAAAATAGATTAATCATGGTAACCCTCCTATGATTCGCCTAAATAATATAAATTGGACGACCTCCATAGCCGAGAGGCGAGTACACCGGACTTGGCGTCGCCATCTTTTTTTATCTATTGGAAAGAGCGAAAGTTTATTCTAGCTAACGCTCTTTATATCATGTCATTTTGAGTGGTTGGTCAAAATGACATGGTCCAGGATATTATTAATTACTAATAATACTAATCTTTGACAACATAACTTTCGTTGCTTTGTTTTTAAGGTAAGTAGCTTAAGCACTTGTGCTAAAGACATCAGAAACAACGACGGTACCACAACACCCAGACCCGAGACAGTATAGGAAAGTTCGTTTTCTACATTTACCCAACCGGAAATCGAACCCGGAACATCAGAGATGGCGACGCCAAGTCCTGCGTGCTCGCCTCTCGGCTACGGAGATCGTCTTTGGAGGATACGTGAATGAACGAAGTCTTGGAAAACAGTTATAGTAATCTATAATAATGCATGGTTAATCGTTCTCATGGATTACTATCAAGGAACGAATTATAAAATCACACTAGTGACTGTTCTATAAAATAATAATTGAATCGATATTAGTTCAACATGTCCTCCTTTAAAACTTTTGTACACCTTATCGATTGAAATAAAAATGAGCAGTTATAAATTTTAATCGATAAATAGGTATGTCTTGCATGAATTCCTAGGTAATTTGGGTCTTCTGTTATACTCATATATGGAAAAAACAAACAAAGAAACGGATAAGAACAGAAAGAAATTAAATCTGATTTGACCCAAGAACATCGTGTTTATTTAATAACCATTATCAAGCTTTTTAATTCGACATTAAGAATCTGATAAAGACAAGGAATAATATTTAAAACAGTTCATTTTGAAACGAACTTTAGTCTCAGATGGTTTACCACTTTGCAATATTTGTAATGCTAAATTATATCTGGATCTGTTACCAAAGCTGTAATAAAGCTTATAGCTACTAATAAAGGACAGTACAGACCAGAATTCTACTAATGTGGATTAACCCATCATTCCACCATGTCGTTGCCTTGTCATTTTATCGCCAATTTTATGACAGTACTTTGAGTAAATTACGAATAAATCGCTTTCTTCTTTGATAGAAGCAATAATGATGTCGAAGTTTAAAATACACTTAGTAATCTAATTAATGGTTAAATGCGATTTTCTGATTTAAAATTTTAATACACTTTAAAATCTTTCTTTATTATGTTCAAAGATATCATAAACCGAGTTTATACTTATACAACTCTGTAATACTTTATCGCTCCAATAAAAATAAACGAAAATTAGTTTATTTATCCAGCACTAGCTACATCTACGCGAAAGTAGTTTCTAATACGTTGCACAAAGTGCCACATTGTATTAAATAGTGTTTGCTCTACCAGCTCAATATGATGAGGTGATATGGGTCGCTGCGTGTCACGAAGGCTACACAATTCAGCAACTAATAAACTGGCCCATTTTCTGAAATAAAATGATCACCGTTAACGTCCCTTTACTGCTTTTAGCGACAACATTGTACCCTAATTCTATTTCGGATAGCAAAAGGGAACTTTTGTAATCCCTTTGAATAGCCGAAGTTTGAGTTTAGTGGATGTTTATACTCACTAAGTTTATTTTTTCTTTTCAGGGATCGGTTGTATCGTCTGAATATGAACAATATCAGCGCATCGCATTGTGAAGTGAGTAATATTGTATGGCTAATAACGGTTTCATTAATGACTACAAATCTAGAAAAGATTTAAAAAGTTTCTTCTTAATGGCCAGTGTTGTAAATGATCACATTATTTTTGCAAAATGGGAAAAAAATCGACTATAGTCCCTAAAGTTAAATGTTGACTTGTTATTTTCCTTTGAGCTTCATTTAAAACTTATTATTATTAAAGTACACACACGTATTTAATTCGTTAAGTATGTTTTCTTAATTAAATAAATAATTTAGTATCACGTAAAAAAACCTACAAATTGCGTTTCTAATTTCCTAGAGCATAGTTAAGTTTTTCTCTAAAACCTTTTTATTTTCTTCCACAGAGGGATTCGATAAATTTGGAGCCGAGCAACGTTGCCCAATGCGTGTCGAAAGGCAAGTCGGAGGTAAGTCTGCCATTTAGCTAAATGGAACGCGTCTCTGGCGCAATTTAATTAAAAACTTGCTTATTTCCCGTTGAATTACTCGCAACTAGCACTATTTCTATCAAGGGTTAATTCCTATTTTTAACAGGGAACGGCGGGCGGCCGCATATTTCATAGCGGGAGCTTAGAGCGCGCGGTGGCTCGCTATATTAAAGCCGTTAATTTTGATTTACAATCGCAGCGTAAAAGCAATATTTGTTTTATTTCGATGCTCGCGATCGACTAATTCGATAATAGCGAGGCTCTTACGGCCGAGTGCTTTTCTTCGCGTTGTGATCGATTTTGACGTTCTCCCTTTCAATAAACTGTATTAAGATGTAATAAATTACATGACGTATTTAATAATTAGGCGATGAGTGATATATTTTTCACGCTTCGTTACTTACTTACCACAGCTTGCACTTTATTTTGTGTAGTGTGTATGAAGTATTCTTAAGCTACCGATCTTTAGCGCAGTATTAAGAATTAGGCTAATTTAAGCGTTAGGAAATGTAAATAGTTTTTTTAAATAACAGAACTGAAAGTCCTGTCCTCCTGCTATCTAAACTGAGATATTATGGTCTTGACAGTAACTCAGTAAAATGGCTCCATAGCTATCTGACACAACGACTGCAATATGTGGAGCTGAAACGGGTGGACGGTACTTCACTGCGGTCTCAACCACAAATGGTTACTCGCGGAGTTCCTCAAGGGTCAATACTGGGGCCAATCTTGTACATCTTGTACAGTGCTGACATCACAAATACTATTACTAACTGTCATCATCATCTGTATGCTGATGACCTACAGGTGTACCTCTCTTTTGCACCCGCTGATTGCACCAGTGCTGTGGCCAAGATGAATGAGGACCTGAACAGGATCTCCGCCTGGTGCAGTTCAAACTGTCTAACCATTAACCCAAAAAAATCCCAATTCATCATCATAGGTTCGCCCAAGAATACTGCCAAATTTAAAGATACAACTTTGAATATTCATATTAATGGAGAACCTATTACCATGGTAGATTCAGTCAGAAATCTGGGACTTGTCATCGACGGCAACTTAAAATTTGAAAAATATATAGCGAAGTGTGTTAGAAATAGTTTTTACCGGCTGAAACTACTTTACAAACTGAGACCCTACCTGAGTGAGAGACTGAGAATCACCCTCTGTGAGTCCTTGGTCCTCAGCAAATTTAACTACTGTGACTCAGTATACGGTCCGTGCCTTTTATCAAAAACATCCAGACTTATTCAGAGAGTGCAGAATGCATGCGCACGTTTCTGTTTTACAGTTCCGCCTCGGTCACATATCACCCCATATCTCAATGATGCAAACATGATGAAGATGGAAGCACGCAGAAGATTGCACTTGACTACTATGATGTTCGGAGTCATCACTACAATGAAACCTAAATACCTCTTCTTAAAGCTGGAATGGGCCCACAGCAGATACCCCAGAAGGGAGTGTACCCACGTTTTATCCACTCCAAAGCATCGTACCATGGCTTTTAGGGGCTCCTTCAGATTTGCTGCATCACGGTGTTGGAACGACCTGCCGCCGCCTTTGCGTGCCCTGCAAATTAGAAATACGTTTAAAACTCACGTAAAATAATACCTAACCTCACTGCAACAAGCGGGTGGTGCAGACACACTTACCATGGGGTATGCACGGCGCGGATGGGCGTTAGCGGGCCCGTCCCATCGTGAATAATTCCGGCGTCCGGATGAGCATCGACTCCTCGGTTTCCTCGGCATGGTGCTCTCTAAAACCAGAAAATAAAAACAATCCACTTAAAGACGTACTGGACGAGGAACAAGGGAAACCAAGTCAAAAGTAAATACTTACCGGGAGGTGCTGCGCAACATGCTTGCCGAGGTGGGCATAGGGGTTCGGAGCGAAGCGAATCACGCGCGTTTAGAACCCCTAGTAATGAATTGCGCCCATACACGATTCTGACACTCACACGGGTGGAAATCTGCCTCTCTGACGCTCTTTTTCGATAAATTACGTGGCAAACGCATGGTTATTTTTGACATCATATAGCTTGACATATATTAATCTGTGGCTTGACAGTAGTACCCACTGATCAAATAATACTACGTAGAGTAGTACCTAGTTGAATTTATCCACGGTGGGGCCACTGATCAAATAAGCTGTGGGACAGGCAATGGTACACAGCCATACAGCCAGAAGTAATTAAGTTTAGTTAAGTATGTGTATAATTTTCATTTAATTATTTGTAAATTTATATGTTTTTTTTCTTTTTCTTTTTCCATGGCATTGTCTGTTTATGCAAATGCTGTTAGCAATAGTTTATTGTTTAAAGCGTCCCCGCCTTGCGCACCCTTTTAAGAGACAATCAAAGTCGCATCCATTCTCTTAGGATAACCTTACACTCATATAATTTTTCAAGAGTGTCTCCTCGAAAGGATGCGCAATGCCAACAATGCCAACAATGGGTGTCCGCGGAAGACCAGCGTCATGACATGCTTGCAAGCATATCATGACAATTGCTGAGCGGAAGCCTATTTGGCACAGTCTAATTTTGTTTTATAATCTTCTTTGTAATATTTTTATGTGTTGTACTGTGTTAATAAAGTTTTTTCTATTCTATTCTATTCTAAAGTAGGGATGCCCTTTCTCGTACATAAACTTGTTTATTCTTATGCGTCTGCATTGAAACGTATTAACTAGAGCAAACTTAGTTTTATACCCGCATGTTGCCTCACAAACAAGGTTATACATCTAATAAGAGAGTCATAAAGTTTGAAACCAGAAATGGAACGTCTCATACGAAATGTATAAAGTCTCAAAGTAAAAACAGTAAAACCTCTTTGCGTCTAAAAGGTATCCACACAAAAGGCAAAAAGTGGCGCAAGCAATTGCTCGAGTTGGTTCAACTCTGGATACGCCATGTATGGCCAAATAAAAGGTCAAACTTCAGCAATAGCGAAGGCAATATACAAAATGGTCCCAGCAACTCTTCCTATGTTAAAAAAGTAAATTTGTTTTATTAGTATCAAAGAGGACATAAAAAAGAAATCTCCGAGTCTATCACCTCGATGGAGGAGGACCGGCCACTCGTGAAGCTATAATCAAAGTTTCTCGCTGTCGGCGAGTTTTCCTTTCTCTAAACACGATGTCGTAACACGAAAAAGGTTGGAAAAATGCCGTCGGCGAAATTCCCGTTAAGGCGACCACGGGCCGGGCTGTTGTTTTAAGTTCTCCTCTCTTTGTGACGCTATTAAGGAAAATTCACTGGCGAGTTAAATCACTGTTTGAGATTTTTGAAGATCTAAATGTTCTTTACAGACTTAGCTCGATATCCTTGAGCGGTCTAAACGGCGGTGTAAAGCATATTATTCTTGACTTAATGTTATTAAATAGCGGTCAGGTTTACTTGATGTTTTTATATACAAATTAAAGTTACAATTGTTAACGCTTGGCTTATAAAATAAAAATCGCAGGAATCGAAGTCGGAACTTCAAAAATGGCGATGCCAAGTCCAGAATGCTTGCGTCTCGACGACGCAAGTCGTCGTCAGTATTAGCAACCTTGTTTTGTTTATTCTGTCTACGGAATGACATTCAAACAACCCTGCCAAAAACTGTTTCAATTTCAATTTATGAAATAGTTAAAAAAACCTTTTTTGTACATCCAGTAAAGCCGACGATTATATTAAATTCGTTTTAAAATTACTTCAAATAAGCGAAGTGTGAACTAAATGGTGACTAGATAATGATAGGTACAAATGTCCGGGCATATCACAAACTCGCCTCAAGCTGATTTTGAATTCGCAACTGCCTTGCTTTGTCCTTCAGAATCCTAACCACTAAGCCAGGTCATTTTTGATGTATTTTTACAATATATCGCATGTGGTACTAAAAACGCATTGGCAATGCAAATTAATACTCTTAAAAACTTATAAAGGCCGCTACGGGAAAATTCGTAGGAAAAAATCATCTGGTCGAAGAACGCGAGAAAAGCCGGCCGTAAATCTACTTACGTACAAAGTGGCGAATAATTAACGAAATGGAGCAATCGAAGGCATTAGTTCGGAGTGAACTTATGCGAGAGCCCGGCTAACTGCCGTTAAAAGAAACTTAGACGTGAACCTGATTGTTCTTGTGCTTAATTCTGATTGTTTCTGCAAAACAGTTTTCTGTTCGCGTCAGTATAGCGGCTGAACGCTCAGAGTATATTAATCCGATAATTACTTTAGAACAATCTCTCGGAAAGTTGCTTCTGCGAGGCCGAACCAAGAAACTGTGGCGGAGTTTTTGCTGGAGAACAAAAACAAAACACTCCGTTAATTGTTTAGTTATTTACGTGTGGCTATTTCGTTAATGAAAAGTACGCCTATCCGAACTCTCTCTAACTTTAATTCTTCAGCGCCGACCTTAATATGTACTATAATAATTTATTGTATCAAAAAAGAGCCATGCAGAATAAACGATTTACGTCATTAATTACGTATCACAGCTCCATAACTTTAGGCAGGTATTCGTTAAGTTGCCAAATTAACGAACATTTTGCATTCCAAATGAAATTAAAATACTCATTTTCTCATTAAAATATAATAATTTGTGATTTTCGTTTACAATAGTAATTTAATCTTGTAGCATGCATTCGTGCAATTGTCTATTTATACTGATTTATTACGAGTAAAATAATTACTGTTTTGCAGTACGGTTTTACAATAAAGTTAACGGTATGTTTAATATTTCATTTTTAACTCATGCACTTTTCAATAAAAAAAAATATATGTGTTTGATACAATTTATTGAACGGGCCTAACCTTGTTTGATATTCCTGTATATTTTGACGTAAAAACCAAACTGATAAGATACTATTTTAGAGTTCACTACTGTCAATTTGCGATTTTAAATCAAGTATTCCGCAATTTTCACTATCGCTTTGCTTTTGCAAGATACGTATTATGGGTTAGTCTAATATGCCTTTTCAAATTGTTGGCCTGTTTCGATGGAATATGATTTAAGAATAGGGCCAAGGACTCTATTTTTATTCATTTGCACGTGATTTACACCCGCGTTATTTCCTCGGAAATGTCCCTAATACCGGAATCTACACCGACGCGAGTCTGAGGTCATAAATATTTCCTCTTGAAAATATGTTGGCGTCATTTTTCCATTTCATTTGTGTATTTCGGTTTGTGACAGTGTGTCCGCTCAGTGCGGGTTGACGTGCAGAAAATTAGTTTCAATCCCAGGACAACCGCGGCGACCGCGCCCAATCTGCTCTGAGAACAATACCTGCATTGCTATTGTCAAATGCCTTGATGACAGCGTTGCTCTAGCTCTGGTTTTGCGTGACCTATGTCCAGTTATAACCGGTTTTAAAGAAACAAAGAGTTTCTTATTTCATAGTATGTGGATACTCTGTGTTTGGTTAACAGTTTATCAGCCATTTGTAATTTGAAAATGTTGTGTTGGGTTTTAATTTAAAAATCTCTCCAAGTGATAAATGAATGATTATATTGTCGGCTTAGTGAATGTGTCTCCTAAAAGAAATAAAATAAATAAAGTAGAGCCTAAAATTTTCTGACACGCAATTTGATCGTGGGCTTCAAAATTGTTAAATTGTATATGAGCAATAAACTGAATTATCAGAAAGGTAATTTAAGGTTCTCCGAAACAGACAGGTTCGAGCATCAGTTTTTTTGAAAAATTAATCAGTTTTGCGCCAAAATGAACTGCACAGTTGAGTAGATAGCGCTTTGTCCACCCGCGGACGATGCATTATTTCTGTCGTTCCGAATATTAATGCACCGTTTAATATTTATGTTGGACGCAAATTTGCATAATCACGGCCTGTGAACACTCATACACACTCGTACTTCGCGAATCACTATTATTCCAACGAATTTCGCCCGGGGTATTTAGTAAATAAATTCGATTCCCTCCATTTTGGTCTCGCTCGTTGCCAGTCTATTTTAATAAATTAATTTTTGCACGGTTAAACCGGTAAATCTTTTTATTTTTGCAGAGTTATTGAAAAGTCTTTTGCGATTGCGATTGCCATTTTGTATTTTTGTCTCCAACGATACTCTTATTTAAATTTGAAAGTCTTATAAACTCGCTTATCTATATCCATATTGCATTGTATCAATACTCATAATTTTACTCGTAAGATAGCCGTATTATTTTCATTTTGTGACCTACATAACAGTCAAGCAAAATATGTTAAATGACAAAATTTTAATATCCATATCCAAATAATTTAAATAAATTTACATCTCTTTATGTTTCCCAGCACTTCGACTGCCGCAACCACGTGCGCGTGATTCAGCCGATGGGCGACGGATCGCGGCTTTACGTGTGTGGCACAAACGCACACAGCCCAAAGGACTGGGTCTTATACGTGAGTATAACTTTTTTTTTATTCATGACGTACCTTCAGAAATTAAGATGCTATGAGCTTAAGATTGATGTAATTAAAAATCTTATGTACGCTGGCTAGCTGTCTGTATTAAAAATACATCGCGCGATGACATCACAGTCTCAACATTCCGGTTGGAGTAACAGAGTAGCAGTTACAGCAGGTATAAAAACCGGCCAAGTTCTAGTCGGACTCGCGCACGAAGGGTACCATTATCTATAAAAACGGTAAAAATACACATTTGTTGTATATGGGAGCCCCCTTAAATATTTATTGTATTCTGTTTTTAGTATTTGTTGTTATAGCAGCAACAAAAATACATCATCTGTGAAAATTTCAACTCTCTAACTATCCCGGTTCATGAGATACAGCCTGTTGACAGGCGGACAGACGGACAGACGGACATACGGACAGATGGACAGACAGACAGACAGACAGACAGACAGACAAACAGACAGACAAACAGACAGACAAACAGACAGACGAACAGACAGACAGACAGATGGACAGCGGAGCCTTAGTGATAGGGTCACGTTTACCCTTTGGGTACGGAACCCTAAAAATAGAGCTACAACAGAAGCAAGTCTATCGCTCTGTTACAGCATTCGTAGCACGCGTAGTGCTCGTAGCGTAATGCCGTAAAAGATTGATTTAATTCTGAAACTACGAGACTACGATGGACAGTGTCGTAGCGCGCGACAGTTTAATGTTCGTAGCACGTTCGCTGAAAACTAGGCTGTTCATGATGCTTTGAAAGTAATAATTTTGATCTAAAATGCGGTCGGGGGGTATGTGACAAGGTTTTTTTAGAATTTTATGAAAATCTTTTTAAATATTAAAGCTAATACCTACTAAAGATGAAAATATACTTCATGTGTCTGTCGACAGGAACTAATAGATCTTAACCCTCTTGAACTGATTCGCTCAGACTTGGAGATGCGCCAGGCGCAACAGATTCTACAACTATCGTGACGTGAACTAATGATAGCACATTTGAGTTTATGATTGACGTCCGCATTGGCTTGTATCCTTTTGTCACTTTTAGCCATGCTTTAATAACAGATAAGATAGTCTTTGTAATATCTATTATCTCCACATCGTTCCTCTATTTAGCGGTCGCTAAAGGTTAAACTAGCCACTGGGTTGGTGCTGTCCTATTTAAATGTTGAAGCAAAATCCCCACTTATTATTAGTATAGAGATTCAATTATTGCAATGGCCAATGACGTCAGACTTTTTGTGTCACGATACTTAAAGCTAGCCCAACTTATTTACGTTGACACTCGTACAACGTTTGTTGTCTCCTTAGCTTAAATACCATGATTTATATGAAAAACTACATTTACTGATATTGTTATAACATAAATATTTTAAGTAATGTACTTTATCGACAACCGAAGTTTGGGCACTGTTTCTTTGTTTCTTTCTTCATCACAAATCCGTTAGTCTCCTTGACAACAGCCATTATAAGATCTCGCCCACTTGGGCTGATCCGTGCATGAACCTTGGACCCATGCCAGACGCAACAGATTCCACAGGTCCACACGTCGTAAATACGCGGATCAACATTACACCCTCTCTTGTGGAGAGTCACTTTGCTGCTTTAAGATATTTCGTGGCAGATTAAACGATAAAATTCTTGTGTAAGAATAAAAAGAGTACATATTTAGTTATATCTTTTTTTGATTTTGACATTCTTGGAGAATAGTAAATTACTTATTTATTTTATGCTTTACTACTAGTAATCAAGTACCAAGTTAAGTTTTAGTTACACACGTCACTTTTTAAAATAATTGGCCTGTTTGCGAATTATAACTTCTGAGGCCTATCAATGAGTATCAATATAAGTTCGTTTTATTTAAAAAAAAACGTGTTTTGATCTCTGGTTTCTTGATTGTAGTATAAAACTTAAGGCCTTAACACCACCCAAGTGCCTAAAATCTCGAATATGAAAATTAAATTGTCAGAATACCTGTTACTTGAATCTAAAAATTTAAAAAACGATATGCTAGAAGAAGATTTAATAAACATCTTGAATTGAATAATTTTGATTTTCCGTTAAGTTCCTTGGATTAAAACTTGCACAAAAAAGTGTCTATTTTTTCATAAATTGCAAATGTTCTCTTAAACGACACAAGCTTTTTCATTCATATTTAAAGTTTTATTTCAAGTCACAGCTCTTTGAAATCATCGTGGATTCAAATTCTAAATATCAATTGTATAGCTGGTGCATCTGCATCGGCTAGGGGAGACGCGACAAATTTCACGGAGAGTGACTCCGAATGACGCCGTAAGACGAGCACCAAGTTCTATGCCGCGTCGGGATTTCCCTGCAACTTTTCTTATGCTTTCCAAAAGGATACACTATTGGGAAAAAGGTTTTTGTAAAAGTCGCGGGAAAGCTAAATCTAGAAATTACTAATACTTTTAAGTTAGGTGTTTTAAATTTATAGTATTTTTTTTATAACCTTTAATTGTTATACTAATGGCGCCTTCAAATCGGTGTCGGTAAGAGCTCCGCGTAGTATTATTTGATCAGTGACGCGCACCTGAAGCGTGGCAGATGCGCCATCTATTTTCTACACAACACCCGGTGAATTTTTAAGCTACTTCCAAGGTGTCAAAAACACATTCTTATACAAATTGTAAATTGTATTGCTCGTAGGCCATGTGGTATGGAAAAGTGTTTTTTTTGTTTATAGTAAAAATGTTGTATTAACAGATCATTAAATAGAAGAAGTAAAAGCACTGCAATAGCTGGACGCCGCATCTGAACTTTTAGATGTTTAGTTAAATGTATTGAATTTTAAACACTAGGAGATAATTAATTTAATTTATGTTTATATGTCCGAACGAACGGAACTTTTTTGTAGAATTTTGTAGTAGGACGTCAATGGCTGGACTGTGCTACGTCATTGGCGCATTTTTCAGCTACTTAGGGGTCTTCCATTAATCACGTGATGTTTTTTTAGCAAATTTTTTACTTCCCTCTCCCCCATGGTGATACGTGGTGAGGTTTTAGACTTTCCCCTCACCCCCCCCCACCTCAAATCACGTGTATTTTTTTAAAACAGATTTCACGACGCGTTTTACACCAGAGTTTTAGGCCTCGGGCGATAATCGCAACTGCGGAACGCACGAACTCCGGTCTCGTAAGTTTTGAAATAAAACCGCTGTTCCACCAACGCACCGGGCGCGGGTGAAAACCGCTCCATGAGTTTTTAGCCTTGAGCCAAGGTCAGGCACCTCTTTTCGGTTTAGAAATCGCGTTCAAAGAAAATAAATACACGTGATATCTTACTACAACAACCCCCTCCCCCTAGTGATATTTCGTGATTATTTCCGACGCCCCCTCCCCCTTTCGAGCCTCACGTGATTAATGGACGACCCCTTATTCGAAGGCGCTCTAGCCTGTATCAGCTTGCAGCGCGGCAGCGCCGCGGTGCGGAGTCGCGGCAAATTTCACAGGCACTGATTCTGAATGACACCGTAAAGACGAGCTCGTTGCGCTCTGCGTCCGAAGAAAATCTACAACTCAACGACTCCGTTGAGCCCATCCCTGGGATTATTCTTACTTCCTGAAAATATTTGTATGCCATTCTCCAAATATTTTAAAATTAAATATATCTATCTATTCAGCCCAAGTTTACTCGCCGCTGGGTATACGCTGATGTCAGACCTTAAAAATACCAGTTCCAATGTCAGTAGGAAACATTTTGGGGGTTTATACAAAAATTTTAGTAGTGAAAATTCTATTGGACACAAAAGTTTTAGGTAAAATATCTGGTCATTACAACTAGTTTTATTATTTGCATTCGGTCCCGGGCGTCCGTCCGGGCCGATAAGTGCCGTTATTTCCATGAAATTATTTTAAAAGTCGTAAAACGCCGGCCACAATAGGTATCGAAAGCAGCCCGCAATAATTCAAGCGGCCTCCTCACCTCACTTTCCCTGCTTTTGACTTTCATATAATTTTATGATGTATCGTACCCGGTTTGACCCTTCACACGCTTTATCGTGTTTTTCAACGACCGTTTTAGAGTTCCGCTGTGACTTCGGAACTCCTATAGTTAAGTCATAGCCGTTTAGTTAGCAGGTCATCTGGTTTTATTATTTAGTCGTGTGAAAACTCCGTTGGGTTGAGGTACAGGATAATAGCTATTGGACGTCCTGATGTAGGTATGAATAATTATACATTGGAACGTAAATCTCGCTAAGAGAAGAAATAACGTTCTTTGAGACTTAAATTATTAGCCGATGTTTTAGAGAACTTTAATCGATTCCAACAAAGTTTTAATGTTGTTATATCCATCGAACTCTCAAAAAAATTATTCACCACACAGCAGTTTTTGAATGACTAGAACTTATCTTAAAATTCAATGTAAAAACGATAAAAGAAAACAAGGATATATATCACCTAAATTGATATTACGGACCCACGAATGTTTAATAAAAAATATAATACATAAAATGGTTCAGCTGACTCTATAACCATAATGACATATCGCTGCCCATTTTGACCCCTCGCACGTTTTATCACCTCCGAAGCGAGCGAATTTTTATAATCTTATTACAAATTCGCGGTTTAAAGTGTACATAGGACGGGTTTATTGCACATAAAATGTATTGTAAACACGGATGCATCCTGTTGGAACTCTAGTCAGCGGAAGGGTCCGCGTCA
Source organism: Anania fuscalis (assembly GCA_950371115.1). Lineage (NCBI taxonomy): Eukaryota > Metazoa > Arthropoda > Insecta > Lepidoptera > Crambidae > Anania > Anania fuscalis. The sequence continues at coordinate 9,239,875 of OX493340.1, read as the reverse complement.
GATAAGAACGAATCCGCATACAGACAAGTTTGAACATGAAAAGGGTATCAAAATCAAATAACGTTTTACGCATTGTTTGGTAATGCCGTATACACAGGTAGAAATACCTTTGTTCATATAGTTTAGTTATGTTTTATGTACCTACACATAATGTGTGAGATTGAAATTGGTTTTATGGATCATAAAACTCAAAATTTTGAAGTAATCTTATACCCTTTGTTTGAGAAGTTATTTTATGTTAGTATTAATGTCAAGAAAGTAAATTACAACATAATAAAATGTCTTTATGCTAATCATAAACTGGCTGTGAGTTACGCAATCAAAAGTTTACGAGTAATAACGAAAAGTATACAGATTTGAAAAAATCAACTTATTACGAGTCACCATAAATTATGTAATCTGAAATCAATGATACGTCATATTGGTAACATTATACGCAATTTAGTGCGAACGGTGAAAAATCGCAAGTTGCATTTTCCGCTCTGGATGATTTATTCCAGACATTTCAGTGGTGGTGATAAATTCTATTATAAGTCAAATACTCAATGTAACAGAACGCCAAAAATTGAAAATATATTACTCCCAGTTTGTGGGGAAAGCGGAATGGGGCGCGATCCGGCCTTTGTACAGAGCACTGCGAAAACAGAGATAGTCCCCGATTCAAACCCGGACCGTCTTAATTCCCTTTCAAAACTGATTTGTTTTACTTTCATATCTTCTAAAGCATCAGCTATTGAGACTCGATTTAAATACAAAAGCCTTTATTCTATAGCTATCTTTTACCAACCATAGTTTTGCAGCAATGTAATAACTATGTTTAATATCTCGGACTCTGCTATTTATTTTGCGATTTGCATAGTTATTACTACGGTGAATGATGTTTTATTTTAAAACCTAAGACGTAAGTATTTTTGTTAACTTTTTAAAATAAAAAATAAATCACGGCAATTTAAAGTTTCTAAAATCTGAACGGCGTGCAATGCTCTTAAGTAAAACCGCAATGAATCGCGTCTCGTCTCGTAAACCGCAGACTATGACTAGTCCTAATCTGTGGTTTGAGTAATGTGTTCACTCCCCCCACTGGGGTTGCGTCAGTTTCAAAAATCGAGTGAAATCGCATGTGTGCGATTGATACGCGCTGCGGTCGCGGGCGCATCCATCCGGCTTGCTCGTGTTTGCTATGGGTTGTCAATTTTCCGAAATGAGTTTACAATTTGAATGAAATGCCGAGCTACCGAGTTTAGCTTCAGGTCACCACAACTGTAATGTAATCGTCGTATGTCTAAGACAAATTCTTGTAATGACAAAAAAAATATTTTTTAAGGCTCTGCTCTTTACGGCGCTACACTACTGTTTACCAGACACCGCTAAATTACCATGAACAAACTAATTTATTAGTTATTCAATTGTTAAACCGACTTATTAAAAACCAACTAATATACACTTTACAGACTCAAGATTTTGCAACAAAAAACGTATTAATTCAAAAAGGCATTTTATCATTGCAATTTGAACTTCACCCAAACAAACTTAATTTAGTCGCGCAATGTTTACGTACGGAATTAATTACTTATGTTAATTAAATCCTCTAGCAAAAATAATGTTAATCAATGACTCAAAATGTTTATTACAGTGTTAGTTACAGTGTATATCGTATGCTGCTTTGTATTTTTGTACAAACTATATTAACAATTTATTTACAGTAACAAAAAGTGTATCGTAGCAGCCCTAGTGCAACCTCGTTTGTATCTATTTCGTTACAAATGACCTTTCGCGATTGGACGCGTATTGGAAACAAATGACGCGGCGTGTTCCGCGACTTTTTATAAACGTTCAAGGGCAATTCTGTTTCTTATTACTCGACAAATTCACCATTCAAAGTTTATTTGTAACTTTTTGCCGTTCATTGACGACAATTCGCTTTTAGGGATTGATGTAATTTAAACAAAATTACTTAAACTTTCAACGATCGAACGATCGATATTAATAACTGTTACAATGCTGTTAACATTCTCTGCCTGTTATGATATTTAAAAGTTCTTAAAATCGCTGCTTTCCTCGTTTATAAAGTAAGGTTACATACCTATAATAACAGAAACTATAATAAGCACTATCACACTAATTGGAAACTAAAGCTTTAGATACTAGGGCTTAAATGAGCTAGGCTTTGTCTAGTTATAAACAATACCATGTTAGAACCAACAAAATAATGAGCTCGGTGCAGAACATATAGCATAAATGCAAATTTAATGTATAGCAAATAACCTCGTTACTCGCTTTACATGAAATAAACACAAGCTAATTATTACGAACACTTGAGAAAAACCGAACGATTTCCCATATGGCATTAAATAAAACACAGGTTACTCATTAATCCGATGCCGTTCATCTGTTTTAATGCCACTCCAACGCATTACGAGGATCGAGTCGTGATTTTTTCATTCAATTTCTGTGACGAAAACAGATCCAACGTTTTCAATTTAAATGTGTACAATCAATAAGCTGGGCTTATCGCATTTTTATTCGAACAAGACGAATACGATGTGTTTTAAATCAGCCAAGGTACAAATTGCTCTATTGTTATTTGTAGGAGCCGTAACAAACGAGCGATGCTTTGTTTTTGCGATCGCTCGACTCGTTCTTTTCGGTTAAATGTTTGCCTAATGCATTGGAACTGAGCGATTGTTTTCGGTCATTGTTTTATTAGACTGTTACTGGGATGGCCGTAATTTCTTTGCGTATTAATGTTTGCACTTTAAATAAGGCTTACAGATTCAACCTTTGAACTAGTGGCAGCCATTTACCTGCCTCCAACTATTAAACTTAAGCTCTCGAAGACCAATTAAATTAAAAAAACATACTATAGTTAAAGGTTTAAATGATGCTGCTATGTTGCCATCGGTCTCGTTGTTAATAACATGTCACAGCATTAGCAATTGTAACATAGGTGAGTGCATATTTGCAACACTTCAGAGATATCTACTTCACAAAATCTAAGAATAATGAGTCAAAAGACCTACATTTATTTTATTTTATTTTTAACAAGTTGAAATAAAATAATAACAAAACATTACCTTCTGAACAACGTATGTTCGAAAAAGAATGCCACATCAGACATTATTTAAATGGATTAAAGTTAAGGGCATTACTAAAAATGGCATAATCAAGCAGACTCCTTTGATTGTCTTTTACATAAAACTCCTCCTCCTCTCCTCTCTACTATGGTGCAAGCGCGCTCTTATCAAAGAAACTTTAGTACAAAATATTTAGTTCACACACGTTTAAACTTGGCCTATTCCTTGTCACAATAATGTCCATAGTAGACTGTTATCCGCAAACATTCGCAAAGTAATCCAGCTTTCACAAACCTACATAAAAACTTTTATGGCCTAAAATAAGTTGCCAACTTCGGAGCAGTGTACATATACTTGAAAGTTTAGACGTACGAACTTTGAGAGCTTTCCTATAGACTTTGCCATAATAACTCCGCAAAAAGTTCGCGTTCTCAAGTACTACAATCGCAGATTGACCTTTGCAGGGTTAACAGGGATAAATGATAAACGTTTTTGTTTTGCACTTTTGATTGAAAAAAAACTCGTTTTTTATGATTATTACGCGGCTTACAAGTAAAGTGAATACGGAAATACCACTGAATATTAAGCTCTTAAGTATCTGAGACCTAATTAAATTGCGTTCGTCCATTTAAAGAGCCGGTCAAATATTTAACAGGGGCAACGGGGCTCTCAATACAGATCATGACTGGCACGCAACACAAAAAGTACCTACTGTTTAAAGTTGACAAATATGCAGCCTTATATTTAATTGGGTATCAAATAAACTTGAGTGTTTTAAATTACATTCAAAGCAAAAGCTAATGTTTAAAGATAGGACTCGCAAAAAGAAACAAAAACTAGCTTCACTTTTAGTCAAAAGGTTCAATCTAAAAGGGTCAGGATAACGTATTTTAATGCCTTTCGATTAGCTTCAAACGTATTTTACTATGTAGTTAATCAACTCATGGAATTCGAACATTGAATGTGTAAATACATAATAGTCTGAAGTACAATAATTTGACAACATCTTGCTAATCTAATACATACATACTATAAGAATTTTAATCTAATTGTAGAACTCTTCAAACCTTCGAGTTCAGACTGATTTGATTAGATTTGACAAATCCAATACAAATAATTGGTTTTTTAAACTTAAATATTTGAATTTTAATGATTGATTTTCCCCGCCTGCGATATCTTTCAACTGTTCGCGTTCTTTTTATTTCTGATATTTAATTCAATATTTTACTTTTTAATGCTTCATATTATTAGCACATATTATATTACATTTTCTCCATCGAATGTGTTTTGTATATTCAATGAAAATAATTGTATTCCGAATCTGTCAATACACATGAGTCGAACATCTCTCCTACCTTTTGAATAAGGTTATCATGTTCGCGCCATCTATATTCGATATTATTTTTGCGATATCAGGTGTAAATGTTATCGAATAAATATCGCGTTTATTTGAAAGGATCTTTACGGGTATCTTACCTCTATATGTTAATGCTATTGTCAATTACTACGCGTGCATCGGCGTTGAGTGCACTTAGGAATATCAGTTTATAATCCATGCGAAACGGCATGCATGCATATGCTCGCCTTGCACGTAACGTAACTGGGAATCTGATCATAGTGGTGCGGATTTCAATCTTTCGAATGCGATTGGTTTACTTAAACGTTAAATAACCCTGCATATCTTTTTTACTTGTAAGTTACATTTCTTAAAATAAAAATGTCTAAACCAAATAAAATTTCCAAAATAACTTTCTTTGCCGTGCAAATAAAGTGAAATTAGAATAGTTCCTAAGTAAGGTATGACGACCTTAATTAGCCGAAAGCTGAGTACACCGGACTTGGCGCCGCCGCCATCTCTGAGGTCCCGGGTTCGATACCTAGGCCATAACCATGAACTCTTAATACAATCTCAAAGTTGTCAAATCTGTCAATTTTGGTACGTCATTTCATACAAAATTTGACAGAAATGATAATGTTTGACAGATTTGAGATTGTTTTAACAGTTCATGGTTAGGGCCCAGCTCGTGTCAATGTAGAAAAAGAAGTACATTGTCTTGGGTCTGGGTGGTAACGTCGTTTTTCTGATTTCGATAACACAAGTGTATTAGCTATTTACCTTAGGATCAGAGCAATGTATGATGTGATGTTGTCCAATATTTATATTTATAAAAATGGTGTGGTAAAAACTCAATAAAAAATTATCTAATTTAATTAATCCATTTATTTACTAGGTGGGCCAAATTTGTCGCGCGATGTGTACCCATTAAAGACGGCTATCGCCGAAGAGAATCTTTGTATGGCGATTTAGTTAACCTGATTATATTGGCAAAAAAAAATCAGCAATACGTTTTTCTGAAGAGTTTTATTGCTGAAGTAGGTCGTCGCCTTAGAGTGAGGACCAATGATCCACGGGCTGGGTCATTCCTAGTTCAGAGGATAGCCGTAGCCATTCAGCGGGGGAATGCTGCAAGTGTTATGGGCACTTTCCCTCCGGCATTGACATTGTTATAATTTATTTGTTTTTTTATATATTTTTTTTTGACTTAGTAATTGTAAATAAATTTAGTATTAATAATTGTAAATATTGTAAAGTATTCTATGTTTTTATGACAAAAATATTTTCCATTTGGAACCATAAACAAATTTTCTGAATGCCTTAAAGAGAATCACGATAAATAAGGATTGCTGTAAATCGTTCTTACCTTCAGTATTTACATACAAATAGCTCGATGATCACACCAGGTCTGGTTCATATTGTATGCAGATACCGCATAACGGTTTTTATTCGCGGCTGTACTCATCGTAAAACTTAATAGCGAGTGCACGTTACATAGTCGGTTTCGAGCGCCCATAATATGCGCTTACATTTTTAATCAACTGCAAATGCAGTTGTTTTGCTTCGATGCCACTTTCGTCGACCGCTCCTGTATAATTATTCTTCCTAATAATTACTGGCCATGCTACGGGAAGTATAGGTATGTTAGCTTAAATGTATTTTATTTTTTCATTCTATTTATAAAATGTTACCGTAACATTTTGTTGGATTCTAAAAAATAAATGAGCACGCGGTAAATAAGTTTAAATGGAATGAATTCTAAAAACTTTTAGGCTAAACCGTATCATATCGTAAAATCGTGTTTTTTGGAAACTGTAACACACTAAACTAAAACTGTTATATTTTTTGCGGAACAAATATATCATGAGTGGCTTACACGGTAACAAATAACTTTAGGGTGCATCCACATTACACAAAGGCGTAATAAAATCACTTTGTTTTTGTGAGGCTCACGACCATTAGTTATTCATTGAAGTCAAAGGCCGCTTCCAACCGGCCTTTATAAAAGTCATCTGGGCAGGTCTATGTTCACAAACGGGCATCCTATGGCTAAAATGATGGCGGCATTTAAAGACCGGCCAGAAATCTCATCCTATTTGGAAAAATATATCGACGAATTTACTACCAAAACTTAGTAAGAAATTAAATAATCTCAATTTAATTTTTTTGCTAGCCATTGCAAGATTCTGCTGGTTAACCATCCTCCTTCTCCATAGTCGGTCCCTCAACCGTTAAGGATCGTGACCCTGTCTACTATTCGCCTCGATGATGAGCCGTCTCCAGTCTTTACCTTTCTACACCCTGAATGTTTCGTAGAACGGCACTTCCAGGGTCTTTACATTTAGCCATACAACTCAAAAATCCGTCGTTAATACTCGCGGTGAGGATGCTCCCTTATAGTTTGTACCGCCGTATATCACGGGTGCAGGTGCATCTAGCCGTCCCGAATTAGGGACCTATATCGTCGAAGCTTTACGACTGTTATCTCCTTTATTTTATGGCTTTGGATCCGCACTTTTAATTACGTTTACTTTGAGTTAGATTAATGTTCCAGAGACATGAGTAAAATTGTATATTTTTTATATGTGATAATATCGATTCACCTCTGTCATACATGATCTCATATTAATTTTGTTTTATTTTGGTCTGAATGTAAAATAAGTGCAAACAAAACTCAAAGGCTAAGCAAATAGGCTAAAGATTGGCAGGCCCATATTTACATGGAAGGACTCGCTCTCACATAATCTGAAATACTATGATAAAACCCTAATAGAATGGAAACACTTAGCCGTAAACAAAAAGGAGATGAGACAAGCAGCTCAAACAATATTCGAAAAAGAAGAAACTGACAGTGAATCCGATGCCAGCAGCTCATACAAAACAACAACACCTATAGAACAATGACGCAGAACTACCAGCAAGCCAACCAAGTAACAAGATAACGTAATAATCAGGAAAAAACCACAACACCCAAGGCCAGATTGCCCAACCCATCATCATCAACGCTCAATCCTAACAACAATAAACCCGTCTTTACCCATTTTCCTATACCAGGCTCAGGATGCATATCTACTTGGTTGTGGTCGATTGGTTTCAGCCGACCCGCGCGGCCGGTTGGCTGGTCGACCGTCCTATCCCATCCCAGAGCGTGACTCTCCTTATAAGAGAGAGATGGCGCTAGTCATCACGTAAACATTGGCTCCGTATTTTATAGACGATTAAAATTATTAAAACTAAACTCAGTGATGTAAAATTGTGAACAAGATATAGAATGTTATTCAAATAAGCAGTGCAAGTGTTATCCGCAAAAAATAACAAGACAATATTGTGTTATTTGGTGATACATCTCTGCGAAAATAGTGCTAATTATAACAGTCTTAAAGTCAACTAGCGTGCAAAAACAATTATAATTCAGTAATATAAAATAAAAACAATCTCTGTAAATCAACATATTTATGAAACTTTTATTTTATTGACTTAAATCACAGTGAAACATATTCATACCGTTAATTTTATTTGAATGTTGTGATAGTGACAACAGAAAATAAGTGTTAACACAATAGACATTGGGACTATTTATGCATGATACACAACAACGACACCTTTTGACGGGGAGTATTAATACATCGGACATTTAGATTATCATCAATACCGGCTGCTAAATGAGAAATTGGCGCCATCTGGGCGGAGTTGTAAAAACTAAGTATTAGCGAACTTGTAACAAGCGGAAGAACACCTACCGACTACAAAATTCGCTCACTTTGTTACATTGGATATAGCCTTGTGGATAATAGATCGGACTATATTGCCCCATCATCCGAAGAACCCACGATCAAACCTCACCGGCGGACAAAACTATTTTTCTTTATTGATATTCATAAAAATTAAAAAATATATATATATATTACTGCAAGATGTCTGTCATGTGTACTAAATGTAAAAAAATAATAGGAAATAAACAATTTCTGACATGCAAATTATGCAAATACAACTACCATTTGGACTGCACCGAGGTAACATTTCAACGATATCGTATAATGACGACTGCAAATAAAAAAGCCTACAAATGCGTAGCTTGTTCGTCCAGAATGCTGGCGTCCACTCCTAACGCAAATATATCCACTACATCCCCGGCAAGCAGTTCCCTAACTCTTCAAGATAGTGATAATATCACTCAAAGAAATAAACAAAGAATCAATATATCAACGGAAAATTCGTTTCAAGAATTAACGACTGATGAGGCCGAATTCGGATCGCCTGCGTCATCACCACTAACTCAAAAGAATAGAAGTTACTCAGAATTACAATCAACTGGCACATACTTGATTGATGATTTACAAGACAAAATAAGAACTTTAAAAGAAAAATTAGAGATTGCCGAAAATGAAATTGAAAACTTACTTACTATGAATAATGAACTAACCAAGCAAAATTCAAAGTACGAGTTAAGAATAAAACAGTTATCACACATATGTAAATCTTCACCTAAGAGTAGTACAGGTATAAGAAATAAAGACTCCTCAGTTAGATACAAACAAAACCTATCAACCTCGCAACTGGAAATCTCGGAGACTCAAGATGGTCCAAACTTTAACGTCGCTTCAGCGCCATCTAGCTGTATACTGGAACATCAACAAAACCAAAACCACTGTGAAGTTAAACAAATTTCGACAGAGGGACGCCCAAGCGTCAACGACACTCATCCAGAAAGAATGAAAAGGATATACATTATCGGCGATGAGTCGCTGAGAGGCCTTGCAACGGCGCTTTCATCAACACGATCAGGACGGTGGAATGATGTCTACAAACCTTATGCCCATATCATGAGCGGAGCCACCAGTTCAGAGATCTTGGAACATTGCAAAAAAGTAGAATCAACGTTAATATGTAATGATATAGTTGTTTTGGGCCTTGGTGGCCACGACAAGGATATAAATAGACTTCACTCGAATATTTGTATTGCTATTAGTAAACTGAGTAAGGCTTTTGTGTTGTTAGTACCTGTTAACTCTAACCCTTACCTCAACGAAAAATTGTTAAACAGTAGTATAAGGTTATGGACGAAACATTTTGTGAATTGTAATATAATAGACATAAGTGTATATTGTAATAATATTAACTATGATATGAAGTACATTTTAACCTTATGCACAAAGATTAATCTATTGATCGATTACCGACAATACGAACAACAATTTTTATCATTAAATAGCATAAAAAATCGTTTAAAAAGCACTTCAACTCAGACTCGAATAAAAAATGACTCTGCTTCTATCCTCAGAAACAAGTATAAAATCACACACTACTTTAAGCCTGTCGCAAAAAATATAATAAAAACAAAGAAAGACTATTCAAATCCAGAAAATAGTAATCCTCCAAACAATATTTTTTTTCGTGAATAACGTTTTTACAATATTCCACCAAAATATACATGGTCTATGGTCAAAAAAAGAGCTAATAGAAGTAACTTTAAATGAAATAAAAAATGACACTAAACCGGATGTTATGTGCTTCACAGAAACATTTATCAAGGCCGGAGACGAAAAAAATATTAATATAAATAATTTCAAACTAGCCGCAAATTATTCAAGATTAAAAAAAAGAGGGGGATCATGCATATTGGTACGAAAAGACATAGAATACAAAAAAATCACTTGTTTCGATAAATTCGCCATGATATTCCACTTTGAAATATGTGCGGTTAGTCTGGTTTCTAATAATATAATTATAATTTGTATATATAGGACTCCATCTAGAAAACTAAGACACGTTACATATTTTCTGGAGAAACTAGATCTTTTAATTTACTCATGTTTTAAAAAATACCCAAATAAAAAAATTGTTATTACTGGTGACATGAATATTAACTTACTTAAAAATGAGTGCAAACAAACAGCACGATTAAAGGATATTATTAATAAATATAATCTCAATATTCACATACATACTCCCACTCGTCGTGACTCATGTCTTGACCTCATAATAAGTAATATTGATAATGCTTTGGGTTTTGTTTTACCTCTATGGCTGTCTGACCACGAGACAGCCCAAACATTAAAATTTCAAGTTGATCACAAAAAACAGTATCCAAAAATGATTTTTGCAAATAAAAGAAATTATTCAGACGAAAATATTCATTCATTTAAGAGCTGCCTTCATAGTCTGTCTTTCAAAGGCGTTCTAGAATGTCATGAAATAAACACTGCTTTCAATGAGTTCCACGGGACCTTTTGTCTATTTTATAAACTTTGTTTCCCTATTACCAGAATCAGAAGATTTTTATCCGAGAAACCTCGCTGGATTACAAAAGGAATACAAAAAAGTTGCGTCACTAAACGAATATTACGTCACGCCTACTATACAAGGAAAACAGATAGTGATCGGAATAAATACATACAATATAATAAAATACTTAAAAAATGTGTGCACCGTTCAAAAAAAATTACTAATAACACATATGTGATAAATAGCAAAAACATAGCAAAAGCAAGTTGGACAATAATAAAAAATGAAACAAACAATACAGAATATAGAAAGTTTATTAATAAAATAGTGGCTGATAAAAAAGAGGTTCATGACCCGGCAGAGATCGCTTTAACATTTAATAGATATTTCATTGACATAAATACACTAGACTCTGAATCAGAAAATACATGCAAATCAAATAAATTAAATAATTCAATTTTTCTGACTCCTGTAACTAACCACTATATTGAAAAAATAATTATGACGTTAAATAATACTCGAACCGAAGGCTATGATTCGGTTTGCACAAAAATAATAAAATCATGTAAAACTGAATTAAGCCCTATTCTAGCACATCTAGTAAATTTATCTTTAGAAACCGGCACCTTTCCGGAAGTATTGAAACTTGCGGTAGTGAAACCTTTGCACAAAAAAGGTGACAGTACAAAAATTGACAATTATAGACCCGTGACTCTAATATCGGTGTTTTCAAAAATTCTCGAAAAAGTAATACATGAACAAATCTCTTCCTTTTTTAACAAATACAATATAATAAGCCCACACCAATACGGTTTTCAAAAAAATAAATCTACGACACAAGCAATATTCGGATTGGTCAGTGATATCTTGAAAAACGTAAATGATAAAAAATACACAACAGTAATCTTTCTCGATATGTCCAAGGCATTTGATCGCGTTTCACATAAACAACTATTAGAAAAATTAGAAATTAACGGTATTAGGGGACCTGCTCATTATTGGCTAAAATCATATCTGGAAAATAGGGTACAATGCGTCGAAATAGAGCAACTAAACGCAAAGAACACTATTCATAGTTACAGATCACAGTATGAAAACAACAAAAGTGGTGTACCCCAAGGTAGTATTCTTGGTCCACTGTTGTTTCTGTTATATATAAATGACATAACTACGGCATCAAACCACAAATTTACATTATTTGCTGATGACATATCAATATTAGTATCGAGTAATAAAGATTGTACGATAGAACAACACAAAATTGACATTATTAATACACTGACATCCATAATTGACTGGCTAAACAAAAATAATCTTCAAATCAATCTTAATAAAACAAACATAATTAATTTTAATAATTTCAAAAATAAATCAATAAACATTAATATTAAAGGACAAGATATAAAATGTGGTAATAGTGTTAAGTTCTTGGGCCTTATTATTGACATCAAATTCACGTGGAAAGAACAAATTGAAAAAGTGGTTCAAAAAATTAATAGGTTTGCATTCGCTTTATACAAACTCGCAAAAATAGCAAATAAAAAGACGGCGATTACAGCCTACTTTGCCCATGTTGAATCTATAATAAGATACGGCCTGGTCTGCTGGGGAAATAGCACTAACATGAATGATGTTTTTGTTGCCCAGAAAAGATGTGTTCGAGCGATAAGCAACATCGCACCTAACGTCTCCTGCAAACCATTTTTTAAGCAATTAAACATACTTCCACTCCCATGTATATATATATTGGAAATGGGAAAGTTTGTAAAACAAAACAAACACCTATTTCAAGAAAGACAGGACACAAACTTAACTAAAATACGTTTGAGATACCCTAATAAACTAACTCTCACCACTCTGCCCAAAACAAAAAGGTTTAATAAAAATGGATACGTAATGGCCATGAAAATATTTAATAAAATACCTGAAGAAATTAAGCAACTCCCATTTAATAGGTTTAATAACGTACTAAGAGCATGGCTAATGGAACACAGATTCTACTCAATCGACGACTTTTTTAAACATAAAATATAATATTTTAATTAAGACGAATATATGTATGAAATGAATGATAATTAATTTAATAATAATAATAATGAACCAATTTGAATTGTAATAATAGCACTTTTTAAGTACACTAATTATTTGCATGTTATGAATCTGCATAACTAAATAGGCATAAGAACCTTACTGTTAATTAACCATCCACAATTTTTTGTAAACACCCTATTTAAAGGCAAATAAAGAATTTGAATTTGAATTTGAATTTGAATTTATAAAATGTGCTACCTGGTATGCCGGTTTGACCGGAGCAGGCTTTGATCCTGGCTGGGCTAGTACCTCGTATCGTATCGTATCGTAATGTAAAATAAGTGCAAACAACACCGATTAGATACTGTTTAGCGTTACTTCGCTTGCTGCGGGTTTGTACCATTAAAATGACCACTTTTCTTAATGATGTTCTGCCATTATTAATGTATCTGGTAAAAGGTTGCCGACCCCAGTGCTGTATATTTCGACATCATTTGGAATCATTCCGCCGTGGTGACAAAAATGTCTGCTTAATATCGAATATGCAAATGTCAGTAGGTAGGTCAACCATAACATTTTATTATGTAATGCGTTCAGTGTATTATTCGAAACAAAACAAGGGCTCTTTAGTCTTGTATTTGTCTTGTCTTTTATATTCCTGTATAACAGGATACATAATATTCAGGTCAAAAGTCCCCAAGGGTTTGCTGGGGACTTCGTTTGAACGAAGCCGCGAGCAACTTAGATAAAATCTCCAACATTTATTTAAAACATTTTCTAAGTAATTAGCATTACTCACTGTCCTGACGTCAAATAGAACTTTGTCGTCATTTCTTAAACTAAACTTGTGCTTATTTATATTTTAGGAATGCAAAATGAGCTTTGTATGCAAGTGATACGAGCCTCTCAAAACTTACTGCTCCCTAACTTCGGGAGTATTCTGATTATGCAGACTTTTGCATCTCTTGGGGACTTAGTGCTAGACACGAAGGTGCATGTATTATGTATATTTCGTTCTCGGATACAAATACTGATCTTCCTGGAGTTGATTTAAATTAGCCTTGAATATATACCGTCTGGCACACGTAGATAACGGGAGTCAAAGAGTATTAAGAACGAAAGAAGTTTAACTCTTTTCCAGTTTTATTTGACAAACTCCGTGGCCGGAAGGCGAGCACGCCGGACTTAGCGCTGCCATCTCTGAGGTTCCAGGTTCGATTGTCGATCAGGTCGATGTAGAAGACTAACTTTTCTTAATTGTCTCGGGTCTGGGTGTTGTGGTGCTGTTATTGTTTCTATAACACAAGTTCTTTAGTTACTTACCTTAGAATCAGACCAATGTACTATGTGACGCTGTTTACTATTTATACTAAACTGTCGAAAATTACGAAATATTTCACATGCAGTATACGATTTTCTTTCAAGTGTTATTTATCTTCAATTAAACCTTGCATGGAATTGCTAAAAACAAAAATTTACAGTATACGATTCATTGCCTACTCATTGAATCAAAACACCAACGATATTATTTAATAAGACTGTCAAACTTCAAGCATAAATTGTGTTTAGTAAAGTTAACCCCATACACCAATTAACTAAAACCAAAGCCGATTAAGTTCATCTTAAGATAGATAAAGCAACATTACGCTTATAAATTCCGCTCAGGCCCCGCTCTATTAGCTGATAGTGACAGCGCGTCAGAACTTTAGCGCGGGATTCATCCCTTGTGCGTTTGAAAGTTAACGTCGATACGTGCGACAGCCTACATGGTTCTAGCACATGAGTAAATCTTTACTCATGTGGTTCTAGTATGAGGCGAGCGACATTAGTTGTATATAGACTTAATAATACGCTTCATTATAGAAAAATGTTAAAGGGATACACGTTTGATTATAATGTTCATTGAATAAAAAGGTTATTTAAATAATCACGTCCGAACTGTAGCTTTGCGTTTCAAAATTAACCTCGATACGTGCTGTGACAGCCTACATGGCTCTAGTAGGATAGGTAGGATTGATTACAACGGTTTATTATAGAAAAATAATTATTTATATCTGTTTTGTGAAATAATTACGTCAGAACTTTAGCACTCGATATATCTTTTCTGCGTTTCAAAGTTAGCGTCAAAATGTGTTGTGTAGGAGGTGATTGATATAAGTTGAGAACGTTTTGACTATAATGGCTATTCTACAAGGTTTGAATAAATTAGGATAGTCCTTAGGTAGGGGTTATGTTGCTCACTGCACTTTACGAGTCAGTCGCGTTTCGGGCTTGCGTTCGGTTCGGTCGTCATACAGGGTGCAGCGCATAACCTCCTACTTGAACAATAAGTTCCAAATTCGAATCTGTTTGATAACGTTTAATAAATTCTGAATTAAATTTCGTATTTTAATGCAGCTCCCTTAAGCCCTTTAAGGTAACTATATATTAAGTAGGACCGCCCACGTCGACTCTCCACTCGTAAAACCCTGTAATCAGTTGCTTATTATATGTAAAACAACTGTGACTATTATGAGAGGACCATCGACATCGTGATAAAATAATTAGATTATTTACACAAACTAACGAGCTACCACGATTATTATATAGGTATATGTATATATAAATATATTTCGATTATAAGCTATATACCAGCAGCTGATGCTTACGTAGCCTTAAAGAGGGCCCTATTTTGCTCTACATTCTGTATAGTAGAAAATGGTTTTCCATTTCTGTATTGTAAATCAACTCTTCAAAACTTTAGTACTAGATTCCTCCCTTGTGGGTTTGAAAGTTAATGTCGGTACATGAAAAGACAGCTTTTGTTTCTACTCTACAAAGTTAGCAATATTATTACCGGATGCAGGTAAAAACACGCTTATTATAGAAAAAGGTTTGTCATTTCTGTTATTGGAAAATAATTATGTAGTTGTAGCGACAGCCTCTTACATAATAAAATGGGACAGGACGACATTATTTTTTGCGTTAATTTACCGATGCCTACAGCAGTTTTGTAATGGCTCGACACCCAAACTTTTTACTTTTTACTATGAAAATACATTTTTTTTTATCTTTTAGAATTTCTGTAGAGTATTGGTGACCCGATCACCTGATAGGGTTGAATTTTGACAGAAAATGCGTAACCTATTATTTAAATGTGCATATTGTAAAAGTTAAAAATATCTACTAAGTTTCTAAGACCATTTTTAGAACAAAGGCAGGAGATTTTTTTATGTTAATGTTGGTAGTGCCCGCCCTGTATAGGATGATAAAAGTAGTAGTTTTTCTATTATTTTTTCAATGTCATTTTTAAATAATTATTAGTTCTTGTTAAACTCATAAAGTCTCTTTGTGCCTACGAGCATAAAAACCCGTAATCTAACATCTAGTTTTAATAGAATTAGCTACTTTAAATTCACATCAGACTCAGGAATACACTATTAACTGATAGTGACAGTATCAAAGTTTGCCGTACGTGCAGGTTTCATACTATTTCATCTCCAATCTCTAACAACGTTTAAAAGTTAACGTCGATACAATTTGCGAGATACTATTATTAAATTATTTGATATAGTCGAGTTTTAATCAAATTTTGTTGAAGGTTCTTAGGTAATAATAGGAGAATTTCTACTAAACACGCGTTATTTTTGTATCACGGAGGGACGAAGTTCATCTACTTGTTTTAGTAAGTAACTATTTTATCATTTTTAACGTATGGCGATTTTCAGCAATATCTAAACTTTATACAATTGCCGAAACTGACTCAAACAGACATATGTAGTAACAAGAGTTCCAAGTATAACGGAATCTGGTCAGTTCACAAACCTACCCGTATATGAAAGTACTGCAACTGCTACAAACTGTATGGAAAACCCAGCGTGTCTTTATACCTAATTTGACGTCACGTAAAAGACGATATCTCCATTCTGTGGGCCAATTGTATTCAAATATCACGACTTCTCAATATTGCACTTTTTTTTAACGGACACTAGTAGCGGCGTCAATAGATCAAAATATAAGGTTTTAGCTTTCCAAAAAATATCAGAGTTGGGGTACCCAATCCAAGGTAGTAGTTCAATCAAATCTACTTTTATTGTCCATGGGTCTGTCAAATATTAGTTTTGGATGTGTATCCGAAAGCAGCAATTATAAACCAATCATCATATTTCGGGCCTGCGGGGTAACCATGAACTCTTAAATCAATCTCAAAGTTGTCAAATCTGTCAATTTTGGTACGTCATTTCATACAAAATTTGACAGAAATGATAATGTTTGACAGATTTGAGATTGTTTTAAGAGTTCGTGGTTACCGCCCTGTTCCACAATATACGGATAACGTTATTGAAAAGATAAAAATATGTAGAAGATAAAAGTGCTTGACAATTCTGTCAAAAATCGTGTTTATCCTTCAGATAAGTAAAATATAGCTTATTCAGAACTAATGCTGAACTTATCCGTACATTGTGAAACAGGCCCTTAGGCTACTATGTACATTTGTAAGTTTGCTCTAAAAAACAAATCGGTAAGTAAATACAAGAAATATCTCACTACACCTGACTAGGCGACCTATTTACACGGAGTAAGGGAGCTAAAGGGAACTATTGCGTCCTTATCTCCTCGTTCAGCGATACCAGCGCCCACCGATACGCTCACGGCGTATCGGGAAACCATTTTGCACATCGCACAAATACCAACCGGCAGTTAGGTGAGTGTACCGAAATAACTGGGTAACGTTTTTGCAAGCCTTAAATATTTGATGGTCAAAAAATTTGAGTTGTCATGACACGATCGCCACTGGAACGATAAAACTATAAAGCTGGAAAAAAAATTATACGACCAAATTTTGTGCTGTTTTACCTATCATTTTGTATTTTAAATAATATATTTAGAAGATACTTAGTTCTGATATCAGCACTGTTATAATCATGGCCAAGCTAATTCTGACTAAGAGGAAACACAATGTCAGGAGGCTCACTTCCGTACCTTAAAAAAAACTAAATTAAATAAATATTAGCCTTTGTCTCTACAATGTCACAATTCGATAAAAAATTAGTATTTTCCTTGAATCAACGCTCAATGTAAAATATGAGAAGAGCGAATTTTATGAAGCAAAGTTTTGAGTGTAACTGAAATGATTTCTCGAAGCAATCAAACAAAAGTGACGCCAAACATCGCATCCCTGACACTAAACAACATAAACCTCGGGTAGTCCGGGTCCTTTCATTGAAAATTCAATGGTCGCCCATCAGCCGCCGCCATTGAAAGCTGCTAATTTCGTATACAAACAAAAGTATGGCCTAATGAGGGCCCGGACCACAAACTTTCTTATTCGGAGGGCGCCCCGGGCTCTTCCGTCCGATCCATTTGCTTATTTATCCCAGACTTACGGCTCTGTCGCAAAATAATACACCATTCAAAGTGGTTTGCTATTTGGTGTGATTCTAAAGTATTTACTCAGGGTTTTCAACGGGTAATGGACTTGAGTAACACACGATGATTAAATGTTTTGTTTTCGTGTTCCAAACTTTTCTTAATCTAAACGATAACGCAGCTAATTTCCTTCAACGTTTTTGTATATCAAAACGTTTACGGCAAATATTATTATTATTTGTACTCGCGTTTAGTAGTAAAATGATATATACATAACATTCATGTCATAAACCTGCTAATGAAAGTAATATAATGGATCAATTAAAATTTAGCACCTAATTAGTAAACAGTTTAGACTTTAGTGGATTTTATGGCGCTATCGCGCTTGCATATTTTACATAAGGATTTGCTTAAACCACTAGTTAATGCTACTAAAAGTACGTAGTTACTAAAAGTTACATTAAACGTCCGTTATATACCACATGTCCAGCACATGACGTGAGCTCACAATGGGTTGCCAACACGAGCGTGAAGCAAGAATAAGAAAAATCTCGTTCCTTGGGGAGCCGTGGGCATGTCCTTGCATGCCTAATTTAATCCTCGGCTTATTGAAATAAAAACGGCATAGGTTTTCGACAGGTGCGGCGGAGGGGGCGGTCACAGGTGGCCCCGATGGTCGCAGCGTCGTTAAAATTTACATAAAGTCTCAATCCACGACGACGCCGCAACTGCCCACCCCACGTTTATGCTACATTTAGTAATTTTATGATAATTTCGAAAACCGTACCGCCACCCATCGCATTATACTAATAGAGGAATTCGCCGAGGACGGCTCGTCGAAAAAACTCGAGCGCCTCCAAAATAATAAGTTTCGGTTAATAAATCGCGTTCAACGTGAAACGAACATAAATTTTTAGGAAAAATTAATAGCAGATGTGTTGTTGAGTTATACGGGGGCTGCAGGGGTGGGCAGTTCTGTAAGTGACTTTGAAACGCATAAATTCGGTTAGGTTTGTATTTTTAGTGAACTTTTTGATTAATGGCGCGTAAAATGAACGTGATCGCCCCCAAAATATTCCACGTTTTTTTATTTGTTCTCCCTATTACGGTGTGATTCGATATGTCACTAATATTCCCATTTTAGTAAAAAAATATGAATTAGTAACAGTTTTGTTGACAAAGGTTCATTATTTTAACAATAAATAACTTTATATTTTAGCTTGACCTAGCAATAAACGAGTTACATTGGAAATGTTAAAGGTGAAATTCAGGAGATCGAGACAAAGCTTCTCATTTTACGCGGAGACATGTTATTGAGCTCAAAGATAAGCTAAACTAACATTGAATTGTATATCTAAACATGTCTTTTTGTATATTCGGTAACAATAGTTTTCTGGCACAGACTTTATATCAAAATCACAAATTGTATTACGGCCGATATAAGCGAAGCGATATATCAGCAATATTGTACCTGCAATACAAGACGACACCTAGCGGGTAGGCAATAAAAATAAACGCTATTCTTTTGTTCCAGTCGAACCTGACGCACCTGCCCCGCCATGAGTACGTGCCGGGCATAGGGATGGGCGTCGCGAAGTGCCCGTACGATCCGGCAGACAACTCCACTGCGCTGTGGGTAGAGAGAGGCAACCCTGGCAGCCTACCGGCTCTCTACTCTGGCACCAACGCTGAATTCACGAAGGCTGACACCGTCATCTTCAGAACAGACCTTCATAACTTGACGACGGGACGACGAGAGTTTTCATTTAAACGCACGCTGAAGTACGACTCCAAGTGGCTTGACAGTAAGTATTTATCGTTTTGTGCAGATTTCGGGTTGCCACTGTACCGTTTTACTATAGAGCATGAATACTGAATTACATTACGGTCTTCGGAACTATATTCAAAGCTAAATTGATATGGCAGATTGCGATATTCTCTAGAAATGGCTATAGTTTTGCTCGAACGTTATCCTACACAATTTGCCGTATTTAAACCCTAAAATGTCGAATCGTTTTACAATTTTTCGAATGTATCAATCGAGTAGCTCGTTATAAATCAGTGAAAACTCATGCTACACCGATTCGTGTAAAGTGTAAACTAATCAAAATGGAAAACGATCATCGTTATAGCGCACAGTGAACAATCGGCACGCACCACTGGCGCTGCTTTCGTTCCTGGGAATCATTAGACAAATGTCCGAATTATCAGCGTTTACCCGATTTACACGGCAATCGCCCTATTTGTGATTAAACAATGGAAATTAAACTGTTTTCGCTCTAACGAACAATAATATGCCCCCGATGCCTGCTCCGATTCGACCGTTATTACGCCTAGTTTGAGCCCTCTTATAGAATAATTTATAGTAACCGATTTGCAGTTCGTATTAGATTTGCCGTTTACTATTGAAAATGTATGATCCGCGATTGTTTTCAATGTTTGTATTATTTTCCTTTTTTTTCTAACTTTGACTTGACTTGAGGTGCTTGAGGCATTATTGAATACGAGACATGAATTATTGAGATAAGTACATGCTAGATGTTTTTCCGATTAGATTAATAGTAATCTATCTATCTATTCAGCCTATTGCATTTCACTGCTGGACGTAAGCCTCTTTCAAAGAGCGCCAAAGAGAACGATCTCCCGCTTTTTGAATAAATTCTAATCATAAAATCAAAGCTTACCCATTACCCAATTTTCCTAATACATTGCGATTAATTTTCACCAGTCCACTTCAAATATTTTAACGCTAGCTAGATATAGGTCTTCTTTAATTAGCGAAATCAAAACTGGGACAAAAGGGCACAAGCCCGTTCGGTCATTAATTTGCGATTGCCACAATAACATGGGAATAGAAATTACTGCCGACAAATTCGCGTAATTTTCGTTAATAATATCGCTTTGTTCATTACCCGCCTTTATTGCTTGCGTTTCAAACGCCACTAACAGTTATTTATTTTCATTTAATTTCAATTTATTAACCCTTTTGTGATATTTGCTCCAGTTTGTTTTCATCTGTTGCCAACTGATTTTACAACTGAGATACATATCTACTTCTTTAACTGAGAAACTGATACGTTGATTGTGTTTAAGATTAATTATTGTCATTACGACCGTCTGGTGTAGTGGTTCGCGCTCTGGACTACAATGCTGGCGGTTGCGGGTTCGAATCCCGCGAGGGGCAAATGTTTGTGTGATGAGCACGAGCATTTGTACTTAAGTCATGGATGTTTATAAACGTATTTAAGTATGTTTATACGTTATCTAGTCGCCATTGTACAAGCTACGCTTTATTTCGGGCTAGCTAATTCGTGTACCTAATCGTGGAAACAATTTATTAGTTATTTATATATTTTTAGATAGCTTTATTTTCAATCACGTTAGTCCGCAGCTGGATAGCCTCTGTGAAATCTGATTTTATGCATGATTGAACACAGCTTTTTTACCTGACAAAAATTATGGTGTTGTTAATTATACCGCATATTGTGACGGGAAACAACGGAACCCTACATTGCTCTGAACCCTACATTGTGCGTGGCCCGTCATGAACTTGCTGGCTGTATGTTGTTTCTCATTATAGCAGCCTTTGTTAAAATATAAATATTGGACAACATCACATACATTGCTCTGATTCTAAGGTGAGTAATCGAAGCACTTGTGTTATAGAAATCAGAGACAACGACGGTACCACAACACCCAGACCCGAGCCAATATAGAAAAAGTTCGTTTTCTACATTGACCCGGTCGAGGATCGAACCCGGAATCTCAGAGATGACGGCGCCAATTTAAGTCCTGCGTGCTCGCCTCTCGGCTACGGAGGTCGTCAAAAAGGACGTAATGTACTCGTAAAATAAGATATTGTTGCAATATTGATAGTAAATTCATTAATACTTTACTTTAAAAATACATCAAACAATTTAGGTGTGATTTTATAATGACGTCACATTTGACAATCAATGAATCAACAGCTATTCACGGGTCCTTCATTTGTGGTGACAGCTATTATTGAATGACCGATATTTAGCATTAGTGCGCTTCGATCGCGGCCGCTCAGCGGGCCTCATATGAATTACCTAGCGTGCAAATTTGGCTTGGCTGGAACTAGATATTGAATGAACAGATATTGGGAAATAAAACAAAATCCTTCACCCAAATTATTATTTAAATATATACATGTTTAATCTTTTATCAGCGTTAAAAATCAGATCAACTAAATTATTTTTAATTTTGACCAACCCTTAATTTGCCTTGTACTTTATTTAACAACCTGTTATTGTTATTTTAATAATAAACATTTTTTAAAGGTTATTGTAGCTTATTAATTATAGTATAACGTGCAAAATTGGCTTGGTATGAACTACATAATTATTGAATGTTCAGATATTGTATAGGAAAACACAATTGTCTCATTTATAATAATATATGAAACTTCTTGTGCTATTATATTATGATATAGTTATATTGACTGGTCGATAAAATAAAATTATAAAATCGTTGTAGGTTTGGTTTTTTCACAGACTTTAAAAGAATTCATTTTTGCAACTACAAAATTGATTAGACCTATACAAGGTTCAATCATGGTACGTTAAGAATATTTATTCTTGTTCTTAAAATTAAACCGTGTCTGCAAATCCACTATACTCAATATCAGAATTTGCGATGCCGTTAATTACTTATTCACATCACTCCTAATAATGCCTACCATATTCATCAACAAATAGGTCAATATATCGACCCTATTAATTATACCGAAGCCCGAATTTATGATGGTAATAATTTCCAAAGACCCAAGCTTTATTAAAGTTTAATAAGCCCTAAGCCAGATTAAATGCTCTTAGAGCGTATATTCGAATGATAATATAATATTATGTGTACTACAAAGAATATTTAACGCATGCGACACGCGTCCGTATTCTGTAATCCTATACACGTGGCGATTTCATTTCGAGGCAGACAAATAGGCAGATATTAATATGGCTATAAATGTCGCGTATGACATAATTGCTGCTCATGCATTCATCGCTTCCTCTATTGCATAGTAAATCAGTGCTGCTATTTGAGAAAATACTATTACCAGTTGCCAAATACGCCGAAATAGAGAAGCTTAGTAAATTATTGCGAACCTTAATGTTTATTGTTTTCACATATAAAATGAATTGGGATTTCAATAAATAAGTCAATTTATTTTTCTCTACTGTGCTGCTGTTTTTTTTTTTTTTTTTTTTTTAGTGCTATTACAGTACTGAACTATCTTTTAAATTTAAGTTGTTGGGCAAGTCTGGAGCCGTAAGTAGGTAGGTTAGAAAAGCCCGTATCACAGGTTAAATTGCAATGCCTATAAAACTTAAGTCTACGGATAATACCTTCGATCTAGATTTAACCTTATCCAAGATAAAAAAATTCAATAATTATAAAATTGACATTTTAAAAAGTGGTAAACAGAAGCATGTTTAAACAAATTTGGGAAAATCTCAGATTTACAAAAATATGAAGTGTTAAAAAAAATATTGTAAAACGTATTCGTATATTTTGCTCACACAGAATTAGTAACGACTTAACCACGAGAAATTACTCGTGGTTAAGTTGTTACTAATTCTGCTAATTACCTCCTGCCAAGATTAGATAGGTACTCGTTTATAGTATCAAAATATTTATATAATAATATAATTTAAAAAAATATTATTTCGTACTATGATATTTTATACTAACAACGTATATTTTTCCGCAGAACCAAACTTCGTAGGCTCCTTCGATGTGGGAGAGTACGTGCTATTCTTCTTCCGCGAGACCGCTGTGGAATACATTAACTGCGGAAAAGCGGTCTACTCCCGGGTAGCGAGGGTCTGCAAACGGGATACTGGAGGAAAGAACATCCTCAGCCAGAACTGGGCCACGTACCTGAAGGCCAGGCTCAACTGCAGCATTCCGGGAGAGTTCCCCTTCTATTTTAATGAGATCCGTAAGTCATTATCATAATTTAAGCCATAGGGAAGCTAAACATAGGCCTACCCCAATGACTTTCAGATTAGCTGGTTGGAAGCGGCCTGCGTCCAGTGGCTTCCCGCAACCTTTACCGCAATTAACGCATACTTACAATGCATACTACGCATTTTGTTGTAAATAAGTATGTACATACTCGTGAGTTCTTGTTAGGTATTTAGTGCTACAATACTTCTAAAAATACAACTCGTCCTTTTTGCATGGCGTAAAATACGCCATGTAAATTTCTTTTAAAAATACTAATATAGTACGCCCACGATTCTTTGTGCTTTCTTACAACTTTAAACTTTACTAAACACTCATATATGAAATTTGTTTAGTGAACTCTATAAACCTGAAAATCTACAATACGGCGCCCAAAATATACTTTGCACGTTATTTAAAATACAAAAGCAAGTCTACAAAGCAAACGTATTCTAAAGCTTTCGCAGACGTTTAGCCATAAGTCACAAGTCGAGACCCAAATCCCCTCACCTTATCCTCGAACACAAACACCGTGTCAATCTGGAGCAAATATTTAAGATCCGAACTCAAAAGTGCATAGTGCGATTTAAGCGACAAAGTCTAGCCGATTTTCCCCGAAGGTTCGGTCCTCCCAGACTGTGTTCATATAATATTAACGCTCTACGCCCGGCTTACCACGGTTTTTCACGCGCCCCGTACGTCGCCTGCATAACTCATGAGAATGTAATAGGTACTCAAGTACTCAGTATTTGCTATAGGTGTGTTATTTACATGTCTGTTGAAGCGCCATTAGGAACGTTTACGAACTAGTGTCGTGCCTCGTTCGGTCATTATCTCTCAAAATAGGGACGTCCAAAGTTTCGCGTATACTGATTCTAATATTAGTTCCGAATTGTCTTCTTTGTACAGTCGGGATTGTTTTCGTCTGCTATTGAAGTAAGTTGGAAATGTTCCGAGCTGAATGTCTAAACTTGTTTGTCCCGATCCCGATATCGTTTAAATTCACTTTCACGGTTATCAGGTGACAAAGCCGTTAGCATAATTAAGGCGATCGAACGGGAATAGAGAGAACTCGTGTTGCGCGATCGCAACGCTCATAACAAATTAGTCTTTCATTATTTTTAAAGCTACTTTTTTTTCTGGTATATTTAATTTTACGTAAGTAGGTACTTGCGATACTTTCTTTTTACATTTTGCGTGTTTAATATGACATTTTATTTTCCAAGAATCAACCGTCTTTTTAATGGACTGTATCATTAATTCAGTTACCAATAGTAACAGCTACTCGAGCGACATCGAGATATAAAGTTCAGCACCTACAATTATAATAATTTGATAGTCGACTCCCAACTTTGGACAACTAAGCGCAGATTAGACATCTTGACAGTAGTTGATAAATTTTCGCTAAGTTCTCATATCGCGGGCCCAATTTAAATTTTAATTACTTTGAACATTATCTAGTGAACGACGACGTTTGTAACGTGTCACAACGTGTGTTAGAATGCGTTCATATTTGTATTCAGGCTAATAACTTGAACTTTGTAATCTATTCAGAATTTTACTCGAACTTTACTCATAAGATTATTCGCTGTAATAATCTTAGTTGAGACCTAAAATAGTCATTATTTTAACTGAAGTACCTAACCTTTTGGCAGTTTACTACACTGATACCAACTTGTTTTAAAGTTCAAGCAGTCATAATCGCTCTGCATTAATAAAATAATTAAATGTGTAACATGACATTTCATTTCTTCTTTTTTACTGCTGCACTCAGAGACGTCACTTAGCTCTAATGGTTACTTAAAAAAACCTGCAATACCTACTGTAGTAAATAAAAGTCAATACGATTAAAAGAATGTCCCAAAAATGTATATCCACACTGTATTGTTAATTGAGGGCGGCAGTAAAAGTCAAAACGACTATCAAATATCGTTTTGAAACACTACCATAGTTTTTAAAGTTACATAACTGACACTTGCACTGACTGTCCACCATCTTCAACAGAAAGCATCTACAAAGTGCCTGGTGACGACAGCCGGTTCTACGGTGTCTTCACCACAGCGTCCACTGGGCTGATGGGGTCTGCCATCTGCACCTTCACTATTGGCGACATTCAGAAGGCCTTCGAAGGGAAGTTCAAGGAGCAAGCCACGTCCAGCTCTGCCTGGCTGCCAGTTATCAGTAGTAAAGTGCCAGAACCAAGACCTGGGACCTGCGTGAACGATACAGCCTCGCTGCCGGACACCGTGCTTAATTTTATAAGGTAAATAATACGTCTTTGTTTTTTAAAAATGTGTGTTTTTTATTCATGGTTCGGTTCAGTTAGTAGTTTAAATCGACAAACGATGATAATGCAAGCGCACGAGTACTAATTTCCTCCGCTGCATAATCAAAACAAAAAAAAACCGGCCAAGTGCGAGTCGGACTCGCGCACGAAGGGTTCCGTATCATTATCTATGAAAACGGCCAAAAAAAAAAAAGACGTGTTTGTTGTATGGGAGCCCCCATAAATATTTATTGTATTCTGATTTTTAGTATTTGTTGGTGTAGCGGCAACAGAAATACATGATGTATTTGAAATTTTCAACTCTCTAACTATCACGGTTCATGAGATTCAGCCTGGTGACAGACGGACAGCGGAGCCTTAGTAATAGGGTCCCGATTTACCCTTTGGGTACGGAACCCTAAAAAAAGTTGCCAGTATATTATGCTTACTAAAGCTTTTTATTAAATAATTTTACGAGTTGCAGATCAACGTACTTATTAAAAATAAATTACAAACGAGTTTAAAAACCATTGTCATTCCTCATTAAAAAAAGAGAGCCAAGCACGGAATTAATTTATTTAGCAGAGCGGCAAAGCAAAAAAAATTAACAAAAGAGACTGTCGTTATTGTAACAAGCGCAGGACGTAAACAAAGTAGAAAATCGTCACTTAAAAACGTGAAACACGATCACGCCGACTCTCCAGCGATTCCAGAATTTCCTTGCTCATTGAAATCCACAGGCACTTTTATCCTGGCGACACGTCCTGTTAATTATCCGACGCTCTCACCCCGAGAGCGTTCAATTATTTTTTTTCCCCGCTTTTCCACGATCCTCATGTGGAAACGTTGAGATTTTAACACTTCACCTGAACCAGTCTGCTGAAAATAGTATAATATTATTTTTATTCACGGCGAGAGTGGAGATTTTAATTAAACGAATGAGGTATTTCGTTGTTAGGTGCAGTAAAGGCTTTTATCTGGTGACGTCGCGCGACGTTATCGTCGGTCGCGCGCTGTCGCCGACGCGACATTGTTATCATCGCTCCCATAATGTTTCCGCCACCACGCTCCGATGACTCTCCTTTATTAGAACACTTTTAACGCTCTGAATTGTTATGAAATAAATTTAATTTCGTATTCGATAATATTTTTGCCGCGTCAGCTTTCTTGAGTTCAGACTTCTTTAATCTAAAAACTGTATCCTTGGAACGTCGTTTCCTGATTCACTTAGTAAATGTTTGCTTCTAGATAAAGATATCATATACTTAAAAACTTTCAACATTAAGAACTAAGCTCTAGATTTTTTTTGTGAAATCTGTTGAATATTAACTATTTGTATCAAAGTTACTTGAGGTACCTACGCATATTTCGATATTAATGAACGCTTTTTACATCATGAAAAACGCCAGTTTGCATTAAATCATTGCCTGTGTCCACCGACGCCCCACACTAATAACGCAGAATGACAGCTTTGTATGAGCAAAATCTCGTCAAAAATAGCTCAACTGGTATTACCTGTCTAGTAAATTGTCTGGAATGGTGTAGCAAAATGGTTTTAAAAGCAAATGTATTCTAATTTTCTAAATAAATATGGACCACGTTAGGTCAACGGTAAGCAAAATTTATTTTATCACTAGTTTTACAAGATTATTTATGTACCTACCTAAAACTCTATAACAGGCTTCGCCATAGTTGATAGTCATTTGTCTTTGTTGTTTAGTATACTTGAGTCACCGATTTAAATTGTCAGTCTCTTGGGCTAAAGACCCACCACTAAGATTGCCAATTGCCGTTCTAGTACATCGGTCGATACGATCTTTTGTTGTTTTTTTCTTGCGTTTAGTCTTTCTCCATGGTATTTGGCCCGTTCCTTTACCGGGTAGTGACAAGATTGTTGCTTTAAACCCGATTCCCTTTTCGTACGGTTAAAAACCGATATGCTCATAGGCTTAAAAACGGTTATGTTCGCGAATTAACGACCCGATTGGAGTACTTCACAAAGGTGCCCAGTATCTATTTTCGGTGGACACAAGGATGCTTATTTCTTAATTCGAGTCCAAATTCATTAGATGTGTTATCTGGTGCACTTTTATTTAAGTACCCTATTTTATTCCCTTTCTAAGAGACAAGAGGCCATTGTTATAGAATATATGTGGCTCAGGGGACAGGCGATTTGTCAATAAGATTGTCTTCTAACTTCCATGTGTTTTTATTTGTTCAGGTCGCACCCACTGATGGACAGTGCGGTGTCACACGAGAACGAGAAGCCAATATACTACAAGCGAGACCTGTTCTTCACGCGCCTGGTCGTGGACCGCGTCAAGGTGGATATGCTTGGCCATCAGCTAGACTACACTGTCTACTATGCTGGAACGAGTGAGTAATACCTTGTGTAATAATAGTTTATGATTTTTAGCATCGTCATAAGCCTTTGGCCGTCCAATGCTGGACACGCGCCATACCTATATCTTTAGAACCATCCCTATAGAAAGCTTCCCGCTACCTTAACTAAGTCTTCTATGAAGCGGAAGACGTCTTCCAATTCATGGTGACAATAAAACCTTTCTTCCGCAACGGTTGTCAGTTTGCGATGTGACCTGCCCAATGCGATTTTAGCTTGGGAATTCTATCAAAAATATTAAAACGAAGTGAATGCATCATTATGATCAACAATACTCTCTCAAAGTTTTTCTTTTGCTTTGCACAAAATTTTTTTTAATCATAAAAGACTGACTACACCTTTGTCCGACTTTCCATGTTTTATAAATAAATTAATTCACAATAACTGCCTAGTTAAAAGTACGTACTGCATTATCCCTTTGTTGTATAAAAATTAAAAATAAAGTATTCATAAAACAGTACGAACTTTGAAACTCAATCTTAACTTTGAACAGCAACGAATTTCATCTGAATATCCATTCTAACACCTATACCTACTAGACAAAATTTTCACCGTTCTACCAAAAATGAAAAGCTATTCAATCTGCAGCGAGTGCTTGAAACAATCAGCGCTTTAGCGAGGCGCTACAATCAGGACCCGAACAGAGGACGACACGAAATTTCATAAAAGCACACGAATTAAAAAATGCCTGCCTACTGGGAAATTAAAAAGAGTGAAAGTGGCACAAAGGCCATAATTCGTCTCGCCGGTGACAACTGGCCGTCCGAACCGTCTGGGTCGAACTCCCACCCGTCACCATCCACCTATGAAACAGGGGATTTAGTAAAAAACACGAAAAACCGATTATACCTACGTATTGTTTCTACTGAAATGGCGTGCGAAACACCCATAGTTTAAACACTTTTGCACTCTCAATTTATTGACTTAAAATCCGCGGCAAAGCTTCTAAAGCCGAGTGCTGGCAGTCAAATATTATGCGCGTGAATACGTAGTTATGTTGCCAGTCAAGTCGATTGCAGCACGTAAATAAATGCAACGGTTATTTTGCTAGACGTTGTACGAGCCATTACCGGCATTACATTTCTTTAATATTGCATTGCCTTCAGGTTCAGTGTAATCAAAACGAACAAAATTTCTTCGTTGTGCTGTAGTCTCAACGATTCCGTAACAATATTTTTTCTGGAATGGAGCCCGATGTGTTCGGTCGTTGCCACGTCGTGTATCGGCGGCCGGCCCGACCACAGCCGACGTCACATTCGCACAACCACATAAATTCGGCTCGCGCTCTAAACAACGTTCCCAAGTGGTAATTTTCGCCTATGTTGTTGCAATTTTCACCAATTTTCCTCGAAAATCGTTCCGACCGAACCGCCCCGGCGCGAGGCCACGGAGTGGATTAAACTCACGTAGATATCTAACGAAGGGGGGTTCGTTTACGGAACAACTTTTACGAAAGGCGAGCTACGTTTGAGTTGGCGTTTGAAATGCTTGTGTGTGGAATATTAAATTGTTTAAACGTTACCTTTGACGCTGCTTCCCTTTCTATTGCTGCGTACCAGCATAATTACTGTAAGTTAATCTGTACAATGTAACTTTGTTTCCTTGTTCGAATCGCAGCTCAAAGCCGACGTCGGCGTCCTTTATGTTTGATTACAGAACTGAACTAAAACGCAATAACTGACAGCGGCGTACAATAAATGGTCTCGTGTATACCGACCGCAGCAAAGAGGAAAAAGAGGAAGAGCCCGAAAATCCGAAGCTCTCTTAGTTCACTATTATTTACACTCCGAGCGCAAAATAAGTTGCACGAAATTCCGTCACAAAGAGCTCGAGGCGTCCCGTGAAAAAGGACAGTTTACTCTTTCAATAAAGAGTGAGCTCGTGCACTGGCGTCTACGGCCGCGATATTGCCTCCCCGCTTAGCGCATTTTGAGTGCTTACCACGTTATAATATGCATTAAACTGTACGGCGGAAAGTTGTACCGGTGCGCGCGACTAGGAATGCTAGCAGACAATGAGAAATGAGCATGATGCTCCCGCATTGCGGCCCCACCGCTGCTCCTCGCGTTCCATTTGTTTTATCACGCCTAAATCACTGTTGCCAGCCGAGTTCTGAACAGGCCTCGAGGTTGATAAAACTTTGACAGCGACTGTCATGTACACCCCGAGCCGCGCGTTTGTCAATGCAAGGGCGCCGAGGTATCAAAGACGTTAAGAGTATTTAGAAGTTAACGAAGTTAATTAAATTCCCCGAGTTAGACGTCAACGCCGCGACTCTTTAGTATTAAGGGCTCCTTTGTAAACAAACGAACATAATAATGTTCACGTATCGCGCGAGTACAGCCGCTGTAACAACAAACTCCTAAACGTAATTACGGCGTCTGTTTTAAAACAAAAGAACGCGCAAGTGCGATTTTTTGTTCAATTTAGATACTCGTTGGAATAATTTGCGGAAAAATATTGGATAATCAAATCGCAGGAGCGGTTCGGGTTGGCTTTGACGAATGTGCACCCCTGATACTATTAAAAACGATTTAAAATTCACAGTTGGCTCGTGGTGACTCACCGCTGGTGCGTTACGGGCATACGATGACATAATGATATCAGCTCAAGCCGAGGACAGTCCTTTGATGTTTTGAGAGAGCGGCTAGACCATTTGGCGCAGCGGGCCGGCGCGTCGCCTAATGTAACGCGCTTATGTTAATTAAAAATGCTACAATTTGTGATGTCTTTGAAATGTAAAATGCCAGATCACGGGCGAAATATTTTACAGCTTGTATTT
This sequence comes from Anania fuscalis, assembly GCA_950371115.1. NCBI lineage: Eukaryota > Metazoa > Arthropoda > Insecta > Lepidoptera > Crambidae > Anania > Anania fuscalis. The sequence goes on along the minus strand of OX493340.1, from coordinate 9,208,447 downwards.
ATTTAGACGTCTTGCTCTCTTTTTGACGGCGCGGTTTCTATTGAAAAGTTGGTTCTGAATATTCATCGCAGCAAGTTTTATCGAGTCTATAGAAATAACTCCGGCATTAATTTATAAAATAACTTGCCATGCATAAAATGTAGCGGTACGCATCATATACTCTGTTATAAGTATCGGAAAGCCATTTGCTTAAGTGCATGGACTCCAAGTTTTGCCATAAACATGAAATGCGATGCCGCAGAATGATATGTTAAGGTATTTCTGAGGTATTGGAGCACGGAAACTGCTTAATAAACTAAAGTTGGCACAGATGTATGCAGCGAGAGCGCCAAAGTGCACCTTACTGCGTTCCTATACAAACGTTAACTTCGACGGATAAATTGTGATATTAAACCTCGTAATTTTAATCTAATACATTTTCATTATTAAATTATATAAAAGTAGTATGTCATTTAAAAATAACTTAAAGAACTGTTAAAGAACACTCGTGATAGTAAATATTCAATTAAAATTTACAACAAAAAAAGGCCAATTAAAATTTAAATCAACTAATCTTTTTTTGTTATAATTTAAAACTTCCTCATAAGTCATGGGAATTGTTACTATCAGTTTGTTAGGTATAGAAGCACAATTATTTTGATAGTTGTTAAAAGTGATAGACAATATTTAAAAACTTTTACATGCTAAGTATTAGTAATTAACAGATAGGTTTCAAATATTTACATGACTGTTATCATTCAATTATTTTTCTCTTTACAATCAAATCTTTCTAAAAAAAATAATTTCAGTTTAGTTACTATTACCGATGATTGAAATCATTTGAGACGCTATAAAACTTGCTCTGCGTCAATTTTTTTTTTTACTTATAAAGTCATATATTTTACACATGTTACCCATATTACTCTGAACTGTAATATTTATTGATGTGTAGCAGTTCCAATAAAATAAAAATCATTAAAAACAATAATCATACCAAATCCTACACCTTTACGACTTTTCCTAAACAAAGAACAATTCGTTCTCGGAGAAACCGTAAACACGGGCGGAGCAGGAGGAAAGAATATGTATGTGAAGATTCTAAATGTCTCTATAGAACGTTGCCTACTGTCGCCCTTGCACAGAATTTCCATAACGTAGTTATGCGTATCAAGTCACTTACTGAAGTGACATATAATTATGTTCTTTAAATCATATTCCAGTTATTAAAAACAGTTAACTACAATTCATTGAAAACTTGAAAATTAATTAATACAGCTTTCATCATCATCATCATCTCAGCCTATTGCAGTCCACTGCTGGAAGTAAGCCTCCCCCAAAGAGCGCCAAAGAGCACGATCTCCTGCTTTTTTCATCCATCCACTGCCAGCCATCTTCCTAAGGTCGTCGGTCCATCGTGCTGGGGGTCGTCCTACACTACGTTTGCCTACGTTTGTTATTAATACAGCTTTAAATAATATTATTTTTTATTTCCTACAACCTGGAATTACAAACGTCCATTTCAAATTGACAAATTTAAAAAACGACATACTCGTATTAGCAAGAATCCCTTTAAAACTTAAAAAAAATGAGAACAAACGTTATTTTAGTTTTTTTCTCAATTTCCAATTTCTTTTTACAAGTGCAGCCGTTCATCTTTTAAGACAAGATTATTTTGACATGGTTTTAGTACTACTATTAATTAAGTAATCTGTAGTTCAACTAAGTATAATAAGATAGACAAGTTAGATAATATTTAGTTAGCTAAGAAGCCTTAGTTACAAGTGAGATAATAGTTAGATAGTTACCTTCACTATTTTGGAATACTTTGTTTTTTCTGATGGCTTTGGGTTGCCGGTTTCCAAAATAAAAATTTACTGATAGCTTAAATATTGATACTAAGTTAATTTAATTTCTTTTTTTTTAACCCAGATCTTTGGAACAACGAATTTTGGCATCACTAGTAAATTTAGACTAATATCGCATCACTACTCTAGCGTTGTATATTCTCCATCGACTTGCATAGCCCAAAGGACGAAAATGAACAATATTTATTGCCGAGTTGCGATACGATATGTCGGAACGGAATTTCCAAAGTAATTTATAGTTTCGAGCACCTTGCCTTCGATGCTCTGTTTCTAGCTACCTGCAAATATTTTGCGAAAGTAACTTCAGACAACAATTTCATCGATAACGATTATTTAATATGTATGTATATACACGAAATTTATATTATTTACAGTATGTATAATGCTACCTTAAAAAACTACATGTAATGGCAATATACTTTAAGTGATTTCTTAATAATAAATGAAAGCATGTTCTGAGCTTATGTTGTTTTTACGTCAACTTCTGTACAGAAAAAACAAAACAAGGTTGTAGTAATACTATTTTATGAATTCATGGTTAAGTCCCTGAAACTACATTGAATCAAAGACTCTATAGAAATAAATCTACCACAGATTATCATAAATAAAAAAGCAACGGCGCATTAGATTATTTTTTTAATCAAAACATCAAACAAGAAATTTGCCACCGCCTGCCAATAAATTATCCAAAATTAATCAAAATATCACCTGGCGAGGGGTAAATCCAATCGCATCGCCTCTTGAGAGCAATTCTTGAAACGGTCGCAACTTCACACAAAACAATTAGTTATACTCATAATTAGTATGCGAAACGCGTCCAACGAAAATAAACATTGATTTTTTATTCCCCAAAACTGGGGAGGCCCCGGACGGGCCGGGGCATACTAATGTGTTCACTTTTGAACGCTTATTCGCGCCCCGCTAACGGCGCCCAACGTTTTTTGCATAAAACATCTCATCAAAGGATTGCTTAGGTCCCACAGTATATTGAATATCAAAAGGTGCACGGGCGGGAAAGTTTCGGAAGGTGGGCGCCATCCCTAATGCCGACCACCGTGAAAGCCTTCTTTAAAAATACACCTTTGAAACGTGTTCGGAATAACCGCCCGCTTAGCGGCCACTCGATTATTTCGCATCGGAATATTATATTCGGCGCATAAACAAAGTAAACATCGGGTTTGATATTCCAATAAAATAGAGTCGCATTTATATTTGCGTTATAGTTTTTCGGTTGAACGCTTCTTGAATTCGAAAATCGTGATAAAGCAACTCAATCTCACACTGTTGAGCGCGGATGCCAAAACGCTCGTTGTTTGTATTGATTCTGCCGCGCGGCGCGGTAATTGCCGGAGGCCTCGAAACTGTCTAAGAAGCGTTTTATCGTGCTAAGTGTTATCGAAACTTTGCCACCCAATTCGGTCGCGACTATTAAAGCACAATTATTCATAACAATCGCAAATATAAATGGGATGAAGCGGATCGGAGAGTAGTCAATCGTTGATAGTCACATAAAATTTGGAGCGACGAATCTCGTAAAAGTCGGCCGAGTGCTCGTAGGCAAACGTTAAAAAGCCACGTTCTTCGATTTACGGCGCCTATAAAATACATATTGCGATCCGTGATAAAAGTCCCTGCCGAATCCGCTCATACTGCCAATCGCTGAATTTATCTACCGCACCGCACCGCACCGCTACGGATCCTTCTAATGCCTACCTACATACCTCCGATGTCTTCGTGTTCACGTGCTCATACAGGTTCTGTACAGGAATCTGTAGCTGAAATTGGTTTGATCTTAGCCCTGTTATAAAGACCAGCTGCCTATTTAGCATTCACAAACTATTCACGTACTTGTAATAAGCTTTTTGAATACAAAATCAGAAAATATTAAGAGGATTAATTAGGCCCCGATTAAAACGACTTTGCAAGGCAATCAAATATTCATCATAAACTTTTCTACTCAAATACTTCAACTCGGACTATATCCAGGTAAAACAGATTTTCTACTAAGGGTAAAGATAATACTCACACAAAAGTATTCATTTCCAAATCCGAGTCGGGGACAACAAATCTGTTGCAAAGTTTTTCCATTTCTATTCCAAAGTTATCGCCAAAATAACCATACATCGCCACGTCGCAGAGTCGCCGATAAATACCGAACATAGCCAAAGCCGTAATGAATCGTGCCGGAGAGAAATGTCGCAATGAACGGTGGTGTTTAAGGAAATCCCATCTGACCCCTAACTGGCAAATCTATACGTTAAACTGGGAGTTTTTATGAAAAGCAATAAAGATGTTAGAGCTACTTTGTGTTTGGAATTTATACCACTTGGAGGAATAAAACTTATATTGTTCGCGGGATCGCAAAAAAGTTTTCACTTAGGCCTGTCGAAGCGAAATCTTTATTGGATTGCGGGATTATTTCTTTTGAGACAGACATTTGGGGACCCTGATCGCTCCCAAGGAAAATATTATGAAAAGATAATTATGTATGGATTCCTTCACCTGGATTTATTCGTGGCTCGTCTAATCTTCGCGCGTCGTTCCTTGCAAAAGCATTACAATATTTAGTCATAACGAAATAGGAAGCTTTTAGATACTTTAGATTACTGTCTGTAGCTCAATAATAAACTTACTCTAAGTTTATCTGCGATAATTGAATGTATTTTAGTAAACCTAATTCTTAATCCTAATTACGATCACAAACAAAACTTTGATGATGGTGAATCAAAACATGAAACGTTTAAAATCATTTTCAGGATTATATCTGACTTTTTCTTAAAACAATAAAAATCAAAAGCGATAATAAACAACAAATTGGTTGCATAAGCCCGTCGCATGGTTAAGAAGAGATTCCCCGGGTTGTGCCGGGTAACCTTAAGTTCGTTATGGCTGCCCGCGGGAGCGTCGATTGTTTAATTATTTCGCCCGCCCCAATCGGGATTCATCCCAAGACCGACGTCTTTATGGGACCGAGGTCGGCAACCTAATTATAGATAGTTGGTACAAAAATATAATATTTACGTATTGTATAGATAGAGGCTACGTCTGAGTATAATAAGTATTAAACCTCTGAATCAAATAGTATAAACAATAAGTTGGCTTTAATAGTTTTACTGATTAAATATAACGTAACTTACTGTATTCTCATGATACCAATATGTCATATGAATGATAATAACATTGAATTACCTATAATATTTAACGATTGTCCCCTTATCTTGTTTTCTTATCCTTATTGTAAGATGGATTTATTAGCATTAAGTAGTTTTTCTGTATCTACTTGCTCAATTTTAGGGTTGTCTCTAATAAAACAACTGTTTTTTTATCGAGAATTCATAAAAAAATATGATACTTATATCATTATTTGCTAAAAACTTAAAATAACGTATATATAGATAAAGTGGTTTTATTTGAACTAATTAAACTGTTTATATGTAATCTCATTTCCCGTATTTGTTTTATCGACATATATCAGCACTTAGATGTCGCACGCGTTTGAGCATCGCAACTTAAGTAGTGTGGTGTGATAATAGCTACACGGGAAAGCGTTCAACAAACTTGTCCGCAAATGCTCCGAGCAAGGACTCAAATCTGTTTGCGTAGTCGTGTTACACATCTTAAGCTTTAACACGTGGTGGGTTATGTATAGTTTGTTTCAAAAATATTTATCCACTTTGGACTTTATAACAATGGCTATAAGGATCCGTTTTATCGGAATAAATTGTTAATTTAAGGAAAATCGGATCGATAAAAAGTAGACAAACATATGACTTTTTACCAGTGTTATATTTGAATCTTCATATAGTGCAGGCCGATCGCTGTGTTAAATGAGAATTGGTGCGAGGTTCTGCGAACCGTCCAAGTCGCTATAACTTATCGAAAGCAGATTTGAGCGCGTTTGCGCTTTAAAATATAAGTAAAATATGTAGTAATTAGTCCGATATAAGAAAATTAATACTTAAAAATATATTATAAATTACTTTAAAAACGAACGTAGAACTTCTCTTTCTCTATGACTTAACTCGCGACTCACATAGCCGACACACTAATTGTTTGTTAAAAGAATTAAGAAGTACAAGACGTTAATCGCTTACATTTTAGACATAACTATAGCTCAGTAAAAACATAATCTATTATGCGTACCGCGTATTAATATCAAATGAAATATACGAGTTTCTATCTATCAAACCTTTCAAAGGTTCAACCAAACATTTTACTAAATATTGTATTAAAGTGGCAGGTTCCTTAATCAGATATTCAGATTGGGCATTATCGGCAGTTGTACGCGTCAGTCAAGTTCTATGACGCCTCCTTCACGATAATTGACGTAGGACAATGCGCCGCTGTTCAAAGTTTCATGGGAATATGTGTTCCCTTATCAAGCATCAGATTTACGATTGAACTATATGAGCAAGAATAGGATACTTACTTAATCTTATTATTTGTACCTACAAGTATGTAATTAAATTCAAAAACTTAAATAACTATATTATAATAATGTTATAAAAATAGGTGTTGTATTTTTAGTAATAGAAACACTTTGTTGAAGAAAGTTAAATAATTTCTTATTCTAATTGATATCTTCCAAGTTTTCGCTATATTATCACTGCGCAATGTAAATCATCACACATTAAATTGACTATTTAACACAAATTAGCTTATCCCCTTAGAAGAGCAAAACGAGTCAAAATATTTTTTTTTGTTATGTGCTCGTTAAAAAAAAGGTTTTAAGGAGCTGTCAATTATAGCTTATAATCATCATCATCATTTCAGCCCTGAACATAGGCAACTCCTACGATATTACAACATTCTCAGTAATCAATTATTATTCTTGATTACACTAACAGCGCAGACCTTACGCAATCGCCAAATTAAATCCGCCGGAATAATGCAATGCGCGTAAACAACGCACACGTGCCAATTCTCGCAACGATATTACCATTTAGTACAACTAATATAATTACTGATTTATAGCTCAGCAACTTAAGGAGCACAATATCCAGCTGCCGCCTCGACTGAGACACGTACGTTACTATTGTATGTAACCCGGTTAGGTAATTTCGGTACATGGCTCTAATCCAATTAGCTATTAAGATTCGTGGCTCGAATATTAATTCCACGGGTTCGGAGGCTGGAGCAACTGTGACCTTATGGAGGAAGGCCGCATCTAGGGGTGCTGCTTTCTAGATTTTATGGTAGGGACAAGAAGTGTAATGCTTATCGTATAACCACAATTTTAAGTTTAAAAAAAATTGGACATAATTAGAATCGATAAAATCAAAAACATAGGTAAATAATAAATAAAATCTGAGCTTTCGTAACTTAAAAAATGTATGAATAGAATAAAATATTTGCTGGCTATAAATTTTCAATAATTTGATGGGTATCAATCCCCAACTTATATTTTAAATATTCTCCAAACATCATAATATTAGTAGCGGTTAAATCTGAAATCTGTAAATGGCGTTTATAAGTCCTAACGTTTTATGATTTTATTTGTCAAATTACAAATGATAATAGACATATGACATAGATATGAAACATTTATGATGAAGTAGGTTTTAGGATTAGGGCTTGTTTTTTAAGTTAACTTTCAGTGGTTGGCAGCCCTGAGCGGATCACGCGTGGAAACGATTGCGTTCATCGATTACGTTTGCAGTGATCGCGGTCAGTCGTTTTATTTTGTCCCGCAGACTTTTGCGAATCGTGCCATGAGCTCCCAGTCCCACGTACATGATGAATTAAGCACGAATTTAGAGTTTTATTTTGTAATAGTAAATCCACCTGAAGCAATAAAACTGTATTTATTTTAAGTGGTATACAAAAATGGTGGTGCTCGTAGCTCAGTGGCGGCAGCGCTTTGGTATTAATTACTAAAGTTAAGCAACCAATGCCGCGGTTGTAAATGGATGGGTGACCATTTCAACCATATTTAGTGACATTTAACACGAGCATCTCCGTGCTTCGGAAGGCACGTTAAAATTTGGTCGCGGCTTATATCGCTTGATACTATACTGGTCGTGAAGCCTAGTTCACTGGCCTTACAACACCCCTCCACCAAACCGCACTGGGCCCGCGTGGTGGAGTATGGCAGAATGGTACCGTCGCGTCGTTGATTCTGATTTCTATAACCCAAGTGCTTTAGCTACTTACCTTAGAATCAGAGCAATATGTGTGATGTTGTCCAATAAACTTTTTTTTTTCAATCTAGATTTTAAAGTTTAATAGGAATGCCCATGTTAGATTCTTTACTGCACTTTCAGATAATTGCAAAAATCTTACATGTGAAAAAAAGAATATTTTTATTAAAAATACTTATTTATCTCTGCTTCAAAGAAGCAATTCTCATAAAAACAGATCAGATATAAAAAAGAAATTTTACTTATCAAGTAAAATTGCCTGCCCACCTGCTATCACGGGGCTCGACCGCGTGTGCCCGTCAGACGGGGCCCTCGTCAGGCTTATCAGCCTACGCCCTAGCAATAATAGGGAAAGCCTTTCCATCGATTATGCAGAATAAATCACTACCAAGAAACTGACATCTTCTTATACATACTATCATGTATATTCATCTAAACTAGTAATTGTGCTATTGTGCAAGCAAGCTCGATAAACAATCAGAATGTTAAACAACAATTATCAATCCAATTTAGTGATATGAACAGGTCATTTAAAATTTATAGACATGCAATGGTGTAGGTTGATTCATTTCTACCACTCTATAAATAGCTCTAGCCTTGTCTTTTGCTACTTAGTGAACAAAGCAACACAGCTTATCCAAATTAGAACGGTCCTAGTCCAGTAGTCCAGCTAATGTTCCTACTATAAAATAAGTACTAAGTCATATTTTCTTGCTATATTTTAAACGTTTCATATAGCTTCCGAAATGGCCAACGCCACCATGCAGTGTCGAAATGAAATCAAGGTAGGTACGATTAAATTGTAACTGACATTTTCTAAAGAAATCTTATCATTTTGTTACAAAAATAAATGACCCAAAAAAATCATTTTTGTAATATTAAAAGCTAGGTAGGGATTGCTTAAACCTTACTTAAAATTGATTAATTTAGCGCTACAATAGATTGATGGATTGGACAGTAAGACCAATAAAAGTCTTCAACTCCAGAAAATATTTCAAAACACGGCTAAGAGTTGTACAATTTTGGCGTGCCTACTTTGGTCCCTTCGAATTAATTGGCCCCGTCATTTTGACGAACCGAACTAATTAATCAACTGGTTAGACAAATAGTTGGAAATGAACTGCGATTGGTGATTCTCGCGACAATTTGTTACTTAGTACGATCGTTCGTTCCATCGTACAAATTTATTAGCCGGGGAGCTAACGGAAAATTTATACTGATTTAAGTATAAATCGATGCAAGAAAATCCCCATTTTATATTCATATTTAACTCATAAAATAACCTACCTATAAAGAAACACACTATTCCTAGTGTGCTTGTTATTAACCTGAGCAGTGAACATGTATAGATTTTATTGTTTATTTTATAAACGCACAAAATACTACATTTTTTTCAATAATGCAGTACACAGAATAAACGGTATTGTTGGCAAAAACTTGTATGTAACGTGGTTAAATGGTTATTCAGAGAAATTATAATTACAAATTTTCGGTAAATAACAAGTGAAAATACGCGGTGTTGTTTTTTTGTCAAACTCTTTACTCTAAACAAAAAGAACAAAACAAGACTGAAGTAGGTAATACCACAAAATCGCGCCGCGCCGCTATACGTAATTTGTGGTAATACTGTTAAAATTGCCGCGAGCGCTTAAACAACATTCTTTAACTATTTCTAATTATTGTTCGTGCCATTTCAATACAAGGAACGTAAATATTTAATAAGCATAATATAATTCTAATGTGCATATTTAATTTTGATAAATTAATAGCTAGAGAAAATTATGTGGGAATATGCTAGGACTTCAGACGTGAGGGATATTTCGAGTCAGTGGCTGGAAATAGCACACACTCCACGAATGTTCCATGGAAATTTCCATAATCGTCCAATTAAATAAGTAATACTCGTATGTACATTGAGTCATATCTAGAATGTTTCGTAGACGCGGTGTAAATGTTTAGTAAGATAGTACTCAATCTTGAGCTTAATGTTATCTGATAGGTCTTAATTATTATTTTAGAATTGTATCGCGCTTTATTTATTTGTTAAGTTTAAAATAAAGAAGATACCTAAATATGACATTTGTATAATTTAATGTAAATGCTCTAAGAATTCAGTATGTAAAGCAATTTTAAGGTTTTTTTTTTAAAGTATAAACCAATTTAGGAAAAATTTGAATAAACAATTATATAAACAGTAGTATTTTTCTATAATTTATTGAAAATATTAACTTGATGACGTACTTTGTAAGCCTGTACAACGTATGTTCAGTCGCACAATCACATTTGACATTTTCTGTAATTCAATTCTGTGTAATTTTTCATGCACATGCACGGGACACACACGCAAACTCTGTGTCAGATTTTAGCTTCTCCGTGATTAGATGTCCTATAAATGGCAAATTAATTTTGGTATTTTTGTATAAATAAACGTCATCTTGTAATTTTAAGTGATGTAAGCAAAATACTGTTTATAAGCGTAAAATCTCCAAATGGGTGATATTTTTCTTAGCATAGGTTATATTTTTCTTAACATACTAAATTATGATTGTTTTATCATAGTTGTTACAAAATCAAATGGTCTACTTATAATTTGAATAATACAAATAACACGTTTTAACGTAAATACCTATGTCTATTTGAGCTACATATGTATCAGAATATGGCTGAAAAAAAACACACTCGTAAAATATAATGTTCCGTTTGGGCGACCTTTCTAATTGATCCCCGATTTAACGATTCATTGAACTTCAAACAGGAACGTGGACCTTTACAGATGGAAACAGCCCATAAACATTTCTGAAAATATTATGAATTCTCAGAATATGGTGTAGTATCTTGGCGATAAATATAGAAACCATCAATTTTTTTAAAGATAAATAACACTTGAAAAAATCATCGACCTCAGGTGGGACTCGAACCCACGTCCCATCGCATGCCGGGCGAGTGCTTTACCAACTAAGCTACTGAGGTCGTCACATGACACGATGAAATTTCTCAAGTGTTTTTTACGCTGTCAAAGCCAGCGTATCGCTGATCAATGATGTAGCTATCTATATCTATACTAATATTATAAAGAGGAAAGATTTGTACCTATTTTTGTATGTTTGTAATGAATAGGCTCAAAAAGTACTAGGCCGATTTAAAAAATTCTTTTACCAATAGAATGCTACATTCTTCCAATTTGACATAGGCTACATTTCATTTTGAAAAAAAATTAGGGATCCTTGGTAAAATTTGAACAATGTAACCGAAGGTGTAGAAAAATGAGTCTTAAAATGTCTTTCGTCGAATGCATTGCCGAAACTATTAGCGATAATTGTCTACCGCGTGCGAAGCCGGGACGGGCTGCTAGTACCTATATATAGCTAAGTAGTATACTACCGTCAACACCCTAGAAAATTATTTTTACAAATATTTGACTATAGTTAAGATCAGGGCCCTAACCATGAACTGTTAAAACAATCAGGTTAGGGGGCTGGGCTATAACCATGAACTCTTAAAACAATCTCAAAGTTGTCAAATCTGTCAATTTTGGTACGTCATTTCATACAAAATTTGACAGAAATGATAATGTTTGACAGATTTGTGATTGTTTTAACAGTTCATGGTTAGGGCCCAGAAATGCTTAAACATTGAAAATTTTCATCAAATTTTTTGCACGCATTCGATGTTATCTTAAAGTTGTTAATACAGGGTGTTAGGTAAATGGTATTTAAAGCCAAATCCAGCCTTTGTTATAATATGCATATCAATACTATAGTGAAGTCAGAAAGGTTAATCATCATTTTTGAAAAAAAAACATACTAATTGGATTCAAAATATTTTGTTTTTTTTATGAAAAACAAAACAATTAAAATATCATCAAATTTCTAACCCCACCATCTTATTTATATGCTAATGTTAATAGGCTGTGTCAGCTGGATATACCATTTACCTAACATCCTGTATATTATATCAGATACTACAAATTTGTTATGAATTACATTTATATCATAAATGGATAAAGATAAACTACTGCATGCAGATGGATATCGTAATGTCAACATCAGAAATAAAACTTAAGCAAACTAATACCGGCCAACTAAACCATTCGCAAAATAGTATTTATTATGTTTGCATTGGCTACTCAAATATTTATTACACGAGTACAATATCTTCTCTAAGCATAATTAATATTGGCTATTATTCGTGCTAATTGTTTGTTTGTTGTAGACGAGGGCAAGATACACAAGATTGTGCAGTGGACGCGCAACGGAGACAGCCAGTCAGCGCTGCTTGACATCTTCGACGTCACCCCGGGAGAACCTATCCAGGTATAGTTGGATCTTCTAAAGCCTATCGATTCTTTAAACGAAATCGCGATCAATTCGCCTTCACTTCACTAATCGACGAATAATAATGTGAACCAACTTTTTAATAAAATAGAGTTTGTTTATTTCTTGTTTGTACTACTTAGATGATACGCGCTGTCACTTTTACACTGATGTCACTCATCGGCAATAGTAATGCGAGCCCAATTAGCGAAATAGAGGTTATTTGTATCACTAAGGTGATATTTAGAGCGAGTTTACTTGTGTTTTCTTAGAGAATCGACCCCCAGGTATTAAAATTGCCCAACGATCAAAAAGTTTATGTTGGTGTGCGTGTCTACTCCACTAGCAACGCACACTCCACAAAGTGCATCTAGGCGTCTAGGCGTAAGGTAACTGGCACATTTGTTATCAAACTTTAGAAAAAGGTTCGTTTCATTATGATTTTATTTTTTATTAGTTCCACTTAAAATGCTAGTTCAAACCAACAGTTTTGTTATAAATCGATTTCTTATGGCGACATTTTGCAATAAGGAATATGGATGTCTATGGATTAAATTTTAATTTTCATCAACTTGTGTTTATTTTTTTCTGTTATTTATCATAGTATATTGAATAAACAGAATTCAATTGTATAAATAACAGTTTAGCTCTATTTTTTTTTTAGATTATCTCCTAAATAGATGTGCTCTCGCGTTTTTTTCTACTTCGTTAATAAGTGATCTGATTACGAAATTCTATCAGCGCAATTGGCTCTAAGCAAACAGCCCTAAATGTTTATTGGGTCTAGCAGACTTTAGTGTTTCTTTCTTGTCATAATTAAAGTAAGTACAGCAGTTAGTCTGAGCTGACTTCGATCAATGTAATCTGTTTGATTGTTACAAATGTTATTTTTCTTTTGTAACAGAGTTTATTCATGAGTTACTCGAATTACTGAATAAATACTTTGACCCAATTCAGCTTATGGCAACAGACGTTAAGATTATACCTTCACATTAGAATCAAATAGTAGGTAAGTTTATCTTTCTTACAAGGTAGATTATTTATAATGTTACAAGACTTATTAATATTTTATCGCACTATTGTTGTTTCAGTATTTTAGTGACAGGCTAACTCATTCTAAATGGCCAAATCTAACAAACATTATTAATGATAAAGTTTAATTTTTGCTACTCTATTATGCTTTATTTGCTGACAAAACAGACTACCATATATATTTATCTAGCACAACATAGGATTTGATCTCGTTTTTGTTCTTCTTTGGCTTAAGACTTGAAAAATTCAACCGCCTCAGGTGGGATCCGAACCCACGAACATCGCATACCAGCCGAGTGGTTTTCCAACTAAGCCACCGAGGATGTTAGCTGACTTGACGAAATTTTTCAAGTATTTCTCAATGTTTTAAGTGTTCGTTTTCAATAAGCTGGCTTCAATATTGAAACAAAGCTAACATGTATTATTTAAAAAATACTGAATATACTTTTACGAATATTTTTTTATTTACACGACAAAAAATTACATCGGCGGCTTAAAATGTATTAAACAATGCTAATTAGAGGTACTAATAATGTATTTAGCGCATCTACAGATCGGTCTATTAAGATAACTAATTCTAAAATGTTGTCACTAGGCTATGGCGCTATCCCGCGCCCATGGCTCGCTCTACGCGGCGTCAGACCGACGCGTGTTACAACTGCGGCTGGCGCTGTGCGCGCGCCGCTACGACGCGTGCGTGCGGTGCGCGCGCGACCCCTACTGCGGGTGGGACAGGGACGCCGGAGTCTGCAGGGAGTATCTGCCTGGGTGAGTACAGGGCGAAATAGTTACTATTATACTCCATTCAGGATAAGATTATCGCTGTGACACATGACAGTTCACGCTTAAGTGATGCGCTTCAAAGAAATCTAATCGATTCCTTTCGGAAATCGCGATAGTTTTTAAAGAAAGTTGAATCGATTGTTATTTCACTGACCTTTTTCTAATATTAAGAAAAACTGCATTGTTCTATTGCCTGAGTGCCAGAAACAGTTTTTTGGCATGTTGATCAAAGCTTCAACAAAAATCTCGAAAAAAACAGTAATAAGGCAAAACTGGAAGTACTCTGAAGCACAACGAAAACACAAACCACTTAAAAGGCAGACGCACTAATACTGACGACAAGGCACAGGCTTTGACAAGCCGACCGCATCGATTCATCGGATATTTATAGATTTAGTGTCGATTTTGTGTGGTCAATCCCTATAGGAAAGAGTTCCGTTTTTCGCATCAAGTATTTCTGAAGATGTTTTTTTCGCTTCTTTTTAAAATTCGTAAGCAATCATAATGAATTGAATAATCACTTCGATTTCTAGATGCAATGTTTTAAAGATTTTTGCAATAATCTACAATTAAATTATAAAATGTTTTTCATAAAATATTCAATCATTAATTCGTAAGTAGTATGTATAGACCGGAAGTGTCAGAGGTATCATCTTATCCTGAATGGAGTATAATGTACATTTGATTAGGGTACCTGCCAAAACTAAAATTCTGTCTGACGTCTGCAAATAGTTTAGTGATGAGGAATTAATTTAGTAGGGAATTAAGAAAATGTTATTTCAGTATTTGAAAACGGTGCTGTAATTTATGTATGTTTGTAGCATGGGTGTTCGATAATAATTATTAATTAAATTTATAGTCCTGGATTTTTTTTACGATTTTAAACTAATCAATGTGCTAGACCAGCTTTGGATACAACCAAGCTTGCAAAGTTATCGTTGCGATACAAAGTGTGCTGTACGTACGTACGAATGGCCCGCTGCCATACGTGCGTGAGTGGCGCAACGCAAGCGGTTCCGTCGTAGTTAAATTTTCGTATCTTTAGCTACGAAATCATATGTTTTCCTGAAGCTACGATGTCGTAGCACTACGAGCGAGCAATAAACTTTATTCCTCTCTGCGGCTATTGTGGATGAAACATCGTAGTGTATCTTACCTGTTCTGTGAATATGGATTTACTACTAACTAAAATAAGAATTTAGTAGTCGCACACACGTCGATATTAATTATTTCAAGGTTACTATGTATAGAATTCTGTACTTTATTCATCTCTTTGTTTGTCTAGCTAATTAAAATATTTTGACTACGAAAAAAATTATCAATAACATTGACAGTAACAACGCGATTTACCATTATTAGCGTAGGAAACTTTATGTAGATGTCGTGGCCCGATCTTAAAACTAATCACTTCATGATGTGGCCGGCCATTTCATAAAATTGTCGTATTTCATAAAACGGCCAATTAAAACTGGCCATATCATATAAACGTCAAAGTTTGATGATATGTTAATCAGCGTTTGGCTTGGCTATATCATTAAAATAGGTTTCAATACGTTTACAAGTTACTGGACTTTTTAAATATAAATTTTGGGCAATAGATAACTAAAACATTATAATTATGTATTTGTAACTTTGAAAGGAAACTAATAAATAAAAAGATTAAATTGGTAAAAAACCTAACTAACCTCCCAAATTGTTAAACTCCATAATTTTTTGACGTTGCACCCGTTTTTTCGATTGATTTTCATGAAAATCGCCTAGCTTAATGTCTTAATGATAATTCACTGCACTTTAATCTTCAATTTACATATTATTATTCACTTTAAGAATGGAATAATTGGCCGCCGCCATGATGTACCACAATAACAAAGCGACTTCAGCGCCTCTACCGGTGGTGGATTATATCACTGTTTTACGATATGACCACTAACGATTGGCCATTTCATGATCATTGATCTGCCCTAACCACATCATGATGTAGCTAGTGGGTACAGTGCCGCATCATGAAAAACCACCATTTTATGAAATGGTTGGCCACATCATGAAGTGATTAATTCTAAGATCGGGCTACGACATAGACACACAATTATGCCCAAGATACTTAGGTGCTTGTGGTTTGATTCATTTGTATGTTAATGTAATATCCGAAGGCCATAAAGAAAGACAGACTTTATTCGAATCTAAGGTCCTATCTTTGTTCGATGAACAACGTAAACCATTTTTCGTAAATAATTTATAAGATAAATGAAAGTTGAGATAGACATTATTCAAAGATCCGGTCGTTTATGTCTTTTCAAGTAGGCTATTAATGTCACGTTACATAATACGATCAAACGCCGTTTCTTCAGGCGTATTGTTTTTCCTTTTCCATATTGAGCGAAAAAAAATTGTCTCGCTCCTTTCCTAAGTAGGGTTCGTAATGTTTTAAGGCTTTATTAAAATAAAAGATTCTAAGAATTGAAAGCTTAAGGGAATCATCTTTCTTGTAACGCGAAACATTTAAATCGTTCTTCATTCAGGGTCACGGCCTCTAGGTATATTGAATCTGAGTATCATTGATATAAGAGACGTTACGTTAATCAACTTAACAATAATATGGTATGTTATTTATACCATGTTATAGTTAAGATGTTTGTTGTTTAATCATGCTTTACCGTCTAAATAGATTAAAACATGGATAAGATCATGACATGAATAACTTTTTATCGTGTCTTGGGCAATGTTGTTTTTATCATGAGTAGGTAGGCACTCCTTAAAACCAAGTAATTAGCCGATCATATACAATCACTTTTACCAAAGAGATAGTATTATAGTACACCTTTTATTAAGGAAGCAAAATCGATATCGTTTTTTTTTTATTTTCCATATAATCCTACTCGCATAACTCGATGATAATGGAGTTGATGATGTTTTAAGGAGTGTCCTATTCTTTCTACTCCCTGAATACAAACCCGTATTTTCCACATAACAAAAAAAACGGCATTTTAATTAAATGATAAAAACTTGTGCTATTTTTCCACCAGGCTCATTCAAGATGTAGCCAACGAAACAGCTGATATCTGCGATTCCTCAATCGCCCGCAAGAGCGTCTCCGCCACGTGGGGCCAGAGCCTGCACCTCGGCAGCTTCGTGAAGATGCCGGAGGTGCTGCACCCCAGGGCTGTGACCTGGTTCCACTACTCCAGGGAAAAGGGACGCCATCCTATCACTTTTAAGTATGTGACATACATACTCTTTTCGGTTTCAAAAACTTTATTTATTTATTAAGACAAAAATAAATGTCATTAACACCAATAGCCGTCATACAAAACAAAAATAAGTTAAAAGTAGGATAGGCATACAATTTTGCTCGGTGCATGATAAAAGTAGTTGTAGGTTCGCTGCATTTTTAAGGTGGCAAAGTTACAAAAAGTCTTATGTAGTACTTTTATATAACTAAACCAGATTCATGGTGTTAAATGAGAAAGGTACAAACTAATTTTTCAAATTCTAGTGTTCGCTTTGAGTCCTGCGGGGTAACCATGAACTCTTAAAACAATCTCAAAGCTGTCAAATCTGTCAATTTTGGTACGTCATTACATACAAAATTTGACAGATTTGATAATGTTTGACAGATTTGAGATTGTTTTAAGAGTTCGTGGTTACCGCCCTGTAGGCTGGTTAAAACTAATCAATATCAACAAAAACCTTGATTTGAGACTTTCTGTGGTCCTTGCTTATGAATCCAAAACAAAATACACACTATCAATCTTCAAGCGAAGTATGAATTGACCGGTCGGTATCCTTCTAGTGTGGGCTATCCTCCATAAGGTGTTTGGGCCAAACTCCATCACACAAGCTTAGTGCGGTTTGAGGAAGGGGTGTTGCAAGGCCGGTGACTAAACCTTTATCAGAAATGATCAAACCGTTAGGCCTCTGACTAGGCTTCACAACTAGTATCAAGCGATATTAATCGCGACCAACTTTACCTTGCAATCCAAAGGACGGAGATGCTTGTGCTAAAATGGTCAAATGATCACCCATCCACTAACAACCGCGGCGTGGGTTGCTCAACTTTAGTAATCACTTCAAAGAGATAAAATCAACTCTGTTTTGTTGAAATAAAAGGGTTATGTTTCCATAATCAAACTGAACTTATCGTTGTAATAAGTATCGGAATAGAGTTTAAAAACAAACATTGTTTTCTCTAAAAACCAGTTAAGTTGTGAGTGCAAAAGGCGGTATGGTGCTACTCATAAAAGTGTTATTTGTAAAACGATCACAAACACGACTAAGTTATCTTAAAACTTAACTCGAAACTTTGTTACATAACACTCGGTGCAGTTTAAAACAGTGCATTTGTATTCAAAGGAGCACTTGTAAAGAAATTGCCTGGAACTGTCTCACCCACGCTCCCCAATGAAGACAAACAACATTTTAAATGGCATCGAAATTGTTGAGAAAACACTTCAACTAAACACGCATGCAACAACATTAATTAAAGTCTTTCCAAATCTGCCTTTATCGCACTTCCGCCGGTATAATTAAAATGCAAGGGGAAACTCGAATTAAGGCTCTGTTTATGGAGTTTCGTTCAAACGCGTATCCTTCCCGCTAGGTGTCTTTGTTGCCGTATATTAACACACCTTTCCCGTGCCCAATTTAAACCGCAAGTTTTACTTCACGCAACTTCCCGTAAAATTGACTTAGTAATGTTTGTTAACGCTACCCGTCACGACACAAAAATGCTTTCTACTCGGTACGCATTCCACTAATTGATTTATAATATTTTCGTTGTGGTGAATCTACTTTCCGGCGCGGTGATTCGCCTTGGGCCCACAGATACCATGCTCGTATCGGGTCAGGTCAATTTAAGAAACAAACTTTTATTCATTGGCATACACGGGTATGCTGGGAGATGCCCCCGGACAAAAAAATCATTGTCTAGTATCTGTAAATATAGAGATTTTGATTGCTTTCTTCAAGACCACGGCAATTGGTGTATTTTTTGGCGAAAATTTATATATTTTATTTTAAACTTTCGCTGTTTTATAAAAATGCTAGTAATTGAATACAATTTAGAAATTTTATTTCATATGTCCAGTGAAATTTACGAATACAAATGATTCCTAAATTTTAATCATGAACATCCCTTTGACGATTGACGATAAAACTGAAATAACGTTGCCAAACAACCCGAAAATCATTTAAAAATTCACTACAATAAAACTATAGTTGAACTGAACAGTTTTGGTACTTATCGTTAACTCTATTACAGCAAGCCGGAAAAGTACATAGAGACGTCGGAACACGGGCTGCTCATAATATCGGTGAACGAGGGCGACGCAGGGCGTTACGACTGCTGGCTCGGCGGCTCGCTGTTGTGCTCCTACAACATCACAGTTGATACTCACAGGTATGTCACCATCTCAGAAAGCAACTGAATGAAAGAAAAAAAAGTTAGTATAGCTGCAAAAGAGTAAAAAACCATCCATAATTTTATAATAAAAACCTTTTAGGTAACAAATATATACTGAGAATAATGCCGAGACCCTGAGTACTGCATGATGCTGTTTTTTTTTTTTTTTTTTGAGATGGGCTTACTCTTGACCCCAATCTAAAACGGACACAGCTTTAAATTGTTTTTATAATGTTTTATAGACAATAAAATATTAGCTCATAAAGTAATGCATTGAGTGTATTTATATGATTTGTTGTAAAACAATGTTTTGTATTTTTTTCCAGGTGTTCGCCACCGGAAAAGAGTAATGAGTACCAGAAAATTTACTCGAACTGGTGTCATGAATTCGAAAAATACAAAACTGCCATGAAGACATGGGAAAGAAAGCAAGAGGTAACTTTGGTTGTGTTTTGTTCTATTGAATTGAGTGTATACGATTCCGATGACTAACACTTTGTTATTTCTTTACAGCAATGCGCGAGACAAAACGACTCGAATCAGAACATGCATCCAAACGAAATAGTGTGATAGCTTCTGAATATCGCCTATCTCATGTTTCAGTCAGTAAACTATTACGCCGGGTCCATCCCGGTGCCGTACGTATCGGCCGGCCTCAAGTATTTCAACATATTCTCGTGAGATAACCGTTGACAGCATTCGATAGTGATCTCGTAGACTCCATAGTCGTGTCAAGCTCAACTAGTAGTGTACCAGTGACACCCTCTAGCTTTACAATTAAACTTACAAGTGTAGTGATACGCAACAGTGCAACGTTCCGGACACACTGGGATCATGAGAAGGTGATTTAAAACTCAAAATTATTAATGGACATTTTATGAAAATTTAATGGAACGATAGAATTATTGGCGTTGTGCGTTACTTTGTTGGATTATGGTATGTATAAAGATTAGGAATCTAAATTCTCAAACTGTAAGTACGCTTTGTTTGTTGGGTAAGTAAGGAGTTAGGAAAATTGTTAGAATTATTGAATGGAAATTAATTTTGATAATGAATGATGTTGGAAAGTTTGAGCCCGATCACGCATTGTTTATTTTAAAGTGTTTATATGTGAGTCCTGATTGCATTTTTAATTTTTAATAAATTATGTTTGTGGTAGATTTTTGAAATGTGTTAGTAATATGATCTTGCGCTTTTAAGTGAGGATCAAGACTCGTCGTATCGAGTACTCGTACTAATGATCGAGTATAGAGATACGCCGGCCGCTGCCTTACTGCGGTCGTAATTTCAAATCTCCGAGGGTTGTGGGAGGGTTCGCCTCATTATTTTTCCCCTATTTGTGTAAATAGTTACCTAATTTCGTTCGACTGTACCTACTAATGTAAGTGTACGTATAGTATGCACGTCCCTAATCGTAACGTATAATTTAAGCCTGTGATATATAAGAAACTTTAGATTTTAAATAAGGGGTATATATTGAGACTAAATTTTTACCGTTGAAAGTGAAGCCTCTTTTCGATCTCGCACCATGTTAAATCTTAGTGTGAATCTGTAACATGTAACTTTTATATTTGATTTCATATTATATTATTAAACTACAGTCATATTAAAATATATTACGCATTCCACACGATTTTATATTGTATTTGCATCCATAAGAGAAACAAAATAACAGCTGGATATAAATTGTTTAATGTCAAATCATTTCAGTTATTGTGGTAATAGGATTTTGTTTAAATATAATTTGTAGATATAATGTTTAACAGCAAATTAAAAGGCAATACAGATTGATTCTTCGTGATTTTTTAGAATGGCCCAGGCTGAAGAGTGTACTTAAGTAAACCAGAGGCGAAATATTAGTCTAGAGACGGTGTTTTGGATATTATCTCTGCATATTTTTGTACAAAGAAATCCAATATTGTCATTTTACTAGATGAATAGAAATATTAATTCAACTGTTCTCACGTATCACCAACTTGTACCTTCTTATTCGAAATTTTATTCGATTTCATATCATGATGTTGTACCTAAGAGCTTGTACATATTGTATTAACATCAACTCATCATTATATTTAAACATAGCGGTCGAATAATAAATTTGAAAACGAATTTTATAAAAGGACATATTTTTTCTAGAAATTTATTAACGAAATGCCATGAAATGTTCCGCTGCCATAAGATACAAGTTTATTAGTTGGTGTATCCATAGAATAATACTTACTCGTTTTCTAATCAGCCATAATTATTATCAACCGTGGCATTTCACGATCATCCACTCACACGCACCATAAACTAAATTTGACAGGATTATTTTATGCATATTGCGATTTAATACACAAACTTAAAATAAATGTATGATAATATCTTAGATTCACTAACAATGTCGCGGTTGGGAGTAATGTAGATTTTCTTAGATCATTCAACACCATTAACTTAGATAATTCTGTTGAAAAAGTCGTAAAAACGCGATCGTTATTTCAAACTTCGGACGTTAATCGCAGGAACCGCATCCGTAGTGGAAAATTGTTAGTCTAATAGGTGCTTCAAATGTAAACTTTCCTTTTGCAAATACGTATATTTTGAGACTTCTTCATATCATAATGTGTACATACATAAATCGAAATAGATATAAAAGTCATAAGAAATATCTGAGCTTTGTCGTTTATTATGTGTAAGCTAAGGTTTTGTATTAAGTATCTTAGTGTTTACTGAACTAAGGATTTCCCTGATCTCAGGGTAATCTTGCGCAATAATTATATAACTAA
Source organism: Anania fuscalis (assembly GCA_950371115.1). NCBI lineage: Eukaryota > Metazoa > Arthropoda > Insecta > Lepidoptera > Crambidae > Anania > Anania fuscalis. The sequence goes on along the minus strand of OX493340.1, from coordinate 9,186,172 downwards.
TTACTATTGTCTGTACTAATCGAATAGCTCTGTAAATTTCACATGTTACTATACTGTAATAAGTTAACTTCAGATGTAGCGTTAAGATTTTATATAATAAATCTATGAAATGTATCTTTCATTGTCATGAAGTTTTATTTTATATCCTAATTTAGTAAGTAGTAATAGTATTAAACCGATCCAAGATATTATACTTTTCTTCACTTGTCTTACTCGTATACCTACTAATTATCATAAAGCTATCATTCACTGTAGCATTTCTGAATAACTAGTACCAAAATAGGTCACGACCTACCTCAACTGTATTGAGCTGTAAGCAAACTTTAAAAAGATCAATCATCGTCCAAAAGTTACGACATGTATTGTTAAAAAACTATTTCACAACGATAACGTCGTAAAAGCGACGAGAAAATTTAAAGTAGTGTCAATTCATCAAGTCGCATACGGGGTTGACATTTTCGTCACAACAGCGGTAGGGGGCGTCACCCTTGCGAGTTGGGGGCATAAAAACGGTTCCCGTAATTATATAGTGCCACTAAACTAATTTCACGATACATTGCCGACGAAATCTGCGCTTGGCACCGACTAAATATGATTTTTCTTTCATAACGCGACGTCTGATTACTACTGTTACGTGTTATTCGGTATGAATTGCTAATGTAGTTGGGCCCAATCTGTGAACTCGCTAATGAATACCTGATGAAGGGTGTTAAATTGTTGTGACCTTCGGTCCGGGGGTCAGATGGCATGTGATAGGCTTGGTATGTAATTTACTGGTGCTAGAAATATTTTAATGTCGGACTCCATTCATTTAATAAATAGTTTGCCATCCAATAATTTTAGACTCAGTTCTTTAAATCGAAACGTGGTATTAACGCTGACGCACTATTCTGTATAAATATTTACCAAACAAACAGGTAAATTAGACAAAAGCGTATAGGTATAAAGCGTGAGTAAATAACAATTTTTGTCAAGTGGTAAGTAGGTAATATAGTAGCTAACTAACTACGTCTAAACAGTAAAATTATAGTTCAATGAAGCTAATTTAGTAACAAATTTAGTAAGCGCGATGATAACAATTACAAAGGTACATTCTGAAAACGAAAAATGTTAAATAGCTCTGTTCTGGGAGTTCTGGGAGATACCCGTAGTAATAAAACACTGTCTGGTACCTCGCTAAGAAAGTTAAATTACTTATAGGTCATGACAATCAGTTGTCTTTTGTCTAATGCGTATTTACGTAAATCACTTCACTAAATTGGGTACCAATACTGTGCACAATAGACTTTTAAAAAACTCATACTTTATAAGCTGTCGTATATTTTCAGCTTTAAAATATTATAAACATAACTTGCATCATGCAGATACCTACTAAACTAACTAACGCCTGACGAGTTCCTTCTACAAATTAGTTAGTTAACTGCACTGCGAGTTAGAGATTTGTCAAACGCACGACTACCCTCACAATATAAATGCACTGCATAAGGATATAACCTGTTCCACGGTAACTTGTAATTGGGAAGCAAAATGGTCGCAATATATGGAGGTAATCTAACTTATCTTACTTTCTTGGCGATAAATATGAACGGGATTATTTCACCATAAAGCTTCTTGCAGTAAACGGGGAACATAACTCTGACAATCTAAGCTTCGAGGCAATAATTTGGTATTGAAAGAAAATCCTCGGTTGTTCGCAAATACTAACACGTACTTGTTGCGGCTCTTGGTTAACTGTAGGTCTAGTGTGACAGACTATAGAAACGGAGTACATTCGAAAAATATATTTATTTTTATAAAGTGTTTTTTTTTTCCTTCTTAGTCGGTAGGTTGAGATTACAATATATAAAAATTTATATATACTTGTCACAAGCTGTCGATATTTAGCAAAAATCATGAAGTGTTGTTTTGAAAGTTACCTAAGAGTTTCATGTTTTGAACACTAAAAGTAACTTCAATCTTTCAAATTGTAAGTTATGGGCACTACAATGTAGAAAATATAATGACGAATTAAAAAAATAAAAATCTCAGAAGGAATTTTATGTCATAAAAGCAGAAACATAGTTCATCACATATCCAATTGCCAATCTATCCGTTTACAACACCTAAACAAACAAACCCTAGAATGTTTACACAAACTTTCCTTATGACATATAGATCTGCCTTTCAGATCCGCATCCTGTTTTGCATAGGATAATCCTAAATTAAACACACGCGTTTTTCTCAATGGATTATTAATTTGAGAGGGCGAGGACTCGGTCTGCGGCGATCACCCAGCCACCGCCACCACCAGCCAGCCGTGTAATGTTTCATTTCACGGAGTGGAGCGACGCGTGCCGATGCGGACTTCGCCTCCATTAAATAATTACGCACGCGAAAAACTAGTCCCGGCACAAATGAGATTTTAAAACTAGAGTTGGAATATGTACTGTTTGAACGGAAAATGCTTGTGTAAAAACATTTTAGAAGGTATCATGGCCTCAGAACTCCATAGCTGACTATGCTACATTATTTATACTTATTCGATTTAAAAAAACATGTTTGACCATTATAGTAAGTTAATAAGCCTTCATATGAGCTACTTTCTATACCAAAAAATGTACATTTTCCGTGGGATGTCATGTAGGTTAGTAAATTAGGAAATTTAATAACGAAAATATCCCACATTTTCATATAACAAAATTTTTTTAAATTGAAAACAATAATATTACCCGCATTTGACCCTGCGTTAAGCCGCAGACACGAGTAAAATACGGGACCCTAACATACAAAGCAGCTGTTTGTCTATTATGTATTGGTGATTTAGTGGTTACCAACAACATGCAGTTGAAAGGAGTATCGCTAGTCGAAAGTGATTACATAAATACTGTTGATGATGTACGGTTGGCAGTTAGTTTAAAGAACAATACAATCAATTCCATCCTACATTTGGAATGAGACAGATGGAGCTACCGCAATAATTAGAAAAGATCACGGGGCCCCATCCCCTCTCATCTGGGCAAACAGGATTGACACCACAGACAGCTTAAGATTGAGGTCATACTGCCAATCACAGCAGGGTCGTGGCGAGCCACTCTGTAAGCGCATTACTTAATTAACAATTAAGCATCGCTGTATTTATTAAAGACGGACAGGATGATAATAACATACTTTGAGATATAACATTTTTAACTTTTTTGTTGCATTTTTTAACTAAAACATTATAAGTACACAACACGGTATTGATTGATGCAACACATACCTCTTTTTATTATAGTCATAGTCTCCCCACACCCACGGCCTATTTATTAAGGCAGTAGGACAGTAATTAATAAAAAGAGTGGTATGTGTTGCATCAATGCCCGTGTTTTGTGTAGTGTTTTATACATTAAGATAGTTCTAACCACCAACGATATATCAGGATAGTGACCAAAAATCTATGAATGACCTGAACTCACCAAAAACAATAAACATACCTATTAAAATGCTTTAATATGTAGATAGCAGGTTTTCTATTAAACACTTGGGTAGGTAATTATTCATGACTAAATCTTCCCGCGAATCGACGACAAATTAATTTGAATTTGAGAAAATTACAACATAAAAATATAATAAACAAAGTTTTGAGCTACAAGACAACACAAGCGCAACATTGAGAGTGTGACCCATAACTAAATTATTTTGGTCATCATCAGCCTACGACCATCTGAGTGTGAATTCCAAGTCTGTAGGTATTAGCTCTAATGCTGAGGCTTCACCTGCGTGACGCCAATCCTTCAAATAACGGCATAATATGTGTCATTTAATTAATGCGCTAATCTACGCGCTAAATGTGTGGCCACACTTATTTGATTCTAGCGTCTAGTGGCTTAGGTAGCGTGTGGTCTGAGGATAATAGTCTTTAAAATAAAAAAAAACGCTTCCTAGAACTCAATAATTTTTTCATTGTCCACTCCATCTTAAGTCAATGACTATGCACTATAACATTTATTTCAGAAAAACTTTTGAATGTGACCGTGTTTTAACATGTTTAGTGTAATAGGTGTAGCCACACCAACGCACTAGACGCCCGCTAAATCCCTTTGATGTGTCGAAAGTTACCGCCGTCCGAGCGGTGATACCTAACGTCTAATGTCATTAAAGCAAATAAGCGCGCTAAGACCGGCAACATTTGCGACCATAACAAATGACGCACTATATAGTGGGGGTTAAACAATACAAAATAGACGTAAGGTCGTGAATGAAACCCGAATCCGCCCACTCAATAAGCGTGACCATGCCAACGTCTACCCGTGACGGAATCATAAGGACGACACGTGATAAAGGATTGTTAAATAACTTGTATAATAAAGGGACCATTCCTTAACGGGCTAACACTAGATGACTAGACAGTCGGGACGCATGCAAGGTCGACACAGTGACGTAGAAGGCGTGGGCGAAGTGGTCCCTCACCCACACGGCCTCGCACTTAAAGCCCTTACGAGGCCTCAGACTTTAAATCACCGTTTATTTTTAAATTAAATAAAAACCTTAAAAATATTGGCCACTGCGCATTTATATTTTTTCACTATCAAGAGTAGGTGTATCGTGTCAATGCATGTTGTTTGGTAAGATATAGATTTATTGTTTTAAACTTTCATGGTTACTAACATTAGAATAGTTTGTTACGGGATTGCTACCATGTACCTTATTTTTACATGTATCGGGAACTCAAAAATAAGGTCGCAATCCCGTAACAAACTATTCTAATATAGATTTATTGTTTAGATCTTGGGAAAGAAAAGAAGCCTCGCTGTGCAACTTCGCCCATGTCTATTTTAGTCTACGCTACGCCAATGTCGAGATACCAATCATCGCAGGCGTAAGGTCGGCAATGTAACCCGACTGCGGCCACTCAGTAAGCGCATTACCGAATTAACAATTAGTCATGCCTACGTCTGCCCGCGAAGTTTGCACACATTTACATAACAATAAAGCCCTTTCGGCTTCGGTTGGTTATGGCGATTTTTAAATTAATTGGATCGCGTACCATGGAAAATTTGTAGGCCCCTCTGCCCTACGCAATTGCGGTCAGTGTTTTATGTACCTACAATTAATGTTTTATATACTTGACCGTTAATATAATTCGTTACAATATAAATAACTTATCAAATTAAAATTTTGTATGTCTAAATAGGAACATGTAACGACTGCGTCAATTGCAATATTCAAACTTTAAAAACCAAACTGACTTTCCAGATAAAAAATGCAACAATGAAAATCTACTGAAAAACTTTTACAGTAGCAGATTTTATTCAAACAATAGGGATTTTAAAACAACAGCTCAGAGGCAAATTGATTCTGTTTTAGTTATTTTATCATGGAGGCTATCGGGTTATAGTCGCGTCCGTACATCGATGTACGCGCACGAGCCAGTGGAGCGCGCAAGATACGTCCGCTCCAAATGGACAACGATAAAAGCGCGTAACTAAATGAGCAAGAACAATGCTCCGCTTAAATTTGTAGCATTGTGCGATTGTGCCTGCCGCTCGACACGTCCGCGAAGAATAGAGTCATTTGCCTCTAACAACATTAATGCCCGCCTGACCCTCATACCATCAGTTTTTGTTTGTTAATCTACAGAAAAGGGCGTAACTCATTTTGTCAACTCGTAATTTAATTTCAGCCGAACCCCAGGCGCTAGAGGCGGCGCAGGACATGGGCCACAGTAATTTATTTAGTTAATTTATCGTCTGTTTATGCACAGATTGTCGGATTGATAGTCGATGAAAACATCGACAAATAGTTCGAAGGAACAACACTCAGAAATTAGTTGCCGACTTTTACAACTCCCGGGTAATACTATGCAATAAATTTCCGACTTTACAATATCGCAATACGCGAAGTCCCACTGCTATTGAGAACTTTAATGTGCCTCCGAAGTATAAAAACCTACCGCGCCCGGCCAAAGGTGACGGTCGCGTTTAGAAATGCTTTAAATGCAATTTTACATGAGTACTTTTATTTATGACCCCCAGAAATGTAAAATGCAAACGTTTTATTGCGGGGCTTTGTAAAAATAAGAAGAACAAACAATGTCCCTGTTATGTCAAGACAGGGGATGTCGGGGCATATTTTGTCCGCTTGCCGAACCGGGGATGCACCCGACACATCTCGAAGGAGCTCGGGGTAGAAACAGGTAAGATTTATGCCTTTATTTATAATTCAACTTTTAAATAAGTTACAAAAAATTTCAAAGCCAATTGCATTGTAGAGACCGTAATCAGAGACTATAAAGTCTCAAAAGCAGACCCTTTGAAATGAATTGGAGATTCAAATGAGCGATAAATTTGATTACTGCTCTCGACAAAGAGATTTAATTTTGATAAATCAACGCTCATTGTTGTTGGATTTATAATATCTGTGTGCATTCAAGTTTTTGAAAACTAGCCAACTCGATGAGTGGGAGTCAAAAATATCATATTATTTTTGTGAGAAATCATCTCGCGGGTCGCTGGAAGGCACTTTGTCGGACGTAATAGCAACATTATGTACCCTCTTTGGAAGCGTCGCGAAGTGAAGTGTTGAAAAATGTGAAATATTTAGATGATGCAAAATTTTATAATAAGGACCGCCGAGATTACACCTTGTGCTCATCTATTTTTAACACGCAGGCAGCGGGAAGTGGGACATTTTTATTGCCCGGGGCCCCAGATTAGTTTTGTTCTGTGAATTTGATGCATATAAAATGAGCTCGATTATTCAGCACCCCTGACTTGCTTAGTATTGTAATATGAATTCGAAATGATGCCGTATGTCTCGTTTCTGTCTGCACGATGTTTGTTGTGTTCGTATGAGCTTATCGGCGACTTGAATAGATTGCAAAAAAACGGATTACATTTTCTTTATTTTTGCAACAATCGCCCAATTATCTAGCTCCAAACTAAGCAGAGCTTGTACTATAGCAATAAATTATGGAAGGACTTACATACATTTAGTACATGACATTTTAATGAATTTAAAACATATATAGCATTTTAGATAAATAATTAACATTTAAATGGTGTTGAATACCCATCAAATTATTGTTTTTAAAGCTATTTATTATTATTTATTTATTTTATTATGATTTGTCAGACCGTCAATCTTGTTGCCCTTGCAAAGCATTAAATAATATTTTTGCTAGCTCCTGAAACTTTCTAGCACCTTAATTCAACTCGTATTCCAAATTCATTTTTACAACAACAGCATACCGCAAATAGATTTCTGTTGTCGATTTTAATGTAACGAACCATTACTTAGCCAACACATACCCAATTTTGATAGAACTTGTCGAAAATGTTCAATAGCAAAAGTGACATTCTGTGTCGAATGTCTAACAATGGATAGAATATGAACATGTGCAAAAAATATCTGGCGTATGCATTTGGGAATTTCGCGTGACAGAAAATTTAATACGAGGGGAGTTCTAATATTAAACCTCGGGGACCCATCACTTTTAATATCTGGCCGGAGTCCTAGAGGGCTCCTAAATTATTTACCAAATGGAAAGGTAATGGTCGAAGAAGAGTGCGAATGAAGGTATGCAAATTTTATAAGCACGTATTGTTGGTAATAAAACATGTTAGTCGGGCCCTAATGAATATTATTCCCGCCAAATTCTGTGCTGCTTACACGAAAGTCAGTTGTGTGGTCGCGCCCTAATAGCTCTTTATACATTTTGAACAACATACGAATACTTTCAACGTCACCTGTTTAACGAGTGTTTTATATCTTTTATGACCAAAAAGGTGTGTAGTTTTTTTAAATATGTATCTTAATAATGTTGAAAAAGTACTACCTGTAGCGCGCGACTTCGTTCGCGTGGTCCTCAAATCAATTCAGAAATCTGTCCGGGAGTGCGCAAATCTAAACACGCCATTCAACGTAACGAAATGAATGGTTTAGGATCACATACCAATTTATTCTCTATTGACAGTTATGTTTTGTTATAAGTTATTGTTAGTTATTGACAGATAGCTGATGGACCGATGACCTTAGGAAGATGGCTGCCAGTGGCAGGAAAAAAAACCGGGAGATTGTGCTAATTGGCGCTCTTTCATGCACCCAGCAGTGGACTGCAAAAGGCTGAGATGATGATGATGATGACATGAGCTAAAATATATTTCGTAAATAAAGTATATATTACAGTATTTCATTATGTTATTATCCTCAAAAGTCGTCAATATCAATTCATATATAAGGTCCGATTTTATTAGTGTTCATCCTGTTAACCTGTGACTATATAGGTGAAAAGCAATCGTAAAAACCAATTTTCAAATGTGTACCATAAAAACTAAAAAATCAACAACATTGACTTCATATTGCATAAACTCGTCCTATCTTTGCTACGTTTAACCATCTGATTATCCGTCTTATTCCTTCCCCTTGTACAGAGCGAGAAAGAGTTGAAGATAGGTAGTTTTATGCAATATGAAGTCGATGTTGTTATTTTGTAATTTATTTTTAACTTTTTTAGTTTTTATGATAGACATTTGAAAGTTGGTTTTTACGATTGCTTTTCACCTATATAGTCACAAGTTAACAGGATGAACACTAATAAAATCGGACATTATATATTTACATAAGACTTGCCAGTGAAGGCAAAAGCAGTACAGCCACAATCATTTTTCAATTTCAAAACAAAAGGACAGCAAAAAATTAAATTACACCTACCAAAAACAACGTAATAAACGCTAACACAGTTAAAACTGAATGATAAAAAACCGCGGGCCAATTTTAGGGATTCTACATTAATATACGGGAGGTGTGTAAAATTGAATTGTGTAACAATTGGACCTTTTAGCTTTGAGGCTCCGGGGATTTATCAGAAAAAATCACGATTAATTCGCGCACGTGTCCACGTTTAGGGCGAAAGGGGTGAGTGAGCGGGGTGAAAGGGGCGAGGGGCGATGGGGTGAAGCGGAGTCACGGGCTATAAAGAGTCACGCATCGCAGCGGCCGGGTAATGACTGCGCGCCGAGACGGGGCAGCCTTGCACTGGCTACACTGATGGATACTAGTGCTGTGCTTGCCTCGGACACAGCTAAGGAATATAATTTATTGTCATCCTAAAGAAACAAGGTCACACATAGCAGATATTGGGTAATGTCTGCGCGCCGAGACGGGGCAGCCTTGCACTGGCTACACTGATGGCTACTAGTGAGGACCTAAGGAACCAAGGTCACACAAAGCATACGGGTCAAAAATTTTGCAAGCTAAAATGGCTTGCTCCTGGCTCTTAAGGTGGACTTACGTCTAGCAGTGCACTGCAATAGGCTGACATAATCATGATGCAAATTTTTTAACATGATTGTCTTCAATGCTTAGTTTCCATATTGCAGCAACCTGGCAATAACAGTTAGCCCAGACAAGAGAGCTTTGTGCTGACAGCTGCCCACACGTAGAGCCACTAACGCGTGTCTTGATCGCGAATGGGAACGTACCTAGTAGGTATTTTTATGCTTTTGATTGTGTTAAGGCTTCGTTAGATTGACCTAGCGTAGACATAGGTAGGTACCTAGATAGAATGAAGAATAGTGTGAATACCTAGAATAAGAATTTTAGGTGACCTAACGTTCGTTTTTCACTGACACCACTATTTGTTTCTGTTATTTACTAAAAAATAAATGTACATAAACTATAGCTATCACTCAACCACAAATAGTTAAATATTCGTTAGTAAAAAGATTATTTTTTTATTTTAAGTAATTTATGAAAAACCGTTTTCAGAAGTGGGAAGCTTGAATGCGCTTAGTCTACCCGCTATACCGTTAAAATTAACACATTTCCGATGAATTTTTAAGATCAAAAGTCGACGTTGATCGAATCAGAGTTGTTAAAATGCCAATTAGTCTTCCCATCCCAGTGGATGCGTATCCGAAAATCGAAAATATAAAAATTTCGGACAATTTTCCCATCCCTAATTACCACCGAAACACTTTCGTTCCAACTTTGTGCCTGCATTAGGTAAGTTTTCTTCATTACGGACTAACCGTAAAGCCACAATTTTAGCTGCAAATAGCTTTGAAAGTAGGTAATGAACGTAGTATAGAACCATCCATCTGGAAACTTCGTAGCTTGACTGGCTTGCGTGCTGAAAAGAGGTCAGCTTAAAAACTTAAGTATCTCCAAAATAAAAATACTTGTGTAGATTAAATCAGTTCAGGCTTAAAAGTGTTAACATAATAGATTTACCGTCTGGTGAAGTGGTCGGCGCAAATTTGTACGGAACCCTCGGTGGACGAGTCCGACTCGCACTTGTTCTTTTTTTCTCGGCGTCTAGCCTAGGCGCCACGCGACACTTGCTCAGCTTGCATCAAGCAGTGCCTCTCTGCGGAGTCTGCGGCCTTATAATAGTTCTGGCATATACTCGTAGTATGTAATGTAACCGAAGTACCTAAGTTCTTTCCAGACCCATAACTAACACATCACACGGCAGCTGCTTTTACCTTTTATGGATTATTCAAATGAGTGTTCTAGTGCTCTTCTTTCACGACGTAAAAACAAACGTCATAAATAAGAAAGAACAATAACGTGTATGAGAAAGAACGTACATTTGGGCTCGAACATTCGGATGAAGATGCCGCCATAATGTCGAGAAAATTGCCGATTTGCCCGACAGCGCATATCTAGAAATATGTTTATGATCTTGACAGCGTGTGTACAGAGTTCATTTCAGCATAAGTATTAATACGATGGTCTCCCTAAAATATGATATTGTGTTAAACCTTTTTTCCGTTGCAGTGCCTACCATCTTTTATACCCTTATGTGTAAATTCAAGCTACGTTATGTTAATAAAAAAAGTAGAATTACCTTCTTTTTGATGCAGACAAATATTTCCAGGCCTTAGGTTTAGGTACACACGCCAATATAGATATTGTCAAAGCAAATCAAATTAAATCACAGAGATAAAGTATGAATTTATTTAGTTTGTGTGTTTTGTGGACAAGTTAATTAAAAATTACTTAATTAAATTTTATTTTAAAAAATGTAACAATAATCTATCTACCTAAACAAAATATATCTATTTACTTAACCATTTTCAAACAATGTATTTTAAGTCGTAAAAAGCAAAGACTAAGAAGAAAATAAGACACTGGTTAACAGGATTTCCCAAATCGGTTTTGTGCAGACGCTTATTAAAGATGAATCGTGCACGGTTAGTTAATCAGCCGGGCCGGTAGTTTGTGCTGCTCCGGGTTTAGTAGGAGGTGCCAATGAGGGTGGCCACGCACCGTGTCTACCACAAGGATCTAAAGTTGGAGGTAGCTATTTTAAGCACTGATTGCACAGTTGGCTTTTGTTTTAGTATTAGTTATAATAGCTTTAATGATTTAGAAACGTTTTTACTTAGTTTTTTTATACTGTTCCCCAGTTTTGTTGGGTCATGTATTTTAGAAGGTAGTTTTTGACGGCCATAAAAGTCATAAATGCATCACATTTATAAGTCAATGAGTATACATAACTAAGTACAGTTGACTGGGCCGACCATATTGTGCAGTCATTTAATAACAGACATTTAGTTTTTATTAAAATCGTGAGATAAATATCACTATTTCTTGACTGTATTAACACGTTAGAGCTTACTCCTGCAAAACTACAATGGAGAAAATGGCTTTAACAGTTTAGTTGTAATAGTGGAACAAACCAAAAAGTGACCCAGAATTTAAAAAAATGCTATAGGTTTATACTTTTCTAGCTTCATATAATTAAGACTACGAAACCTTCTTCTACGAGTGCTCATCACTAGACAGTTTCTAATGCCTGCAGTCTACTCAATAATATCCAGACATTGACACCCCAACAGTCAGGTATTAAAAATATTTTTGCTCTTTCTAATTATTTTTAGCAGCACAGTAAGTTACTATAAAAAAAACTATAAAATACCCTAGGTGAACCTATACAATTTAAACAAAATACTAATCTTCATTCAAAAAGTAAAGGTTTTTTTTGCAAAATGTCTCATCTATGCACCTACATGTTTGGTTACCAAATACTTTCCCTGTCTCAGACAATCGTCTTGCATTATTAATACGTGCAATTTGAGGGAATCTGATTGTATGCACAACCAATAAATTAAAGGGGTACAAAGTGTCCAAGGTTAATAAATGATTGCCCTAAAACTATAGCTTTGATTTGCATATTTCATTTATTGTTATTTAAGGTCCTCTGACTGTAAAGTTTAATCACTGATCCTATATAAAATTCTAAAAGTTTTGCTAAAAAAACATGGGTTCAAAATATTTAAAATATTTGTCCCTTCCCTAAACCGACTGATTAAGATTGGAGGGTCAAAAATAGTTTACACATTTGTGCTAATTCTTAACCATATCCTGAAATATGTATTATGTAAATATATGTAACCAAAATTGGCGAAAAGCAATTAGTGACGGAGCAATCAAAAAGTGTTCCAAACCTCCGGGGAATTCCAAAAAGTAGCTAATTAAAAAAACATTTCGAAAGACATTCCTGCTGGGATTTTCAGTTCATTAAAAAGAAAACAGCCGCTCTTAAACATTTTCCCCTAAACAACCCTAATTATGCTTTTTTTCTTGCTGATTGTGCGTCTCTTCATTCGCACGTAATTCTGGCCTCTCTTGAATATTTACTAGGCCAACCTGTGACCGTTTCTCTACATATCTTTTATTAGCTTCACTTATACGTCACTATCTAAAGTGGTATGTACAATCAATTCTAGTCGATTCCCACAATTAATCGATTAGTCGAGATCTCCTAGTGTCATGGTATCGATTTGTAAAAATTGTTTTCTGTATATAATAAATTATTATGTTCAATCTGAATATAATAATTTATTAATGGAGCCAGAAGGTGGATAGTGTAGTAACCTTGTAATCGTTACTAGTAAAACCTACAAGTTTGGGCTCATTTGATTTGTTTTGTCGAATTCCATCTTAGAGCATTCATGGTTGAATGCTCTAAGAATTCCATATATTAAATTTTGTAACGAGGATAAGGCGACCCTTTAAATCAATTCAATTAGTTTATTAAACATTATTTAAAAAGACTTTTAAATAAAGTTAATTTTCAAATAGGTTTAATTATTATGCTTAAAACTACAATTTTACTAATATTGCAAAAAGATAAAGTTTGTTAAGATTTAATAGGTATCTTCGAAACTTTATCCGATTTAAATTATTATTTGAGCTATGTTTATAATCAGCAGTTTCCGTCATAATACACATTTCCCGAATAGTAATCACTTGTCAAAAATGTAAACAATTTCATAATTGCTAGTCAATTTTGTGTATAATTAGAACCCTACTACTCTGTCAAGAAAGTACCGGGACGAGATTAATAATACACAAAATGTTAGTTATTCATCCAAATTTATTTTATCACTTCAAAGTATGCTCCTTCAGAAGCGATACACTTACGCCAAAGAATAATCAAATCATCAAAACATTTTTTAAACGCTTTTTCCGGAATCGAGTTCAGTTCTCGCCGCGAATTCTCCTTTATGTCTTCTACCTAATGAAACCGGGTGCCACGAAGTGGTAATTTGAGTTTAGGAAAAAGAAGCCATATCTGGTGAATAAGGTGGCTGTTCGATGGTATTTATTGAGTTTTTGGTCAAAAATTCGTTCACAATGATGGCCTTGTGGGAAGGCGCATTATCGTGGTGCAAAATCCAAGAATTTTTATTCCACAAATCTGGCCTTTTCCGTCTAATTTGCTCTCTTAAACGCCGCATAACGCCTAAATAATACTCTTTTTTATCGTTTGACCTTCTGGCAAGAATTCTGAGTGCACAACACCGTGACAGTCAAAGAAAAAAGTCAACATGACTTTGACTTTCGATCGAGTTTGGCGCGGTTTCTTCGGTTTCGATTCAGTTGGAAGGCGCCACTCCGAAGCTTGTTGACTAGTTTGCATGTCAAACTCGTGAATCCACGTCTCGTCACCAGTAACAATGCGTATCATGAATGTTGGGTCGGAATTGACTCGTTCTAGCATGTCCTCAGCGACTCTTTTGCAATTGAATTTATGGAGAAAATTCAGGACTATAATAATTTAGGACTAGCCGAGCGGCAACATGTTTCATACCCAATTGATTATTTAAAATGGTACGAATCGACTCGTGTGACACAGAAAGTTCGACGGCTCTCTCAAACTTGAATGAGGATTTTCAGTCACTATTTCCTTCACTTTTGCGATGTTATCTTCAGTAGCAGACGTTGATGACCTACCAGAGCGAGGCAAATCTTCCATCGCATCTCGACCGCTTTTGAACGCTTTGTACCACTCATAAACACGTGTTTTTGATAAAGTCGATTCACCGTAAGCCTTCTGTAACATTTTCAGAGACTCCGAACACGAAATCCCATTGGCGATGCAAAATTTAGGACAAACTCTTTGTTCAATGTTTTTGTCATTATGAAATTCGCAATACACACTAGATATGGTATAACTAAAAACAATACTGTATTTAATCTAATTATCAGGTGTTACTCAAACTCCGCGCCAAAATGGAAAACAGTTGTGCTAATCTAAGAACAACAAATAAATATAATTTTGAATTTGGAACCATAAACAAATCATCAATTCCCGAAACTTTTTTGACAGAATGTATACATATATACAAATGCCACGCGGACAAAATCATGACCAAAAGCTAGTAAAATAAACCAGTATCACTCACATCAATCACAGCGCTACTGTCAAAAACGAATATAAATGTAGTTAAAAGCCTGTAAAATACAATTAAACTAGTGTTATAACTGCACAAGTGTTGTAACTGCACTAGTGTTATAACTGCACTAATGTCAAACAACAATAATTATTGTTTTAAGATTTGTGTTTGTAAACTAGTTTTCTCCCTCATATCTTCCATAATACAGTCTCTTTACCTATGTGGATTGCTTCGCATCTATTTGGCTTGGTTGAACAGTGGCTAACGTCCCGAGCTCGTCGTGGTCGGCTTATGGTCGGATAGTGATGTGCTAAGCCACTCGCAATCTGCACTGCAATATCTATGGAGCATGAAGATACTATAAATTGTCTTAGACTTAATATTAATTGTAAAGGCCACGGTATCATACGGACTAAGGCAGAATAGGTTTCAAACGTAAAAGCTTGATTATAAACAAATATAATAAAATACAGTAAATGTAAAAAACGTTTGATTGGTGGAGTGGTGGAAAAACAGTGGTTGAAGTTTCGCCTTATATTTTATGTTGTTTGAATCCCAACCTGTACATACCCGTGGAATTTTCAGAATTATGCACATGATAAGGGAAAATACCCATGCACGCTCAGATTACAATATTTTTTTTCTTATGGCCAAAAAAAATAGCAAAATGCAATTCTGATGCAAGTCTCTTTTGAAAATAAGAATAAATGTATAAAATACATAAATAAAAAAATATTACATCAAAATATCAATCAAATATTTTATGCGGTACTTAAATATATATTTAACAGTTTCATCTTTATGAGCAATGCGATACGTAAGTATACTAATAAAAACAAAATAGCCATTGCATCAATGCTGCAGCCTTAGTTTCTAAATGACGAAGTTATCTAGTCTTACGGCCAGACTTACGGAGAACATAAACCTACCAGTGTAATGGTTTCCACATTGATCCTACTTACAATACGGAGCTCTACTGGAATTATGTTGGACTTAGGCACACTTCTGTAAACACATACAACGCCGCGCTAATGTCCACAATATTTAGACCAACTTAGTGCTAACTTTGCCGAGACATAGTTTGTACACGACATTAATCTTGTTTTTGAGCGTTGGAACTTCTGCAGCGCAGTGTAGATAGTCTTTTTTTATTGTAAACAAGGAAAAAGGCTTCTGTTTGAACCATTACCAATCACTTTTACAATTACAATTACACACACTAGCACCGGTTTTATCGGAGCACTATTTAATTTTTCAACCGACTTCAAAGAAGCCTGCTTTTCCTCAATAAATGTGTTCTTACTTTAAGTATGGCCACACATAACATTTTAATGGCGCGGTATATTAATGTTGATTATACTTTTTTGTTGCTTACGATATTTTGAAGTTAATTAAAGTATGTATATTAAAGTTGGTAGTACATGAAGTCTCCTATGAATATGTGCATGTTTAAATTCGAATATCAATTTAAATTTAATGCGGTCCAAATTAGGTATTATTTAGTATTTCCTGTTTTTTGTGTGTTTCAGAATAGTTTAGTGTTGCTATTCATAGAAATTACCCTTACTAGAAAGTACGTTACAAGTGTACCTACTACTTACGAGTATGTTCCGATTCGCTGTGTTTGCGGTCACTGGGTGATGCGGACTATTGAGGTCTTGCAGACAGTTTTCATTAGAACAAAATCACATACATTGCTGTGATTTTAAGGTGAGTAGCTAAGGCACTTGTAATATGGAAATAAAAAATAACGACGCTAGTAACAACACCTAGACGAGATATTATGTAAAAGTTCGTTTTCTACATTTCCGGAAATCGAGCCATGGACCCCAGAGATGGCAACGCCAAGTCCGGCCGGCATCATGGCTTTTTGGTTACGTGGGTCGTAGAACGTTTAGAAATACAGCATATTAATGTTGTAGAACGCTGCAACTTCATTAAGCTCTAAAAACGTTTCTAGTTGTAGTTCAATTACAGCTATAGTTGGTCGCATGTCTCGGACAGGTGTCCGCTGCGTCTGCGGTCACTGAGCGATGCGGGCGGCCGCCGCAGCGCGCCCGCACCTGCGTTGCGTTGAATCAATGTCCTCCCGAAACCCATACAATATTAGTCTCGCCATCGGAATGTTACGTGTTCTCCGAATGTGTTGTAATTTCGTTGAAGCTAGACAATTAGCTTTATAGCTATGCTATATATAAATCGTTCAGGCGCATAGCGGAGGTGATTCCCAAACTTTTGGCTCTATGAATGTAATATTTATTTTTGACGGATATTTTTTTTTTATATCTTCATATGGGAGGGTCAGTGTTTATGCTTTAATAGTTGCGTCGCCTAGCTTGCACAGTGCTTTTCTGCTTTGCTGCTTGTGTAGTATAGATGCTGGCCTACCTTATCCGTCTCTCGGCGGGTAAGGTGGCGTCGGCCTTGAGGGAGAGCGCCACAGTCGTGATGATCCTCAAGGCAAGTCTGGAGGTTTCCTGCACGTGGTTGCCACCCTGCTTTTGGTCTAATTCCCTAAGAAATAGACGTAACTGAAACTTCCAGGCGCAGTACCGCCAGGATGCCGAGGTCATGTCCTGGCGTGTCCACTATCTACAAAACCAAGATAGTGGATGCTAGAATGACCTCCTGCGTGTTTGTGCCGTGCGCAGGAACCCGTACGGGTGGATGAAGGGGACCTGGAGGTTGAGAGATCGGTGAGCCTGTGGTTGTTGCACACCGTGATCAACACACCTCTTTGGCCTGGATTTCACCTCACACGGGCGGTTGAGGACTAGCCATCCTCAATCAATCGGCTGTGGCTTCCCGTCCGAGGGAAGCCGGCGAGGATCCCTAACCGTGGGACGGCAGGCGGCGTTGCGCGGAACCCGGAGGCGAGCGCGCCACTCTCTCTCGGTGGCGGGCAACCACGGAATTCTTCGCGACGTGCGGCCTCGCTGGTTTCACGGGGTGAGCTGCAAATCCATTGCACGGGTCCTATATCTGTGTAGTAGCTCTGGCGATCGTGCGTAGAAACGCACGACGTCCCCGACTGAGGACTCCGTGGCGGGTGGAGAGCTACGCAGACGAAATAAAAACCCTCACACCCATGGACCCTGAGAGAAAAAACCCACCCACAACCCCCCTCTTCTTGGTTGCGCCCTCAAACGCACCAACCCTACCCAAGACCGCTACGCCCGTGGGCGCAGCGGGCTCCTCCAAGGTTGCGTTTCACAACGCACCTTGTGCTTCAGGGACTGCGCTTCATAGCGCACCCTCCCTAACCAACCAACCCAACCACACCAAGGCCGCACCCAACAAGGCACCCAGCACCGGCAAGGCAAGGTCCCCGACTAAGCCGCACCGGGGCAGGGCCGTCTTGACGGACGCGACGCCTAAAAACCCCACCAACACCACCAGACCAGGGCCGCTCGCGTCTACCCAGACTGCGACGCCCTCGGTCATGGAGCTTTCAGCGCTGATGAAAGCCATCCCACCACCACCGACAGAGCCCGACTGGACCGTAGTGGAGTCTAGGAGGAAGCAGCGGACCACCTCGGCCAAGCCCCACCCGCCTGGGAGGAAGTCCAAAGCCAAGGTGGAGTCGGGGAAATTGGCAGCTCCCAGTGGGCGACGACTCCACACCGGAGACGAACCCGCGACCGGGGAAGGCAACACCGCCCAACCGGTCCCGTCTGAGGCACTGCCGAAGACGAGTGGCGGCCCCAAACCTCGGCGACGTCCAAGGCGGAGGAACCGAAACCCAGGTGGGCGCGGTGCTGGCCCCACACCAGCTGCAACGGAACAGCTCACCTCTGGACCGGCACAGCAGAGCAAACGACCCCGACCCGACGACACAGTCACGCCCACGGGCGACAGTAAGCGTGCGAAGAAAGGGGCAAAACAGGGTTCTGCCAGCTACGCAGAGGCCCTCAGAGCCAACGAGCTGTGTGTCGCGGTAATGACCGACCCGTACCACGACCTTACGGCGGAACAGGCCACGACACTGCGCAAAGCCATCGAGGGGCGGCTGATGGAGGGCCTCCTGTGTCCAGCGACCTCCGCGCAGACCGGCAGGGTTAAATTCCGGGGCAGGGCACACTTTAGTGACGGTGTCCTAAAGATGTGGTGCGAGGACGACCTTGCCCTTGCCTGGCTGCGTGGAACGGTGGACTCCATCCAGTCGCCCATCGCTGGCTCGGCGCTAGTGGTCAGACCACAGGCCGAGATCCGGCGGAAATACCTGTGCGGCCTGTTTGTCCCCGATGACGACGAGCTGGACATCAACACGCTGCGTAAACTTCTGGCAGCACACAATCAGGGAGTGAACGTCAACTCCTGGTCTCTGGTCAGGGCCGAGAGGCAGCCCGATCTTGACACACCTGGCGTTCACCTCCTCCTACGAGTGCCGGAGGACGACCTCGACCTGCTGCGACGACGGGAACGCAGATTGTACTGGCTGTGTGGCAACATATACCTCAAAATTCTTGAGGATCTTCCGCCGCCAGCCAGCACCCTACACACCCCAGCTCAACACGCTCCGATGGAGGAGGAACCTCTTCCCTCGTGTAGCAGATCGGAGGAGGACTGCTTTCGGGACGTCGAGGGGAGCGAGTGCAGCGAAAGCTGCCTTGACTCCTCTCCGTTCAGAGAGCAGTAAACCCCTCCGCATCATCCAGACCAACCTCCAGCACAGCCAGACTGCAACGGCTTGCCTACGCAGAGCGCTGGAGGCAGACACCGCGACCATAGCCCTGATCCAGGAGCCGTGGATTAGGAAGAACTCCATCTGTGGTCTAAACAACATCGGGGGTGACCTCCTCCTTAACACCAACGTAAGCATTCCGAGAACTTGCATTTATACACCCAAACACATACAGAAAATTCTAATAACAGACTTCTGTTCCAGAGACCTTACGGCTGTTAGGTTTCTAGCAGGTCCTAACCAACCAAACTTTGACCTAGTGCTCGCATCGGCATACCTTCCAAGCGACGCTGACATCCCAACACCGGAGCTCATATCGCTGATCGAGTACTGTGACAAAGAACAACTTGAACTCATTGTCTGCACCGACTCTAATGCACACCACACCTTATGGAGCTGCGTAGAGAATAACAAACGAGGAGATGAACTGGTAAATTATCTTATCTCTACTAAACTAACCCTGATTAACAACAGCTCGGAGCCGACATTTGTCAACTCAAGATCCCAGACCATAATTGATCTAACACTCTCCACGGAGGCCGCATCCCACCTGATCTCTGACTGGCACGTATCTAGAGAAGCCTCGTGCTCGGATCATAGGTGGATACGCTTTAACCTAAACATGACTCTCCCGCCACCAGAACCAAAACGCCATCCTCGCAAAACGGACAGAAGCTCTTTTGCGCGAATGGTTAAGTCGGCCCTGGATGGCATGAGCAAACTAACAACTAACTCCAATACCGATGATATTGAACAACATGTCAACAACCTAACCAACTTACTAATAAACAGCTATGAGCATTCATGTCCCCTTACTAAACCACGGGTAGGACCTAAAGGTCACTGGTGGAACAAGGAGCTCCAGCAGCTAAGAAGAATGGTAAGAAAACTGTTCAACAGAGCAATGA
Organism: Anania fuscalis; assembly: GCA_950371115.1. Lineage (NCBI taxonomy): Eukaryota > Metazoa > Arthropoda > Insecta > Lepidoptera > Crambidae > Anania > Anania fuscalis. The sequence continues at coordinate 9,165,932 of OX493340.1, read as the reverse complement.
ACACTAGACTAATAACCGACTGGAACAACTATCACACCAAAAAGAAAGCGTTCAAAAGTCTGATCCGCCAGCGCAGAACAGACTGCTGGAGACGCTTCTGTACTAACATTGATAACACCAGTCAGGCATTAAAAGTTAAAGGTATTCTGTCGAGTGCACCCAAACACACGATAGGGTGCCTAAAGAAAACTGACAACTCATACACCAGCAACGACACAGAAACAAGTGAACTACTTTTGGCGACCCATTTCCCCGGATGCTTGATCTCCGATATCACGGAATGGGAACCTCAAGCTGCACCACCCACCATTGATTCAGATTGGGCCACAGCAGAGGCCATTGCTGATCACGAAAAAGTACTTTGGGCAATTAACAGCTTTCTACCATATAAATCCCCGGGTCTAGATGGGATATTTCCGGGTCTGCTGAGGTGGAGCGCGGATCTGCTGGTGGACCACTTAGTAACTATCTTCAGATCATGCATCGCCCACAGATATATACCCAAAGCCTGGAGGGAAGTCAAAGTAATATTTATACCGAAACCAGGAAGAAGTGACTACACCAGTGCTAAATCATTCCGGCCCATAAGTCTAACCTCCTTCCTACTCAAAACATTAGAAAGACTCTGTGATCGCGAAATTCGCGAAAACGTTCTTTCACACAGACCATTACACCCTCAACAACACGCCTATAGTCAAGGCAAATCTACGGAATCAGCCCTCCACAGCGTCGTAGCGCGCATAGGCGAAGGACTGACCAACAAACACTCTACACTAGGTGCATTCATTGACATAGAAGGTGCCTTCGATAAAACAAACTTCATTAGTATAAATCAAGCGTTAGTGAACTTTGGAGTCAACCCAACACTAGCTGACACAATCAACAACATGCTCACACAGAGAGCGATTCGTTTTACTATCAACACAACGACCAGAGGAATCGTCGCCAGAGGATGCCCTCAAGGCGGCGTCCTTTCCCCGTTACTGTGGAATATCGTGGTGGACGAACTAATCCGCAAGCTTAATGGGTGCGGCCTGCATACTGTGGGTTATGCGGATGACTTAGCTATCTTAGCCACCGGATGTTCGGACAGCACACTGTGTGACCTCATAAGAACCGCTTTCAAAACAGTCGAGTCGTGGTGCAGCAACCACGGCCTCTCAGTTAACCCAGCAAAAACAGAACTAATAATGTTCACGAACAAGCGTAATGTCAGCCACCTAAGACTGCCCAAGCTGTTTGATACTGACATCCCACTTAAAACGGAAGTTAAGTACCTGGGAGTAATACTTGACAGCAAACTTTTATGGAACAAACACCTAGACCTCAAACTAGAAAGAGCCTGTACATCGTTCTTTCAGTGCAAGAAAATGCTAGGACAAACGTGGGGCCTCTCCCCAAAAATCATCAGATGGCTCTACACAGCGGTAATCACACCAACACTAACTTACGGAGCTCTCGTATGGTGGACCAGAACAACACTAACAACTACCAGAACCAGACTGCAACGATTTCAAAGACTAGCGTGCACTGCAATTACTGGCTGCATGAAAAGTACACCCACAGACGCCCTGGAAATGCTGCTCGACCTGCGCCCACTCGACCTCCTTATTCAACAGGAAGCGACGATGAGTGCAATCAGGCTGCTAAACCTAGGCTTATGGGGCAACTGCAGTAGCCGCCACACATCAATCCTGAGCCAGGCAACAACGGCCCAGCCGCTATTGTTGGCACCAAGTGACAGGACCCCTAGCAAATATCTAACACAGAAATTATATAAGATTCAACCATTTGAGACAGAGAAGGACCAATCAGGCACCGCGGAAGTCCGCGTCTACACTGACGGATCAAAAACCAAAGAAGGTTCGGGTGCAGGGATCCACTCCTTAGATCTCAACATCAACATAAGCATGACACTAGGCACACAAAGCTCTATCTTCCAATGCGAGTGCGTCGCTATCAACGAAGCTGCCAATGCCATCGCCAGACGAGAAATCACTGACCTCAACATCCGAATACTCTCTGACAGCATGGCAGTGCTAAAAGCCCTTGACAGCTACACCAGCAACTCAAAGCTTGTATACGAATGCTATCTATCCCTGCAAAAGATTGGGAGGGTCAACAAGGTTACACTGCAGTGGATAAAAGGGCATAGTAACTCTTTAGGCAACGATGCCGCAGATGTATTGGCGAGAAGGGGCTCGGACATGGTCATAGAGGGGCCACAACCGATCCTTCCCTTACCATATTCCCAACTGCGCGCCTGGATTAGACACAGGGCACTATCCCAACAAAACGAACGATGGACCATGAGTACAGCATGCAGACAATCGAAACTGACCATCTCAGAGGTCACACTCAAATTGACTCGGCGTATACTCAACCTCGAAAGACAAAATTTGCGCATAATCGTGGGGACAGTGACCGGTCACTGTCTCCTAAACAAACACCTTTATACCATAGGCAACACAGACAGCCCTCTCTGCAGGGCTTGTCTAACTACAGATGAAACCGCCGCCCACGTAGTCCTGGAATGCGAGGCGGTAGCATCACATCGCAATGAAATCCTTGAAAACCCAAGGTCGCTCCGCGAAGCCTGTGAAAAACCCAGGAAACTTCTGCGCTTCTGGGCGGAGCTAGGCTGGTTGCAACCGTAACCATCACATCCCCCACGTACAAAGGACCGACTTTGAGTCTAAGTGCGGAAAAGGGAGTCCACTCTCATACTCATACTCATGGTATGGTCAAACCCTCATATAACATTCCAAACAACCAATGGAACAATTAGATATTTTTTTCAAATTTTTTGTCCGGGCAGAAGTGGTAAACTTAGGTGCACTAACTTAGAGTACGAATTACACAATATCATGATGCAAAATTAAATTGAATGGAATTGAATGATAAAATTAATTGAATAATAGTTTAAATATCTTTATTTATAGGAGATATTTTCACGTTAGACCACAACTTACAATATCTGAATATATAATAATCTCCATAAGATAGATATCTCCAAAAAAACAGCACTCAATACTCTGCTATCCAAGCACGTATCTAATTATAGAAAGGTTCAGTAAATAGTTCGTTTGTTTACACAAGTGGGCCTTTTTTTAGCTCGAAATAAGAGTAGGACCCTATTAGTGAATCACCTGAGACCTTCTGATTCATTGTAGCTAAGCCGAGAAAATGGGAGCAACATCGAAATCAAGTTTTTTTAGCGGCTAGATACAAACTTACTCGCATACCTAGATAATAATGTATCACGATTTCGATGTTGCTCCCATATTAAAAGCTAATCACGTGGTTTCAAGGAGTGTCCTATTCTTTTGTACGCCCTGTATAATAAGATAAGTTAGAACGATGGCTTCTTAATATATTAACTGTGTAAAGAAATATGACTTTTTAATTAATTTTTAATTTCAACAACAGTATTTGCTCGCCGCTAATGAAATACCCTGAGTGGGTATTAAAAAGCATTTGGAAATGTTTGCTAATTCCCCGCCAGAAAAGAACAATCGCGGCGCGTGAGTGCTATGTGTTGTGCATTAAGGCGGTGTGTGGCCCAGATTGGAAACGAGAGCGCAGCGTGTTTAAAGAAGATCAACCTTTACTTCCTCGGTAGCTTGGTAGAGCAGCAATCACTCAGAAATCGACAAAACATACGGCGATACTTTTTAAGAGTATTTATCTCTGCAAACAAGCAGACGGTCCACCTTTCAGTTTTGAAAACAACGGATTATGTATTAATTTGAATCTCTAATTCATCAATAAATTATATTTCAATCAAATATCAACATTACTACCCACGATTAGGATAACAATACAACAATCGTTGATACACATTGATTGTGAAAGGTATTTTTTGGATTAAATTTTAGACTGGGCCCAACATGTAGCATAAAGGGCGGCGGTCCATTTGACAGTTAGACGTCAAATCTGTTTTTTATTACAATGAACTAATTATTACTATGAAACATGGAGTGATTATTACTTATTATTTTATGTAGTTCGATAAATTATTGTAAGATAGTAGTACAAAAAACTAAATACTAAGGATATAAGCAGACAAACTTAGTGTATAGAGATAATAAAATACTGCCAAATATTTTTATATTTCTATCCTCTTACAACTTAAACCAAACAAGCGGAGATTAGCGAGAATAGACTAGTACAGCTACATGAGCCGGGCTTTCCACTACAGCTTTGTACATTAACTTCCTTTATACACCTGCATTTAAAGACAACGTATTGTTTTATTTGCCTCTCTGAGTGAATATTGTACGGAGGGAAGGTACGCCGCGTATTTCGCCTTTAAGTGCACGTAATACCTCAGAAGCACACTCTCAAATTAATGCGGAGGTCTTGTACTGTTTATTTAATACTTAAACGTTGAGCATTAAACCAGTTATTAACACTTGCGAAGGTAAGTTGGCGTGTTTCGTTTCTTTTTACGCTTGCGTTTGTCAATGCCGCTGCGTTGAGTATTTTACTTTGAGACATAGTTTTTAAGGACTTTCATTCTGCTTAAGCATGTTTATGCTTTTGATATAGGATTTTGTAGCAAGAATAAACAGCTATGAGATACTCTAACCCCTCAGCGTTGCAAAACGATTATCATTCGGCAGCCATTAGGTAACTATTAAGCACAGACTCATCATCATCATCATCTCAGCCACAGGACGTCCACTGCTGAACATAGGCCTCCCCCAGTGACTTCCAGATCGGCCGATTGGAAGCGGCCTGCATCCAGCGTCGTCCTGCAACCTTTACCAGGTCGTCTGCCCACCTTGTGGGTGGGCGTCCTACGCTGCGCTTGCCGATACGCGGCCTCCATTCCAGAACCTTTCTGCCCCATCGGCCGTCAGTTCTACGTGCTATGTGCCCCGCCCACTGCCACTTCAGCCGGCTAATCCGTCGGGCTATGTCAGCGACTTTGGTTCGTTCACGGATCTCCTCATTTCTGATTTGATCTCGCAAAGAAACACCGAGCATAGCCCTTTCCATAGCGCGCTGTGCAACTTTAAGCTTCCTAATAAGGCCCATAGTAAGAGGCCACGTTTCAGTTCCGTATGTCATCACTGGTAACACACACTGGTTGTATACTTTCGTCTTTAGGCACTGAGGTATTTTGGACGAGAAGATGTTGCGTAGTTTCCCGAAAGCTGCCCATCCGAGTTGGATTCGTCGATTGACCTCTTTCTCAAAATTGGACCTACCCAACTGGATCACTTGTCCCAGGTAAACATATTTGTCAACAATTTCGAGAATAGAGCTCCCAACTGGTACTGGGTAGGGCGCAACATGGGCATTCGACATAATCTTTGTTTTGTCCATGTTCATCTGAAGGCCTTCCTGTTGGGAAACTCTATTAAGGCCATCGAGCATTGTACCGAGGTCTTCCAGCGACTCTGCCATGACCACAATATCGTCGGCAAACCGAAGGTGAGTAATGTATTCGCCATTAATGTTGATGCCAAATCCTTCCCATTCCAGGAGTTTAAAAGCATCTTCCAATGCGGCGGTAAACAGTTTCGGAGAAATAACGTCTCCCTGCCTTACGCCTCGCTGCAGAGGAATAGCTTTCGTGCTCTGCTCCTGTACTCGGACCGTCATGGTGGCGTTTTTATATAAACATTTCAGCACCTCGATGTACCGATAGTCAATATGGCACCGCTGTAGAGACTGTAGCACTGCCCAATCCTCGATTGAATCGAAGGCCTTCTCATAGTCCACAAACGCCAAGCATAGTGGTAAGTTATACTCTTCGGTCTTCTGTATAACTTGTCGCAGCGTATGGATGTGGTCTATGGTACTAAAGCCTTTTCGGAAACCTGCTTGTTCGGGAGGCTGGAAGTCATCGAACCTACGTGCGAGACGATTCGTGATGACCCTCGAAAACAACTTGTAGACATGGCTCAGAAGCGAGATGGGTCTGTAGTTCTTCAGCAAGGTGTTATCTCCTTTCTTGAAGAAGAGCATCACCACACCTCTATTCCATGCCTCCGGCGTTATTCCCTCGAGCAAGACGGAGTTAAAGAGTTTCTGAAGGACCTTCAGCACCGGTGTTCCACCCGCTTTCAGAATCTCTGAGGTGATCCCGTCATCACCCGGCGCCTTGTTGTTCCTGAGCTGTTTGAGAGCCATCCTAATCTCATATAGGCTGATGTCCGGGATATCTTCGGTATAGTGTCGGGTAAGCTTAGCTCTTGGATCTGCGGCTGAACTACTAACAGGTTTAGTGACCGAGGTGTATAACTGCCCATAGAACTTTTCGATCTCCCTCAAAACTTCATTAAAAAGAAAGCACAGACTATTCCGAATGTTTACAATTCTAAAAGTTAAATGTTATTTATTTCAGGACCACGAAAGGGGACAATGGAACGAATTATTTGTTTATTTACCAGATAAATAAAAATATCTGTTGCTGCTTCCGTGGCCTTAAGTTCGATGAGTGTTTGTGGCTATAACTACAGCTTTTTAAAAATTAGCCTTCGCAGGAGCATGGTCTTTCATGGACCACCGACCTTAGATTTAACCGTTGCGTAATATTAACTACATTAATTTACAAATGAGCTGAGTTGGTAATTACACTCGAGGTCGAATTGCAGAGTTTGAAAGTCAAGTGTAAAGACCAATGTTTTACTCATTCCATACGACGTTTTTCATTGAGAAAAAAAAGTTTATTATTTCCGTAACTGCGCGAATTATTGCGTTAAGAATTTTGGTTTTTAATGATTGATTGATTTAGATGATCGAAATAAATTGTAAATTTTATTCTACACGAATAAAATTTACAATTTATTCACTTTAATTTGAAATAACGCACTTAAGTCTTAAAAGTTTACTATTTACACAAACAATTTACAGATTTTATTAATTTAAAATATCTATTACTTATTTACATCAATATCTAAGCATCTGGCGTACTATATTGGAAGGAGCGCAATCGTAAGCCGATATAATGTCATCAAACGCTTCGTCATTTCCTCACACATTGACTAACTCAGTAATGATGTTGATGAACTTGCGCTTATTACTGCCCCCATCCCGTCCCCTTGTATCTCGAGTGGATCGTTGGTCGCACTATGTTAACGAAATGACTGTCCAATTCGAATTGGTTGTTGTAAGTAGAAATCATTTTAGAAACCTCTTCATTAAAGTATTGATTTGCCATTTATATAATACTCGCTGTTGCCCGCAACTTCGTTCGCGTGGTCTTTAGTTAGATACATAATACATAATATGGCCAATTTAGATACATAATATGGCCAAATTACAAAAAACTTAATGGAATGAAATGAAATTCTTTATAAAATTTTAAACTTTCTTGTTGCATTTTTTAATTATAACACTGTACACAACACGGGTATTGATGCAACATACCTCTTTTTATTTATTAATACCCGTGTTGTGTACAGTGTTGAAATTCTTTATTCGGTATGTAAGCCATCTTCCAGGCACTTATACGCTTGTATAAATTGTAGCCTATGTGTTAGTCTTATGTATCCGCTATATTACTGTAAAGTTTAATCAAAATCTGTTCAGTAGTTTTGCATAAAAGACAAACATCCGTCCGTCCATCCATCCACCTATCTTCACAACCTTACGCATTTATAATATTAGTTGGACTATACTGATTTGAAAGCCGCTGGATACAGGCCGCTTCCAACTAGCCAATCTGGAAGTCATTGGGGGAGCCTTGAGGAGAGAGGGCTGAAATGGCTATATAGCTGAAATGATTATGATAATGATATCGATTAGTTTATTATTCAACATTTTAAATATGTTTAATGTTGTTTACTGTGGAATAACATCATCCATCATATTCTTGAAAGAAATATACCTTTAAATTAGTACAATAAGTTGTTTTATGGTTGTATCATAGACGCAACGGGCTGGTCACATTTGCAGTAAAACCGATAGACGTTGTGCGGAGTTTGTGACTTGTAAGGGCTCCCAAAACGATAAGGTGAAACGAAGATATGCCCAAAGCAGTAAGTGGGAGTGGTGAGTGGAGTAGTAAGTGGGAGTCATCATCATCAAATCAGCCTGTTGCAGTCCACTGCTGGACATAGGCCTCCCCCAAGGACCGCCACAACGCACGATATCCCGCCCTTTGCATCCAGTCGATGCCGTGAAGTGGGAGTGGTGGACAAAATTTGGAGAGCCACGTTTTTTTTTTGCTCAAATTGGAGAGGGTATGCGAGCAATATACTGTAAAATTTAATTGAATACCCATTCTAACTTCTTGATCACGTGCTATCATTAGGATAGGGTAACCGTTTTTTAATCGGTGTTGATTTTACATTATAGTAGTTGTCCTTGTGCAGCTGAATCAATTCCTCGTAAGTTTGTGCGTATTTGATTTCCATGTTGTATAAACATCTCAAAGACAATTCTGCAAATGAACGCTTCCATCATCCCGGCGGCACCCTCGCTATCCGTCAGATCGGGCGCATCATCGCACCATGTTTACAGAGATAACCGTGACCAATCTCTGGACGCCCCGCGCTCAGGATGTGACACCGAACAGCGGCTGGTTGAGTCGACTTTGTTGTTATTTTTTACTCAACCACATTTTAGCATGAACAAACTTAGGAGAAATTCTTGAAGCTTGACCAGGTGGAAGACATATTTCACACAGCATAATTCCTCATGCGTGTATTTATTTTGGCGTCGCGCTTGTGGGCCGGGGTCAAAAGACGAAAGGTTATAAGAGCGGGCTACGATCTGACGGCGAGTCCAAGAGCCATTTTAACGGATTTAAGTGTTGTGGAGCATGGTCAAGTCTCCCAGATTTCCCCTACTTATGAAATAGTATATGTGCCTTTATACTACATTGTATACATTGTAATTTCTACGAGAATAGCATAGCATTCTGCCATACAAAATTATAAACTCTGATATGTATACAGCCTCAAAAACTTTAAATACAATTAAATCTATCTTCTTCTAAGTCGTAACCCCAAGGATTGGGGATCGTGACCATCAGGAGGTCAAGTCAGGATAGAATTGAGTGGGGGTGTCAGAGTAACCTCCTCGTGCGGCGGGGTGTTACTAATTACATTCGGTTACGATCGGGTGTAAGGAGTAGCATCCTGTCCTGGTTCACCCTGGGCAACGGGGGTTAGTAATTTCCTTCGGGTTATTGCTAGCTCACGGCTAAACTCTGCGGGAGACGCTCCCGGCGGGCTTGAGCAGCCCGCTCGTGGATGCGTCTTGGGGCGGCACTTGTAGGGGGTGATGACTCCCTACTCGTGCTGCCTAGACGGTGGTCGCGGGGATGACCCGCGACCTGGCTGCGGGGCGCTGATCCTGCGGTTGGTGGTGTCTCTCGCTGCCCAGTATGGTCCAAGCTATGCTGGGCAGCGAGTAGGAGTAAGACATGGGCGGCCTTTTGTTGCGACACTATGTCGTCGCAAAGGGTGGCCACGGATCGGGCTGGGATGCTTAAACCCTTGCTGACCCGATCCGAAGTCGTAGAAGAGGGCGGAGAAGACGGCGTTGTGCCGTGCTCAGCTTCCCCCTTCTAGCGGACTAGTGGGTGCGGGGCGGGGGCCCTTAGCTCACATTGCACAGTCTGCCAGTCTGGGGTGATCCCGTGTGTACAGGATCACCCATTCCCTATGCCTGAGGCCCGGCATAGCATGCCGTACGTTTGTGACGCATGGACGGAAACCAGAACACGGGTCCCCATGTGTTACTCGCATACGTTGCGTGGTACACCGCAGGTTTTTTAGTGGGTGATACTTCGTCATGGCACAGCGGCAAAAGCCGTTGTAAGATGACGAGGGAGTCCCACATAACCTACCGCTGCCCCCGCGGCGGTAGGTATGCGAAACGCATTTTACCTGCGCACCAAAAAAAAAGGATAGAATTGAGTGGGACCGAGTTAAGCTCTTCCATGTTGCTCTATCAGCGGCGGCGCGAACAGCATCGTGCAGATTTAGTTGCAGAAGTTTGGTTTGGTCACACCACCAGGCTGGAGCTCGGCCCCTTTGTCTTTTTCCCTCTACTTTGCCCATCAGTATCGTCTTTTCCAGGGACTCTGGTTCTCTCCGCGCTATGTGGCCGAGAAATTTGAGCATGCAGGTGCGGCAAGTGTCTGATTTTTAGCTCTTTCAGGATACATTCATTCCGTCTGAAGGCTGTCCACGGGATTCGGAGCATCTTTCGCCAGCACTACATCTCGAATGCGTCGATTCTCAGCTTCATAGTGGCTTTGATGGTCCATGTTTCGGAACCGTACATAAATATGGGGAACACCAGCGTATTGACGAATTAAATCTATAGGAAACTCATAAAAAAACGGCTGTCATAATATTACCCATCTATTGAAAATATGTCTTTATAAAGCCCATAATAAGATTATTATTTATTACCAGCAAATGTAATGAAACAGCTTTCTCCACAGCGTTCCTGTTCAAATCGGAAGCGGCTTCTCTGGCATAATGCGTTGACCTAGGTCGCCGGCCGGCCTCCTTGCGGTGTAACCATTACTCATTGAAAATTATACCGGACTAAGTGGTGTTTCGGGTAGTACCCACTCATGCGAACAGCCCGACTCTCCTCCTTTCACAAACAGCGATCAATTTGTACACGATTTTAAACCCTATTTTATTGCAATTAAGGCTGTCGCAACTGCAAGGGCAGAATATTCATTGCAACTAGTTTAAATGAAGTGTGCGCGCGGTGTTCCCTACGCCCTCGAGTTACAGATGCACATTCGTTTTCGCTTTCTGAATTAGTATTTTGTGCACGAATTCTTTCACCTACGAGTGTATCAATCGATACACTCGTAGGTGAAGTAAGTAACCTATAGATCGATATCTATAGGTTACTTAGCATTTTTTGAAGTAACTTACCTACTTGTTGCAGTTTTTTACCATTCATTGGTTATTATGTTGACCCGATTAGTTTCACGGTGCAACAGGTTTGCTTCCCGGTTGGGTCAATATCGGTAACAAACTTTTGTCAATTAACTCGCGTCTGGATGTGCTGGGAAATAGGAAAAAAACAAAAACTAAAAACAAATCTTCATCTCAATACTAAATGTCCAGTCAGCTGTTACAATTTGCATAGGGAAACGATTTAAAGAATTTAAAATAACCCAACATCTGCAACTAATTTCATCTTTGTTACATAGCGTAAGTAATTTTAGGAGTCAAAATAAAGTTCTATTTGTTTCCATACATATTTAACATCTTTAAACCAAAGACGTAAACGACACTGATAGTCTTAGAACCGTAAGTACTTTTGTTATCTCTTTTGACTAATAAACATTTCTTTAAGATTCACTTTTTTAATGTGTTGCCACACTTGGAGTCACCTTATACTACTGCTTTAAGGCTACGAGGTTGCTCCGAAAGACTACGACTATGAAACGCTACGTGGAAATCATGCTCAGGTAGCTACTACAGGTAGTAACGTTATTATTATACAGTTGCTTTAATATTTTTCTATTGTTTTTACTCAGCACTAGCATGAGTCAGCACAAGCAAGTTTAATAATATTGCAAATATCTTCGGTGACGAGAGATTTCCCAATAATGGCATTGCAATTGCATCTCATGTTTGCGGCCTTAGTTCCAATTAGTAATACGTCATTCATTAGACGTTCCTAGCAAGAGCCATGTTTCTCTCATATCACTTATTTTGAAAACTATACGAAACTATCAAATAAGTCAATACATGGTAAATACAAATTTTGATGTTGTCATGAGTAATTTTATTTCTTAAATACATATGACAACTTTCTCGGAGGGAACAACGCTGAAATTCTCTATACTAAATGTTCAATCAGTTTCCATGTGCTATATGATGTATCGAAAATTTATGTATCATAGTTGGTTAGTAACTCTTTAAGGAAATTAACTATTAAATTATGACCTATTAAAACTATACACTACGTCACTAATATTATGAGACAAAATGAATGTTGACGAAATCCAATAACTACCACCAAAAGGATAAGTTCTTCTTGATTAGTAATATGAATAATAAATATAAATAAATATTGGACAACATCACATACATTGCTCTAATCCTAAGATAAGAAGCTAAAGCACTTGTGTTATAGAAATCAGAAACAACGACGGTACCACAACGCCCAGACTCGAGACAATATAGAAAAGCTCGTTTTCCACATTGACCCGACCGGGGATCGAACCCGGAACCTCAGAGATGGGGGCGCCATATACAGTCCAGCGTGCTCGCCTCTCGGCAACGGAGGTCGTCAAAGTATATTATAACTTTTTAATCACCGTTCAAACTAAAACCTTAAATTATATCTTATCGTAATAAATCATGTATTTTTGCTATCCAGCCCACTAGGTGTTCGACATTATTGCCAAGGGGCAATTTCATTATTTCATTAGTTATTATCATATTTACCATTATGAAAGAAAGAAACAGATGTGTATTTGGTACCATTTAAAAATACAAATTAAATTTTCGGCATTTTTCATTACGCCCAGTCCCAGCCCTGTTATTTATTTAATCTCTTAACCCGTACATATTATACACCGCCACTAAATCACTTGGTCCAAAACAGAAACGCCGACGAAACGTACCTACCTATTATCGAAAGTCACACGCAAATTTAATATTGCTAGCTACCTATAGATCAGTGGTAACGTTGTTAAGTGCATCACGGGTTCACGGGCGCCGTCTCAATTTATCATCGTTCATTAGCCGCCGCTAGGAGGAGCCACATGTCTCCTGTGGCCGTATTAGCGAAAGGGTATGACTTTGCCATACGTAACAGGCTTGAGCTCTAACTACCCTATGTAATAACGCTCATCAGGGTTTGGGGATTATATTTAGCCAATGTAAGGCACGTTCTAAACCAAACTGACAATAATGTTAACATGATTGCAATTTTTAAATTCTTTTATAAACTGGGCATTTAAAAAAACAACATCACATACATTGCTCTGATCCTAAGGTAAGTAGCTAAAGCACTTGTGTTTTAGAAATCAGAAAAAAACAAAGGTACACTCCACCCAGACCCGAGACAGTATAGAAAAGATCGTTTTCTACATTGACCGACCGGGATCTGAGGTCCCGCGTTCATTACAAGTCCAGCCTGCTCGCCTTTCGGTAACTGATGAGGTCTTCAATTTAAATTTATTAACTATCACTATCAAAAATATCTGACTGGTGTCTGGAAATACTAATATCCCAACTAATCAGGGAGGCTCACTAATAGTACCCACCACACATCAAACGCGGTTGTGGTTGCAGCCCCCGCCCTTCACCGCGCTCGATGTTAATACTTCTATAGATAATTAACCCAGAATAGATAATAATAGCACTGGCGTACACATGTGTGTGTGAATACGTTAAACTACAAATGTATGGCTCGCTTGTACGCTCGCTTGTTACAGACTGCTACTGCAGCAGAAGAATCCTAATTTTTCATGCCTTTTGAATTGCACTGCTGGAGGGGTGGAGATAAGTAACCCCAAAGAGCGCCAAAGAACACGATCTCCCGCTTTTCATGCTGCCACTGATGGCAGTGGTGGATTCTTCCCAAGGTTGTCGGTCCATCGTGCTTTGCCAAAGCGTGGTCTCCACTTAAGAACGCGTTTTCTTCACCTATCATCGGTTCTGCGACAGATGTGAGCGATACAAATCACTTATACATATATAGCGTTCCGAGATTTTGTGTCCGTGAGCGATATCTATGATTGAGTGGATGTAGCTATTGTGTGAAGCTTAAAATATGAATTTTATTATTCGATGTTTTGTGCCAAAGCTGCTGAACTGACTTTGAAGTGGTTTCTACTGGTTTGACCATGTCATGAAAAAAAAGACGTTGGCCTCATGTTTCAACTTTAGATTACGTATTCATAACAGTTTATATCCTATGCCATAAACAACTATGAAAGCGGTCAAGAATCGAAGATAAAATATGAATAAGCAGGTACCTGAAATGACATGATTTATTCGACCACGCACGCACGACCATCGCATACCCGGAGAGTGCTTTTCCAACTAAGCATGTAATTGCTAAAAAACGAAATTTAAAATAATTCGATTTACACAAAACAGCAAAGCAAAAGAGAAGATTTGAGGGGAAAAGAGGAAAAAATAGGCAGGAAGAGAATAATCATGAAATAGATCATGGACAAAGTTCAGACCTAATTGTATCTGTGAAGTGTGTACATAGTGTGTGTGAGGAAAACTTAACCGACACGAGCACAGCTCTTTAATTAAGCAGAGATGTAAGCGTGATTGAATCAACGGGCTTACGCACGTAACATACCAACGGCTGAATTGCAAACTCGGGTTGCGGATTACGTTACGATCCTTGGGCTAAGGAATACAAGTTAAATGATAAAAAGAGAGACGTATCTAGCATCTAAACGGCGTGTAGTCTTTTGTAATAAGGTATTAAGGCATCATACCACAGACCGGGGACTGTAAACAAGGGATCGGCGACGGCGAACGACAGGGAGCAACATTCGGTGATTCGCGAGCGAACACCGATAATCAGTCAAACTCTGTCTTCATTATCTTCCAAGTGTACCACTGTGTTGCTGTAATTATTTACCTTGGATAGTAACCTTTTATATCATACAGTCCGTTTTTACTTAATTTCATCTACACCACCGGAGACACTACATAGGTATTCTGCGGTATGGGCTGGACCTACGGTATCCAATTATACTGGTATAGTAGATAGGCCGCGGATAAATTATTTAAAAGTGAAGCCCGCTCCGCTAAGGCGGTAATCCGAGTTTAGCGCGCTAATGGTCGAACAACGGTCGAACTATTAGAGGCGAACCTTAAGAGCATTATGATCCCGCGAGGATTCTGCCATTCCGAAGAACAGGCCAGAGATGGTAACCAAGAATTGAAATCAGGAAGTAAGACTTTATATTATTTATTACATCTTGTTCTCGTTGGGGAAAAAATGTTCTTGAGTAGCGATTACGAACTGGAAGATGCAACTTGGGCCTAATCAATGTTGTGGACATCATGGCTAGATGCCAACGGCCCAGAACGAATCGCTGACCTTCATAAGTGATAAGGAAGTTCTATGGTCTTCCAACCAAAAACGGATGCTGATGATTACGTTTAGTTCTAGTCTAATGGGGGTCAGGTAGCTCCACTAGGTGCTGCTCCAAGTGTAATAATCAGACATACTATATCTAAAACCATGATCTACCAAAAGGACAAAGCGCTGAGAATAACAATGTTTAGGTACTTTCGATCTTTTCTGCTAATAGCCTGCTGTTACAAGCGAAGTTTAATTATTTAGGGTACGTACGTAAATAAAATCAATAGATGAATAAAATATTTAAAAATAATGAGGACAAATAAGCTTCTGGGAACTATTGGAAATAACTAACTCTGGACACTTGTACCATAAAACCGTTTTTTTCTGGGAACTAATTCAAATAGATTTCTGAGTTCGCGGTGGCATTTTAACTTTTCTAGTATGAAAGAACTGGTCAACGCCATAAAAAATACAAAATACTTAATAATTGTAACTGACTCTTTCTACGTCTTAAAAAACAAAAATTATGTGTTAAAATATTGTGTCCGAGAAATACTGAAACACATGGTCCCACTAATACGCCGGTACCCTTGACATTTCAGTAATGCTGCTGATCTATAAAGGGTTGGTTTAGCGCTCACATTATGTAGGTACTATACATACAGGATGTTAGGTTATGATGATCCTATAAAGCCAAAAAAAGTAAGTGCCATCGTATGCATATAAATGCTATGATGAAGTAAAAATTTGATGTCATCCTTTAAAAAAAAACCGTTTCATTCTAAGCTTAGTACTGCTTAGGACGAGTTTGTGTGTGTCTGTTTTTTTTTTAAAGGATGATATCAAATGCCTTCCTTCACTTTTAATTACATGCCTATATAAATGCATAAAGTTAGTAATCCTTTTCAGCTTTATACATAACACAACTCAAACCCATAAATAAATAAATTGTTTCCACAATCACACCAATTAGCTAGTCTCAAACTAGGCATAGCTTGTACTATGGCAACTAGATAACGGATAAACATACCTGAATTCGTTTATAAGCATTCCTGACTGAGGTACAAATGATTTTGCCCATCACACAAACATTTGACCCTCGCGGGATTCGAACCCGCAACCGCCAGGCTTTGTAGTCCGCAGCGCGAACCACTACACCAGACGGTCGTCAGTATCACTCGTATGCTACAAAAAAAATAGGATTAGCATTACCCATCTTTAATTACTACATATTACCTACTTTATTTTCCTCATTGGGTCTTAAACAGGTATTTACATTAAAAGATAAAACGCGATTATTTCACAATTTTGACTGATAAGTAATAATAATGTTAATTACAATGAACGTGTTTAATTATTTTCGTAACGCTTAATCTAAACAAATCTGAACAAACGTGTTATCACGCATTTTTTTTTATCAAACAGATAAACATTGTATTTAATTAATTGGTAAGGAATACAAATCACAGAAACGCATTATATGGATTAGTTATTAAAACCGACGATGTTGATAGATTCGTACAATATATAAAATTTAAAAAAAATTACAAGCAATACACTAATGTCATGGTATTGTAAATAAGTAAGTAATTAGTCGAAGTAAGGAATTAACATCCTAATATGAATGTTACGCAAATGATCTTTGCCAGATCTCATATTTATTTTAAACAGCGTACACTTAAAAGACATCCAATCTTTTTAAAATATGCAACAACAATCACTACTTAACGAGAAAAAATAGACAATAAAATCGGTGTTTGGATAAAACTAACTTTTGTTTGCACTTTTATGATTAGTCTTGATGAGGATTTTCAACTTTTTTATTATTTTAATCGCCAAATAAACTAAAAATGTTTAAGATTTAAAATGTCTGAAAAACTGATTTCTACTGCATGACCGCCGACGCCGATTAAAAAAAGGATAGCAAAACATCACTTCCGCAAATAGATTTTATAATTATTATTTACCGCCCACGTTGATTGATACAACTTTAGTTTTTTAATTGGAAATTGATTTTCAGTATCGAGTTCAGAGACACACGGGAGCAGGATGACCAAGTGAACTACCGTGTCCCACTCGCAAATTGTTTACGACAACCCAGTTTTGGAGGAACTGTTTAATTCAGTTGTGTGGGAGGAGTCATAGTTATGAAAATATCGATATCGATAACCAATCATCTATAAAATTTTACAATTTACAAGTAGTAATAACATTTGTACTTATTTGTATCATATAAATAAAATAAATTTATTACCAATCAATAATGGACGGAATGGCAGGTAGAAAAGAAGAAACTTTTTTTGATATAATTCTAGTCACAATTCTAATAAAAATGAAAGAACATCCTTAAAAGTTGTAAGGTTAGAATTTGATGTTTGCTAATGTTTTATGTGATGCAAAATCTGATATTTAGATATAATGTCTTGCTAAACAAGTAATCAAACCACATATTTCTTCAATAACTCACAATTTCGTAAGTAATGATTCAGCTGCCTTAATACATTTAAATTCGAGATTGCGATGCCACTTTCAAAATCGAATTTTTAAATGATTCCACATAAAAATTATCATATCAATTAAATATTTTACGGTGTTTTATTAAAATTGAAAAGTTATTGTAAAATATATTTATGAAGATCTGAAATAATTGTAATTATGTTAACTCGTTAAGGCCTAAGTATCAACCAACCAACGCGTATCAATAAAGTATCTATATTGTGTCTTGATTATGTATGGCTCATTATTACGTAGAACATGTTATATAATCGGTGTAACCTCGCACAACATCGATACTATACGGACAGCCTTAAGTCGGTGGCAGGAAGCCGGGGCAAGTTGACCCGGGTGGGGCACTCTGCCCTGAGTGGGACACTTCGCCTTTCCTGGACCTCCCATTTACTGCGTAACTCGGTTAGGCTAGATTGAGATAGGTAACTTTTAATTTTATATTCGAAGTTACCGTTAAAATATGGTAGAGACGAACGCAAAGCAGATTCGAGCGCACTACAATTTGTGTAATAAAAATCATTAAATATCCAATTTGGCTAAAAATTATTCAGAAGATAAGGTTCTCTCAAATTGTAACATTTCTTTCTGCTAGACTTGTTCGTTATTTCAATAGATATTTCCTTGGAAACCTAGCAACAATAAATCAAAAGTCTTCAGTAAAGCTTAAAATACTCCTGCAACGCGACGTCAACGTAAAATATTCACGCATAAAACTTTTATTAACTTATCATATTGAAGTTTTAACATCACTCTACTGGAGGGCGCCGCAATCGCGGGGACAGACACTTGTTTTGACATATTTAGTAAAAGTTTGACACGTCTACTTACCTGCTGACAAGCACTCTGCGTGACTGCCCGCCCTACGCGAAACTTTTCAACTTTGTTCATTTTGTAATAGTCAAGTTAAAAATCTCAGGAACCATCAAAATTTCAGGGAGTGATCTCAGAGAAAGCAAAACAAAACATCATTTTCTTTAAGACACAGTATTTTAAATAATTATTTTTAGCGGCACATCATTCAGAATGACTAAATAACAGTAGGTACTCGTAAGTCGTGTAGACGACCCGCATAGGTTGCGGGAAATCGTATGGATGCAGGCTGCTTTCAACTGGCCAACCTGGAAATCATTGGGAGAGGCCTTTGTTTATCAGTGGATGTCCTATGACTAAAATGATGATTTTTTACGGCCCATGATTCAGAAATTATTCGATGAAAAAAAGTTTTGGCATTAATTGTAAAACAGGATAAACAGGAAAGTAGTCTATCATAAATGAGGCATACACAGCTGCATATCACATATTATATTCTCACGTCTAAATCAAATCCAACAAGAGTCACATCCATTATCACTAATCCATTGACTTACGAGCTCATATTACGCACCAGCGAAAATGAAATTTGAATGGCAGACGCGCTGCGTGCCAGCGATGCCCCGGCGAAGATTACCGCAATGCGTAAGCCGTGGATTAACCATAGTTTACACATAACTGTCCATCGATCTCCTCTTGATTGGCAGGAGGGGCGCCGGCGTCGACAGTATGCCAACTATTCCGCTGTTGTCTAAGGGCTAGCTACGTCTAAAATGCCTTATAATGAACTCTTTTCTTATAATTTTGACGAAATTACTTCATCATAGCAACTAACAAACATGTGGACTGTCTAGGTTATAGAAAATATTACGTTTACTTGTGCAAGCTCCTACAAGTATACTACATTATGTTAAATCTTACAAGGTAATATTCATACACTACGGAATCACATTCCTAACTTACCTATAATGCTATTAAATGACTATTGCTGAACTGACGCCAGCTCTCTGACTATTTCTAACTACGACTCCATTAACCGTGTGATAGATTTTCCTCTACACTGTCCACAGTTTTGGGATGGTAAGCCAGAAATTGGATTCGTCTGTGCGTACCTGGATTTGACAATGTTAAGCGATAATCTAAATAACGCCTCTCCTTGGAATACCCATTTATGAGAGCAAAAGCCAATGCTAAACTCATTACGAAGACACATCATAATCATCTATTTTTGTTTACTACGTAATTCCTTAAAGACTGTAAAAAGACAGTATTATTTATTGTGTTCTTATCCATTAGCAAAAAAATGTTCTTCTTTTTTAATTTACGGCGACGAACATGTATTTAACGCGGTTATGCCTTCCCGCCAATATTACGTACCCAGCATAATAACTGTCAAAGAATCTTGTAAAAATTAGGAACAAATCACAAAATGTCTCGACAAAAGCGCGGATTGAAAAATAAACATAATTAATTAAATTCAAAGAGTGTCGCGAACGCGACAGCGGGCGGACGTTAATGCCACCGGACTAAACAACGTTAGAGCACCCTTGTTACTGCAATTAGCCAGTGGGCCAGCTAAAATGTTTGCCGGTTAAAACGCCTGATTTAAAGTTTTCATCCGGATTTAGCACGCATCACGCGACAGAGTTAAATCATCAATCAGACGTGCCATCATTTTATAGATAGTCTTTTGTTTTTTTATTGAT
Organism: Anania fuscalis; assembly: GCA_950371115.1. Taxonomy (NCBI): domain Eukaryota; kingdom Metazoa; phylum Arthropoda; class Insecta; order Lepidoptera; family Crambidae; genus Anania; species Anania fuscalis. Next base: position 9,145,902 of record OX493340.1, on the reverse strand, counting down.
TCTGTGCGTGTTTTATTTGGAACAGAGTATTCTGATCGGCTTATTTTTCCCTTTACAGAATTTGAACAAGTTAGAAAGAGATTTGAACCTACTACTCCAAAATAGTGTTTAGCTAGATAATAAAAACCTGAATGCTAGTTGTATGATAAAAGCAGATAAATTTAAATCATATGAACAACATTAGGACTGACGGACGGACAACAAGAGATAAACAATGGAAATGGGAAATGAAAATAGTCAAATAGAAGCAAGTAGGTATATTAGGCACAGTTAAAAATCATGTGGTCTAAGATCTAACATCAGAACCATTGGCCATATTGGCTGGATGTAATACTTCTGGATACGTACAGTATCATTAAAATAAAATTAAAAGTAGATAGACTGATCAATAGATCCTCTATAATGCTCACCACGCAAACCAAATAAGTTACAGAAAAGCACGGTTTGTTCGAGATATATGTCTGAATAAGCCTGTGATTCTTAGGCAATTCTAATAATATTTTTCCCTGGTATTATAGCTAGCCCAATTCACATTTTAGTAATCTGTATCCTGACCTTATTTAATAAACAATAACTATGAAAATCTACTTTGATGTTTTGGAATTCATTCAATGGAAATGGAATTCATAATATTAAAGATTTCATAGCAATAAAATAATTTGTCGTCTATTCGTCAAAGGGGGAGAGAAACCTTAAAAATGCATATAAACGAACAAAATGGTAATTCAATTTACGAATAACTCAATAATAACTGACGCAAGAATCACTTTATTGGAAATTCATATAACTTTCACTGGTACCCGTATACTGACAAAGGCGATGCTCGTGTGAAAAACAATGGTATTTATTCCACTAAAAGAGTTAATCTCAGCAAAATTAATGGACAAATTGATGGACTCATTTATCGTTCGACGATTTAAAGTCTTTTTATAGTGGACCAACATAAATTATGTTTCGATACTGTGGCTTAAAATGACAGTAAAATATGTTCGGCTTAAAGGGAATATCAAATGAGGGAGTATGCCATTGTAGCGATAAAAAGTTCGATGGACCGATGATGAATATAAGCATCTTTAATTTTGACCTTTACGAATTACGTTATTGTTACCGTTTACCTCATTTTTCATAAATTGACTTGTCAAAGATAAGTGACATCCTTTTAAGTTTCACAATGAGAATTGCACCTTATTTTGTCATTTGTTCAAAATCGTGTACCTACTTGCAATAAAAGCTACTCTAACTAATATATGTTAACAGTTAGGTTTAAACTCTATGAAGCTTTAAAGGCAAAACAGAATAATAATTGAACTTGCTTGACACAGAATAATTTTTATCCCGTTTTGTTGCCGCGGGTTAATTATTGATTTCTCTTTGGCTTAAAGCTGAAGGCTACGCATATAAAGTCACGGGCATACAAATCGAACCATTACTGAAGAATTTCTATTGATTTCTATTGAATTCAATTATAAATTAAATACTAACTCCTGACTGAATGTAGCAGTTTTCTTCAAAATTACATAAATGGGTGCTTTTGTAGGTATAAATCATATCTATGTTAGTAGATACCTACCTACTACCCACTTGCCTAGGTACTTAGATAAGATTACAATGTTAAAGGTGCGGCCCATTAACCATCCTTTATAACTTTCAACATGAAACTTCAAAATTCAATGCGAATGCACCATGGCGTTTACTTGTGAAATAGAGTTAAGTGAAATCGGTTTTGTGATCGGAAAACATTGACTTTAGAACACGTACGTACTTACTTTTGTACTCCAAAACTCGATAAAAACTTGAGTTTTGAACTCAAAGTTCAGGGACATTTTTATACAAACATCATCATTATTTCACCATAGGACGTGTACTGCTAAACATAGGCCATTCCCAGTGACATTCAGATTGACCGGTTAGAAACAGCCTGCACCCGGTTGCTTCCTGCAACAAAAAAAACATTTTGCATAATTGAATTTACAGAACTCAGTGTAAGAGAGGTTTCTTACCTTTTCTTTTTTTAAGTTATATAGTTTCAATCAATGCAAAGCAAAATTTTTAAACCTCTAACTTTATGATAGTACTTATCTAAACTAAACAATTTAACCGGACAGTAAAATTGCTAAATTGACGTCATTATGACATTGACGATACGTTTTATATATCGTCAGAATCAAGTAGGTAACCGTCGATAAAAGTAACATTTTATGGATCTACGTAACTCAATTAACACCTGTTATTTATTTCGTTCTTACGTTGTAAAATTTCTCAAGACATCAAGTATCATTTTAATACATATTAACACCACCTGTAAAATTGACCAAGTGAGAGTCGGCCTTGTGAACCTGTTCGCAATTCAAACCTCGAGCCCAACTCACTTTTTTTTGTTAACTAACATTATTAATAACACAAAGTTTGATACTTGTATGTATTGTATAGCCCCATTTATTGGAGGCTCCATAAAAAATAGTCTGGCTGTCACTTGTAATCAATCAATATTTTGCTAGTGCTTAGACGTTGCTAGCTTTAGATAATGGTTAGATAATCGTTTTTATAAATAATGGTGGTACGGAACCCTTCGTGCGCGAGTCCGACTCGCACTTGGCCGGTTTTTTTCTATTTCGAACCTCAGCGAACTAATTAAATTAAACCATGCTAGCAATACAAGCTACTTGAACTAAAATAAATAAAAAAAGCTAAGTAGGGAAATTCCATCCATCCATCCATCCATCAGCCGAAAGACGTCCACTGCTGGACATAGGCCTCCCCCAAGGATTTCCACGAAGATCGGTCCTGTGCCACCCGCATCCAGCGGCTTCCCGCGACCTTCACCAGATCTTCGGTCCACCTTGTGGGGGGCCTACCAAGTCACCGACGTAGCTCTCAGAATCACAAACCTTAAGTGGCAGGGAAATTCCACTTCAATCTAATCTAGAAAACAGAAGACAATTATTATACTAGATTTTATTCGCGACTTTGTCCGCATACACTTTAAAATATTAAGCCAAAAATAAATTAATAACAATCCTACGGGAAAATACTAAAACGGGAATAAATCATAGATATTAAGCTAGATGAATATCTATATTGTAGAAAGGCACTTCGTTAAGCAGTTAAAGTGTGATTGAGTAATAAACATCAAAACAAAAAAAACATTTATAAAAATAAATAGGTATGTAATACGATTACTAAAATTAATTAATTGACTGATATCGATAAAATTACCCACCTAAAGACATAGTAAGTAGATCTACTTAAACGTCAGTTATTTTAAACATGTATTATTTTGAAAGTTATGTGCTTGTACATGCATCACATAATATCAATTTTATTCTTTATAACATGTGACTTAAAGGTTGTTTTTAAAAATATAACAAAATAAGATACTCTACTATAGCAAAAATTTCCTTGCATTTTCCACCATTTTGCTCTGAATTATTTTGGTACTTAGAAAGCAAAAATTTGAATGATCCTTTTAATTGTTGTAGGATCTTACAAGGGATATCAAACTAGTCCTTAAGTTTATATTGCTTGTATTATTACTTTTTTGCTATGTGTATGTTTTTGCATCTACAAATAAATAAACATAGTTCCTCTTTTTCAAAGCCGGTTAAAAATGCAGCTACCTTTTACGAAAAGAGTCAGAGATGATTTAGCCGGTAGCGAGTACACCTCGCTTAATAGCGAAGGTGGAGAGTTCTCTAATGGACATCCTTTTCAACACATTAATAGATTTTAAAATTCGCCTAAGTGGCGCGGAACAGGACAGGGGTTGATGCAAAGCGCTATGTTATCATCTAGGGTTGCCAAGTAGACGTATTTTGTTTTATTTGGGGCGATATCGAGATCTAGACATTAAATATGACGCGTTACACTTAGCTTACTGTTGCCAGTGTAAGTTTTGTAGGTTTATATAAAGGTTTACTATAAATATAGAAATAAAGAATACAAATATACTTAGAAAAAGTATGACCTCAAACTACCCACTGAAAAGTAAACAAAATCTCTTGATGACATTCCTCAAATGTCATTGATACAAGGTCTGCTATTTATGTATCTGGAACTGGCGGGAACTTGCGGGAACTTATAAGGCAAGATCGTCATGCTACCTACATATCGCGAGATAGAGATATTCGATATGTACTACTCTGTCAAGAAAGTACCGGGTAAAGATTAATAATAAACAAAATGTTAGTTATTCATCCAAATTTATTTTATCACCTTCAAAGTATGCTCCTTCAGAAGCGATACACTTACGCCAACAAATAATCCAGTCATTAAAACATGTTTTAAACGGTTTTTTCCGGAACTGAGTTCAGTTCTCGCCGCGAATTCTCCTTCTACCGAATGAAACCGGGTGTCACGATGTGGTAATTTGAGTTTAGGAAAAAGAAAGAAGTCGGCTGGAGCCATATCTGGTGAATGAGGTGGCTGCTCGATGGTATTTGTTGAGTTTTTGGTCAAAAATTCGTTCACAATGATGGCTTTGTGGGAAGGCGCATTATCGTGGTACAAAATCCAAGAATTTTCATTTAACAAATCTGGCCTTTTTCGTCTAATTTGTTCTCTTAGTAACCGTAAGCCTTCTGTAACATTTTCAGAGACTCCGAACACGAAATCCTATTGGCGATGCATAATTTAAGACAAACTCTTTGTTCGATTTTTTGTCTATTATGAAATTCGCAATACACACTAGATATGGTATAACTAAAAACAATACTTATTTAATGTAATTATCAGATGTAACTCAAACTCCGCGCCAAAATGGAAAACCGTTGTGCCAATCTAACAACAACAAAAAAAAAAATATTTTGAATTTGGAACCATAAACAAATCATCAATTCCCGAAACTTTTTTGACAGAATGTTTAATACTTATTTGGTTGTAAAATGGACATGTAATGTGGCTACAGTGCCACTAAAGGATTGTAAAATGGTTAACTCTAAATGGTGCAAGACGACAATTTGTTTGCTAGTAAAATGTCTTTGAAGAAATAAAAAATAAAAACCGACAACGCAGAATCCGTAAACTGATGTGTTTTGATTAGAAAATTAACGTTTTTAGATTTTTATGTGTCATTGGATCTGAGAATAATCCCCTGAAAGCAAGTTAAGATTGGTTTTGCCCCCTACTGAGCTGCCTTTTTAGAGTATTTAAACTATATTATGAGAAAAACAATATAAATAAATAAACCATCTAACCTACGTAGACATTTCCGATTTCCATCATCACCTTGGGCCCCTTTTACATTTTATTTAGCCGGTTTTGGGTGATAGATAGCCCTATTGTCACCCCAGTCGCGATTTAAAAGTGCTCTATGGGAAGTTTTGAACCCATGCCATTCTTTCAAAATGCTTTATTTTAGCTGTTGTCTTTTGGAATTTCAGTGACATGTTTATTTACATTTTCATCGCAGTGTTACTTAAAAACCCTTTTCAAGTATTTATAATATCAAAAGTAAACTAGTTTATAATACAGAAAAATGTTGTCTTTTACAGTTTTATCAAATTACCTACTTTAAACGACACTGAACGATTAATTAGATAAGTAATCAATCACATTAACTGTCTTATTAAAAACCAATTCATTTTATATAAAATATTTGTATTAATCGAGATATCCCAAAAAAAATATAAAGTGAAAGTCGGAAAGAAAGACATAAAATACCCCTAAGGGACTAGGCATATCCGGCTAACCAAGAAAACTCAATACTTAATCGTATATTTCTTCCATAATGAACTTAAACTAGGTAATTAAAAATATACTGCACTGCAATAAAGCTGGAAACATACTATCGGACGCGGCTTACGGACGCGGCTTACAGCCGCGACTTAAAGGAATCTAGGTATTGAATGTACACTAAGGTGTGCAAACCATCGGACGTCAGTCGCGGACGTAACCTTCGCTGACCTTGAGCGCTCGGACGTCCGACAGCAATCTGGCGCGCTGGATGTTTCTGTAAGCCGAAAACGTCCGCGGACGGTATGCACGGGGTGCGGACGCGTCCGAGCGTCAGAAGGGCGCCGGCTGCGCGAGAGCTCGCACGTGCTTATTGATTGCATGAACATTTTTATTATAAGATAGCTAGCGATTTGATAACGTATGCGAAAAAGAAACCCGCTTATCACCGTATTCAGTATTATGTTACAGGAAATCTCCGGGACCTGGACAAGATTTATTTAGGGTTCCGTACCCAAAGCGTAAATCGGGGGCCTATTACTATTCCGCTGTCCGTCTGTCTGTCTATCTCATGAAACGTGTTAGCTAGACAGTTGAAATTTTCACAGATGATGTATTTTTGTTGCCGCTATAACAACAAATACTAAAAACCAGAATAAAATAAATATTTAAGGGGCTCCCATACAACCAAAGTGATTTATTTTGCTCGTTACTAAGGCTCCGCGGTCCGTCTGTCTGTCTGTCCGTCTGTCACCAAGCTGTATCTCATGCACCGTGATAGCTAGAAAGTTAAAATAAATATTTAAGGGGGCTTCCATACAACAAACGTGATTTTTTTGCCGTTTTTATAGAAAATGGTATGGTAATGGAACCCTTCGTGCGCGAGTTCGACTCGCACTTGGTCGGTTTTTTTGGCCTGGATAATTGTATTTTAGATTAGCTACTATTTTTCAGAATTTTCTTCCAAAATCTACTAAACGATACAGATTTTCTACTGAAATTACTACTAAATCATCGTCACACTAAAGTGGTCACACTTATGGCGTCCGCAAGCAACGTCCGATGACCGTGCACACTGATCAGTCGCGGCTGTAAGCCGCGTCCGTAAGCCGCGTCCGGTAGTATGTTTCCAGCTTTAGTTTGAAAAATATTTTTTTTAATTCGCGAGATCGATCCACAATAGTGTTTTGACTGTTAGGCATATCATTTACCTATTTCCAAAACAAAATAAGCATGTTACCCTTATGCAATTAGTTTTTTATGCAACTAAGACTCAAGTTAATAAATAGATTCATAAAAAACATAATATCTTTCGGCGGTCAGGTAAAAAGTAAGACACATTGTCTTCAACAATCAAGAAAGTACACGCCTGCTGATGAAATGAAGATACATTTGAATTACAGGTAACCATTGAGTAGTTACAAGTAGAGCAGAACTAAACATGCCATGGTGTCTCCTATCACACAGCCCACAGTCCGTACACATCTGAAACAACAAGCCAGGAATTCATGACACCAGACAAATAGCATGAGTACTTCATTCCCACCGATTGGTGCAGGGTATTGCACTGATCCTACGTGCTTGACATCTCGCAATCACTCCGAGACGTCTCCAGTATCGAGATATCGAATATCGAGCAGTCGAGTGCAAACGCCGAGGATCGAGGTCGGCTCGAGAGGCTGGTAACGCGAACTAACGCACTTGATCGGCCGAAGCCGAAGACCGAAATTCGATTAATGTTTGAGTCCGCCGCTACTCGCTCGTTCGAGTTGACTGCGACTAATCGAATCTCAATTCGACACAAGCTTGCGAGGTATTTTCGAAATGCAGGATGCACTGCTGAATTGTTGTACTATTTAAAATGTGTACCTGCATAAAGCTATTAGTTTCCTAAAACGATAAATAAAGTGAAAAAAAAGAAAACTAAGTCGCTCATTTAGGATAGAATAGAATATAATTGCTTTATCGAAAAAATAAAATTTTAAAAAACCCCCGACTCAAAAAGCAACACATAAAAAGTAAAAAATAATATGTAAACTATTGGTTAACTCTTTAGCCCTTCAACTTTATTACAATAAATGTTGCCTAGTAATGTTTTTATCCAAGCGTCATTCGCGTCGGGGGACCGCTTGTATTTTCATTTATGTTGCTGGGTAATTATAATTTATAATCATCTTATTTTTACCTTCGTCACTGCCTCCTTTACTCTTTTTATTAGTACATATTTAGTATTTATTTTATTTTCGTAAGCGGTCCCCCGACACCAATAGTTTACATATATTTTTTTACTTTTTATATGTTGCTTTTTGAGTCGGGGGTTTTTTTAAATTTTATTTTTATTTAATACTTTGTATACGATTAGCCCCAACGGCTCAATCCGCCATTTTGTTACGGCGGCCATCTTGGATTTGAAATTTGTCATAGTGTATAGTATTCTACTCATAGATCTGCGTAGCGAATGCTAAGTCTATGATTCTACTAGTCAAGCCCTTTCATTTGATACCCATATTGAGGGAGTTTAAAAAAAATATGTAATCCGCCATTTTGTCGGCCATCATCATCTTGGACCGATTTTCATCAAACATAGCTAAGCACACACACACACACACTCACAATAAAAAGAATTCGCGTTTTTCAGGAAGCACAGTCACTATACTTGATAATGGTGTCCGAATACACCAACCGTTGCCGGCAATTGCAATAACGTCCACGCAAATTAGCCCCCGCAACGTAAAAAAATTCAGACGCGTGAAAAAGTGCCGATTTAAGCTCGGTGCTTTCGAGCGCATTACACGCTGGAGGCGCGTAAACAAAACGCTCGTGTGCGCGCTCGCGGCACGGCCCGACGCCGGCGAACAGCGCGCCAATTAGAATCGGCACGTAACGTGGCGTCATCATCGCTTTCGCAGCTCAGCCTGCAAAAATGCGCTGCGAGACGAACGTAGTTTTTTTTTAATTTAAAAATGATGTTCGATCACTCTTCTTTTAGCTTGTGTTCTTACTATCTGAATGCATCGCTCGTGTGTTCGCTTGCGAGCGCGCGACAAAATGAGATGAAGAATGAAAGATAGGATCTCCACGCCTGAACTCAACATCGATTCAGCCATAGGTCGTAAGCTGCTGATCATAGGCTTCCTGCAACTTTTACCAGGTCGGCTGTCCACCTTGTGGACGTCCCACGCTGCACTTGCTGGTACGTGGACCCCATTCTAGAACCTTTCTCCCTCATCGGCCGCCCTCTGCCACATGAGCTTGCTAATCCGGACTATGTCAGCGGCTTTTGTTCGTTTATGGATCTCTTTATTTCTGATTCGATCTCGTAAACTAGTATTTAAATAAAAAGTGACAGATTTCCTGTAACATTTTGAAAAGGCACATAACTACTTACTTCTTAGATCAACAAAACGTCTTATTTGCACGATCACAGACTAGGATCGGCACGTACTGTGGAGTCATCATTGCGTTTGCAGCTCTCCTCTGTTAAATGCGTTGCGATTGTTGCGATGTCAGCTATCAGGTAGAGGCAGGAATTTTATTTTATTTACCAAAATCACATTTTGGTATTAAAGAAAATAAATAATTTTATCGAAATTCCCTTTTGCTGCGATTAATAACAAACCTTTAAAATAATCTGTGAAATAATTAATATCAGTAACTTATTAACATAACATACAAAGTAGGTATTGTGCAAGTTACTATAAGCATGACAACGCCTAATGACAGTTTTCGTTAAGTTTTATTTTTGTTACTGTATAAAGTAAAAAAAGTAGGTAAGTAGTAACATTATTTTCAAATAGTAAGTATATGCAGTTTAAAATATTAACATATTATTATACACACACAAAATTATGTTTGTGTGTGTAAAATAATATTTATATATTTTATATCACGACAGAAAATAAACCCATTACATTATTTAATTCCTCGTACGAGGCTCGTGCGTCATTTTAGCTGCCAATGTTCCTAGTAGGAAGTCAAGGGTTGTTGTTATCGAATAAATTAGTAATAACGGCGTAAATTTAATTAGCGCGATAATTGCACGACTAGCTCCAAGGCTCCGGCTAAATGCCTTGATCAGATTTTAAAAAAAAAAATGTGATGCTTGAAATGGGAGCTCCTGAACACCTCGTTGCTTTGATCCAAAGTCTGTACACTGAAAATCGCTCTTTCGTCAGAATAGGAAATGAATGCTCCAATATGTTCCAGACTAAAAAAGGAGTGAGACAGGGCTGTATATTGTCTCCAGCACTTTTCAACATATATGGAGAGCACATTATTCGTAGGACTACGGAAAACTGGGAGAAGGGTTTCCCTGTGGGTGGTAAGAGACTTTCAAATCTCCGATATGCCGACGACACCATTCTTTTGGCAACATCCATGGAGGATATGAACGAGTTGTTCCAAAGACTCGAGCTTGAAAGTGGAAACATTGGTCTAGCAGTGAACAGAGCAAAGACGAAGCTCATGATAGTTGATCGAGCCGGAAAGTTAACAAATGTCACCTGCAACATTCCTGGCATCAACAAAGTCGATCACTACATATACTTGGGCTCCCAAATCAACAGTGATGGCAGCTGTGTCCACGAGATTAAGAGGAGAATCGGTATGGCAAAAGATGCAATGTCCCGTCTAAACAAAATCTGGAAGAAAAGAGGAATTGGTATCAAAACCAAGGTCAGACTGATACGAGCCTTGGTATTCCCTATCTTTCTTTATGGAGTAGAAACGTGGACAATCCTGGCTCGAGAAAGGCAAAGGATTGATGCATTCGAGATGTGGTGCTGGAGACGAATGCTGAGAATACCTTGGACTGCAAAACGCACCAATGCATCAATTCTAACCCAGCTCCAAATAAAAACTCGCTTGTCCACCGTGTGCCGACAACGTATTCTCTCATACTTTGGCCACACCATGCGCAGAGGCGACAAAAATCTTGAAAAATTGATCATGGTTGGGAACACTAAAGGCAAAAGATCGCGCGGTCGTTCGCCAACAAGATGGGCCGATCAAATAAAAGACTCGTCATCTGGATTTTACTCGGTTGTAAGAGACGCGCTGGACAGAAACCGGTGGAGGCAGATCATCCGCTCCAGATGCAACCCTGATGCTGACCACGATCCTCAGACATGAGGGACCGAACCGAGAGAGAGAGATGAGGGGGGCGGTAGTTAAACTAAGACTTTGATAATTAACTATTCTGAATACGCCCCAATTGTTAATCGTTATTACATAATCATTAATAACAGACAAGACAGATTCAAAACACGGATCAATAAAATTTGCTTAGTTCCAAAGTACGTTCAGTAACTTATTGTGAAGTTAGTGTTATATGAGAAGCTTGTGTCAGACCCGTTTTAATATTTGGGCGGTATAGAGGCCGTAGACACGGCCGCCTCGTGGCTTGACTTGACGCCGCCGCCCGTCACTGGCTGGCGTGTACTGCGACTAAATTGGCTTGACGTTAAGAGGATTGTGTAGTGGCCGATACGCGTCGCGAGTAGATATTTGCAAAAAATCTATCTGTTGATAGAGAGAATTGGAAGTCCTAGAGGCGATTGACAACTTTTTTCCTTCTGAAATATTGTTTCGGGCGATAACGATTCCGCCCCCTAAATCCTTTACGATGTGATGCAATTTTTGTGTCATTGGATTCCGTACACCTTAATCTAGACTTGGACGATTTTCTCTTAAAGTTAATACTACTAAACTACAGTAAAGAATAATAATGTGTTGATCATTGTATTCCTCATGCGCCATGGTGTAAAATTAAAACATTCGTTTTTTTTCTAGTTATCTTTTCTATTATTTTAACTCTTAATATAAAGTATTAAGATCATTCCGTCAAGCTTTTCAAAAACGTATCACCGTAAACTCTATAATCTAGTGTGCAAGTTTATTAAACGTCAAAACCATACGGTTCGTACCTACTTACTGCCAGTACGCGGAAAATTGAAACGAAACAATATGCGATGCCGTAGGCGTGACAGAGATAGACGCAATGACTTTCCTCATCGCGGAACAACATCAATATAGCGCTTATTAAATTGCCGTATGTGCCTGTCTCTTGCTAATAAGAAAATTAATGAATTGACTGTCTGAAATAGGGCACAGCGTGAGCTCTTAAAACAGTATTACCTGCTTATAAGTTTGACGTGAAAATAAGAAGAAAGATAATAATATGAGTCCCTGGTTAGGTCCCAGAACTCAAACAGATCCTTTTGTTTACTAAATAAATTGCATGCCAGTAGAACTCATTTTAATTTTTATTTACTTCCATAAAATAACCGATAGTCAACACGAAGAAGAAAAAGATGTTTGTTTTCTTACAGCATGAACTTGTATCTGATCAGTGCTGTGATGACCTACGGAGCCGAAACATTTACATGACAGTAAAACTGACTCACCGACTCCATGTCACTCAGCGAGCTATGGAGAGGTCGATGCTTGAGATTTCGTTAAGGGATAAAATCCGAAACGAGATTATCAGACAGAGGACGAAAGTAACGGATATAGTCCAAAAATGTAGCAACAGTGGGCTTGTCACATTTGTCGCAGAACCGATGAAAAGTGGAGTAAACGGGTCTTGAGTGGAAACCACGCCTAGTCAAACGTAGCCTAGACGAGGAAGATGACTGGCAGTGGATGGATGAAAAAAGCGGGAGATCGTGCTCTTTGGCGCTCTTTGGAGGAGGCTTACGTCCAGCAGTGGACTTTAATAGCCTGAGATGATGATGGACTTCTAAGGCATTCGTTAAATAATGAATTATTTAAATGAATACGCTTTTTACAATATCAATTTAATATTTCGTGAAATATTATTATGGTGATTCGCAATCACTCGATACGTAAGTATTGAATATTGGTGTATCTAACCAGTTATCCATCTGGCGTTATGTCTGCCCGCGGCCGAGCTCGCCAGAGACGAGAGCAAGAGTCTATTGTTGGTGGACATGACAAGCCGACCGGCCGGACGTCGGCCGCTGGACGCCGGACAAGCCAAATACGCGTTTGTGATTGACTTAATTGGATAGGTTGACATGCAATATCTGCTATGCTACAGCAGTATTCGTACAGGGACAGGGCAACTCTATACAATACCTAAGCAGTGTTGTTTATACGTCATACTCTCTAACTATGTATACAGAATATCTAAATCAGAAAATCTGTAACTATATACAAAGCTAGGTTGAAAGTACCTTTGTTAGCTTATGTACAATAATTTTTTCGATCGAAAACATCGAAATCGCGGGATTACTTAGTTTACGCATTTCGATTCAAAGTTGTTAATGTATAAATAAATTTATTTTTCGATTTTGATGTTGCTTCCATATCAAACGGATTTTAAATTAAAACCCCATTTAATGTCAAACTTTATTCAACTTTATTTTTGTTTGACAGTTTTAAATTGTACTCGTATTATGACCAAGTCGCCAGTCGTGGCAACACTAAATAGAGTCTTTTAGTTTAGTTCTGTCTTTGAACTAAACTAAAAGACTCTATTTAGTTTCACGATAACGTCTCGAAATCGAAATGTCTTTGGTTTAGTTACGTTAAAACAAGTGAGCGAGCGAGCGCTACTGAAATAAGTGATGTTGCAAGTTGTAAGTGACATTCGACTGATGTCGAGCGATGTCGCCGGCAACTCTACCCAAACATACAAAATTTCAGTGTGCGCTACCTACCACCTACCTCTGATAGGGATCCATAAATAAATAAATATGCGCCAGGCAACAAACTAATTCTCATGGTCTCAAAGGAAAAGGAATTAACATCCTTTACTCGTAACACAAGGATGCGCCGAACAAAGACTTTTTACCGGGGATATATTCCGGAAAACCCAGACTACGCCAATCGGCCGTTTATAAACAGCATTACCATAAATTTAACTTAACATAAACTGAGCAATGTTATACAATTGAATATACAAACTAGTTCTCTATTCTGACTGTAAAAGAGAATGGGCAAAAATATAAGGGGTCATATGTATCGGCCATTTAAAAACATACATTTTTAAATTCTCTTTTGACAATAAAATCGAATGAGAGACGAGAAAAATCCATAAAGTTTTTATGAAATATAAAATTGGTGACAAAAATTGCTTGGAAACAATTAAAATACCATCAAGAAAAATTTACAGGGTCTACACACTCTCTTGTGTGTCAAACACACAAAACTAAGTATAGTGAAATTAAGTAGTGGCTGTACATAGATGACATTTTCTTTGAAGTAATATATTATGTAAAATACCAAATCTATTGCCTCATAAAATAAACGATCTATGACTTTGGCCCCTTTATGACTATTGATCGTTATTTCATTGCCTAGCTGGATCGGATACAATACGTTTTGGAAGTGGCCGCGCTCTATAGAGCGTTTCGCCCGATCTTCTTTGTAAAGTTAGATATTTCTTTAATAAAATTCATGTCTGGACAAGTTTAAGTGTTCTAGGCTTGTCGCACATTATGTCAGCTAACCCAGACTGCACCACAAGTTGTGTTCTATTCTTTGCAGGCAACAAAACGCGTGGCGCCGCCCGGGCTGTTACTCGGCAGATTTCCCCGCGGAGACGCCACCTGCTCTGCTAATAATCTCAGCCCACATTACTGCCTCCGGACTAACATGACTCTAGCATATTTACAACCAAAATTCAGTACTAAATGCAGCTCATGTTATATTAATAAGCAGAGCATGTACCATTACAACTAGACCGACCATCATAAAGTGAATGTTGTTGTACATATTTGTAGAAACACCATTCACCCCCTAATAAGAGCTAGAGCAAACTGCAGACATTTCAGCAACCGATAATTGGATCGCTCGATCGATCTGTAAATCGTTTGAGTGTGTGCATTTACATTAGAAACCTATTAATTTCATATTTTAGTATAATCAAAAGTCTGTTGATTATGTGACCCCGCTCTAAAAGAGAGTTCACAAACAAAATAGGATTTACATTACATTCTGGCTCATCATACTCGTCACAAACACTTGCCAAAATTCGAATCTGACCAAGAAACCACGAGTGAATTACGGGTTATTAGTAAAGTAAGAATCGTAGGTATATCTTGCTGCTACAGTTACGTCACAAAATTTATAATAGCTCTATGTAAACGACGACCTTCATAGCCGAGAGGCGAGCACGCCAATCTATAATGGCGTCGCCATCTCTGAGGGGGTTACGGGTTTGATCCCCGGTCGGGTCAATGTAGAACTTTTCTATGTTGTCTCGGGTCTGGGTGTTGTGGTACTGTCGTTGTTTCTATAAGCAATGTATGTGATGTTGTTCAATATTTATTTTTTTCATTATTAGGTATGTATCCCAGTTTTAACTTATTAAATAACCGATATTCATCTTAAAGTAAATAGTAGAGTGTAATTTCAACTCACTGTTGACTATAGCTATTTTAAGCAGAAATATTTAATTAATTAATGTGGAATTTCCGATAACCTATATGTTCATAGATAACTAGTTAACCAGCACATGCAGTTCAGCAATCGTATTATGAAGTTGAAACAGTTCAAGTTTCCCTATCTCTACTTTTATTTTACATAATTCCCAAACCTCCTTCAATTAAAATAAAGCACACAACATTCTCGTAAACATCGGACCAAAGTTATTCCGATACGGAAAATGTTAGAAATCCAACAAACTTACAATGTGAATTGAATCTGAATACAATGTCAGCATAACTAAAGAGTTTGGCTGTAACTGAAGAGCAGCCAGTTTCCGTTGGCCTCCCCTGTTCTTCTGGTCGAATGTTCTGCGGATACAAGTGGGGTCAGTGAGAAATGCTTTAGAGGTCAGGTTAGGGCGGGCGACTAATATCATTGGGTTGTTCCGGGCGGCCGCTTGAGTGACAGTCCCCTGCGCGAAGCAGAATCTGTTATTGTTTGTTTGTGAGGCGCAATGCGGGAAGTCATCCCTTCACCGAAATACAAAACACAAATTGTTACTTTATTCCTATTATTCAAAGGGACTCGTACCTTTTAATTCAATCTCGAATTTATAGTGGTACTTGAATCAAGATAATCATACACCGAAACATACTTGATAACCGATCGAATAGTTCATATTCGCTTTACTTTCTCTAAATTAAGAACTAAGCACAATAAGTTGCAGGAGTAAACATTTACCTTCATAAAGAAATAAGTAAAAATTCGACACCTTACTTAATTCTAGTTTACGAATGAAATAAATATCTGTAAACGGATAATCAGAATTACCTATTATTTAAGGTTAAACTGTCGTCATACAATTTGTAATTTTGACCCGACAGTGCTGTTTGCTATCGCTAATCATCTAACCCCGCGACACTTACAACCGAGGGGATTTAAGAGAAAAAGAGAGTGAGACCTTCCTGAATGACAGTGGAATCTTCTTCCTGTCGACAACAGCTATACCTTTTGTGTAAAATTGTGGACAAATTTATAATTACAAAAAGAAACGGATTTTTAATTTAAGGATAAAAAATAGTTATAAGGTGCTGGCACAAATAGAAAGTTAAAAGTAGGACGAGCAGCTCCAAAAGCATAAATACTTAAATTTGATTTTTTTCTGAAGCTATCGAATTTTTTCCTAAGTATGTAGTTAATTACTTACCTAATTTAAGTATATTAAAAGCTTTTATTACCTTAATTGGCGAAAAATTTTTTATTTAATTAGAATACATTATTTTTACAATTTTCACAATGCCAAATTTAGCTGAAGCATGTTGTACATCCAATCTAAGCAGATCGATCAAATCCATATCATTATTAGTGTAAAATAATCCAGCACTATCTGCCTTATAATTTGCAAAACTATTTTTAAATTTATAAGCTAGCTTGCTGACTTCCCTCACGAAGTACCTACTTGGTTGTCTTCTTCGCAATTATATCTTCATCTGTGTAAACTTGACAGTATTTTCATGTTTTACTCTGGGCCAAAATCCATTGTTCTTTAAAAATATTAGGGTTTTTCCAAAAACAGTACCTACAACTAGCCCTATTATCGTTAATTAGACGGAAAAAAATCAACATTCGTTATTATCAGTATTAGTTTGAACTAATCTGTTATTATCTTTTGGATTACCATATAAATTGCCTAACTATTTCTACACATTGTTACTTACCATCATCATGAAGTTCTTAATTGTCCTCTTGGCAGTGGCCTCGTTGGCCCACGGTAAAGTGTTGTCTGCTGTTGATAACAACACTGCCTATGGATACCTCAAGAACTCCATCGCCGAAGCCGAGAGGATCCGCGCTCTTGAAGAGAAGTACTTGGCAGAGCAGAGGATCGTAGGAGGCGCACCCGCTGGCCTGGGGCAGTACCCCTACCAGGTAATTTTATTGAACACTAGCTGTCCCGGCATTTAATAATGTGACAGGGTTGACAGGTACAAACAGTTTGTAAGGGAAAATAAAATTGACGTTTTGAGTATTTTCCATGCACTTTTTCCATATTTTCTCACCGTTTAAATCTTCCCTGGACTTCCACGAATATTTCAAGATCTAAATTAGCCAAATCGGTCCTGCCGTTTTCAAGTTTTAGCGAGACTAACGAACAGCAATTCATTTTTATATAAATAGATTTGTATAAGCTGACAAAAACTCATCCAAGTATTACCCAACTATTAGTATAGTCACGAGCAATGTAAGTAATGTTAACACTTCGCAACTTACAGGCGAGAAGCAAGTATTGTAGGGCACCACTCGACTCGCCAAAACAAACAAGAATAAAATAATTAAATTACTATGTCTCTATCTATCTCTATTTCATAAAGTGAACACACTAAACAATCAAACATACTTATGACATTATTGTAGTAAGTTACTTAGATTTGAATTTGCCACGAGCCCCCGACCGCGATTGGCGCTAACATTGTTTTTTAAATGTTGTTTTTGGCAATTAATTAACGTAAACATGAGGCGTGTTTTAGCTTTATTCCAACATCCTTAAAAATCGCAATGAGTTGTGTAAAAAAATTAAGTTACATAATCATTCTATTAAGGCTGGACTCCTCATCGACATCATCGGTTTTGAAGGCAGAGGTATTTGCGGAGGGTCCTTGCTGAGCGCCAACCGCGTGATCTCTGCGGCTCACTGTTGGTCCGACGGCCAGAACCAGGGCTGGAGGGTCGAGGTTGTGCTTGGCTCCGTCACGATCTTCTCTGGTGGCAACAGGCAGCAATCTAGCGTCTTCGTCAACCACCCTGAATGGTTCCCTACCTTGGTCCGTAACGATGTCGGCGTCATTTATCTGCCCAACAATGTGGAGTTCAACAGTAAGTGTTACCTTATTCTCCTAGTCTTGTACCTCATTGTTGTGATCATTAATATCACTGTGTAGAAAAACACGAAACTTCTTTGCTAGTGTAAGCTAATTTTTTAATAAAAATTTTAAGCGCGCATATCTATTAATCAGCAATACCACGGACAATCAGATACTAGTACCTAAGTGATTTTTCTGTTAAATTTAGTATGAAATGATATGTCATCATCTCTCATCCATACTAGAACAATACATTTTTACTCTTTAGTTAGAGTATGTGCCCCATGTCTAAATCACACACTGGAAATAACCGAATTTTCACCAGCGTAAAAGATACACAAATCACTACGCCTTCGAATAAATTTAAATTTCCTTACAGACAACATCGCCCCCGTCTCTCTGCCCCAGGGAGCTGAGCTGCAGGAGTCTTTCACTGGTGCCTCCGCTGTTGCATCAGGATTCGGCCTCACTAGTGACGGTACTTGTTAAATTTACTTATCTTGCGGGTTCGCGCCAAAACTTGTGTAAAGGCAGTTTTAGACACCATAATTTAATTTAAAAAAACACAAAATCTTTGTACCTACAGCACAAAGCTAATAAGAAGCTAAAGATCAACATCAAAATTAAATCCAATAAAAAATATTCCATAAACCAAACAAATATTTTCACATGACCAAAAAGTGAAGTTAATAAGATACATCTTTTTGGTATAAAACAATCTATGTAGGTATTTAGACTCCAATACTCAAAAATCTCTGTGCAAAACATCTCACCGGACTTGTTTTGACGAGACGATTGATTTCACTTCGAAAGATATGTAACAATAAATCATTTCAATTCAACTCCAGATGGTAATATCAGTTCTAACCAGTTCCTGAGCCATGTCAGTCTGAGCGTCATCAGCAACAACGTGTGTCGCTTTGGATTTCCTCTGATTCTGCAAGACAGCAACATCTGCACAAGTGGAATTGGTGGCATTAGCACCTGCAGAGGTGACTCTGGTGGACCTCTCGTCGTGAGCAGGGGCAACAGGCAGGTCTTGGTAAGTCAGGGTTATTTGTGATAAAATATTTACCTAAAATCCAACCCCACTTGGGTACAAAAAGTCTGTACCATACTTTTTTTTGTACCCTGAGTGGGGTTGGATTTTGGGACATATTTTTCTTTCTATTATTTACTCTTTTGAGTTATTTAACCTAATTTCTCAATTTGTTGGTAGTGGCTTTAAAAAATCAAAGTGTAATCGGCCAAGATGTACCTCTAGTAACTAAAATATATGAATTTACATTAAAACGGTAACCATTAAAGAGAATTCGTTAATTATTAAAGAAAGTAATTCATTTATACATACTTTGCAGAACTTAAATCCTGCGTAGTCGCAATATGCAGGCTGTTTTTTTTTTATTAAACACAGAAGTAAAGCACCTGAAAAACCGTACAATCATTCTTCATAAATAAACTCAAGTTCTAAGGGTTCAAAAAAACGACGAAGCGCGCGACGAATAGGTAGGTAGGCTCGTCTTGGCAGGGTCACTACCATGCCCCCAGATACGAGCGATTTATTTTAATCGGTATTAGCACAGTATTTATATCTATACAGTAAATAAACTACCTATAAACGGTCAAAATGTCGTACGCACACATGTGCAAAAATTAAAAATTAAAAATATTAAAATAAATATTCAACAAGAAATCTCAGTAAAATAAGTGTAGTCAAAGTCGTGGATGCCGAATACTATTGACACTGATCAAATAATACTTATTGATACGAGACGAGATGCTGTCAGTTGTCATTGTTGTAGCGACAATGACAACTGCCAGCAGTCTAAAAAACGTAGGATTTAAAATCCTCTTTGGTCAACGCTTTTTGTTCATTTCGATTGTTTTTGTTCGCGCGATTTTTAATCATAGACTTAGGATTCGCTACGCTCTTAAAGACTGACAAAGCGTGGAAAAGAGACATCATATCCTTGCGGGCATCCTACAAGATAGAAAAAGACAGATGTCAATGTACCTATGTGCCACAAAAAAAATATTTAACTGACTATAAATGATTTCAATTTAAAACGTCAGAATTAATTTTATTAAAATATACAAAATTACAAACGGAAAACTTATTTAAATATTTCTGTAGACATGGGGTGCTGTTCAATTATAAATTGTGATGTGACAAGAACATTTAACCCAAATAAATACACATTTCACAGGTAAAAACATTTTTTGATGAAAATATTTTGAAACAAATTTGTGTCTAATTCGTAATTATAATCGACAAAGAACTTGGATTTTACAGAAGAATATGAACTTTGTTTGGTGTGTGTTTGTGTATTTCGTAGTTAAAGACATAATTACAATAAATATTAGGTAAAATAGTAAATTGTATGTCTACACTAGGGATTGAACTAGCGGTGACGTCATAAGTATCGATAAAATATCGACAGCCATTTGTGGGTATAGAAGATTAGTAGCAATAACTAAAAAAATATTTATCATGTTTGTTTACAAAAAAAATACTCTAATACTGTTTTTTTTTGTGATTACCATAGGATTTTAGTTTTATTTTTGGGCATCTAAAATATAACTTGTTTATAAACGACTAAAAGAATTTTGTATAGTTTAGTCAAATATTTAGTATAATATAAAATATTTTTTAAAGAA
This sequence comes from Anania fuscalis, assembly GCA_950371115.1. Classification (NCBI taxonomy): domain Eukaryota; kingdom Metazoa; phylum Arthropoda; class Insecta; order Lepidoptera; family Crambidae; genus Anania; species Anania fuscalis. The sequence continues at coordinate 9,125,320 of OX493340.1, read as the reverse complement.
TACCATCTAAACCTGAAATACGCGAAAAGTGGATAAGAGTTATAAACAGGCCAGATTGGACTCCGCGAAAACAGTCAACAGTTTGCAGTTAACATTTTGAGGACAGATGTTTCGTTAAAAGAAATTTTCGACGTATATTATTAAAAGATTCAGTACCAAGGTGGGTACTGAATCTTTTTGTTTGTTCTGTAAGTTAATCATTTTAAGTGAAGTAAATAGCTTTTTATAAATATGATATACTTAGCAGATCATCTTTCTAAAGATTCAATGTCGCGGTAGGTAGCAGATAATTATATATTTAATCAAATCTTACAGATTAAACTTAAACAAAGAAGGTCCGTGACGTACAAACACATACAATACAATACATACTTTATGTCACGATTATTGAAGTGCATTTATTTTATTTGATTGACACCTGTGTTTGATGCCCAACTCTATGAACACAGAACCACCTACTGTAAGAAGTATAATATTAACTCTGTGATTATAAGGAATATGTTGAAATGAAATTATGATATGAAATTGTTATGAATAGGTTACATATTTAATATTTGAGCAGACAACCTGGTAAAGGTTGCAGGACGACGCTGGATGCAGGTTGCTTCCAACCGGCCGATCTGGGAGTCACTGGGGGAGGCCTATGTTCAGCAGTGGACGTCCTGTGGCTGAAATGATGATGATGATGATGACATATTTAAAACGACCGTTTTCTTATTTTCCATTATATAAACTTGTTCACAATATTCAATTTCTCATTTTTCTTTTTAATGCGAGTAAACTTGTTTTTAGATTTCTCAGTTTCCAGACTGTGAAGTTTGCATAACACAAATATAACCTTTTTTCGACCATATCTTAACTTTACACATACAAGCCCAGAAAGCCCCGTATCCTTTCCGTGATACTGATTTTCACCTCTTTTTTGTTTAAAGATTAAGTTTAACTTTAGGTGCTTCAAGGTCAGCGGCGATTGTGACTTGTGCCAAATCAATTTGATGCCGGTTGCAATTTATCGATAAAAAAATTGTGGCTTGAACAACACTACTACACACACACATACGTGTCCCATTTTTTGTATCATTTGCAATGAGCCTTTGTCTATCTTGTACATTCTATATCTATGTTTTTAATCAACTTTTAAGACAACCCTAACGCTCCATTGACGTATTTGAAGTATCTCGATAAACAGGCCTAGTTTCCGTTCTGTATAGATATATGTACTTATATGTACTGTGGTATTAGCGACCCTCGCCGATGCAACACGGGAAACAAGTTTTTTCCACATGCAACTTTTGAATCTCTATCCTTTGTGGATTTGTTGACCTCTTCCAAGAGGTCTAAACTGCAGTGAAATATTTTTTCATATTTATAGGTAAAAGCTTCTAAAACCACTCTGAAACTTCATCCTAAAGATAAAATCATTCAATATAATAAATCACAGTGACGTTTTTACTGCGGTTAAAATATAATCAAACTCACTGACAGATTATTACGTGTTATCGAGTTGACGGAAATTTAAAATTTGTCATTTTTCCCGGGCCATTCCTTGATTTTCTTTACTCGGATATATACCTAAAGAAGGTAAACATAGGTACTTACTACACACACTAAAACTCTGTTATTTTGTAAGTTATTGTGACATCATGTTGGTGTTGTCGTTACAGATTATTATTCTACTTGTGGGCAATTAATTCAACATTTTTCTTTTCCAGATCGGCGTGACATCTTTCGGCTCCGCCTTAGGCTGCCAAGCAAACTTACCAGCTGCTTTTGCTCGAGTGACGTCCTTCGTAGACTTCTTCAACAGTCACTTATAAACGACCTAGTCAAATGACAGCGGTATCCCCGTGAAATGGCCAAAGCTTGTGACGTAAACAATAAACTTTGAAATGATAATAAAATTGATTATTATTTAAAAACTATTCTTTCGACACTCGCAATCTAATCCGTTCTTGGTACATCGCTCCACAAAATAATAATGTCAATTAATAAATCGAACAGTACTTACGTGTTTGTCCAATTCTTTTGTACTTGTTGCTAGTACTTACAAACTTGCCAGCAGTTAATTTATTATCTGCCTACATAGAACTACTTATTTTGTTTTTAGGATTTTAACATGATCGACGTAAACTTAATACCTAGTATTATTACAAACCTCAGAGGTTTCGCTATGCTAGTATATCTAATTGATGTTTTTTTAAGTTTTTTTATGTGATAATAAATAGAAAAAAAAATTACATAAGAACTAAGTAAAGCCTAACCTGACAATTACCTATAGAGGTTACAATCGCTACAGAAGCATAGCTGCCACAATTAGGATATTAATATTTAGAAGAACAGTCGTCCCGTGTTCAATTCCTTCTTGAAGCAGCCCAATGTTTTTAAAATTTTATCCACTAATATTGAACTCTATTCGAAACCGATCGATGATTAGATTGACAAAATGTTAATTTGCAGTCACTGATAAAACACTTACACTTAAAAATTTGCTATAGGAGTTAACTGACACAAGTGTTATGTACAAATGAATAGTTGGAACAGCATTTGTCCCACAAGCAAAGAGACGTGGATTCGATTCCATCCTACCTAAGCCTATAACTTTTTTTGAAGAGTAATATTATTAACTTAAGGTATGATGTGCATTTACGTACGTAAGTGGTTATTACCGAACTTGACTATTAAACCTATCGATTAAATTATTTTAGATTGCATATTTACTTCTATATCTTATAATAATTGTAAGACGTGTGCGGTGCCTATCATACAATCTAAGTAAATCGATCAAATCCATATCATCATTAGTGTAAAATAATCCCGCACTATCTTTTTGATCTACCAAACAATCTACCATATAAATTGCTAAACTATTATGCACGCTACTAGTTGCTGACTGCAATCATGAAGTTCTTGGTTGTCCTCTTGGCAGTGGCCTCGTTGGCCCACAGTAAAGTGTTGTCTGTCCCTGACAACCACACTGCTTTTGGATACCTCAAGAACTCCATCGCCGAAGCCGAGAGGATCCGCGCTCTTGAAGAGAAGTACTTGGCAGAGCAGAGGATCGTAGGAGGCTTACCCGCTGGCCTGGGGCAGTACCCATACCAGGTACTTACATAATTTTGAATATATATTTTATCAGAATAAAAGTATCCATTAGAATTCATAAGATTCATAATGAGGAGATCTGTAAACAAACAATAGTTGTTGACATATTCCAACATTCCCAACGTAAGCTAAAGTGGCTTTAGGCGGGGCACATAGCACGCACAACTGAATGTCGATAGGGCAGAAAGGTTCTAGAGTGGAGGACACGTACCACTAAGAATTTTAGGTAGTACAAAGTGAACAGACGGCCTGGTAAAGATTACTGGAAGCCGCTGGATGCAAGCCGTTTCCAGCCGGCCAATTTGGGGAAGGCCTATGTTCAGCAGTTGACGTCATATGGCTGTATTCGGACGTCCTATGATTATGTAAAGCATCCCATGCCTACTCAAGCTAACTTGGCCTAATTACGTGTACTAAAGACTAGCAATTTCAGCTTGCCAAACGGGTATTAAGAAAAATACTTATTATGCAGATGAATCTTCCTAAAAGGTCCTCCAGATTAAGTCAAATTCAAATATTTATTGCGTGTCATATTACAATTATGAGGTGTATAGTGGTACACATTGTATATCTTTATTAATTCATGTATTTATTATATCTATTCATACTATACATGGAGTACCAGTAGTATGCGCTTAAAACACACATTTTATTCTTAAAACTCTTAAAAGTCTGATGTGTATCGGAAACAAATAATTAGAGTTCGTTAAATTAGACCTCAATATATGTATAAATTCAAAATGAAGACTGTATTCATCGAAACCTTCCTTTAGGATTAGGTTCCTAAACACGTATTTTATTTTTAGGCTGGCCTCCTCCTCGACATCGTCGGTTTCGAAGGCAGAGGTATCTGCGGTGGTTCCTTAATTAGCGCCAACCGCGTAATCTCTGCGGCCCACTGCTGGTCCGACGGCCAGAACCAGGTCTGGAGGGTCGAGGTTGTGCTCGGCTCCGTCACCCTCTTCTCTGGCGGCAGCAGGCAGCAAACTAGCGTCTTTGTCAACCACCCCAACTGGTTCCCTCTCTTGGTCCGCAACGACGTCGGCATAATCTACATAGCCAACAGCGTTTCTTTTAACAGTAAGTGACTTCTTTTGTTTTTCCTAGTATAGGTTTTAAATAGTATATCGGTTTTTTCTTAGCACTCGCACTATACAACCAGGCCCGATCAGCCCCCGATTCAGAATCATTAGCAAATTGACGACCGGGAAACCACAAACACTATTTGATTTAATTGTGACGTGATTTAAATTCATTTAATGTCAACTAAACTGTTATTTATTGAATTTAAAATATCTGCTGTTATTTATTATGGTGTGGAATAGTATTAAAATGTTCCCATTTTTAGTTTAGAAACAAGAAGTTTATAATATCACTTAATTTTTTTCAAATATTAAGTGTCCGCTATTATATCATTCGACGCCGAATTGAAAAAAATGGCAGTTGAATTTTGTTTTTTTATTTTTATTACGAACTATATTAACTTAAAACTTCTCTAATTGATGGTATTGTTAATGACGTGCCTAAAATAGTGACTTAGCTCTATTTCCATTAGAAAATTGCAAACAATACAAGTTTTTTTTATGTTGCTTGTTGAAAAATAATTTAGAGCTAAACAAAATTTTGTACCTACTCACCTATTGTACTCACCGATCAAAAATTACCATAATAACTGTTAAAAAGCATACCCTACGCTGAAATCCTATTGCATTAATAAATAATACATCATTGTATAAATAATCCCTTTCTTTCTCATTCGTCACGTTATTATCACTGATATGATGGTATTGATATCACAAATTAGCGAGAATTATTTTTAGCCAAATGATAATTTTTATTACTAAAATTGTTTTGAAAATCTTTGTGGCATAGCTATTTGAACAATACTAACTAGCAACATTTTGTGTTTATAAACTCATTTGTCTATATTTTTTCCAAAAAAAAAACTGTTAATTGATTACTAATCAAAGACCTCTACAACGTATTACATTACGACCAAAACAAATTCCTGATCACAACGCCACCGTTTAGGAATCATTGTACCCTGAACAAAATACAACTAGTACAAAAAGCAAAGAATAATGCAAGTGTATCTTTTGTATGTATCTTTTCATAATCTTTTTCTTACAGACGCCATTTCCCCTGTGTCTCTGCCGCAAGGAGCTGAGGTACAGGAGACCTTCGCTGGTGCTTCCGCGATTGCATCTGGATTCGGTCTCACCAGTGACGGTAATAACAATATACTTATACCCCTCGGGCAATTCCACATCACCTAGACTCGCGTGGATGTAGTATCGATAGGTCCAGACACTGCATGTACTGTCTAACTAAAATATCTATCTCCGACGATGAGTCTCTGTTTTTTACACGCTTTTAATATTTTACTAACCCATATTTCCAAAATGGTTAAGTATTATTTATGAGTACGTAATTTATAGTAAACACTAAGCATGGAAATTCCACGGTTAGTATTGTCATGAATATAAACAATTTTTACTATTGATAAAATCAATTTGAAAAAAAAACTGTGCAACCAACCTCTATAAGACAACTTTTGATGTTTGGAACATTATCAACCATGAGACCACGTCTGAATATGGTGAGTGATCTAGCTGCCTGCTGTCTATTGGAAAGGGGCTTGTCCACCCATGTCGGCAATTCTCCGCAATACGTGCCATGCCTATTCTCCCTTTACATTCGATTCCCGGACGGATTTAGAAATATAGTAATTTAATTCGAGACTGGTCATTTTGGGAGACCAAAATGTTTTTTGTAACTCCTTACCTACTTCGAGACTGGCAAATCGAATATGAGACTAATAAATCATTTCAAATTCGATTTCAGGTGGTTCTATTAGTGCAAACCAGGTGCTGAGCCATGTCAGATTGAACGTGATCAGCAACAACGTGTGCAGGTCTGCCTTCCCCCTGATCCTGCAAGACAGCAACATCTGCACCAGTGGAATCGGTGGAGTTGGCACCTGCAATGGCGACTCTGGTGGCCCACTCGTCGTTTCCAGGGGCAATAGGCAGGTCTTGGTAAGTTATGGTTAATTGTAATATCTTGGAATCTTCAAATTTCTAGTGAATGTGTCAGGACTGAGGATAAATAAAACTGACGTTAAGGGGCTTAACACTGAGCTCTTAAAACAGTATAGGTACTTCAACCTTCTTTTGTTTCATCCGTATTTTGGCGTAAAAGCAGCACTGTTTAGATAGAATACCTACTGTTTAGGTGTTGTATAGTTCATGAATGAGCCTCAGACCTTTAAAATGATTTCAAGACATTATTGACGATTAAACCTTTTTGGTGTTTTTCCCTTTGCCTAAATATTGATATACATTGTCGGGTCTAAGTCTAGTTCTAGTTCACACGGGTGCAAATCCCATAAGTGGAAAATATATGTATGAGGACAAGCTTTTGTACCTAAAACATTGGTGTGCTTAAATGTGTATAAAAATGTTTCTCCGTTATTTAGTCTCGATAGTACAATCTTTGCTTAGTTTGAGGCTAAATAAAAGAAGAAGAAGAAGATGAAAGTTTGATTATTTAGAATTCATTTAACTCACCTATGAATTAGGTAAGTACCTACGTTTAGCAAATTTTAAACGTTTAGCAAAGTAATTTGCAAGTATTTTAGAACAATATTTTTTTTACATTAACTCGCCCATATGTGTCTACCCTGAATCTTGAACGCCTTCACACCTTGCAAGTGCTTTAACTGAAATAGAGGCCTTACCATATTAACTGGACTAAATTAACATTTGATAACTTATTTCAGCACACTATCGACATCGAAATTAACCACGCACCAACTATGTAGTTTCATATCTAATATCTCAGAGTAAAGAAATACTACGTACAACTACTATATAATGTATTTTACCATAACTTTTTCGTTTTCCAGATCGGTGTGACCTCCTTTGGCCTCGCCGTGGGCTGCCAAGCTGGTTTCCCTGCCGCGTATGCTCGTACCACCTCCTTCTTGAGCTTCATCAACAGCCACATCTAAACGATCTTGAAATAACACCGGAATCTATAGTGGAGTGGCCGCAAGCGGTGTGGATAACTAATAAAAGTTTATATACAGAATGTGGTATTACTTATTTCTTATTGAGAGCAATTTTAAGAAATAAAGTCAAAATTTGTTTATTTTTTACGGAAAATTAAGCAAAATTAAAAATCCCTTACTTTAAATGCAAGTTTTCAAAAAATAATATACTCCCCAAGTACTTTTCCAGCTCTAGAAACTCCTTAACAGATATTAAATACATCTTTCCATATTTTGATTTTTGTATGAAATAATTATACGTAGGCCACGTATTGAAAATAATAATATAAACTCCTACTGCAAATGACGATTCATAATTTGCACTTGCTAAATTCACGACCACTGCAGGAGGGATTGGAACTCTATAAATGTTTAGCTGCTGTAAGTCAGTTTCTTAATAAGAATCCGAAGAAAACAATAAGTTCTCTGTAGTACAGAAAGTTAAAAGAATTGCACCACCCCTTCTATTCCTATCGGTGTCGTAAGAGGCGACTACAGGAGAACCGCCATAAGAAGACGGGCAGCAGCGTCTCCTCTCCACCATTGGCCAAACTGCGATCGCTAACCCGCCTGGCAAGCGTGGCGATTATGGCAAAATCCTCCTTTTGGAGAGGCCTGTGTCCAGCAGTGGACTGATGATGTGTGTGTAGTACAGAGTCTGTAGCTCAGTTAGAAGAGCTGTAGCCCGGATAGCTAAGAACAGGGTTTCAATTCTCAACTAAAGTGGCCTTAAGGTTTGTATCAAAACATCATATTGGATTTAACTTGCATTGTTAATGAGAAAACAATATATAGGTAACCTACTTGAAATATGAACCTTATTGCGCAAGAAATGAAATATTACGTACTTTTCACCGTGTGATTATTTTGCAGTCGGCAAAATAATCACACGGTGAAAAGTAGTAGGCTACACCAATATACATTAAAATTAAAATGTTAAATGTCACCTCAGTGATCCCACATACATTTAACATTTATCTGGCAAACTGGTTGCTTTGTAGCTATTGAATTCTATAGACCTGCATGCATAAGAACAGCAGTTGCGCTTCGGCCGGAGTCGACATGCTGAAAACGTCATGGGCAGCGTCACTAACTGTCCTCCTTAATGGTAAAGTCCATAGCCATCCACAGACAAATACTAGACTACTATGATAATAGCGATGGATATGATCATTCGAATGCAGTGGATGCAACCTACCGGCAGTTTGTAAATGCCGACACTGCGCTACGAACGTACGACGTATGTCACGTATGCTCCGATTCCGACCTAGTGCTCGCGTAGGTACCATAAAACATAACTGGCTGCCCGCCCACGTCAGACTTTTTAAGGACCGATAGTCGGGCCGATTTTGGAAAGGCGGAGATTTCTGACCTACTTTCTGTAGGACGTGTGTGTTGCACTATTGGATGGAATCATTGCGTGCTACAAAAAATCGGTCACCGATTATCGGAAGTGGGCGGACAGCCTTATGAAAATATATAACTGAATGAAGCAACGTTATAGAAGTCGCTGCTCGCTACACGTCCTAACATCGGAGTCCCCGCTGAAAATCAGCGTCTTTTGGATATAACGACAACTGAGGGAACCTTTTATAGATGTTGTGTTTATTTCTGTTGTTTTGTAATTGTACTTAATTGTGTGTCAAATAAATGTTTTTTTACTCTTACTCAATCGTTCGCTGAAGTAATCAATAAACAGCTGAGTGACGGTAATCGGAACTTGTGACTGTAAACTCTAGCTAGCCACTTATAGATAACATGGTCTCTACTGCTCTACAATACATTTTTATATTCTGATTATGTAGATAACTGGAACCACAGGGTTTTTGTTACCACTAGAGATAAATAATTATTTATACTACCTTCTTACAACTGTCATTCATAAATAACCGCATTATCTTAAATTTCAATACTATAAAAATAGCGGCGCATCTGATAACGGGTTAGTTGCAATATTTTCAAATCGGCGAGATGAACAGCCTTTTGGTTTTACTGACGACGCTAACAGCCATATATGCCAAGGATTTGGCTCGACTGGTGCCGAAGGAAAACACTGTCTATGGATATCTAGCCAATACTGGCATACCAGAAGCAGACAGACTACTCAAAGCTGAAGAAAAATATCTAGCTAGTAAGAATCATGCCAGAATTATTGGTGGTCAACCTTCTCAGCTTGGGCTAATTCCGTATCAGGTTAGTTCGTCTCGTATTTAGTGTTTCTTTACCTTGGTAATCAATCAAAGCCCAATCGCCGTTTCTTTATCTTATTTTTATGTAGATAGCAATTCTATAAATTTTGTGTGACCAGGAGGCGTATTTTTGAAGCGTTCGAGTTCCAGTTCGTATACGATATCCTAAGAATGGTATACAATAATTTTTCTAGGAGTTCGTATGAGAATTGGAATGCGAATGCTCCAAAAATACACACCGTGTATTTTAAACTTATTTTACGCTAGGCCGGTCTCGTCGTGGCTGTGGTCGGCTCGCAAGGCGTAGCCCTATGTAGCGGCGTACTCATCAGCAACCGGCGAGCGCTGACCGCCGCTCACTGCTGGTACGACGGCCGCAACCAAGCCTGGAAGTTCACCGTCGTGCTCGGCTCCAACACTGTCTTCAGTGGGGGTTATAGAGTTGACACCTCGACTGTGGTGTCTCACCCGGAATTCAACGCGGCACGCGCTCGCAACGACATTGCAGCTATCTATCTACCTATCAGTATAACATTCACCTGTGAGTTTCTTGGTAAAAAAAAAGTAGCTAGTGAATCGAACGAGAATACCTAACATTTTGTCCACTACACACTTTCTACTGCTGCTCTTCATGTTATCTAAGACGTAGGCATAAGACACCGCGCATGGTTCTCATATTCACTGATCAGTTAATAATTCCTTTTTTTAGACATATTGTTTAAAATACCGGTGACGTCCAAAGCAACATCATGATCGATGACGTCCATAGATATAGAGCGAATCCTAAGTCTATGATGCCGTCACAGTAGTGACATCTAAAACGGTCTAGCAACTCAATAGCATATAACCGTAATCTTGACATAGTAAATTAAATTTAATAAATAGCACGTATAGCCAAAACCCCACATAAAAGTTATTTTTAAACTCTATTGCTTTTTATCGACGATAATTTTGATTATACATATATTAGCTCCTGCTAGGTATAAATGACGCTTTTATTACCAAATGATTTATTAGGACGGCAAAATACTAATCTGATACTAATACTAATAAACAATATGACGGTGCCACTATTTATAGTAGGTACCAACTGGTATTTTTGGTTCTCAATCACGTCTATGTTTAATCCTTTTGTTGTGTTATGTTATCCTAATGTTGCTGCCTTCATTTCCAGCTACCATCGCTCCTATTGCTCTACCATCCGGATCAGAACTGTACAACAACTTTACTGGAAGCACTGCTCGTGCTTCTGGATTTGGGCTAACGAGTCAATGTGAGTTATAACAGCATGAAATTATATCAGAATTTGTTCGCCATTAAACTATTTCATTCCGATCATATGATAAACCAACGTTTGGTAAAAGACCGTTGATACATTCCTATAATAATATTTTTGGCACCGAACCGATAATTTACAGCAACCGTACCTGATGCTAGGTATCTTAAGATGTAGGAGGTAACACGAACTATTCAAAATTAGCTCGGGTCTAGCTGTGCTAACAGAACCACTGCTAAAAACCATTGTGTACTATCTCGTTACACTCATCTTCTAAGAATGCCTCTCCAACTAGTGAGTGAAGGTTAGCTAGCTAGTAGCTACAAGAGAATGGGACACTACTTAAAACCACGTGATCAGCTGGTCATATACAACAACTTTTACTATGACAGCAACATCGAATTCGATATTTTTTTTTCAGCTTCTCCATTTAAACTTACTCTCGATGATAATGTATGGAGCATCTGAAAATAAAATCTCGATTTCGATGTTGCTCCCATAGGAAAAGTTGTTGTATATGACCAGCTGAACACGTGATTTTAAGGAGTGTCCCGTTCTTTTGTACACCCTGTATAGTTACGTAGTCTACTCGCATTAAGGTTGTTTTACTTTCCAGCTGGAAGTTTCACCCTCAATCAGTTCCTAAGCTACGTCAATCTTCCCGTCATCTCTAACGCAGAATGCTCGAATACTTTCCCTTCAACCCTTCAACCTACCAACATTTGCTCAAACGGGGTTGGACCTAGAGGCACCTGTTACGGCGATTCTGGTGGCCCCTTAGCTGTTTATATAAACAACAGATGGATTTTGGTTAGTAACTATATCTATTTACTTTAGCGAATTGTATGTGTGAATTTATACAGAACATAAAATAACAGAATGCGTTCCCTTTATTTATCTTAGTAGGTAAATTAAAATTAAAATATCATAAAAAATCTAATCAATGGTTTAAGGAGGCATTGCTTGCATATATTTTTATTTATTTTAATGAGTTTTTTTTAAAATACTTATCTACGCTTGGATGCTATTGTACTTTTAATTACGAGTTAAGGAGAACGCCTTTCGTTAAATTAACACACTGTACATTTTGCGTATCGGAAACGCTTCTGACAATTTGGCTCAAAAAAAATATACCTAAATAAAGTTTAGCTTCTTAGGTTAAATAATTTCCTGTGAAAACGCAATTATCCACAAAAGAAAATTTAAAAAATAATATATTTTACATAATATCTATGGCTCACTGATGGCTGATAATATAATCAATTATTTACCTCGAAAATTTGTGAGATGTTAATAACCGATATCTTTTACGCCCGGATTCTTCAAATTTTTCCAAAGTCACTAAAACTTATATATTATTATTATCCCCTACTTCCCGGTTCTAAAATAATAAACCAAAAGAATCGATTCACGTTTTAACTTTTGACCCATGCTAATCTATCCTAGCCGAAGTTTCCCTGGCTAGCAATCTTATCACCCCTTGGGCATTACCTACTCGTTCGTCTTAGTAACAAAATATGTCAGAGCATAAAAGTTGTCATATACCAATATGTCAATATTTATTATATTATTATTATATACAGTTATGTATTTGAAAAAAATCAACAACCTTGCACAGCTAGATAGCGAACATCATAAACAACAACATTTGTTCTACGACTTTTGATATTTTGACACCCTGTATTTATTTTTCAAATAACCCTGTATAGGAGGGAATCGCTCTAACGCCCAAAAATATGTACAATTATAGTTGTACATATTATTGGGCGTTAGAGCGATCAACTTTACCATCGACCCGAGAACCGAAGACCCGTTGCTGAAAACGGTGGTCATTTACGTGATGTAATTTTAAAACCTAACTCAAAAATATCTCCATAAGTGTTTTTTTTTATAATCTCATATTTCATAATAAAAATATTTAAAAAATAGTTGTAACCAATTGCAACCCCGTCGTGACTTTTGCACCACCCTGTATGTATAAGACAATTTTGTACGGAAAGGTGTTTATTTTTTCACCTAACTTAGATTTGGGTACAATTGTGAAAGTGAAAATTCCTTGACCAACTCTCTATTTCAAATCGTTATTTTTCTCAACAGATTGGCTTAACCTCTTTTGGATCCTCTGAGGGCTGCGAAGCGAGCCTGCCTACCGTCTTCACCCGAGTCACCTCCTACACGAACTTTATCAACAGAAACCTATGAAATATTTCTCGAGCTAAATTACTGTTTTTTTTTTACCCACCTCATTTTTAGGGTTCCGTACCCAAAGGGTTAAACGGAACGGAATAAAATTATTATTTAAGGGGGCTCCCATACAAGAAACGTGTTTCTATTATAGATAATTGTGCGAAATTTTTCGTGCGCGAGTCCGACTCGCACTTGGCCGGTTTTTTAAATATGATGTAATTAAAATACATTTACATTAAATTGCTTAAATAATTTTTAGCCCTATCCCGATAGTAAAATTACGTACGTTGTACTTATGTTCATATTAAAATTGTAAAAAGCAAATTTTGTCTTAGAATTACTTATTTATGCATTGCATTATCATAGATAGTTACACTGATCAAATAAACGTTATTAACTGTGAAACGAAACGTGCGTGACAAAGCGTAATATTTTGACGTTTCATCTTCATTTGACGTTTATAAAATTTGGTCGGACGGACACTATCTTTCACAGTTTTTTGTTGAATTTCCCACTGTTTTACGTAAAATAACAAAAGAAAATGGAAGAAATCGGCATTATACTGCCTGAAAAGGTATGTTCGAACCATGTATTCACAATTTAGAGCAAAAGGTTCGTGTATTTTACGTTTTGCATCCATTGTTACAGGATGACCAAGCAACCGATGCAAAGGGCCTCGCTTTTTCTGGCCCACAATCGTTTGATGAGCTGGAATCAGAGGATTTATACACCAAGTACAAGGTATTCACCTAAATTGGTTTTGAAACTCAATCATTCTAACATTTTTATAACCAAGACGTCAATGACAATGGCCAACGAAAACAAAAAAATGTATTTTCTTTGACTTTGCATCAAATCTTCTTGAATTAAAACACAATGTATTGAAGTCGTTTCAACTGTATTAACTTCTCTTAAAACAATCAATAGACTTTTTACAGTTTTAAACACTTTTTTTTTTATCTCCGAAACAGAAACTGCAGCGCATGTTAGAATTCTTAGAAGTTCAAGAAGAGTATATAAAAGACGAACAGCGGAACCTCAAGAAAGAGTACCTTCATGCTCAGGAGGAGGTGAAGCGTATTCAGTCTGTCCCATTAGTTATCGGACAGTTCTTGGAAGCTGTTGACCAAAATACTGGAATAGGTGAGTTTCTTTGTCAAAGAATAATGAATACTTTAATAATAGAAAAGAATGTAACTGTAATCATCAGGTTCTGGTCACCTACTGATATTGAAATAAATTGGCTAATCCGTCTAATTTGGCACTTTAATACATCAGTGCATCCAGCATGCCATCCTTGCCTTAATCTCTTCACTTTAAGTGTTGCTTAGCTTAGGCAGTTAGCCAACTTGGTAGAGCTTAGTGATGCAGCTGGGCATTTTTAAGAGTCCACGGATTTTGGACTTGCCTGCTTGACATGTAAGGTGTCCTTTCTTGTAAATAAAGGCTGGTTAAAAAGAACATCAACTATGTCAAAATAACTAGAATAGTTCTACTGAAATAACAGTTTTCAGTAGTCATAAACTTATTTAGGTAAATCTGCCAGGCTGATTGTAAGGACCTACTTTTATTAAATGTATATTTGTTTAATTTCAGTGGGCAGCACAACTGGGTCCAACTACTATGTCCGTATCCTCTCAACCATTGACCGAGAGCTGCTGAAGCCCTCCGCGTCAGTGGCACTGCACAAGCACTCAAATGCACTTGTAGATGTCTTGCCTCCAGAAGCTGACAGCTCTATTTCTATGTTGCAAGCAGGTAAATAACAAAAAAAACTTTTACCTAGAGAGGTTATGTACAGTTTCTAGTGATAAATTCATTCTACTCTACATTATCAGAAGATTTAACTTTGCTTTAGAAAGAGATTCTATAATCTTACTTTCCCCCTAGTATTAATTTATTTTTTATCCACATCATCTTTCTTTGATATGATGATAATTTACTTATTTCTTATCTTCATAGGTTTGAGTAAAGATAGAAGTTGTACATGATGACGATTTGGTCTACTATCAAGCATGCTGGAGGAACATGGTCTTAAATAAAAATTGTCTTTTTTATAAACTCATATTTGCTTTTACAGATGAAAAGCCTGATGTGCAATATTCGGACATTGGTGGCATGGACACCCAGAAGCAAGAGATCAGGGAAGCAGTGGAGCTGCCTCTGACCCATGTAGAACTATACAGACAGATTGGTATTGAGCCACCACGAGGTGTGCTTATGTACGGACCACCGGGTTGTGGAAAAACTATGTTGGCGAAGGCTGTGGCCCATCATACTACAGGTAATTGATTGTACTATTTATGTATTATATTTGAGATAATTGAGTGGGAGACAAACCTATATGAAATGACTCATTTTATGTCTTTTCAATTGATACTTAGTTTGCTTGCCAGTCCAAAAATTACACCTGTGAGTTGTGTCATCAAAATATTATAAACTCTGTTCATCTTTGATTGTCAAAAATTGTACCATCTCTTTTTCCCATATGTTGGTGAAATAAATGTAGTAATACTTCTTTTTAACAAAATTACGTTAAGAAAACATTCGACATTGTTTACGACATTCGACAAGCAAAGAAAAACACACCGACCCACATGTTAGTAAATAAATATTGTTTGGTTCCCAGCGGCCTTCATCCGTGTGGTGGGTTCGGAATTCGTGCAGAAGTATCTGGGCGAGGGCCCGCGGATGGTGCGCGACGTGTTCCGCCTCGCAAAGGAGAACAGCCCCGCTATTATCTTCATCGATGAAATCGATGCCATTGCTACCAAGCGGTAATAATTGTTTGAGAGCTGTTTTTATCCCGTATTTAAGTAAATGTCTCTTAATGTTAATTTATTTTGTTTTTGTAAGTTCAAAATATATTTAAACAATATTGATTAGGTCAACAAATATTTTTTTAGGTTCGACGCCCAAACCGGTGCTGACAGAGAAGTTCAGCGAATTTTGCTGGAGCTTTTGAATCAAATGGATGGCTTCGATCAGACCACTAACGTAAAAGTGAGTATCTGTTTACGTATTATACCTTTATTAAACCTTTTATGGTTAATTAACTTTTGTTTACTTATATCAATAATTGTTTCTTAGGTTATAATGGCTACAAATCGTGCTGATACTCTAGACCCCGCCTTGCTAAGACCTGGTCGTCTTGATAGAAAAATTGAGTTCCCACTTCCTGACAGGTAATTTTATTTTTACAATAATCTACTTACTAAATTCTTACATAAAACTAAACTATGGCCACAATAATATCAAAATAAATCGAGGTCCTACTTGGTAAAATAAACAAACAACTTGTTTTACCCTATGGTCATACTGAAGCGCAATTACGAAGTAGTAATGTTTTATTATCTCATACACGTCGCGCAAATGCTGGCCTAAGCGGCAGCTACTAAAACTGAGCAAGACCTAAATATTAAACTTGACTAGAACCAGAGACTGTATAACGGTATACATACAGGGTGTACAAAGAATGGGACACTCCTTAAAACAACGTGATTAGCTGGTCATATACAACAACTTTTCCTATGTGAGCAACATCGAAATCGTGATTTTATTTTCAGATGCTCCATACATTATCATTGAGGTATGCGAGTAGGTTTGTATGGAGAAGCTGAAAAAAAATTCTCGATTTCGATGTTGCTCCCATAGATAAAGTTGTTGTATATGACCAGCTGAGCATGTGGTTTTAAGGAGTATCCTATTCTCTTGGACACCCTGTATATGGGTAAATTATTGTATCGTATTTATTAATGTACTGATACGAAATATGTTTTGTGTGGTTTTTGGCTGTCCACTATAAAATTTTAATATGGATATTTTTACTGACATGGACATTA
The DNA here is from genome assembly GCA_950371115.1 of Anania fuscalis. NCBI lineage: Eukaryota > Metazoa > Arthropoda > Insecta > Lepidoptera > Crambidae > Anania > Anania fuscalis. The sequence goes on along the minus strand of OX493340.1, from coordinate 9,108,673 downwards.
AATACCAATATCATCATCATCATTTCAGCCACAGGACGTCCACTGCTAAACATAGGCCTCCCCCAGTGACTTGCAGATTGGCCGGTTGGAAGCGGCCTGCATCCGACGGCTTCCTGCAACTTTTACCAGACCAATATACAGTCCCTGAATAGAACATCATATCTTGCTTGGTTATACAGGGTGTAAAAAAAGGCTTAACGAAGCCTTAAATCAAAATCATTCTATACATAAAACCAAGTAGAAAGCAAAAATAATAATTGCTGGGAATTGACTTTTATTTTTGGGTATCAAAAAAAAATACTTATTTCTAACCCGCAATGTATAGCGCGCACGACACAGACTATGCCTGTGTGTGTAAGCGGATCATGTTTTTTTGTAAAAAAGTTAAGTATTAACAAACAGAAGTCAATTTTGTAAAAAACTTTGAAAAAAAATTGAAACTTTGACTGTCAATAACTCGGTAAGCCGTCATTTCCCAGGTATAGTGTAAAAGAAAAAAATGATCGTAATAATACGTAGAATATGTAGTATTCGGCTTCGTTAAGCCTTTTTTTACACCCGATATAAACTGTCTATTTCCAGACGTCAGAAGCGTCTGATCTTCTCGACGATCACGGCGAAGATGAATCTGTCCGAGGAGGTGGACTTAGAAGAGTTCGTGGCGCGGCCGGACCGCGTGTCGGGCGCCGACATCAACGCCATCTGCCAGGAGGCCGGCATGCACGCCGTGAGGGAGAACAGGTAATATGAGATACGCTTAGTCACTGTTTAACTGTTCTAATTAGTGCCATGTCATCTTTGTATCAGATAATAAGACCAGGAGACGTATTTTTGAAGCATTAGAAATGAATTTTTAATTCGAACACGAATACGATTCGTGTGCGAATTCTATTTCAATCGCTCCCGATTTTACGCATTTTTGAATCACTCGAATTATGTGTTGCTATTATAGTAAAATTCTTGTAGCTATTTTCGTTTCATGCAGAAAATATTAAAAACCGGAATGCAAAAACTAATTGATTTTAAAAACCGGCAATAAATCGCAAAGAACGAAACGAAAAAAAGTTTTTAATCTGTGAACCATAGGTTTACTTGTCAAAGTCATACTTCCGAACTTTCTACTAGTAGAATCGAAATACGAGTGGGTCGGACTACTCGTTCCAGAATTCACGGAATGAATTTTCAAAAATAGGGATTTTAGTCATTCGCACGCGAATCTTGCCATTTCGTATTCGAATTGGAATTCGCAAAATAAGTCTCCTGCCCCCCTAACATACAAACAAAACACGATGTGATAATGATATAGCGCCTTATCGACACCCAACTGGCAAAATAATGTGAACTTTTATCGAAACAGCGAGCCGTTGTCCGATGTCCGTGAAGTCACCGGCCGGCATGGACATGCTCGCTGTTTCGATAAAGTTCAAGATGGTTGCTATGTATGTATATCATATTTTGACAGTTGGGTTCCGATAAATCGCTATATCATATCGTGTTTTATTGGTTTTGGTAGCAGATTAGGATGCGTTCTTGCAGTCGCCGTTTATATTATTGGCACATAGGACGTGTGGTCATGCTAACAACTTATCATAAATACAATTAATAAAAATGTTATCCTCTTTCCAGGTATATTGTTTTGCCAAAGGACTTCGAAAAGGGCTACAAAAATAATATCAAGAAGGATGAAAGTGAATATGAATTCTACAAATAATCTCTCTATATTTTGTATTACTTACGTGAATTATAAATATTATCTCCTAAATAAAATTGATCGTTAGTGTCATAAATATTTGTATTTTATTATTGAAACGAATGGAGTTGAATTGTCGACAAATGTAAAAAAGAAATAGTATTCAATAATAAAGTTCGTTTTCGAATTTATGAAAACTAACTTTATTATTGAATACTATTTCTTTTTTACATTTAACATTCTCCCTCGTCTCGGGATATGTAAAAAAATCTAAGATAGAAAGTAGCTACATTGATTAAATAATATAACTAGTTTCGAAGCCAAACAAACTTCCTCTAGAATAGCTGACACGGCAGGAGCAGGAGTGACCCTCATCTCATTACACATCAAACGCGGTTGCCACGCCCGCTCCAAGTGATTGTTTGCGTACCAGAGGGCTTTCATCATCACCAGCCTATATCAGTCCACTGCTGGACACAGGTCTCTCCAAAAGGAGGATTTTACCATAATGGCAGGCGGGTTGGCGATCGCAGTTTGGTCAATGGTGGAGAGGAGACGCTGCTGCCCGTCTTCTTATGGCGGTTCTCCTGTAGTCGCCTCTTACGACACCCATAGGAAAAGAAGGGTTGGTGCAATTCTTTTAATGTGCCGGCACCACCAGAGGGCTTTATGTGAATTTAACTCGATACCGGCCGGATTTGTATGGACAATACGGTATACATTTTCGGGCTACCTTACGGGCACATATCCGGAAGTAAATCCACGTTTACTTTTCGATCTATTTATGTGTCGTGCAATTAATAATACACACACTAGCTCTGGCCCAAGGTCGTCGCGCAACCTACCGCCGTAACATTCAAAGATCGGAAATGTGATAACATAATTACTTAGGCTGGGTACATTAGCTAGCTCTTCAGATCCAGTTGAAAACGAGGCTTTCAAATTAAAACTAATATTTATTTCAAAATCTATATTTTCTAACAACTCTTATCAACAATGTGATATTATAATCCATATATTTGGCATATTACAAAAAGATGATACAAAATAATAATTTACAATGACATGATCGCGTATCTGAACAAGTAATTTTGTGATGAGGACTTTCAAATATTACACATTCATCCAAGAAACTTAAATAAATCAGGTTGTGTAAGCGGAAATACATAAAATTATTTAAACAATCTTTATATCCTCCTCTCCACCGTGTCATGTCTTCTGAATAATAGAAAGTTAACTAAAAAATTACAATGCAATGAGGTGTAACCGTCGTAACATTTTGTTCTATACGTATAACAATTTATATCGTACATAATATAAATAAACCCAGTAACAACTTTAAGTGCAAACGTGCTTAAAATCATTTAGAGCTAGGCTGTGTAAGGCACTAATCTATTCACAAGGCTATTCGTACGATTCATAATAACATTGATAGATGATCTCATAATTCATTTTAAATACCATTTCTAGCTGCCTAATATATTAAGTACCTATTAATGTATAACTACACATACGATACTTTACTGTTTGTTTAACAGTTAACACATGAGCCTCACTATTCATTACAACAAATAAAGTATCTATAGTAAGACTAATGATGCTTCTGTGAATATCTTACTTATATTTATAATAAAATTGGCATACGCAAAGGCGCTGTAGGGGTCTAAAATCACAGTTGTATTAAGGCCAAATAGACGAGTAGGAATTCAACAAGATTAATGTATATTTAAATATTTGCACTGTAGATAGACGAATGTTTTGTGACTATACGACTGATGATTATAAAACTAAAAAACATCTTAGGACATTAATACTTAACTTACAATCAAATACATAATTATTTTATTTGAGGAATGTAGTGTAATTAAAACCAACTGCAAATAATGAAAGGATACTAGCCTAACAATGAAAAGTGATATTCTAAAAACTAGTTTGTATAAGAAAATCAAATAAGTACAAAAAGTAATTTTGCTAAGCAATAATACTGAATACGTAATTTTAATTCCAATAGTTAGGTACTAATTCTGGCACGATCGTACATAATATTTACGTCAATATTCGTATCCATAGACGACTTCAATGTTATGTATGAATGAAGGCACTAAAGGTAAACAATGATAAGATACAGTCATGTGATGATGCGAACTTATATCACAAATTATATTTTTTTTAATGATAAAATGTAGTTAAATTTTTGATAAACTTTATCGTCTGTCAAAAATAACATATACCCTCAACAAAATGATTATAAGATAGCAACAACTAGGTAGTGAATGTACCCTCTATAGAGTAGGATATGATAATGTATGAGTAAGCCAGAATTTAAAATTTTACATTATACCGAATACTGTATACTGTACCGAATACATACTGTGAAAATTCTTATTAATTCAAAATACAAGAGAAATAAACCTTGTTACATAAATTTTGTAGTAATTTTATCATATTACTACTCTTGCGAAACAAATGAAAAATAAAACACAATAAAAATACTCTCAACAATTAAGTAAATTGATTCAATACGAAAATATGGCTAGATTTTATAAATAGTTCATTGAAATGTAAAAAGGAATGTTACATTACACTAGTAATTACATGCTTAAATATTTACTATAATATATATATAATGGTTAATCATTACCATCTAATTTTATGATTTTGTCAGTAGATTAAAATTATATTTATATAAGTTAAGAATAAAAGAATGGAATGACTTCACTGGGAATCATATAAATTGAATAGGTTATTGTACAGAATAAATATCCAAATGCCCTACCCATTGAAAAACACTAAACATGAAACATATAACAGAGAATGATAGGGATAAATTTATTTATAAATTATTTTTAAATTTTTAACATCCTTTCATATAATAATAACTATAAGCGCGTTAATTCAGTAATTTCAAAGACATCAAATTTAAGACTCGAAGTTCACTCCAAATTAGTTTTAAAGACATGTCACAAAATTGTGATCCCTATTCACTTACATCAAAGATCACAACCAAATTACATGTTTGATTTTTCTCAATGAGCAGGTATTACGAAAGAAAGTTGTGATACAAACAACTTTGGTATATCATGCTATTTTAAATTTCTAACAATAGTTCTGCTAATGCATCTGATCTGATACAAAATTGCGACAGCAGTTTTAGTAGGTGGGGCAATGTTACCTGTCAATAACTTTCTAAGTCAACGTGCTTGCTAACTTCTTTATTTACAATAATGTTATAACTTTTTTGTTTCTAACATAAAATTGTCTCAAGTCCCTCGTTTCTACCCTTCAGAAGAAAATAAAGCGATAATAGTATTATTTCACTGGACGTCATAGCTCTAATCGTTTCAATAATGTTATTTTTTTTTCACTGGGTATGTATGTAGTAGGCGAAAGTATATTTCGTTTTCGTCGAGAAAATAAATAGTGTCGAGAACAGAGGCGTGCGGTGCATATAGGCAGTTAGGCAGTGCCCACTTGGTAAATGAAATACGGTAGGCAGCTGGTCTTACCAACGTGTGTCATTGATGAAAACAGCTGATTTTCATCAATAAAACACCCAAGTAAGTATCCACTACCTACCTCGAAATAAAACTAATGCCCGCCACTAGTCGAGAACGTTTAGCTGACTGCCAATTTATGCCAAAAATTTACTCAGCGAGCGCGTAAATGGTTCGTAAGAGTGGAATAAGTAGCGCGAGCTAAAACTTCCCTTCAATACAATCTCCGACATGGGTCTTGAGCGCTCGGGCAGAGTGGGGATCTCTTTGCGCATCTCACGAAACGACATCAACCAATCAAGGCCGGCGGTGCACGCGCGTTACGCGTTAAAGTGTCGCTCAGTGCGCGTGCTGGTGCGGCGGGTGCGGGTGGTGCTGCATGAGCGGCACGAGCAGCGCGGCGCCGGGCCCCGGCTCGCTCAGTGCGCGTGCTGGTGCGGCGGGTGCTGGTGGTGCTGCATGAGCGGCACGAGCAGCGCGGCGCCGGGCCCCGGCTCGCTCAGTGCGCGTGCTGGTGCGGCGGGTGCGGGTGGTGCTGCATGAGCGGCACGAGCAGCGCGGCGCCGGGCCCCGGCTCGCTCAGTGCGCGTGCTGGTGCGGCGGGTGCGGGTGGTGCTGCATGAGCGGCACGAGCAGCGCGGCGCCGGGCCCCGGCTCGCTCAGTGCGCGTGCTGGTGCGGCGGGTGCGGGTGGTGCTGCATGAGCGGCACGAGCAGCGCGGCGCCGGGCCCCGGCTCGCTCAGTGCGCGTGCTGGTGCGGCGGGTGCGGGTGGTGCTGCATGAGCGGCACGAGCAGCGCGGCGCCGGGCCCCGGCTCGCTCAGTGCGCGTGCTGGTGCGGCGGGTGCGGGTGGTGCTGCATGAGCGGCACGAGCAGCGCGGCGCCGGGCCCCGGCTCGCTCAGTGCGCGTGCTGGTGCGGCGGGTGCGGGTGGTGCTGCATGAGCGGCACGAGCAGCGCGGCGCCGGGCCCCGGCTCGCTCAGTGCGCGTGCTGGTGCGGCGGGTGCGGGTGGTGCTGCATGAGCGGCACGAGCAGCGCGGCGCCGGGCCCCGGCTCGCTCAGTGCGCGTGCTGGTGCGGCGGGTGCGGGTGGTGCTGCATGAGCGGCACGAGCAGCGCGGCGCCGGGCCCCGGCTCGCTCAGTGCGCGTGCTGGTGCGGCGGGTGCGGGTGGTGCTGCATGAGCGGCACGAGCAGCGCGGCGCCGGGCCCCGGCTCGCTCAGTGCGCGTGCTGGTGCGGCGGGTGCGGGTGGTGCTGCATGAGCGGCACGAGCAGCGCGGCGCCGGGCCCCGGCTCGCTCAGTGCGCGTGCTGGTGCGGCGGGTGCGGGTGGTGCTGCATGAGCGGCACGAGCAGCGCGGCGCCGGGCCCCGGCTCGCTCAGTGCGCGTGCTGGTGCGGCGGGTGCGGGTGGTGCTGCATGAGCGGCACGAGCAGCGCGGCGCCGGGCCCCGGCTCGCTCAGTGCGCGTGCTGGTGCGGCGGGTGCGGGTGGTGCTGCATGAGCGGCACGAGCAGCGCGGCGCCGGGCCCCGGCTCGCTCAGTGCGCGTGCTGGTGCGGCGGGTGCCGGTGGTGCTGCATGAGCGGCACGAGCAGCGCGGCGCCGGGCCCCGGCTCGCTCAGTGCGCGTGCTGGTGCGGCGGGTGCTGGTGGTGCTGCATGAGCGGCACGAGCAGCGCGGCGCCGGGCCCCGGCTCGCTCAGTGCGCGTGCTGGTGCGGCGGGTGCCGGTGGTGCTGCATGAGCGGCACGAGCAGCGCGGCGCCGGGCCCCGGCTCGCTCAGTGCGCGTGCTGGTGCGGCGGGTGCGGGTGGTGCTGCATGAGCGGCACGAGCAGCGCGGCGCCGGGCCCCGGCTCGCTCAGTGCGCGTGCTGGTGCGGCGGGTGCCGGTGGTGCTGCATGAGCGGCACGAGCAGCGCGGCGCCGGGCCCCGGCTCGCTCAGTGCGCGTGCTGGTGCGGCGGGTGCTGGTGGTGCTGCATGAGCGGCACGAGCAGGGCGGGCGGGCCGGCGCGGCGCAGGAAGGGATGGTGCAGCAGGCGCGCGGCGGACTGGCGCGCGGCGGGGTCGCGCACGAGGGCGCACTCGATGAACGACATCAGGTCGGGCGGGCAGCGCGCCGCTTGCCGCGGCCGCGGTGGGGGCATGTCGCGGATGCGCCGCATCGCCTGACGAACGAAAAATAGTTCATTTTTCCACAAACACTTTCGTAGAGCCAATTTCGTACGGTCGGGGTATGTCCCTGTAGGTTTAATTGTTAAAGCGCCTGCGCGCTAAGCAGGAGATTAGGGTTCAATCAAATCCCGGCATGGACGAGTTGTCTTTTTTATTTTGGCGTAAAAATTAACAAATCTTGGTGCAGCACGTGTAGACAGTTATAATACCAATGTTGGCTTTAGAACCTAAAGGAATAAAGTGAGGCGGCACCGAAAACTAGCCGTCCCGTCGCCGCTTTTAGCTTTAGGCACAGACCACACCTCAAGACACGCAATATGTGGACGCACACGCGCGTTTGCAAGAATACGGCGCTAGCTATTTCGTAGAGGCATAGAGCCACATAATAGAGTGTCACATTTTATGCTTGCTGCTATAATGCTCTTTTTATATTCGCATGGCTACAGTACCCGGCAATAAATTTGTACTTTTGAATGGTAGACAACGAATGAGAGAAATCCATGTAAACGGCCTTATTTCGTTTAGAATTTAGTAACATCGCAATGCTCGGTTATGGTCAACATTTTCGCGTCAGAAATTTTTAGCACGATTGTGAAGAAACTAAACATAGTAAACCGATGAAATTTTCTTATTGTCTCTTTAGAAACTATGGAAAACCAACAAACTAAGGTGACACCCTTTGATAATGTCATAAATAAGAGAACCATAGAAAAGAACTACACTCATTATTACTAAGTTCAGATACCGAGAATAAACTACCCTCGTATAAAAGCACCGGGCACCGAGATAGCACCTGGTGCAACAGACGCTTCAAGTGCAGGGACAGTCTTAAGTAAGAGGAAAGGTTGGCGACGTTTTCTCCATGCGTATTCCCCTGTTCTCTCTCCGGATTTTAATTCTAGAGCCATACATTTTTACCGAGCTATAGCTTTCTGCCACTAGCATGTCCCTGTTTTATTTTTTGTGATAAGTTATTTACTTAAGAAATTGAAACACTCCAAAATGCTTAAAATTGCTCAGTTAGACCGGCATTTCCAGACGTCCAATATACAAATTTGGCAACTATTAAGAAATAGATAAACGTACAGACATAAGCTAAATTCGCCTTAGCTCGTTTAAAAATAATCGTTAAAAATCAGTTAAGTTTTGGACGCGAAAACAGGGGAATAATAAACCTCGATTTTGTCTATACAGTCCGTGCTGCAGTTGTCTCTTCGTTCCGCGCGCCGAATAGTGCATTATAAAGCGCGACATAAACAGATTTGTTAAGGTACTTAACAAATCTGTTTATGTCGCGCTTCAAATATCAAATATCTTGCTGCCAGACTTTCTCTTAAACAAGTACAAACTAGCCATGCGTATCCTAGCCGTTTGCAGGAGTCGCAGCCGTCAGCGGCTAAGCCGCAGTGCATGTGATCTGTCGTTTAATTTCACAGTATAGCCGACGCATACAATTAGGCCCTTAGGCAGGCTTTGATGTAGAAGCGCCCTGAAGTAGTCGCGCAGTTATCTACGCATGACACTATCGTGATGCTTGCAAATCGTGTCAACTATATTTTGAAAATTTGGTTTGTCACAGAAATTCGTTTATTTGCATCCCTTAATGTATTCTACGGAACAAAAACTAGTTACCCTATTCTCTATCTCATACAGTTCTGGGCCCTAACCATGAACTGTTAAAACAATCACAAATCTGTCAAACATTATCATTTCTGTCAAATTTTGTATGAAATGACGTACCAAAATTGATAGATTTGACAACTTTGAGATTGTTTTAAGAGTTCATGGTTATGGCCCAGGTGTATATTTTACCTGTGTACAAAATTGTGTTAAATTTTCTGGTCAGTCAGTAATAATACCCAAAAATCTTATCCTTTTAGGTCCACGGTTTGGGTTTGGAGTTGATAAGTCAGTCAGTACGTGAGTCAAGATTTCACTTATCATATTGATTGATCCATTTATAACCTTGCCAGTACAGTTAGAACTTAGTACCTACAGTAAATTATTGAAACACAATTATTGTTATTATGTAACTAATTCCAGTAAAACACACACAGTAGTAGCTGTAGATCTGGACCTGTTTTAAAATGATCACTAAAATTGATAGTAAAATTTGGAAATTCATACCTGCAGTGGTGGTTCATTGAAAAATGGTGGCTCGCCGTCGACCATCTCTACAACCATAATGCCCAATGACCAGACATCTACTTCAGGTCCATATGGCAACCTTGATATTACTTCTGGAGACATCCAATATGGTGTTCCAACAAGGGATTTTCTTTTCGGAAGTTCCTGAAATATGCAATGTGTTATAAGTTATAGATTCATATAGGTCCCTGTAATTCTAAGCAAAAAACCAAGATATTCACATACCTGAGACACTTGAGCACAAAAACCAAAATCAGACAGTTTGACACGCCCATCCGCTGTCATGAGTATTGAGTCAGACTTTATATCTCTGTGTATGACGCCCTGAGCATGAAGAAATGCTAATGCCTACGACAAAAAGAAAATTAATAATCAAATCTCTTGCAAGCTACTTACATCAAACTCAATTAAGATTTAGGAATTTGGCTGGTATCGTTTGCCAAGAACTCCAATTACCTACATTAGAGAGTACCCCAGACCTCACATGGTGTCCTCTTGCACAACTAATTTGGCAATTTTTATACACTTTGTAGGTCGTACTCGTACCGTACGTCGGCACCGCACCGCCAAAATCGTTAGTGCCGCCCGCCGCTATATAGAATTTTGCGGTGCGCACCGCGCCGCGCATTTCAGCGGTATGACGTCACACATAAATGAATGTATCCAGTATCTTCTCTGTCGTCTATTTAAATTGGTGTAATCTCTTCTTAACAACAAAAGAGCAATACGTTTATTGCGATCCATGCTAGAGATACGTCCACCAGCGTTCAAAACTCATAAAGCAATGGTTGCCCTACAGGTCGGCAGTAGGACGCTTTGTTTTGCGGCGCCGCAACGCAACGCTCGGTGGCGCGTTGAGATGCGGCGCGGCGCCCTAACGCGGTTATGTGTTTTGGCCCTTAATGGTTGTACACTACTATAGTGCGACTAGCCAAACAAGTAATCGTAATGGTCTTCTGCGCATCTTTCGGCGTTGTACGTACCTAAGGCACAGCCTTTAGACAGTGGCAAATAAATCGGGCCGAGTAGTGGTTCATCGACCGTGGATCTTCATGCTCGTGTGGCGCGTCACGACTGCTTGCAGACAGTGGCAATTAAGCGCATGGCGCGTCACAATGTCGGTGAGCCTGCTGCCTGTATACAGCTCTGAGAGTATCTCACCTAGTGTCTGCTTGGTTGCACCACCAATTTGACAACTCGTTTCCATTTTGTAGGTGTTTACAGGTTGCGCCACTATATTTATCATCATTATAATCATAATCATCGGCCATAGGCCAACCCTACAGAATGCTACAGTGAGCGGCTCCCCTGACTTGGTCGTCAGTCCATCGCGTGGGGGGCCTGCCTTCGCTGCGTTTTACAGTCCCTATTGTTCTATGGAACTACCATGGTGTCACGAAAAATAGAGCTCTACATTCCACAGCTTCTGTAGTCTTCCAGAAAGCACCTTCAGGCACTGCTTGCAAACAGCGGCGATGAGCTCGAGGTCCATCCTGGTCGCGTGACGCGTCACAATGTATGCAGCTGTATAGAAAGTATCTCACCTAATTTACGCTTGGCTGCGCAACCATTTTGGCAATTTGTATTAATTTTGCAGGTGCTTTATGGTTGCGCCAGTGTCCTGGTGAAATCTATACCTAAATTACACAGCCGCTAGTGTTACCTTCAGGCACTGATCGCAGACAGTAGCAATTAACTCGGGATCCATCCTGGCGACATGGCGCGTCTCGATATCGGTGAGCGCACCGCCCGCATCAGCTCTATAGAGAGTAACACCGTGTCTGTCTGCCAACCAATTTGACAATTTGTATACATTTTGTAGGTGTTTACTAGTTTCGCCATCATATTTATTGGTCGCGCTGCCCGCAACCCTGACTTGGTCGTTAGTCTACCGCGTGGGGGGTCTTTTACGTTTTTTAGACCCCATAGTCATAGCCAGCCCTATGTTTCCTTCGTTCCAAAACCTCTTGTCTTCACGCAGTACTTACCTTCAGGCACTGCTTGCATACAGTAGCTATTAGCTCAGGGTCCATCCTGGCCGCGTGGCGCGTCACGATGTCGGTGAGCGCGCCGCCCGCCATATACTCCATCACCACCCACAACTCGTCGCCAACTAAGTACGACGCGTGCATCTCCACGATGTTCGGGTGGGGGTAGTCGCGCATTATCACCTGTCGAAAGGTTAACATTATAAGTGTACGGTTATACGATCAGTATTTTATACATCAGTCTAAACTGACGCCAGAATGATGGATTTTTTCAACCCCGTTTTAGAACTGTTTTGTTTTGCAATTTTATTTTATTCTTTTATTTATTTAATAATAGAAGTTTAGACTGAGTTACATAATATAACATTTAAGAGGCCCAGTCGCAAATTGTCTAATTTCCGTACATTTTGTTCTCTGATTGTAAAGACATGAAATATAATTGGAATAAGATTGCACCTGTTATTAAAAGAAAAGTTCTTATTCTTGCATGTGGGTAGAAGGGAAATATTTTTACAAATATTTAACTATTGGTAAAGATCAGAAAGGTTAAATTTTTTTTTTTTTTGTTTTTAGCAATTACCATGCTAGGTTTATTTAAGATTTTAGTCGATCCGGCTAACGTCTCGGTAGCTTAGTGGTAAAGCACTCGCCCGGTATGCGATGGACGTGGGTTCGGATCCCACCTGAGGCGGACGAATTTTTTCAAGTATTAAATATCTTAGATAACTAGCATGGTAATTGCTAAAAACAACAATTTTAATTGTTTATTTCTGATCTTTACCAATCTATACTAATATTATAAAGAGGAAAGATTTGTACCTATTTTTGTATATTTGTGGCCGATTTAAAAAATTCTTTCACCAATAGAATGCTACATTCTTCCAATTTGACATAGGCTACATTTCATTTTGAAAAAAAATAGGGATCCTTGGTAAAATTTGAACAATGTAACCGAAGGTGTAGAAAAATGAGTCTTAAAATGTCTTTCGTCGAATGCGCTGCCGAAACTATTAGCGATAATTGTCTACCCCGTGCGAAGCCGGGACGGGCTGCTAGTAGTTAAATATTTGTAAAAATATTTCTATCGGGTGTTGACGGTAGTAGTATATACGGCAACATTGATCAGAAAATACGCTGGCTTTGACAGAGAGAACCACTTGAAAGATTTCGTCGAATCGGCTAACGTCTCGGTAACTTAATGGTAAAGCACTCGCCCGGTATGCGATGGACGTAGGTTCAGATCCCACCTGAGGCGGACGTTTTTTCTCAAGTATTAAAAATCTTAGATAAACCATAATATAACCCACAGGTTTCCTTTTAAAATAATGTAATGTTTATTTTATAAGAAAATGAATCGTTCATTAGATGTACTCTATATAATCTGTGTATAGAACGGCCTCTTAAAGGCTAGACTGTAATCCATTTTGTAATAAAAGAATTAAAGCACCAATTGTTACTTTTCAAATGTCGATTAAGCCAACATATTTCAACTGACTCCATATGCGGTAGCTCGAAAGCAATCTATACATTAGACATATCTTCTTCACTCAATTTAGTTATTTATAATTTAATACAGGTGATATAAAATTCTCAGTGTCCACTATCCGGGCCACACAACCCGACGGCCGGTGGGAAAGGTTATTGAGTAAGCTGAATAGACAACCTGATATATACAGGGTTATTTGAAGAACATCAACAACCTCGCATGACTAGATAGCTAACATCACGACAACATTTGTTTTACGAATTTTATCATACTCATACAGATGCGCGATTGCGATGCGCATAGAGATATGAACATTCAGACGTAAAATAATAAAAAATTGATATTATTTTTGTATGAAAGTAAAATGTGCCAAATTATCGTTCGTTGTTGTTTATGATGCTAGCTACCTAGTCTTGCGAGGTTGTTAATGTATTGATGCTGCTGTGGATGAAAATTTCATGCGGTAAACCAATAGGGTAGGCTGATTTTCAGTGACAAATGTTCAATGTTATACAAACCACTTCATTGAAGAGCAACTCACGCCGCTGCTGTTGGCGCAGGTTCATCATTTTGACGGCGACTCTGCGGCCGGTTTCCTTTTCGGTGGCAACGCACACCACTCCTGTGCTGCCTTCACCGATCTTGCTGAATCCAGTCAGTGACGCACGTGGGTCACCCTCGCTCACAACGAGGCATAGCGCTGCGCGGAACTGTAGACAAATGCTAGTATGTCATAAATGTTGTAGGTGACACGACAGGGCTGATTTGGCGCGCGAATATTTTCGTTACTACTTCCTAATGTCATTCCACTTTCCTTGCCATATACATATTATAGGATTTTTATAATACTTGAAAAAAAATTGAACGCCTCAGCTAAGCTACCGAGACGTTAGCAGAGCTATAGTTCTAAAGAAGGCCATAAATAAATAAGAGAGTATCTATTTTCTCAAAAATTGAAACAGATACAATACACCACACCCAATCGCATCAAAATTATTGTTTGTGTGTATGTTTTAAAGGTAATATAATAAAGTTCATATGTATTGGGGTTCATAGAAGACAATTGGAATGTTGATACCATACACAAATAATTCTAAGAAACCATGTCCGTTAAAGTCACCTCACCATTAATCCATTTAAAATGCTTAAATATTTGTAAGTATTGTATCGATTTTTTATCTCTTTGAATTTAATAAGTATTTAGTCATTCATTTGACTTAGTTTCGGGCTAATTAGAAGTCACAACATCACAACTTTGTATACACATGCAAAGTAGGAATATCGCATTTTGACAGTTCATAAAATTTATGTATGCTATCATTCTTATAATACCACCTGTCAAAGTGTGGATAAGGGAGTCCACTCTCATGCTCATACTCATACAAGCAGTTTCCTTTCATGCTTGTCTTTTAAGCCTTTGACTACTGGCACATAGAGCACTATGATGATAGAGTACTGGTGGGTGACCCCCATAGTACTCAATGTGTTAAACAGTTTTTTTATGTATAGATATTACACTAAACACATAATCAAATACCTGTTCATGCGTCAATCGCAGCTCATGCTTGGAAGCGGCGAGTGGTAGGTGGGGCGCGGCCGCGGTTACGCCGTGCTGGTGCCGCGTCATCGGGTACGACTCGCCTGCGAATAACCATTCAGTCTTGTCAGCAGTGGCAACTTGATCACTTATGCTTATAAAACATACTAGCTGTTGCCCGCGATTCCGCTCGCTGGTCTCTTGTTTATTAATAAATAGTCAAACATTGTTAACCTGATATAATTAAAATTATATTACTGTAGTTTCATCAAAATTTGTTCATAAGCTTTTGAAGAAGTAACAAACATAAATCCATCCATTATCACAAATTTTCACAGTTATATTAGTAGAATTAAATTCAGGAACTCATGTCACTCAACAACAACAAAAAATATAAATCAAGAGACTAGATAAGAACTAGAGAAGCTTTATTGTGTAAAAACTACTGGCATTCTGGGATATTTAAGGATTGTGGTGGTTAGCAGGTTTCAAATTAAAATTAGGATACAAATAATAAAATAGAAATATATAAAAAATTGTGGTCATGGTAGTTATAATCAAACTTCAAGGATTTTTATTTTTTGTTTGCATTTAAAAAAATAAAGGAGGTAAGTATACATTTTTAATATTTTTACTCAAATAGTCATAAGCAGGCCCACCATCAGGTGCGATTTTATCGTTGAACTTTGGGACTCCCTGTATATAGTTTGTATGTTTGTAAAAATCTATCTTATTGTATTTTGTAGTTTTTATTAATAGCATAGAGAAAAAATTATACTACGTAAAACAGAGAGTCAGTCTCGGTACTTTGAAAATTTCCACCTTAACTCGCGCGAAAGACAGCGAAGGTGGTGAGTAAATGGAACTAAAACTTACCTACGCCATCGTTTGTTTCATTTTCTGACTAGATGGCGCTATCTGCGCAGTGATAGATAACTTGCACATTTACATTAATTTCTGTTTCGTTCCGTCAGAGAATGACAAATCACCATAAGGTTTACAATTGTTTGCACCCTTCTGTCAAAAAAATATAAACTAACACTTGACAAATTTCGAAAATCGTTCTAACGTCCTCGTAGCTTAGTTGGAAAGGCACTCGCTCGTAGTGTAATGAGACGTGTGGGTTCGGATCCCGCCTGTTGCGGTCTTTTTTTTTAGTGGTTTCATTATCTTGAATACCTTTTTGTGCGCATCCATAACTTTAAGGATATTAAGTACTATATTTATTTTCATTTTAGTCGGTTTCTGATTTCACTAGAGTATCCTAATTTTTAAGAAAACTGATGATGGCGAGCTTTGACCCATTTTCTATTTGTTATTTATTTTGTGAATATTATGTAAAAAATAAATGCAAAAGTTTAGTACTAATTTCAATAATTGTTTTAAATGTAAATAAACAATTTTATATCAAAATATTTTAAAAATTGCCGCCGACCAAGATTCGAAGTCGCGCCCCATGGAATATTATCCCGAATTATTAGCACTTTGGGCATCGATACTTGACAGTTAATAACGAAATTCCTAATTAGGTTTTAACCTGAAACGACCGTTTATGACATATTTACGTCATTTAAACTTGACCTTTGGACCTGACACACAAATGCCTTCAAATAAAATTCATTGATAATCAAAGTTGATGAAAAAAATTGGAATCGTGAATAGGGTTACCAAATTGTCTTTTTTAGATTCACCGTAAGAATTTATTCCAAAATTAATGCTTTTGGAATCAAATCTCTCTCTCGGTCAAAGCAAATCTCTCTTTAAGCCCTTTCAACCATTTTTTACCTGTAAATTATTTTTCCAAGGTAAAACAAACGTCGATGCAGCATGATAATTTCAATGTTTGAGCGTAAGCATGCAAATCGTATGCCATGCAATATTTTGCAAAGAGTAAGTTGTGCCAAATGAAACATCTGTGTGTTTAAATAATATTTGATTAAATGAAACATGACCAAACAATTATTTGTTAAACAATAATATCCCAAAAAAGATTTTGTAACTAAAAAATTGCTATGAGTTGCAAATGCAAATAATTGCCAATGTTGTTTTGATAAATGTTTTTTTGCCAAATGAAAATTTGCGTAAAATAGTTGGGTTGTGATATTTTGGGAAACGTTTTCTAGCTAAAAATTGGTAATCCATACTTATCTCCTATAAAATGATTTTTTAAATCACTTCCCAAATATTAAAACAAATCCCCATAATATAAAACTACAATGCTCCAACTGGTAGCCCTAGCTACAAACAATTATTTGACAGCTGTCCAAAACCTACATTATTTTGAAGCATCTTGCTTTTGACCGTTAATTACCAGAGAGTATATAATTACTCATTTAAAAAAAACTTATATTTTAAAATTTAGATTTCCTTTATGTATTTTTATAAATTATTCGATAAATTAATACGAAATGCATATATACCTCTATAACCAACACAAATGCCGTGTTTAGTTTTTTTCAATCTAATAGCTGATGTTGCGTTTCCATAAAAGATAGTTTAAGTTAAAACCGATAGATGGCATTATACAGTAAATGTTTTAAATTATTGTTAAAATGATTTGTTTTGAAATAAGTGTTAAAATTCTATAAACATTTAATTTAATAAAAAACAAAAGTGTTAAAAAAGTGTTTTGATAACGTTTTTATCAAGAGTTATCGTTCATTGAAATCAACCCCAATCCTAATGAGCCTTGTAGTGACATCTTTTCGTTTTTAATATGTACTAAACCTACGACATATGGCGTTGACCAGACATGTTAATAGTGTAGGGTTTGGTCAAGAAAATATTTTTCTATATTACATTACTTACCTACAATACAAAATTTTTTTTACAAATCTCTTTAGAACATCATTAATTGTTGTAAATATCTCATTTTAGTTTCACAAGTTACATTCCCGATAGCTAAACCCTTCAGGTCTTAGACAATAACCTGGGCGAACACAAATAATAAGTTATTTAACTTCGTAATGGAAATACATGCGGTAGATTACAGACATCACAGCAATAAACAATAATTATAGAATGAAATTAGAGGTAATGAAATGAGGAACCAGGTTAAGAAATAGTGGAGCTAACAATACCAAGTAATGCTTACCCAAGTTGCCATTATTTCCATTGAGACCCTGGTGCATGTTGTGAACTGGCTGAGGTGGATGATTGTGCTGATAAGGCACATTAGCGTTCTGTACATTCTGGTATGTCATAGTCATGCGATGGTTATCATTAATTTCTGGGACTGCCCTAACTGTAGCTTCGTGAGAGTGTTGTGACCAGTCCACTGGGGATTCAGTGATTGGTTTGCTCAAAGTGTATTTGCTCTGTTCTCTTCGCAAACTAGGATATTGTTGGGGTGCCGGAGGGACCGGAGGTGACTCTTCAGGCACAGCTGGTGGCACATTTGCCTGACTTCGCAACTCTCTCCGGATCTTGGGTGGGCTCGAACTCCTCAATGAGTTAGATCGTGCAACATTTGATGTCTTTGGTAGAATAACACCATTCTGGACAGGTTGACTTGGTATGGTTGCAGACATTGGACGACTGATGGAAGAAACTGAGGTAATTCTATGGTCTCCTCTTACAACAGTTTTGAGGTCTAGTATTTCAGTTGGTGTTATTTCAGAGGGATCTACTAAAGGCAGAGGTCTGTTTGTGGACTTAAGTATCTGAAAAAAGATTTTACTTAAATCAATGCTATAATACAACTAGTCAATTTATTTTATTTTACCATATTTAAACTTTTAAACATGAAAAAAATCAGTTTTGTAAGAAAATAACAAGGATCATAAGAAACTTACAAGTAAACAAATCAATGCTACGATATTTGGTTACTTCCTTACCTGATTGTTGCCAACTAAAGAGGCCCACTGTAATGGTAATCCTACAAATTTTCCTTCTCTCTTATCAAATCCCGTATGAACTCTGTGTTCAAAATTACTTGGTGGGGATATAAGCGGCTTCTTCTTCTTTTTCGAGAACATTTTTTATAATCTCAATAATTATTTAGACTGTAATGAAACAAATAATACAAGACTTAAAAATCTATCAAGAATCGTTTATCAGAAAAAATGTTACCTACTAAATTCATTGAAAATATCGTTGCTATTTTGACATATTTGTAAGATCAAACGAAAAAAAAAGAAAGCTGAAAAACACTGCACTTTCTTTTATTAGTTTGCGAGTAGACACTTCTAGGATACGTACCTACCTACCTAATTAAAATGCCATTCGTACTTAACCCCGCAAAATAACAATACAATAATCGGGACAATACAAACCTTTAGCCAGTTGTAGGGCTCAAGAACACAAACTGAATACTAAATCAAAAATTTACTCCCGACATTCCATAGCAGCCATTAGTTACCAAGCAAATTGAATTAGCGAAGATTCTATGAGCCACAACGTTTTGTGTTATCACAGCATTAACAAATGTACGGATTGTCAAATAATTATATCATTAAAGCGAAATTTAATTAATAAAATAACGATTTTATCTCCTTTGTAATTAAACAATTTGTTACGTCCACAGAGCATTTAACGTTGTGTGTGTAACCCACAGATAAGTCAAGAGTATGGTGTCACTGATCAAATAATACTACGATGGTGTAACCAAACTAACCAGGGAGTATTTTTTATTTATAGCACTGATTAAATAAAGCACTGATCAAATAATATAAAACAGCAGGCAGGACCACAGACCACAGACTATGAGACTACATAAATCTTTGAGTACTGAGCCCTATGGAGATGAGCTAACTACGGAAGAACATGTATACCTAAACTTAATTGGTTACTAAAATGGCGCCTGTCCGTAGTGCTGGCCTACTGTAAATCGATATATTTATAGATGGAGTTATTTTTACAGTGTATCTGGGTTTCGATAGGCAATAAAACAGCTTTCTATTTATCGCATTTTCTTGCTCTTGAAACGGCCCAGGGATTTTTTTTTTTTGTAGTCTGCAAAAAAGTTTTTATTTCTATGGAGGTGGAGTTCCTAAACATTATAGGAAAAGATTAATTTGAATGATATCGCCTAACAAGTATCATTACAAAAATCATTTATCTGTCATAGCTAGAGTTGAGATTCCACCCGGGTATATTCCCAAAAATAGGACAATGTTCGGGAACATTCCCAATGAACCCACGCGTTGGGAAAATAAACGGGTGGATTCGATTTTATTGTTGATATGAAATTATTTAACTCAAAAATCGTGTTAATGCTTAGGTTTAAAGAATTTTGATGTTATTTATTTACGTTAGTTATGTTATAAAAAAACAGTATGGCGTTGTAAATTTTGTTAAATTGGTTGGTTACTTAATAATCCATGGATTGATTTTTTAAATCACAATATTCATTGTACTTATTTTTGCTGAAATATAAAATTACAAAACTTTAATACAGAGAAACGTGAGTTTTATACTTAGACATTCTTGGTAAACTAATTGAAAAAATCTTGTTGTTCAAAGTTAACACATTATCCTACTAATATTATAAATGCGAAAGTTTGGAAGTATGGACGGATGTTTCTTACTCTTTTACGCAAAAACTACTGAATGGATTTGGATGAAATTTTGCATACATTTAAAATATGATCTGGATTAACATATATAAGGTCCGATTTTATTAGTGTTCATCCTGTTAACCTGTGTCTATATAGGTGAAAAGCAATCGTAAAAACCAATTTTCAAATGTGTACCATAAAAACTAAAAAAGTTAAAAATCAACAACATTCGACTTTATATTGCATAAACTCGTCCTATCTTTGCTACGTTTGACCATCTGATTATCCGTCTTATTCCTTCCCCTTGTACAGAGCGAGAAAGAGTTGAAGATAGGACGAGTTTATGCAATATGAAGTCGATGTTGTTATTTTGTAATTTATTTTAAACTTTTTTAGTTTTTATGATAGACATTTGAAAGTTGGTTTTTACGATTGCTTTTCACCTATATAGTCACAGGTTAACAGGATGAACACTAATAAAATCGGACCTTATATGTAGGTCTTTTTATCTCCGATAAATGATCCTGTGAGATATATTGAATAAACTAAAGATCACGCGAGCGAAGTCGCGGGCAACAGCTATTATTATAATAATAACTATCTATACCTATTAAAAGCTAGTTAAAAAGTAACATACTCAATGAAAATTGGTTATTCTGTATTATTTCTTTATGACAAAACCCTTTATGACAAAAATTGGTAAGTTAACGATTGAGTTTCGTTATACATAGTTTATATACGTTTTGCACTGTTTTAAGCAAGAAATAAATATTTTAACGAGTACTACCTACAGACTACTGTACGGTGTCTCTTGGCCCTGTTAGCTGGAAGATTCTACTTTACCGTCAGTATTAACCGGTCAGCTCGGTATTGAGCAAAGGAAGCATGCCTTGGCAAGGCAAGGCATGCTTCCTTTTAAATTGTTAGTTCCTTAAAATATACTATCAGAACTCACAAAAATAAGTAGTTTAAGCTACATTCGGCATGAATTCTAAGTAAACAATTAATAGGAAAGCCAAAAGTTATATCATTTCTTGTATTTTTTTTTATTTTTGCAAAAGAAATAGTACGTACCGGTGTTAGCGTTTGTTTGGACGATTTTCGCTTTTTTTCATGCCACAACCCACCACAATGCAATAAGACATGTTGCTTGTTGCTTTCTTTAACTTAATAATAGCATAATTCACATGAAAGTCTCAAATTAAAAGAGTTATATCACAAAAAACTGCAAATATGACTCGCGTTGACAGCTTATGTACTTGTTGAGTTGGCGCAATAAATGGCGAAACGGGCACGATCATGCATTGCTATGACGTCATGTTTTGATGTTGCCAAAACTAAGTCGATTAAAATATTGTTGTCTCTTTTTACATGGGGAATTATAGGTAAGTTAAAACAAGATGGCTACATGTTTATACGTACAATATCGATTTAGATCATATTTGTATAACAGATTGCTCATATAGGACATTAGACCATCTCCTTGTTTCTACTCAGAGACTAAAATTCGTATTCGTACTCACTGATCAAATAAACTACGTAGATTCGTACTCTGACTAATATGTTGAATACTTTACCAGGTTATTAATAGCCGATATCGATGCTAAAAAATCATATTTGTTTCAGCAATGGACATAAGCTCGGTCTATACGTTGCCGGAATCCGTAAGCATCCACAAAAATCCGTTCAAAACACGACCTTATTGCTTATGCGATGGATTGAATCCGTGCTAACCAGGTTCGGTTTCCGGCTGGGTATAGACCGAGCCTTAGAGAGTAGTTATTATGACAGTATTACTTGATCAGTGCTTATGACAAGCGCCCGGGGTGCAGTTTATATTTGATCAGTGGGCGCTGCGTGCGTTTAAGCTGGAAACATACTATCGGACGCGGCTTACATGGACGCGGCTTATTAGTCACGTTTGTTGTATGGAAGCCCCCTTAAATATTTATTTCAACATTCTAGCTATCACGGTGCATGAGATAAAGCTTGGTGACAGACGGACAGACAGACAAACGGACAGCGGAGCCTTAGTAACGAGCAAAATAAATCACTTTGGTTGTATGGGAGCCCCCTTAAATATTTATTTTATTCTGGTTTTTAGTATTTGTTGTTATAGCGGCAAAAAAATACATTATCTGTAAAAAATTCAACTGTCTAGCTATCACGGTTCATGAGATAGACAGACAGAGAGACAGACAGACGGACAGCGGAGCCTAAGTAATAGGTCCCCGTTTTACGCTTTGGGTACGGAACCCTAAATAAATCTTATCCAGGTCCCGGGGATTTCCTGTAACATAATACTGAATACGGTGATAAGCGGGTTCCTTTTTCACATACGTTATCAAATCGCTAGCTATCTTATAATAAAAATGTTCATGCAATCAATAAGCACATGCGAGCTTTCGCGCAGTCGGCGTCCTTCTGACGCTCGGACGCGTCCTCACCCCGTGCATACCGTCCGCGGACGTTTTCGGCTTACAGAAACATCCAGCGCGCCAGATTGCTGTCGGACGTCCGAGCGCTCGAGGTCAGCCCAAGGTTACGTCCGCGACTGGCGTCCGATGGTTTGCACACCTTAGTGTACATTCAATACCTAGATTCCTTTAAGTCGTGGCTGTAAGCCGCGTCCGTAAGCCGCGTCCGATCGATAGTATGTTTCTAGCTTTTCGAGTGCTCTGCTGTTTTCATTCAGTAGATCATAACTCTATGAGGTACGGACAACAGCACGTCGACCTACCACAAAATGTCAAATTATCTCATTTGAAAATGAACTCTATTTATCAGGCTTAAAGTTGCAAATCTATTGGAGAATTTTTGACTTTTGGGGTAGGTCGACACATGCTCTGTGCATTCAGTCTCGATTGAATGGGGAGGAACACGCAAAGCTTTTTGTAGATGGCGCGATCGGCACTTGTACCCGGTTGACTGCTAGTGTCAAGTGTGTATTTGCGATTTTTTCAGCGTTTAAAATGTATTCATTAATGTCTTTTTCTGAGCTTTAAAGCGGACTTCGTAAAAGAACCAGAAAAATTAACGGAAACGTTGTGATTTGATAGAGAAGTAAGCATTAAAAATATTGAAGGTTACATTCTATTTCCTGTGCATAATTCTAGTTAATTTGGACTATATCTGTTATTTCTTCTAGATTGGAGGCTTATGAGCGGAACCGAAACTTTGGCGCTGACTATAACATTACAGATGATGTTGCATATGCCTCTCTGGCGATAGAAAAATTCAGAGACATTGATGCCGATTTTCCACTTCCTAGCTTAAGGAAACATGAAATACATCGTTATTTAGAAAGGAAAGGAAGTATGAACTTATATTTAAATAATTTCCTGATATTTATTCAACATACTTTTGATTATTGGGTATTCATCATCTGATGCTTTTTGCTTCACAGATACAACAGCAAGCAAGAAAAAGTTCTGTATGAAGCATGTCATCTCCTAACTGTTCACCTCTACTCTGCTGGTGATATCACATACATGAAAGGATAATGTAAAGCAAGGATGGAGAAAGTTAATTTTATACCATTGTGAGCGCTGCGGATAGTGGCATGTATGCATGATGTAAACATGTATCTCTAATTCAATACCAGAGGTCATGAAAGTTCTCCAGATTATGGGAAGTGTATTTAGGATATGTGGTGGACAAGCATGGATTGGATTGTGAATTTCTAAGGAGTCATGATAAACTTCTAAGCAAAGATAAAATAATTAAATTAAGCACCCATATAAAGCTAAAAAAAGCTTGATATATGAAATTACTGTGCCTTAGTTAAGTATTAGTGTTAGAGAGTTGTCCTTTAAAAAGGAAATTCCTTACTACACACAAACACATAGATATTGATTTTGTACTGGTAGGAAATTCTGCAATTTGATTGATGCATAGCATGTAGTCGTGATACTATTTCTTTATTAATAAGTATGATACTCACATTTGTGAAATGTTTTTTTTTTATAATCATCATTATTAAGTAATGGTATATTAAAAGTAAGTAACATGTTTGAAGGTTATTTGAAAATAATTATAAAAAAACAGATATGACTTCCTAGACTTTTATTGATTTATTTCATAAATAGATTCCCTAAAATTGCAGCACTTGAAAGTTTCTCAGTTCTTCATAATAGTGAGGCCTAGTAAGTAATTGAGATTTTCCTATATGAAAAGGAGGTACCTGTTCTAACTATTACATTTCTTTCTGTCTCTTCTGTAAGACCATTATCAGCGAGTATATTGCCTCCGCTTTGTCATTTAGTTAAAAGTTCACAGCACTCTACAGTAGAGAGACAGGCAAGTAGTGGAGTCCTTCATAAATTCAAGTAGAAGACAGGGTAAAGCACTAACTAATATTTTCAACGTATTAGTATGTTTAAAATTGCTCCATGAAGCTTGTCATGATTTGGGCTTTTTAGGTTTCTGTACTTTTGTTTCAGTGCCAGTGAATTCACTAAACTGTTACCTGTTTAGTATATTATACTTTTCCCAAAATAGTCTTCTTCTATGAATGCTGTGTTGAATGATATGCTGTGAGTAATCGTGCAATTGTTAATCTGTAAAGCAGATTCCCACTGATTTCTGCGTTTATAGTCCTTAGGGAATATATAAACTACTTCAATTTTACAGTTTAAAGCACCACACTGTTGCATTCCGACTTTAATCCTCGAAAATATAGTAAACAAACAGAAGTGATTGCAAATTTCCATACAATCTGACAGATGTTATGTCAGATCTAGGTACAAGACAATAAGCGCCCCTGGCGTGATAAAAAGCATAAAGTTAATATACAGGAATAGAGGAACAAACGGCTGAGCGAGCGAGATGCTACTAGCAACAACACTGTATGATAAAAAGAGATGCGTGATGCGTCATAGCAGAACCGTTTTTTGGCAACTGTTTGACAGCTGGCGGCACTTAGAGGCACGCTGAGAATTCGGGCTATGTAAATTTTCCTGTTTTTACTTCACATCGTGAATATTTTTGAGAAATAGTGCTTCATAAATATGGTGACTTGTTCAGTGATTGATTGTGGTACCACACAAGGACTTAACCCCGCAAAATATTCATTTCTCAGGTAAATTAATCCAAGTCGACACCTCATAACTTTGGATTTATTTTTGCATAAGCGCTTAAAATTTTAAGTGTTTAGTATGATAGTTCTCTTCTAAAACCATTTATTTATGTAAGAAGCAAAGATTGGATACTCTTAATGCAGAATTAACGAATATCTTGTGTAAAGAAATAATTTTCGTTTTACACTAGGGCTGCATCAAGTTATCGATGTTTCGTTTCCACTGTCTAGGTATCAAGCGGTAGACGAAAATTAATTTAATGTTTTAAATTACTGTTGTTAAAAGTACCTTTATGAAGTTTAGTTATGAAATATCTGGAAATGTAATCCCACATAAGATACTTAGCCTATACATAGGTATAAGTTTTTGATTGCTGGAATATTAGGCACTTTCTACTACACATACCTACTTAAGAATAGAATAATTTATTTTCTAATTACATGACTATTTAGAGCTGTTATAATATTAAAAGTAGGTACTTTCATTGGTTATTCATGTATCTTTCAGATTTTCTACTTATTTACCAGGAATATATGGCTTAAAATAATTGATCGTCCAAACTGGATTCCTAAAAACATTCATGTATATGCAGCAAGCATTTTGTGGAAAAAATTTTCAAGACACAAAACAAGAAGCGAAACTATTTTTGATGAAATCTGCAATTCCAACTAAGTTTGTTCCGGTAAGCTTAAATAAAATCAATACTATTCTCCTGCTGATAATTAGCACCATGTACCTACAGTTTTTCAAAAGCAATTAAGTAGGTATATTTATAAGTTGGGTGTGCCTTTTACTATCATAACTTTTTAATTTGTATTATTGGAAGTCTGAAAATATTTTCTCATACCATTTTACATCGTGATGATCACTCTGGGTAAAAATACATAAAATACTTGTGATCGAAACTTAAATTCATAATATTACTAATAATATACCTGGTTTATATCAATATTTGTTTTCATATATTTTAGAAATTTTAGAGACAAATTTTCAACTAATATTTTTTTAGCGCTCGCCTGCCGCTGTCGTGGCATGCTAGCTACGCTCGCCGCTAGCTAGCTAGCTTTGCTAGCTACTCATTTTTTTTCTTTTTCACAGGTCAACATAAAGATTAGACGCATAGTATCGTCCTAAGTTAATAGAGATATTGTATCAAGTATTGTATAGAGGATCTATCCTTCTGAAGATGTAATAAATGTTTGCTTCATCATCATCATTACAGCCACAGGACGTCCACTGCTAAATGGGCCTCCCCCAGTGACTTCCAGATCGGCCGGTTGATGGGGCCTGCATCCAGCGCATAAAGTGTGAAAAATATTTTAGAGAAAAATAAAAGCATTTTGATTTTGATAAAAAGAAATTTGATAAGAACGTTCTAAATATTATTTGTCGTACTGATTTTGAAAATTATTTTGGTGTCTTGATTTTCCATTCTTTTGAGCAAGATCAACTTATTAGTCACAGATATCTTATTATAAAATGTATAATAGAAACATATTTACCGTTAAGATTGAGTTACGAAACACAATTGAAAAATGTATCAAAGCGTACTTAAGGAAATTATTTAAACAAAATTCTATTTTCCGAGGGCAGTGAGAAATGATATAAGTAGCTACCTTTAAAGCATTGATAAAAAAATGATTTAAATATCTTCTGTGTTTTCCTTAAATATTATTACTTCACTTGTTCACCCTGGGTCGTATTTTCAGCCATTCTAAATCCCTTCCCATCCCATTTTAGTTTTAATAATTCTATGACTAACTAATAAGTATGATCGATATCGATATTAATGTGTAATTGTATACATCACTGACACGCAAACATAAACAATTTTACACACACAAATGTTTTCCAATTTCGGTTTCGTTTGACAGCTCGCGTTTGTTCCTCTATTCCGTAGGTATATTACCTTTATGATAAAAAGTTAGTTTTTCTCCCCATTGAAACCGATGAATCTACGTAGTTTATTTGATCAGTGCCGATGAACGTCCTAGTATTATTTGATCAGTGACGTCCTGTACAAACCATAAAGGTAATATACCTACGGAATACCTTCCTGTATATTAACTTTATGGTACAAACTGCACATCGTAGTATCAAGGAGTATTAAATCACTACGTTTTAGTAGTATATTTTGATCAGTGCTGCAAACATTATATTTTTGTAGACTCGTTGTTATTAAATTCGTTCCTTTAAAAAATACGTACCATGAAAGAAAAAAAACGTGATAAAGATGAAAAACTCAGTAAAAAACACAAGAAGAAAAAAGAAAAGCAAAAACGACATCGAAGTGTATTTGTTTCTTATACTCTTTATTTTTAAACTATTCCCTCGTATGATCATTTCGTTTATAATCTTTTATTGCTCTTACAGCCGTCAAGTTCCAGTTCTGATACTGATGAATGGGTAGAAAAGCAACCAAGAAAACAAAATGATGCACCCGAACGAGAAGATTGGATGTCCATGACTGGAATGCTACGCACGTATACAAAAGACGACATAAAACTCAAAAGAGACGATAAAGGCAAAAATCATATTGATTCATATAATCCAGCAACAAGTAGTAGAGAACTGAATCCTTATTGGAAGCAAGGAGGATCTGGTTTACCCCAAACATCTACGAGTTTCCGGAAATCTATGCCATTCATGAAACCTGATGACTATGATGATTACTATAAAAGATCATATTCAACAAAAGATAATAGTGAATCCAAAATTGATTATGAATCCTCCCGATACTCACATGATTATAATACTAAGTCTAGCAGACATAAATATGACAGAGAAAAAAAGTCACAACAAGATACTGATTCAAGAGAACATAGTTCATATCGTGATACTAGATCCTATAATTGGAAAAAAAATAGTGAAAGTGACAACAGAAACAATGTAAGTGATAGTGTTGTAGACACACATAGAGACTCAAAATCAACTTTAGCACCACCAACCAAAGAAACCATAGTAAAAGAGGTAAAGACAGATAGTTTGTATATGAGTGATGAGAAACTGAATAAACTGGCTGCTAAAGTAGTAAAAGCAGAAATTATGGGTGATTTAAATTTGCTGAAAGAACTAAAAGCTAAGCTGGAAGCAGCTAGGGAATATAGAAAACAAAATCCTAATGCTAAAGAAGAGAGTGAAGATGAAAGAGTAATGTTGATTGCAACTAACAGTACTGGTAACAGCCGACCACTGATGAATACTGCTAAAGGTGATGCTAGAAGTAAGGGTGGTAAACGAAAGGCTGAAACACACACCTCTGGTGAGAGGACAAAATACTTTGGTAATGATGACAATTACAACTTAGCACAAATGGTAAGAACCATTATTTTTATTAACATTTCTAGATTGACCTTAATTTTATTATAATATCTTCACTTTTTTCAGTTTGAACAAGAAAAATATGGCAATAATTATGATGATGAAGCTCAACTGGCCAAGATTGCTGCTAAACATAAAAATCCTAATGATGATCTTGAAGATATCTTTATGGATGATATATCAAAGAATAGAAATGAAGCTAAAGATAGAGAAGCTGAAAAACAGCGGGCCATCAACCAACATGTCAAGATTGAGCGTTCCTTGGAAGGATGTGAATATTGTATTGATTCTAAGAACATGGTAAAACATCTGATGGTGAGCTGTGGCAGTAAAGTGTATCTAGCACTGCCAGCTAAGCAGTCCATTGTAACTGGACAGTGTATAATAACTACAATACAGCATGCAACATGTACAACATCTCTAGATGAAGATGTATGGGAAGAAATTTTGGTAACTGCTTTGTAAAATTTTAAAACTAAATTTCAATTTAAGGCCCCCTGTTGTAATGTTTATTATGTAGCATTTTAATCTTTTCAGATTTTTAGAAAAGCACTGACTCATTTATTCAATTCACAAGGCAAAGATGTTGTATTCTTTGAAATAGCGTCAAAATTACACAGATTTCCACATATGGTTATAAATTGTGTGCCTCTGCCAAGGGATGTTGGAGATGTGGCTGCAATATATTTTAAGAAAGCACTTCTTGAATGTGAGACAGAATGGTCTATGAATAAAAAAGTTGTAGATTTGAAGGGGAAAGACATAAGAAAAGGAGTACCAAAAGGACTACCATACTTTTGGATTGACTTTGGTATGGATCCCGGATTTGCACATGTGATAGAAGATCAGCAATTGTTTCCAAAGACATTTGGTGAGGTGTGTAACATTAAAATAAAAGTTGTTATTGAATAACTAGGAATAGGAAAGATACTCTTTATTGCACACCAGACAAAGCATTTACATATTTTTAAAGAAAGATATTATAGGCAGTCTTATCATTATATTATTAGAACACATGGTTTTTACTTTTTTCAGGAAATAATTGGTGGTATATTGGATTTAGAACATCATTTATGGAAAAATCCAAGAAAAGAATATGGTGATATTCAGAGAAAGAAAGTATTAGAATTTATAAAAGAATGGAAGCCATTTGAGCCTGCTCTAAACTAAACCAGACATTGGCTTTTTTAGAATAAAGAATCAATAAGCACACAATAATGAAGTAGTATTATTGCACAATATTGAGTCACCAAGTCCTTTGAAAATAAATAATAACACATTTATTTGTTACAAAATGGGTTTAATTAAGAAGTATTATGTTTCTAATTCTTCTTTCATCATTTCTTGTATTAACCTTTGTCTTTCTGCAGCTTGACGCATTTTAGTTAAAACAAGGGACTCATAATCCCGGTCTGAAACAACTGATGGGCCGCCATAGTCTCTTTTGGTAGTTAACACAGGTCTTTCATTTACCCACTTCAAGGTTAGTGGATTATCTGGTAAACCTGTAAATAAAAAAACATGGTTCAATAAAATATATTATTTTTAAGATTTCGCTACTGTCTATCTTAATCTACACACACGCACACACATTGTGTGTGTAGATGTGAGTATCTACTCATGAGAAAGACAGACTAACATAAAACCACAGAACAAGTAAGACTCGCTACGCTGCATAAAACAACCAGGTATGGTATGGTTGTGCTCATGAAACTAAACAACTTTGTCACGGTAAAATAGGGTTCAAATGTAGAAGAATGGGCAAAATTTTTGAGTTTCACATGTTTATGAAAATAATTACCTTTTTCTAATTCAACTGCCATTTCTGATGCTTCTTTTGATGAGAATTCTACTAATGCACTACCTTTCTTTTTGGGAGACATTATTAAAGCAGTTATATTACCATATTTCTTTAAGAATCTGTTCAGCAAAGCTTCATCATAGCCACCATTTCCCTCGTCATTTTTGTCTATCTTCCACTTAATCTTAATTCTATTTAAGCTAGAATCCCAAACTGGCTCACTCAAAATTCCCATTTTTCTCTGTATTTCATCTCTGACTTTTTGTTGTTCTTCTATTAAAAGCCGACTGCCTTCTTTTTGAAGCCTTTCAATTTCAGCTGCTAATTTTTGTTCATCTGTAAGTCTGACTGTTCCTCCACTGGCTGCAGCTTCCATTTCTCGCCTTTCTAAATCTTCTTTAAGTTTTTGTCGTTTGCTATCTAACTCTTGGTGTCTCAATTTAGCTGCAGCCTTAGCTCTGAAGACGCGGTCATAAGCAGCTCGGGCCGACACATCTGTTAATACCTCCAATGCTCGAGAGAGCTCGTGAAATGTTTCTGCTGCTTTTGGATCATCTGGGTTTTTATCTGGATGGCATAGCAGTGCTTTTTTTCGATACGCCTTCTTAATCTGTAACCAGAAAAAGGAAATGGCACAGTAGTTATACCTACCTATATAAATACATTATTTATTTATTTATTTAGATACAAAAAAATTAAATACACTAAAAACATATATTTGGTTTCACTCATCACTTCTTAGTCTTCTTACCTCGGATTCTGTTGCGGAAATCTGAACATCTAAAATAGCGTAGAGATCTACATCTTCAATGTTTTTTAGACTAGACATTTTGATTTTATCTCAAACACCGTAAACCAAGTAGGTACTACTTCTGTTCTATAAAATTCTTTAGTTAAGTTTGGTTTGTTTGTCGTTTTGTTTAGTGTCGTAACATAAATGATGATTTACGACGTTGTAGTTGTAAGATACGATTACGATAGAATAGATTTTTTGTGGAATTTAACAACAGTAGGCTATGCAGTAGGTTTGTTCCACAGATTAGTGTTTTTCACAGATTAGTATATGTAGCAAGCTTCACTGATCAAATAATACTACGGCAAAGTTTTTTCCAACACACACAGATTATATAATGTACTCTGTGATAGTATACCGTAGTTTATTTGATCAGTGTAGTATACTACTATCACTGATCAAATAAACTACGCTATCTGCAATTCAACACTATTCAGGGGTCTAGCGCGAAATGTACCATCCGAATGTTCGCATCCGACCGATCCTCGACCGAAGTTTCGATTGGAACCTTAGCGCGAAACAACATCGAAATCGCGAAGTTCCATCGTGGCCACAGACAATTGTAGAAGAGTATCGGAATGAATGATACTGAGTGCTAGTGTTATGACTACGTATTAAAATTTTACCGGTTTTGTAAAAGTCTCTTGCCGATTCAAAATATTAGTAAACTAATGCGTAAACATGGTTTCTATTAACAGAAAAATGTTTATTGTAATCAATTTTAGATATTGAAACTAAGAAAATTGCACCATTCCAATTGCTTATGACATTTAGAAAAATAAATGCTGAACACATGAAATGTCATTGCTTGCTTATTGATTTTAAAAATTGTCCTGAGATACTCGATCGCAAAGTAGTTTGAAAATAATTCGATAGATGGCGTTATGTGGCATAATAATAAGTTTTTTGTAGAAAATGAGTCATATTTATTAAATAATGCTTTTTAAATTAAGAAAAATAAAAATAATATTATAACGACGTTTTACAGTTTGAAACCATAAAAAAAGTTTGTGTTTGTTATTCTGGTCTGATCAGCTGTCTGTCACACTGTCAGCGCGAATCCGACCAAATATAATGGTCTCTAAGATTGGACAAAATATGGTTGTGTTGCCTACCTATTGCATTTTTAGGGATTCGTGGCTTAGTGCTAATAGTGCATTTGTAATAGTTTCATCATTAAAGCAAAATAAGAAGAAATGAATTGTTTTGTCAAGCCGGCATACCAAACTATTATATTTGATAGATTTTATAACGTTTACAATAATTTGTGTCGTAAAATTGTACTTGTGCTATGCGGTGGTTATGAAGTTTTAACGTGGAGGTGTGAAACTTATTGTAAACAATGATTAGGTATGTATTAAATACAAGATTTCTAAGCATGTTAAAAAATATGTCCATTTACGATGGTCAGACGATAGCTATTTAGATGTCGTAAAATTTGACATTAGATCTCCGATAAAACTCTTGTCAAACTCAAATGTTCGGTCGGACCGATACACTTCGGAGTAGGGTTTACGATGCCACTAATGTCAAATGATGATCGGTCGAATCGACTGAAATGCCCGATCCAACCGACCGACCGATTGGATTTCATATTAGGAAATGCCCGAACAATCGGCCGATATATCGGATTTGTCACTTCGCGCTAGACCCCCAGAGTAGGGTTTACGATGCCACTAATGTCAAATGATGATTGGTCGAATCGACTCAAATGCCCGATTAACCCGACCGACCGATTGCATTTCATATTAGGAAATGCCCGAACAATCGGCCGATATATCGGATTTGTCACTTCGCGCTAGACCCCCTGCTGCTCCTCTGAGTTCTCAGAGATCAGCTCACATCAAAGAAGTCCCGGCCAAACCAACGCGTGCGCGGTGGCGTGCGTGGTAGCGAGGGCGTGGGCGTTCAGATCGTGCCATAGCATTTGTATCGACCAGTTCACACCGGTGCGGAACTGCGGACAGCGGCGGCGTGCAGCTTGACATTTTTTTTTTCTATGGCAACCAAACCTCTGTGTGTAAGGTTTATTTTTGCCAATGTCGAGTAGCATTTTTAAATACATAGTGTTTACAATAAAACACAGGTGTTCAGTAAAGCTTTTGCACGCGCGGACATGACATTTGACGTGACAGGCTCGCTAGCAACAGCTGGATCGACGAGTTACCAACCATCCTCCTTGGACTCCGTGCAGCAGTCAAAACCGACGTCGGCGTGTGCACCGCAGAGCACACTTATGGACATAACCTGCGCCTACCCGGTGATTTCTTCGTGCCGTCTAACTCAAATGACATCATGGGTTTCACCTACGTCGAGAAGCTACGATCTACTATCAATGGACTACGCCCAATGCCAACACATTCACACGGAAGCACACGTTCCATCTTCGTTCACCCAGACCTACAAACGTGTAAACAAGTCTTCGTACGAGTGGACGCCGTGAAAAAGCCACTACAACCACCGTACGATGGCCCGTACACAGTACTACGACGCAGCGACAAAATATTCACGCTCCAATTGCCTGGCAGAGAAGCCACTGTAATTCTATCGACCGACTGAAACCGGCTTACACAATCAACATCCCAAGTGAAGTCGCCGCTCCCGCTGGCACACCCGCCGCCCAAGCTGGCGCACCCACCACACCTGCCGGCGCACCTAGTACCGGTATAACCCAGTCATCTCGATCAGGTAGACCTATCAAACCATCACCTTGCAGTCAGTTGGCGACACAATAGGTACTCACACCTACCAACAACCGCCAAAAAGCCAACTACCTTTTTTCTTTCCTACATCTTCAAATAGCTTCGCTCGGGTAAACGCATTGGAATTAATTAATGCGTAACTCAGTAAATAAATAAATAACAACGCTACAAAAGTTATTTGTTTATTTAGAAAAAGGGTTGAGCTTTAATATACGTAGTATATCTGCTAATAATCTAACAACATTTACAACACACAACACAACATCATTAATACCTTCATTATGACTTACATTTTTAATCTTCTTTCATTCTTATAATCTCTTTCTTGTTAGGTTTATACTTCCGAGCGAAAGCGCGGACACTACGCGTTCAGGAGGCCTAGCACGAAAATGTATTCGTGCTAGGCCTCCTGAACGCGTGTCCGCGTGTTTGGTGTGAACTGGCCTGCACGCCCACGCCTCCGCATTGGTTTGGCCGAAGCTTTACTGTACTAGGTACTGTAATAGGGTACAGTCAACGTATCGTATGGTAACGGAAATGTTTAGTCCGAGCCTTACATATTTATTTATTTTTGTAATTTGAGGTTGGCGGGAATCTTTAGACTCGACGGGCGTCTTTTTTTCCTTTTGAATTTTATTTTTAATATTTAAGGGATTGCGTTCAGAAGGGTAGTGTTTGTGTAGATAACTATTATTTGTGTACATATATTTATTGTTTAGTAGTGTTTATTTGCTGAAAAGTAGGTGAGTTGCACAGTTTTCTTTTGAAAATGAATGATCCTCCCGATGATCCGGGAGGGTCACCTCCT
The DNA here is from genome assembly GCA_950371115.1 of Anania fuscalis. Taxonomy (NCBI): domain Eukaryota; kingdom Metazoa; phylum Arthropoda; class Insecta; order Lepidoptera; family Crambidae; genus Anania; species Anania fuscalis. The sequence goes on along the minus strand of OX493340.1, from coordinate 9,074,155 downwards.
CCACTTTTATCTGACGAACTTGCCGATCTTCCTGATGTTAACCTTTCTCCACCTCCGGCAGGATACTTTGTAACTGTTACGAACGATTCTGACACCGATATTTCAACTTCAGCTACAGAACATGAGCATATTATTAAACGAAAGCGTAAAAACTTAGGCCAAGTAAACCGAGAATCTGTACCGCGCCAGAATGATTTGCCTGCTGTAGTTCCACATGCAGTTGCCAATAGTCAAGACTTACCGAATAATAACACACCTATAGGGCGTAAAACTTACAATGACTCGGATATTGCTCCATATGTTGTTCATGTGCAAAAAGTCTTAGCCTCTCCTAATGACGGAGCCACTTTGCACCCGATTGAGGTTGGGAAATTCTTAAAAAAGTATTCCTTCAAAAATATAATTGATGGCAGTGTTAAAAGTATTGGCCGTAATAAAATATCAGTATCATTCTCGAAGTTCTCTGATGCTAACTTCTTTATGGGCCATTATAGCTTGGAATCTAACAAATTGAAAGCCTTTGTACCTACATTCAATGTTACCAGAATGGGACTTGTTCGTGGTGTTCCTGCGGATTGGTCACCTGATGAAGTTAAAGCTAACATGTCTGTACCAATTGGATGTGGAGAAATAATGAAAGTAAGACGCCTTAATTTCAAAACTTTTATTGATGGTTCTGCATCTTGGAAGCCATCCCAAACAGTAGTTATCACATTTGATGGACAAACTTTGCCCAAACGAGTCTTCATTTGTTACAATGCTTTACCAGTAGATTTGTACATTTTCCCTACAATTCAGTGTTTTAACTGCTGCCGGTTTGGCCATACCAAAACACAATGCAGATCAAAGCCCCGCTGCTTTAAGTGTGGACAGAGCCATTTTGGAAATTCTTGTGCTATTGATGATCATCATGCCTCTTGTTGTTTGTGTTCTGGTTCACATTTTGCAACCAGTAAGTCTTGTCCAGAATTCATGCGCCAAAAAAATATTAAGACTTATATGGCTGAAAATTCAATTTCTTATGTAGAAGCTTCCAAACTTCACCCTCCTGCTTCCAAGTCATATGCTGATATTTTGTCCTCCAGCCCTGAAAATGTAAGACAAGTGATCAGTCCTCGGGATACTTCTGCTAAAATTAAAACTTCCAAGACAACAAATTCTTATAAAAAAACAGTTCTTTTGACCCCTCGCCCTTCACCATCGTTTTCTAAGGGCTATGACAAAAAAGCTCATAGTGATCTAATTAAGGATTATTCCTTCCCCTCCCCAAGGGATGGTTGCGCCATTATGAGCCAGCCCCAAGATCAGCAAAAATCGAATCTTACAGACCTTATTGTAGTCCTAATTAATTTAGTTTCCCAATTTAATTCAAACTCACCGTCCAACGCTGCCCCCATAATAGAAAGTTGCATTCGATTCCTCCAAGATGGATTTACACACCAAAGTAATTCAATGGAATTGCCAGAGTATTTTAAGCAAAAAGAGTGATTTTTATTATTTAATTAATATGTATGAGCCATTTGTTTTTGCTCTGTCAGAAACGTGGCTCAAACCTAATATTAAGTTTAAAGTAAGTGGTTTTAATTCTATTAGGGAAGATAGACTGGATGGATATGGCGGGGTTGCCATATTTATTAACAAGTCTATTACTTTTTCCCCAATTGCAATACCCAATCATAGTAATGATTTTTCTATAACTGCTGTCAGTGTTTACAATATTTGCCTAGTCTCTTTGTATATTCCTTATCCCTCTTTCTCAATTTTTAATGAAATCAGTCAAATAATTACCACACTCCCTAAACCTTTGTTGATTCTAGGTGATTTTAATTCTCATCACTGTGCATGGGGTAGTGGTAAATCCAATGCTGCAGGAGAAATGTTAATTGATATCATAGATAGGCATAATTTATGTACTTTAAACTCTGGTTCACCAACACGCCGCACAGCTCCAGGCCAAAATAAAAGTGCTGTTGATCTCTCTATTTGTTCTCCAAATTTAGCATCATCACTAACTTGGCAAACTCTTTCCTCAACATTTGGCAGTGATCATTTTCCCATCTTGATTTCTTTCCCATTTAATAATCCTTCTATTCCAAAATATGTTCCACAGCTGAAACATAGGCTCCCAGATAGAAACAATAGTTCCTGGAATACTTTTAGGGAAAGTGTAGAGCAACAACTTTCTTCTCTTCCGAGTATTTCCCCTGGCAATGAAACAATTTGTGCCGATTCCTTGGCTAGTTTATTGATAGAATCTGCAAATAAAGCTTTTCCATTAAAAAACTCCAGTCATAAAATTCCCTCTCCTCCTTGGTGGGATAAAGAATGCACTAAGGCTATTAAAAAACGTAAAGCAGCCGAACGAAAATATAAATATTGTATGTCAAATGCGAATTTTATAGAACTTAACAACATCAGCGCTGCAACTCGCAAACTTTTTAAAAAGAAAAAGTTTGAGAGCTGGAGGAAGTTTTGTGCATCAATCTCACCTAATACTCCATCCACCATAGTTTGGCAAAATATCCGTCGATTTAAATCAGCAATGGCTGACTCTTCTCGTCCTTCTATTCCTTTAGATATTGCCGATGAATTTTTAGATAAACTGGCCCCTCCGTGGGTTCCACAGAAGTTAGATTTTAATATTCCAGTTCCCATTGTCACAGGTTCCTGTTTTGATTCCCCGTTTTCACTTTTTGAACTAAAAGGAATCATTCGAAATCTCTCTGATTCTTCGCCAGGTAAAGATGGGATCCCATACTCCTTTTTCTTTGATCTTAATGATCAGGTTCTTAGTTTTTATTTAGAGTTAATTAATTCTATTATGAACTCTGGAAATGTTCCACCATCTTGGAAGTCACAAATTGTGTTGCCAGTTCCTAAACCAAATAAATCTCCATCTGACTCCTCCTCATACCGACCAATAGTCCTTTCCTCCGTTTTGATCAAATTAGCTGAACATTTGATAAAAAACCGCCTTGAGTGGTTTCTCGAAAGTAATAACTTGCTAGCAGACAGCCAGTTCGGATTTAGGAAAGGAAAAGGAACAGGTGATAATATTAGTTTACTGATTTCTGATATCAGGATCGCTTTTTCTGATAATGTTTCAGTCGTAGCAGCTTTCTTAGACATAAATTCAGCATACGACAACGTTTTAATTTCTGTTTTACTACACAAACTGTACTCTTTAAATACTCCTGTACGTATTTGTAATTTTATTAAAAACATCTTATCCGAAAGATTTATTGAGTTATCTCAAGGTGCTTCATCATACAAACGCACATCTTGGAAAGGCCTTCCTCAAGGTTCAGTTCTCAGTCCCTTGTTATACAACGTCTATACTTATGATTTAGCATTATCATTTGATAATAATACAAACATTTTGCAATATGCTGATGACTTAGTGTTGTATAATGTTAACAAATCCATACTTGCAGCTGCCAACTCATTAACTTCCTCATTGTCAGATTTGAAATTCTGGATGGATCAAAATGGTCTTGAACTATCTGCTTCCAAAAGTGCAGTTGTTATATTTTCTAGAGTAAGAAATCCTCCTCCAGTTCAAGTTTTGTATGATCAAGTTTCCATTCCGATTAAAACCCATCACAAATTTTTGGGAGTTATACTTGACTCTAAACTTTCAGGCAGTCCTCACTGTAAATACGTCGTAGAGAAATGTGAAAGGATACTTAATTTACTTAGATGTTTATCGGGAGTATGGTGGGGTGCTCACCCCTTTTCAATGAAGCTTGTGTACAATGCTCTCATCAGGAGTGTTTTAGATTACGGAACTTTCTTGCTTGAGCCAGGTAATTTAACAGCCTTCAAAAAACTGGATTTAATTCAATCAAAAGCTCTTAGAATCGTAACAGGTGCAATGAGATCTAGCCCTGTTAATGCACTTCAGGTAGAGTGCTGCGATTCTCCTCTCAGACTTAGGCGTCAGTTCCTATCTGACAAATTCCTTTTTCGCTTATTCCATTTTTCAAACCATCCAATTTTCCCAAAACTGCAGTGCTTATTGCAAAAAGTTTCCACATCAGCTTACTGGAGGCATAAGTCTGAACCTAACATTTTAATCAGCTACAGAAAGTTAACGTCTTTGTCATCTCCTACTCACCGTTCAAATCACTTACCTTTGTTTCACTGCAGCCTCGATTCTCTAATATTTCCCATAAATATTCGGCCACTTTCTATTGATAAACAAGATCCGAATATTCAGTCAAAATTTATTGAAATACTAAATTCTGAGTTTGATGGCTTTCACTATATCTATACTGATGCTTCCAAACATTCTCCTAATGAAGCCACTGGTGTGGGTGTGTATCACACTCAGTATGATATTGTGCAAAAAATTAAGTTACCCCCAGAAACGTCTGTCTTCACAGGTGAATGCTATGGCCTTTTAAAAGCCATAGAATACATAAAATTAATGCATCTTAATCATACAGTCATATTTACCGATAGTATGAGTGCCCTCTTAGCTCTAAGCAAGTTTCCATTTAAATTTAAAACACAATTTCCAGTTATATATGACATCAGAAAGGCTTATCATGACTGCGTTTTACGAGGATTTAATGCTTGTTTTTCCTGGATTCCGGGACATTCTGGCATCAAGGGTAACGAAGTGGCTGACCGGATAGCAAACGAGGCAATACTTTCTGGAGACATGTTTCCTTATAAAAACTACTGCCACGACCTCTTATCACTACCTAAGACTTCATTACTTGACTCTTGGCAATCGGAGTGGGAAAACAGCAGCCAACTCAAAGGTAAATATTTTGCCCAAATTCAACCGCGAATTTCAGTAAGACCTTGGTTTTTCAAGGCGAAGTTTGGCAAGTTAGTGACTTCTATTTTAACTCGTTTAAGATTGGGCCATACTTGTTCCCCAGCTCACCTTGCCAGGCTTCGTCTTATTGAAGACGATATTTGTGAGTGCGGCACTGACATTGGTGATATAAATCACATTATTTTAGCCTGTCCGAAATATGACCGTTCCATGTTTTATGCTGAACTTGTTTCCCTTAAAATTCCCTTTCCTACATCCACTATTTCATTGCTTTGTACAAATGACCCTGCTGTATATAACTGTTTAGCTGCATTTATTATCTTAAATAATATAAAACTATAATCCTATACATTGTTATACATTTACATTATTTTTAACATATTAATTTTATTTTCATGTAATAGAAGTTATTCTACCTTTCCCTAGTCTCCTGATCCTTGTAACTCCTTTTTTTCCAAATTCCGATCTTAGGCCTTTTAATTTTCCCTGATTCCCCGTTTTTTACTCGACACTGGTAGAGGGCAATCCGCCCGTATCCATAAAGACAGTGCTGTCATGTCATCACTGTCAAATAAATAAATAATTTGAGGTTATGATGTAATGTCACTTGTTGTGTCAGGCAACTTCAGGCAAGCAAAGTTAAAGTAACACTAACCAGCAAACCCAAAAATCATATTATTGCTGAATTGGAACACAATTTTAGGCTTTGTGCCATTATTGCTTTAAATAACGTATTTTGTAATACTCACGATGCTCACAAAAAGATTAAGTATGTTTAATTCTTACGTTCACCAGTGAACATTTTGTGTGCAATCTTTTTAGTCACCAGTTTTTACCAATATGTATTGTATTTTTTGTCAATTGTATTTTAAACTTTGTTTTTAGAATTCAACCCATTGAAAATCAGCTATTCACTTTTCCGGAACAGATCGACATCGGCTCAACCTTCGCCAGAACTTACTCGTGAAGGTAAGTGCAAATGTTTACCTTTAGTTTAACTTAAGCTTTTATTATATTCCTTAATATTAAGAAACTCTTGTTGTTTGTTGCAGATGAAAAGGTGGAAGTTAAAAATCCACTGAACCATCCTGACTATTTTCAAGTACATAATTTATTTACTGTAAAGGACTTATTTGAGGCAAGAATACATTATGGTCATAAAGAGGGATCACTCAATGATCACATGAGGCCGTATATCTATGGGTCCAGGCTTGGCCATCTGATATTTGACTTAGATATTACAGCTGAACATTTACGCAGAGCTCTTAACTTTGCTGCACATATTGCGTATAGAGGTGGTATTATATGTTTTTTTAACAGAAATGCATTAAATTCACATTTGGTGGAGAAGACAGCACTAGAATGTGGGGAATATGCTCATACCAGGTTCTGGAGAGGCGGCATTTTCACTAATGCTAATCACCAATTTGGGGCAGTTACCAGGCTGCCCGATCTTTGTATATTTTTAAACATCCATAACAATATTTTGAACCAACACACAGCTGTTAGAGATAGTGCTAAAATGCTTATACCAACCATTGGGATTGTTGATTCTAATTCTAACCCTAACCTAATCACTTATCCAGTACCTGGTAATGATGATACCCCAGTAGCTATCGAACTGTATTGTAAATTGTTTAAGGAAGCCATTTTAAGAGGTAAAGCTGAGAGAATGAAATTTTTACAAGAAACAAACCAATAAAGTTTATGTACCTAGTAATTAATTATATATTATAAAGTAAAAAGAGTATGCACCTAGAACATAAGTCTTTTATTTAGCATCACATTAATGTAAGTATAGCTTATCATTGAATTTATACATTACAAAAACATGTACTAAAAAGAAATAACAATGAAATAGTAGTAATTATAACAAAACAATAATTTGCCATTAAAATCAAGGAATAATATAATATTATGAGTTTATTTAGATGACCAGTAGTAGTTCATACAAGTAAAATAAAATAGAAATTATCCAAGGAGAACTTTTCGCATCATGTGAGGGTGGGGATAGTTATCCAATTCTCTGCTCTCCCAACTGCCTGTAATACATTTGGAGCTGCACAAGTATTGGAGCAGTGGAATCCTATATTTACCGCAAAAATCAACAAATTTAATGTGCTCTACGCGATTATCGAAGTAAACACCTGAAAGTAAAAAAATGCATACGTTAGTCGGAGAAAAAACGAACCATCACCGTACAACGCCATCTATTGCCATTTTTATACATAAAAAACTACTCATCGTCAGATGGCGTTTATCTTAGGCATTTTGTAAAATATACAGGCTGTTTGACTAAAAATGGTAGTTTAAATTTAGGTATTGTACCTAAATAAACACACTTAATACAAGATTTACGTAAGTATATTATGATGGTATTTTTCACAAAAAAAAATATCAATATGTCTCCATCCGTTATGGAGTGTACTTCCGGCCGTCTGAGCCAGAGTCCTAGAGAGATCTCGCATATCTAGGCTGATAACGAATCGTAGGTGACGCCAATATACCTAGGTTTCATCGTTTGTGACGCAATAGATTTTTTGAAAATTGAAAAAAACCTGGCGCAGACAGCCAGAATTTCACGTTTTACGACACTCTGGATCTCAAATTCTAGAGGGTTTTAGGGCCTTGTTTCTTATCAAAAGTTTAGTGACGCGATATGTGACGGCATCTAAAGTAGTTTCATCCATTTTGATGCAATGGTTTTCGCGGAATCATGAAAAACGTGTGGTCAGACAGCCTGATATCCGGCTGTCTGAGCCATTTTGTTTTTGCAGATATATAACGAAATATCACATTTCAGACTCATCTTTATGGATTTTACTTTAGTGACGCGATATGTGACAGCTTTCGACCAGATTTGAACCTTCGTTACCCACGCGTTTAGGAGACATTCTGAAAAAACGGTTGGCACAGACAGCCGGAATCCGGCTGTCTGAGCCATCCAGTTCTACCACTTCCAGGTGTTCTTGGTAGCTGGAAACTCATCTAATCTTTAGTGACGGTGATGGTTAATACGAATTATCGTTTGTGACGGCTCTATATGCCGGCAAACAAAAGATATAAGCAAATCAATTGTTCTCCATACATCGCTGCATTAGGGTGACCACACTTCCCACTTTATTAGGTTAATTATGCAAATACTAGTATAGTAGAAAATCGAGGCAACTCGTTTTACGACAGCTGTTTGCCGGGTTCTTTAAATACGTATTTATCTGTGATTATTACCATGTCCATTTTATCTGTGAATGTGATATTTGATTTAACAATATTTACCATACTTTAGAAATAGCACTAGCACTCGCGCACGAAGGGTTCCGTATCATTTAAAAACGGCAAAAAAACACGTTTGTTGTATGGGAGCCCCCTTAAATAATTATTGTATTCTGTCTTTTTGTATTTGCTGTTATAGCGGCAACAGATATACATCATCTGTTAAATTTTTAACTCTCTAACTATCACGGTTCATGAGATACAGCCTGGTGACAGACGGACAGACAGACGGACGGACAGACAGACGGACAGCGGAGCCTCAGTAATAGGGTCCCGTTTTACCCTTTGGGTACGGAATTCTAAAAAAACATGAATTTCTTATTTTCTGCATCTTGACCCAAATAGGCCGTAGGCATGTGGGACGAGTTGATAAATTACTCAATGAAACGGGAGAACGACTTGCAAAATAAAGGTATTATTTAAATTCATTTTTTGCATCTTGTCCCTAATGGGCCGTTCCAGCATTTCCAGTAAAACACAGCAAATTACTCTGAATAAGAGTGGTCAAACAAATTTTCCTCTTGAATCACTTAGGGTAAGCCCTAAACAAGTCACACTTAACTACTAAGGACTAAGTCGCAATTATTAGTGTTAATTGGTCCTTCATACCAACGTATACGCAAATACGTATTTAAAGAACACGGCAAGCAGCTGTCGTAAAACGAGTTGCCTCGATTTTCTACTATACTAGTATTTGCATAATTAACCTAATAAAGTGGGAAGTGTGGTCACCCTAATGCAGCGATGTATGGAGAACAATTGATTTGCTTATATCTTTTGTTTGCCGGCATATAGAGCCGTCACAAACGATAATTCGTATTAACCATCACCGTCACTAAAGATTAGATGAGTTTCCAGCTACCAAGAACACCTGGAAGTGGTAGAACTGGATGGCTCAGACAGCCGGATTCCGGCTGTCTGTGCCAACAGTTTTTTCAGAATGTCTCCTAAACGCGTGGGTAACGAAGGTTCAAATCTGGTCGAGAGCTGTCACATATCGCGTCACTAAAGTAAAATCCATAAAGATGAGTCTGAAATGTGATATTTCGTTATATATCTGCAAAAACAAAATGGCTCAGACAGCCGGATATCAGGCTGTCTGACCACACGTTTTTCATGATTTCGCGAAAACCATTGCATCAAAATGGATGAAACTACTTTAGATGCCGTCACATATCGCGTCACTAAACTTTTGATAAGAAACGGGGCCCTAAAACCCTCTAGAATTTGAGATCCAGAGTGTCGTAAAACGTGAAATTCTGGCTGTCTGCGCCAGGTTTTTTTTAATTTTCAAAAAATCTATTGCGTCACAAACGATGAAACCTAGGTATATTGGCGTCACCTACGATTCGTTATCAGCCTACATATGCGAGATCTCTCTAGGACTCTGGCTCAGACGGCCGGAAGTACACGTTAGGGAAATGTAAAATAGTTTAAAAAAATTAATATTTGCCATTTTTATACATAAAAACTACTCATCGCTAGATGGCGTTTACGTAAGGCATTGTGTATCATAGACAGGCTGGCTAAAAATGTTATTGTTCCTACCACAGAACAAGTAAGACTTGCTACGCGGTTCCTACACACAGTACAAGATTGTTAACCTAAGTTTATTTAAGGATTTAAGTATTTTTTTACAAAAAAAATGCATTATGTCTCCGTCCAGTGAAAAAATGTAAAATAGCTCTAAATGGGTAATGAACCACTTAAGGGCGAATGTAATGAGATTGGCCGATTTGTAAAGGATTTAGTGCAAAAATATCATAAATTAATCTTTCGGGATAAATTAATATTTTTGTAAGTAATGGGTATTAAAACCGACCGACGATGATAATCATATTTATATGACCAGCTTGTTGTGCTTTCTCTTCGAGATAACAAATATTCACAAAAAGTAAGTACTTATTTACACGATATAAGGCACTAATTATCTGCATCATCCAATCCTTAAAAAGGCGATACTTTTTGCTGCGCGAATGCACACAATTAAATAACATCCATAACTCGCGCAATCGCGTTACAGCAATGATCATGCTCATCATACAAGCACTTGCCCCCTGAGGGATTCGGACCCGCAAACACTTGATTTGCAGTCCAAAGCACGTAACACTAGACCCAGACGGACGTCAAAGCAATAATGACATCATTCATCATTTCAGCCACGGGACGTCCACTGCTGAACAAAGGCCTCCCGCAGTGACTTCCAGATAGGCCGGTTGGTTGGTTGGAAGCAACCTGCACCCAGCGTCGTCCTGCAACCTTTAGCAAGTCGGGTGGACGTCCCACGCTGCGCTTGCCAGTACGCGGCCTCCATTCTAGAACCTTTCTGCCCCATCGGCCGTCAGTTCTACGTGCTATGTGTCCCGCCCACTGCCACTTTAGCTGGCTAATCCGTCGGGCTATCCGTCAGCGACTTTTGTTCGTTCACAGATCTCCTCACTTTTGATTATTTTGCTCTCGCAAAGAAACACCGAGCATAGCCATTTTCATCGCGCGCTGTGCAACTTTGAGCTTCCTTTAAAAGCCCATCATAGTAAGAGGCCACGTTTCTGTTCCGTATGTCATCACTGGTAACACACACTAGTTATAGACTTTCGGCTTTAGGCACTGAGGTATTTGGAAAAGATGTTGCGTAGTTTCCCGAACGCTACCTATCCGAGTTGGATTCGTCGATTAACCTCCTTCTCAAAATGGGACCTACGCAACTGGATCACTTGTCCCAGGTAAACATATTTATCAATAAATTAGAGGATTAGCTCCCAAATGGTACTTGGGTAGAGCGCAACATGGAAATTGGACATAATCTTTGTTTTGTCCATGTTCATCTAAACACCTACCTGTTGGGAAACTCTATTAAGGCCCTCGAGTATTGTACCGAGTTCTTCCAACGATTCTGCTATGACCAAAATATCGTCGGCAAACCGAAGGTAAGTAATGTATTCGCCATTATTGTTGAATTGTTGATGCCAAATCCTTCCCATTCCAGGAGTTTAAAAGCGTCTTCCAATGCAGCAGTGAACAGTTTCGGATTCGGAGAGATTACGTCTCCCTGCCTTAAGCCTCGCTGCAGAGGAGTAGCTTTTGTGCTCTGCTCCTGTTCTTGGACCGTCATGGTGGCGTTTTTATATAAACACTTCAGCACCTCGAGGTACCGATTGTAGTAGTAAGATAGTAACGCTAAGACTGACTAGCTTTAAGTTAGGTTAAGTGTTGGTATTAGTAAATATAAATACAACTAATTTTAATAAAACTACAAGAGCAGTCAATTAAATATGTAAATTACCTCTACACTTGGGATTGACGCAACATTGGGCAGCATTCAAATAGTTCATTAGGGTTGTGGGTATGTCTCCCATACGTATTGATATGCCATGGAGCTTGATGGTACGTCCTGCAAGTTCCAGTAATGAGGGTGGTTCCAAGGTCATATCGCGGACAAACCTTACCACAAGAGGGTTATCCCGTAAACTCAACTGTAAATGTGAAATAAATTAGTTGTAGGTACAAGGTACATTATTTACAAACTATTTAAAAAGCCATGTTATAAAAAAATGCCGCTATTTTACATTGGGATAAAAATGTATATATGTATAAATGTATGTATGTTTCTTTGATATCCCACGAGTTTCAGATAATATATGTTATTGTCATTTTTAAATAGCATATTGCGAAGTTATCTTTAAGTTTTCTTGACGTTAGTACAGAGTAGACGACTAAACAATTGCTACATTTCTATTAATACTTTAGCAAAGCCGTCATAGATTTTTACTCGACTAAGATGTTGTTGTTAAACCGTCGTTAATGAGAGGAAAGTACAATTCAATGATAGGTAAAATGTTCCAAAATTAATTTTAAGGATTAATTAAATTATAGCTATACACATAATATATTATTATGTATGTTATTAATATATGATATAGTAGTTTTCTTTTGAGTTTATATAAAATTGTTTATTTCTGAAGTTGTAAATAAAACATCTACATGTGGAATTCCTTCGACCGATTTTCAACTTCAAGTTCATTAGTATAAAATAATAATAATTGATATTTTGTAGTAGGTAAATGGCTGTACTAATGCTTTAAATTTTTATTGTCTATCTTACTCAAATATTTACGTTATGCTACATAAATATCGTGCAACAAAAACCATCTTAACTATTTTGTACGGAGTATTTATTTTTCTCTATCTATGCCCACATCAATGTCATAAAATATTTGTTAATGTATGTGATGCTATTATAACGTTTTGAGATAATTACTACTTTTATTTATGTTTTGACACCTTTTGGGTCTATTCTAAATAAGAGATATCTAACAGTATACTGTTTTGTAGTAACAAACAAAACGATCAAAGAATAACAAATTCTCCGAAAACCCCTTGATAAAACATGTTTCTTACAACGTTACAACACTAAGGTGCGTGAGGCTTGTTTAGTTTGCACAGCGCACATCCATTTGATCCATGGCTTGTATGTTGTCGGTATGGCAGGTAGCTAACCGAAATTCTAAGACGTTACGCCACTCATGTAATTGTGTCATGTAAGCCATTTACTTTTGTGGCTACAAACTTTTTTATATTTCTACTAGTTGAACTCTCGTCCCTTAGCACTAAAGGGATCACTCACAGCATGTCGGACAACAGCTCGTCGACCTACCACAAAATGTCAAATTTTCTTATTTGAAAATGATCTCTAAGTGTCAGGCTTAAAGTTGAAAATCTATTGGAGAATTTTTGACTTTTGGGGTAGGTCGACGTGCTGTTGACTGATGTCGTACGTACAACGAAAGTGTAACTTAGAATAAAAAAAAATACATAGCTTTAATAGAAGTTAAGCGTATAACGATCAATAAGAATTAATGTACCCGATTATGGTAAGAAATTGCTTTCTCAACTAATTACTTACTTCCGTAAGGCATGTTAACTTTATGATTTGGGTAGGGAGAGTTTTAAGACGGTTTTTGTGCAATAACAAAGAACGCAGTTGTTTTAAGTTTGCGATACTGGCTGGTAGGTGCTCTATGAGGTTGTCACTTAAAACCAATGCTTGCAAAGTTCTAAGTCTCCCAACTGAATCTGGTACGTCCACTATTTGGTTGCCTCCAACGGAAAGTATCTGTAAACTGAAAGAATAATTATACTTACACATGTAATGTTATCTATAACAACTTTTACCATTAATAGCATCAATATAAAAAAAGAGATTGATTAATTTTGAGCTGGTTAATTCGTATAAACCAGCCAGGCCCAGACTAGAAACATGTGACATGACAGCGACTCGCCCTAGGATTTGGACAGGGACAATGTGTTGTCATTAGGTAGGCCAGCTATTACTCATAATACGTAATACATAATTTGTTTACAAAAAATTGTAGGTACCGTAAAATGCTTTCCTGAAATACAGCCGGTAATCTCTTTTGAGTTAAAGACACAGTAATATACATCAAAATTTACCAATCTCAAACATATTTGAAGGTAATGTACCTATAGTAATTAAAATTTTATCCCGTTCGTGTTATTTACACAAACGATTTATTTATTTTTTGTCGACCTTCATAGCCGAGAGGCGAGCACGCCGAAATTTAAATGGCGTCGCCATCTCTGAGGTTCCGGGTTTGATCCCCGGTCGGTCGGGTCAATGTAGAAAACGAAATTTTCTATATTGGCTCGGGTCTGGGTGTTGTGGTACCGTCGTTGTTTCTGATTTCTATAACACCGTGCTTTCGCTACTTACCTTAGGATCAGAGCAATGTATGAGACGTGGTCCAATATTTATTTATTTACATACGTACTTCTTTTATACATATAAGCTATTGTTAATAGCTATTTCACATGCATTGCATTGCAAATTCTGTTTTTTTTAAACTTATGCACTGCAGGAAACAGAAAACTATCGTTTCCATTGTTTAATATAACAGTCACACTGTCTGTCACATAGTCATAGTAGATAGGATAGATTGTTTTATCAACTGCATGTGCAAGTGACTTCGTTTGCTTGGAGACTACTGCAGGATATTTAAGTAATTATAATTCAATGTATGTATGTAATCTATTAATCTATCTTGAGTATAATAAAGCAACGTTGTGGCCGCGCTGAAGCACTCTTATCAAGAAATAAGCTTTTTTATGTTTTGAAACTCACGGGTTCATTGTATTTATCAGAAGACTAACAAGCGTAAAACTGTGAATTAGTTTGGACTTGCTTACGAACTTTTGTCTACACAAAGGTTGAAATTTCAAAATATTTATTTATTATCAAGTGCCTAAATAGAAAGTGCCGTGATCTTATCTTCGTCAGTGACCAACTCCCACATTAACTTTTTTCTCCTATTTCAAACTCTTTACATAAGCCTTATTTTAGCAATAAAAGGTAAATTTCATCAAAATCGGCTGAGTGGTTTAGGCGTGAAAGCGCAACAGGCAGAGTTAAATTCGCATTTATAATATAATATTAGTAGGGATTGATTACAAACAACAATTAATTGATCTTCGCACTTATAAGAAACTGGTGTGGTTAAACTTATGGACAGCAACAGTGAGTGTGAAAAATGACATCATAAACAAGTAAGTAGATTTACGTTTTTATTTGGACAGTTGTTTCGAGTTTACTTATTGATCGATTAGGAATTACTAATTGTTTGCAGGAATTTATGGTTTAGGCGCATAATGTTCGAAACGCAAAATGACAGATTCTCAAAATGTCAGATGTTAGTAGATTGTCGCAAATGGTCAGAAACGCAAAAAGACAGATTAGCAAAATGACAGATTCGTAAAACGACAGATTCTCAGAATGTCAGATTCGCAAAATGACAGATTCTTTAAAAAAAATAAACATCACACTAAAATACCTTAGAACAGTAGAATATTATACCTATTATTATGTCGTGTTTTAATACATTTTATTTTTAATACAATTATGTTAGTAGATATGTACATATGAATTATATTTTAAAGACATTAAAGGTTAGAATTCGAATATCTGAGTATAATAATAAAAAAGGTTTTTTTCATGTCTATAATAAAATACATATTATTATTATAAATTTAAAGGCTAGATTACAAAATATTGTTTTAAATTTACCATATACACTACAGTAAATAAATAAATAAATATTATAGTGTTATAAATAATCCATTACTAGTACCCACTAATAATGAATTATTTATTAACAATATAATTAAATTAGGCAAATTTACTATGTAAAAATATGTAGTTAGGCTACATATTTTTTGTTGATTATATTGTTGATTTTCTCTGAACACCTAAAGTTCATTTACAATTAGAAATAAAAAAACTGCCAAATTACACGTCTTTTATTAAAATTAATCTCACTGTCATTTTCACTAGCGAACAGAGGCTCCTTATTGATTTAGGGTTGCTGCATTTCTATCAGTTTGAGAATCTGTCATTTTACGAATTTGTCATTCTGCGAATCTGTCATTTTGCGAATCTGACATTTCGAGAATCTGTCATTTTGCTAATCTGGCATTTTGCGAATCTGGCATTTTGCGCCACCTGACATATTGCGTTTCTGACATTATGCGCCTAAACCGAATTTATTGACTAAACAACCTAATCACAACAAAAGTATAGTTAATTTTGCTTAGACTGATTGTGAAACGATTTGTCGTGACGCGAGACGTTAATATCGTAAAATATTTTTTTTATATACTAAGGTAGGTATGATGAGAATAGCAAGTACGTATTGTTGCTTAGTATCAGCACAGAGTTAGTATTATACTACGAAAATTCTATGTATCAGCAAAGTGCATCAATTTCAGAGCCTGTCTGTCTACAATAATTGTAATTAATTTAACTTGAGTGTAGAATGGACAATTATTGTCCATTCTACACTCAAGTTTTATCATTTGTCCATATGAAAGCCATAACACCGTATGAACCGTATTCAAAACACATTCGGGTGTATTAACATCCCGCAACTTATTTAAATAACATGTTACTAAAGATAATACATATCAGTCTGCGAACAAAGAAGCTCAAACATCAATGTTTACTTTTGAGAATAATGTAAATCAAAAATATTATTTAAAGGAACATCATCCGCGTTGAAATACGAACCTGCATAACTTCCATATATCCTTTGGTATGTTGACTATATTGTTACCCCCTAGGTAAAGGTACTTAAGTGAAAACAACTCTAACACCTGTTCTGGGAAAACAGTAAGTTGATTTCCACTTAAATTAAGTTCTCTTAATGTGGTCTTAGCAAAGTAAAAACTTTTTGGTAACGAATCGTTCGTCAGGTGATTGTGTTTTGCTATCAACGTTGTGAGAGGACAACTCTTGAGCACATCAGGAAGAACTGTAAGCCTGTTATTGCTTACATCTAATATCTTCAAGTTGCAAAACCTGTTCAATGTGTCTGGTAGTGTCTTTATTCTGTTGTTGTAGAGCAGAATTATCTCATAACTTTTAGCGCAGTCCTTTTCATCAACAATGCCTTTGAGCTCAGACGATAAGGCGATAGACTCCAATGACTGGCAAGATAAATCGAGAGTTTTTTGTTCTCTGCTATCACTGTCGCAGCTGTCCGACGTATAACACTCCATTTTGTAGATTGATTGTGTTGAGGCCACTCTCACCTCTACAACTTTCGCAGAATATTTTTTAAAATCACATTATAAAACAATTTTAACTTGCTTAGAGCCGAACCGCATGCCGATCACGCCGGCGGCGCACGCGCAACTGCGTCACAAAACCGGACGACGTATCAACGCGAATGAAATGACTCAATCAATAGATTGATCGACCGTTTGTGTCTTGGTGACCCTCTGCAGAGTAAATAGACTATTAAATTTTGGTTGCAGATATTTTGCCAGGGGCTTACAAATATAGAACCCAATTTTATAAACAAATTATTTTTAAACAAATGAGAACCTTCGCATTTCTTTGTCTAAAACCCACGTGTAAATAATATTGAATGCCATGTATGTATTCTATATTACTGTGTTACTTACAATAAACACATTGGTATGTAAGAGAAATATGATTAATAAATATAATTTTATAACATTTTGTAAAAAAACAACAAAAAACCAGCAAAATAATATATTTATGTAACTTCAACTTCTCACCAAGAGATGGCAGCAATAATGAATGCGATGCTCCTTATTCTCTCTACTTCGTAATAACACTATAATACCAAATGATGGAAGGCAGATAGTGTCAAAAGAAGGTTTTGTTTCCCCCTTGTTTTAGTAGATTTACTAAATTGCAAAATAACATTTTTATTCAAATTCTTCGATTTTTATTTTTTTTTAAATGAGTTCTTGATTAAATGGTAAGTACGTACTTCAGTGAGCTTTGAAAATATAAATTCTCTTATGCTGGGGCTTCACCTGCGTGACGCCTAACGTTCAAATAAAGGCATGATTAGCGTAAACTAAATTAAAGCATTAAGCTACGCGCTAAGTGCGTGGCCACACTTATTTGACGTTTGATTCTAGCGTCTAGCGACTTAGTTAGCGTGTCATCTGTAAGTGTCTTTAAAATAAAATAAAACGCTTCCAAGAACTTAATACTTTTCTTATTTTGTCTACTCAATCCTAACTTAATAACTATGCACTTTAACATTTATTTCACAAAGCGTTTTTGAATGTGACCGTGTTTTAACATGTTTAGTATAGTAGGTGTAGCCACAACAACGCACTAAACGCCCGCTTAATCCCTTTGATGTGTCAAAAGTTACCGCCGTCCGAGCTATCAGCTAACGTCTAATGTTATTAAAGCAAATTAGCGCATAAAGACCGGCCACACCTGCGTATTACGTCAAATAGAGCACTAAATAACGACATTAGACGCAGGTGAAGCCCCAGCATTACGAAAACTGTTTTATCGACATGACTCAAATCAGCGAGTTTTTATTTACATAATGCAGATGGCAGTAAACCTGACATCGTGTTCGGGATGTGATCGAACGTCCGAATGGCACCCGAACATTGCCGAACGAGTGAGCGAGTGCAAGTCAAGAAGGAAGACGAAGAAACTAAAATCTGTCGTTCACTTTAGTGATGTAAATTTTGAAATTTTAAGAAAATGATATTGTAAAAGCTGAAAGGATAATCTTATTTTGATTTTACTTGTATCTTAGTGATATTGTTTTAACTATTGTATCCCTGACATAATTTATATCGTCGGCAAAGTGAGAGAGTTCAGTGCGTGTGCAAGGGTGGTAACGAGAAATGTGAAGTATCTATGAAGTTCAGGATTCTAAAGCCGTTTATTTTATAAGTTTAATAATGAGCGGCCGCCCTAGGACCACGTCATTCGCCGAGGGCAGCAAATCCGTTCGAAAGACATTCGATAATCAACCACCGAAACCACCTCTTGGAGGCGTAAAAATTAGCAGTAAGTACCACCTAACCATTCTTTTGTCGGCCATCGTGATTTCTTTGCGCCTGTGACGTATTTCGATACAGACTATTTTAAATATGGCTGCGAACGGCTGCAAATCAGCATTATAACTAGTTAATTCTAACAATTTCAGGGTTAATCAATATCGGCTTCCTTTACATCTATAGCATTTCAAAAATGGCCACAGGCTGTGCTTCAATTTTCTGCCACATAGCCTGGCATTGTGACAGCTATCACGTCAAAATTGTTAATTCTGAAATCGTGATGATCGAATCGCCGTCAGTTTATTTTATTTCCACATTATTCTCATTCTCATGAGCTATGAAAATAGGTATTTTTTTCGATTTGCGTTTCTTTATCATACGTAATTTCGATAACTTTGAGGTTACTTTAATGTGACGTAATTAAATCCAAGCCTAGAATATAATATTGTCTTCCTAAGATCCAACACTTGGTATTTTATCAGAAGGTAAGTCTAGCTTCACTGTCACATGAAATAACAGTTACAAATCCTAATAGGAAATCATTGACTTTGTTAGTATTCTTTGTTTTCAACCAAACATTGGGTGCAAGCGATCATACAATATTAATATTGGTTTACCCTCATGCCAATTACACCTGTAATAACTTCTCAAAATTTCTTATAATGTGAATATCATTTCTACACTTTTTGTCATGCAGACCAAAAAAAAAAATTCAAATTACATTTCTTCTATTGTATGTCTCATATCATGGTTAGTGCATACCATGTTCGAAACCTTTTGGATTGACAATTATAAGCTGAGCCTGAAAATAAAAATCTTACTGAATCACATTTTCAATGTTTCTCTTGACATAATATTTATTATCTGGATATCAAGAATACCTTTATTTCTGTGTACAGTGTAATTTCTTACCCTTTTGTGGAAGTATTTAAAGACATACATAAAGACATGGATTTTCTAAAACCATGTGTCTTATGGATGCTTGTCTTTATCTACAACAGTCTTTAAATCTTGTAGGCCTCATGGCCCAGCACTACCCAAGTTAAAAAGTCATTAGGACACAGAAATAATTGAAGAAAGACTAGAACATAGAAAACTGGTATCATTTTTTGTATAAGCTGTTTTATGTGCAATGCAGAAAATCTGTACAGATTGAAATAAATAAGTGAAACTACTTTACAAACTAAACCCAACTTATCAAAGTTAAAACCTGTACACCAATGGAAAAGGGCCTCTCAAATTATATCCACCGCCTGGGCCTGACTAAGGCAGCTATTGAGTACTCTTGTCGACCCAATTTTTTAAATAATTCTAAAATTTTACCTATTTGTTTCAACCATTAATTTATTGTGATCATAAAATTGCACTGTAAATAAAATCTTCCAAATTAAATAATAAAAAAACAATAATTTATTCAAATAGCTTAATTAACTAGCCAGAGCTTCATGATAATGAAATTATAACGGATTAACTGATTTAATATCTTTAAACATCCAGACATAAGAAGAACAGATTGTTATTACAAAACAAACATTTCATTGGGGATAGTGTAATACTGCAAAAGTAGCTCTTGTAAATACCTCACACTAATTTTTTCAGGGGGGATAAAAAAAAACAATTATTCAAATATTTACTTTGTTAAGTTATGTTTTATTGAGCATTGTAGCATCTTTGAGGTATATTTAAAAAGTGGTTATTGTTCTTAAAAAGCAATGGTGTTAATCAAAATAATTTAAAGGATATTGCCCATGGGTGGTATCGACAAAATTTGAATTGTGTCACTATTCTATAACACCTATAATTCCTGTTTTAAATTATAATCTTCTTTAGAAATAATAAGAAAGCATAAACTCCTTATCTATGATTTTGGCTGACAGTTGGCAGCACTAAATGACAGCTTATCTGTCATGTCGTGTTGTCGTAGTTGTTCTAGCTATAGTCCGTTTTTTCTTGACTGGCGGAAAAAGTAAACAAACATGTTGTAGTGATTACTTGATCAGTGGGTTTGACAACAAGGAATTTTTGTTCTCAATCAATGGCACTACCAAAAACTAGAGCAATTACTCTATGTTCCGATTCAATTGAATATATTGAACGAATAAATTTAACAATGTCTTTACAAAATGCACTTTTAAAGACGAATAATTACAAAACTAATTTCGTACAAAAAAGTTAGTACTTATTATCATAAAATCGTTTCATGAACTTAATGTTGTTCAATGTTGTAAACACAATGCAGTTTTTTTTCTAACATTGTTTTTACAACCAAATGCCAAGGGAAATAGGGATTCTATACAAATATACAATAATGTGGAAGTAGCTGCCATATCCATTTTCATTTCCAACCCCAGCTTTTTTTCGCAACATAAGGTAGCCTAATCCTTTCCCAAGATCTAACCCGATAGATAGACTTATTTTCGAATTTATCATATTAACTCAGGATATCAATTGAATTGCACAATTGAATAGCATCACTATCCCATCTCTAAAATTCAAATGCAACACTACTGACTCGCACAGATTATAACTTGTGTCATGATTTTTCATTCAACTGAAAGTAATTTTTAATAATTTTACGTGCATAAACATACGTTTTTCATTATTATTTTTGTAAAGTGGTTATAAGTGAATGTTTTTTCAAGATTCATTAGTATTTTTACTGCAGTATGTTGCGAAATTCGTAAGTTACACTAAGATCAATGGTATGTTCAGGTTTGTTTACGTTTTCCGCCAGTCAAGAAAAAACGGACTATAAACAGTTTGTTTTAACCGCATAATTGTTATTGGTTTTTTTTTACCTACCATTTCCAATTAAAAGATAAAATGTTAGTAAGACAGAGACTCTTTTAGTTAAGTAAATCATGGAAAATCCAGTTTGAAGGTGTACTAAATTGTTTACTTTGACTATGGCATTTGTGTTTGCATTGTTAAGAATTTAATGATGATATGTACAATACTCTTGCATCTTGGATTTCATCCACACTAGTAAGTCATCTTCTTCTGTTAATAATTGCATTCTGTATGTTTATGGCATGGCAATGTCTGTACAAGAACATACCATCATAAGTTCATGACCTTCCTTCATAGTAATTAAATTTAAAAAAAAAGGAACTAAATTATCCCAAAAAAAATACTGTTCTACAAAGTACTATTATCAAACAATAAATTGAGCTATATTACATTATGGCACAAAAATGTTGACAGCAATCACTAAATCCCGTCACTTGATCAATCTCCTTTTAGTAGATAAGTGGAATTGAAACATATTTTGGCTGTAACATTATTTTTATTTTTAAATTATATTCATTAAAATAACAAAACTAAACATATGTAATTCTCTCAATAAATTACATTTAAAAAAATCTTCTAACTAAACACTTCACTTTTACGACTTTTATGATTATATTAAACTATCAGACATACATAATGATACAAAATTCATGAGTATATATAATGTAATTAACTATGTCTGATTTTTTATTAATTTTGAATTTTATATTAGTACAATGTTACTATCTATTTAGCTTATTGCAGTCCACTGCTGGACGCAAGCGCGCGACCAAAGAGCACGATCTCCCGCTTTTTTCATCCAGCCCTTCCTAACGTCGTCGGTCCATCGGGCTGGGTGGCGTCCTACACTATGTTTGCCAAGGCGTAGTCTCCACACGAGAACCCGTTTAACTCACCTTTCATCGATTCTGCTACATGATGTTGTACAATATTTATTTATTACTTAAGTTTGCTACATTTTTGGACTATGTCCGTTAATTTGGTCTTCTGCATGATGATCTCGTTTCGGATTTTATCCCATAACGAAATCCCAAGTATCGACCTTTCAATAGATCGTTGAGTGACGTGAAGTCGGTGGGGCAGCTTTACTGTCATGTTCCATGTTTCTGCTCCATAGGTCATCACCGGTAGGACGCACTGATCGAATACCTTGCTCTTCAGGCATTATGGCATTGGCGACGAATAGATGTTGACGCTTCCCAAACGCTACCCACCTAAGCTATCTCCTAGCGATTTCCCGCTCGAAGTTGTCTCTACCTAACTGCAGCACTTGCCCGAGGTAGACATACTCCTTGACAACCTCAAGCGAACTTTTCGAACGAAACCGGTTCGGGAACGGCATGGACATTGAACATGACTTTATTCTTGTCCAAGTTCATCCCTAGGCGTCGCGACTCGCGAGGCAGCGTTGAGACTATACAGCATTTTTTGCAAATCCTCCAACGATTCCGCCATGATGACAATATCATCGGCCAAGCGGATATGCGTGAGGTGTTCGCCTTATTGATGCCCGTTCCTTTTCAATCCAGTGTCTTGAAGACTTCTTCCAGTGCATTCGTGAACAATTTTCCACGCCTCGTGAGCAACTGGACAGGTCTTGTTATTTGGTTTTAGACTTCAACAGTCATCGATGCCATTTTGTACAGGCTACTCAGCACATCAAGTTATCGCCAATCGACCTGGCATCGCTGTAATGCCAAGTCCACACACGCTTGGCACTGGCCGGAAACTCCACATCGCTACAAACATTTGCCTTGATATTGGAAATCAAACGTCGCCATCCATACGTTTGCGAGTGCGTTAGTTTTTTCTAAAGAGGCAAGTGTCATACTTGCCTCTTACTTGACATCGTAGTTGTTGTATCGGCCTTATCACTTGGCTCGAGTTATTTTCATTATAAATACAATTTCTCTCTGGTAACATTGCAGGAAGTTTCAGACGTCTTCATTTGACCAGTCACTCATTTTTCAGCACAAGCACAGCACCTAAGTACACCTGTTCGCCACGAGTACATAAACGAGACTGAGTGCGCACAAACGTGTGAACGCGTCGCAAGCCATCATCATCATCATTTCAGCTACAGGACGTCCACTGCTGAACATAGGCCTCCCTACTGACTTATGTCCTCGGGGGTTTTTGCCATACTCGCCACGCTTGGCAGGCGGGTTGGCGAGCGCAGTTTTTTATATTATTTCGCACGCAGACTCTGCTCCCCGTCTCGTGCTACAGGATTTAGTCGCCTCTTACGACACGCCTCCTGTTGGCGGTGGGGAAGTGTATTCTTTACGGCCGTCCCCACACGGCACCGTACTTGCTTCGGCAGTACAAATTGGAATGATACAGAGAAGATTAGCATGGCCCCTGCGTCGCAAGCGCTTGTGGCAAATTACCTTTGATTTGTTATCGAAAAAAAAAAACCGACACTCGTCGGATCAGCTACAAGCGCTTGCAAACTTACGCAAACCAAGTCAAACGCTTTATCCACACGTTTGAATTTGTGACAGTTTGTTGAGGTTTGCCAAGCGTGCGGACGCAGCATTACAGTCCGTAAAATGTATATCGCCTTCCAGCCTAATTTCGTATTTATTTTTACTCACTCACGTCAAATAACGCTTTCCTGATGAAATACACCGCGTACTTGCCACTAACCCGAGTTGCCAACAAAGCCAACGAATGGATATGCGGTATATATATTTATTTATTTAGACACAGATTAGATAGAGTACGTCTAACTTAGAGCATTCAACCAACAGGAGACGACAAGCTCGCTAATTTCTATGCGAAAAAGTCTGTCATTTCTTGCGGGGGCAGGGAGTAACGCACACATAGTAAATTAACACTAACGCATTTTGGATGTCATTGCTACGCTCGCACACAACAAAAATTATCTAACACTAGCTTAAACTAGACGCACACAAATATATTCACACACAAGGACAACTTATCCATGCACGAGTGTGACGTCAGTTTTAAATAAACGCAGATAGTGCTTAACACTATCGATAAATTTTATCGATGAGTTCTGCCAGTATTATAATAAGGTTTAATTCAATTTCTTTCGGCTTTCATTAACATCTACAGGGTTTTTTATTAATATACGTCAGTATGGTTGTGTCTAAGACCCGAACTATACCCAGCCGGAAATCCGGGTAAGTACGGTTTCAATCAATCCATCGCTTAAGCAATAAGGTCGTATTTGAACGAATTCTAGCGTATTCTAACAGATTCCGGCTGGTTAAAGTCCAAGCCTAAAACTGCAAGAC
This sequence comes from Anania fuscalis, assembly GCA_950371115.1. NCBI lineage: Eukaryota > Metazoa > Arthropoda > Insecta > Lepidoptera > Crambidae > Anania > Anania fuscalis. Next base: position 9,049,684 of record OX493340.1, on the reverse strand, counting down.
ATACCTGTATAATTTGGTTAACAGGTGAATTGTCTTAAATTATAATAAAAATTACTGGACTATAACCCGCAAAAATCGTAAATATAATTGAGGGAAAGTTAGAAGGTTTATTTAATTATTATTATTAAGGGTTATTTTATAAAGGACAAAGGAAAAACATTTTCTTTTGGCATAAGAAAAAGTTAACAAATATTAGTGCTATTATGAAATAAAAAAACATAATACATATTTTTTTGCTTGCTTAGACATAAAGTTGTAAATAAATTCAAATATTATTGGTTCTGGGTCTGTCTGTGGTGTTGACTGGAGATGGTTGGCTCGGATACTTTATAATAAAAAGTTATGTTTCTTTGGAATGGATTCATATTTATGACTTAATTAGTAATTGAGAAGGTGGTAAATAGTAATTAATAAAAATCATTATCCGAAACATCAAATCCGCGAGAATCCGTTCAAAACACGACCCTATTGTTTAAGCGATGGATTAAAACCGTACTTACCCGGACCGGTTTCCGAATGGGTATAGTCCGAGCCATAAAATACGCTTAAATAATAAATAATCTGTTGACTTTTAGCAACAAGACACGAAACACACGTTTCTCTAGAGTTTAAGGCTCGGTCTATACGCTGCCGGAATCCGTTAGCATCCGCAAGAATCGGTTCAAAAATCGACCTTATTGCTCAAGCGATGGATTGAATCCGCGTTAACCCGGCCCGGTTTCTGACTGGGTATAGACCGAGCCTAAGATTAATGATAAGATATTTTAGGTGCCTCAAAGATTTTGTCATCACCCTTTGTAATGTTATATTTTCGCAAAAATAATGAAAATAAATATTTACTGACATCATAATATGGACAAATTATAATAATGCCTATTGTAATATAAATAAGATCCGTAATCTTACAGTAAAGCAACCAAATTACACTATGCATACTGCATACTGTTTTTTATTGTATGTGTAAATAAATAACAACGAAAATGCTTGTAACCTAAGTCTTAACATTATTTTTGTGTTATATAAAGTCATATAAACAAAAAAATTGAATCCACCCGTTTATTTTCCCAACGGGTGGGTTCATTGTGAATGTTCCCGAATATATTCCCATTTTGGAAATACGTCCAGGTGGAATTCCAAATCTAGATGACCTAAAGGTCTAGTGGTTAAATCGATATCGATATTTTGTTTTTATGCTATCCCATCACCAACTTCGCTGCTGGGTGGCCAGCGTAGGTATATCAGTAAAAATCTCAAATTTTCACAATAAGGTGAAGTTCGCAAAAATATTGTATTATTGAACTAGACCGATTATATGCAAATATTTATAGTATTGATACTTTTAAAAGTAGGTAATTATTAAGTCCAATAAAATGCGCAAAACTTAAACAAGAATCATAATTTGTTAACTGTGATATATCATTAATTCAATAAGCATCTATTGTAATTAATATTATTAAAAATATTAAACGTGAAATACCAGTGTGATTTCAATTTTGGGTACTTCAGTATAAAAAATTACGCTTAATAGGATTTTTTTCCTTTTACTGGTATCACTTTGATTGACGAATTTTATAAGGTTTTTGCAATTTTAAGGCCTTATTTGCTAATATTGAGACTCAATAACACTTATAGATGAAAATTTACGTTGTCCTTTAGCACATAAAATGTTTCTGATCTTTTTTAACACGAGCACACGGCGTAATTTGGCATTTTTAGCTGCTGTCCTTCCACGCTCACCGTGATTTGCCAATGATGGCGGAACGCGCTTCAAATAGTTTTATATAACCTCTGATCGACGGTCATAGACTTGTGGCAGAGGGGAATGCCTGTCAATGGCGTCTCCTCTTGGTTGAATGCTCTAAGACGTCTAATGACAGATTTGAAGCGGCCATTTATTGGTTTGACAAGAGTGAAATGTCAAAATTTGTTCCAGTACTAGAGGAGATTCAGAGTGGCGCTGTTACAAAAAGCAATCAGCACTGATAAAAAAGTAAAATGCCACCAAAGCGTCCACGCCCCCGCGAGATAGCATAATACGACTACCTAGAAGAAAAGCACAATAACTAACGCTTTTTCACGCTTTAGTTCTAGGAATCGTCTCATTTTCGGAAACATGAAATCATGGTGCACGATCGATTTTGCCTGAATTTATACTCATTTCGACTTAGGTTTACTAATGAAATATTACATTTTCTTATAATATAAACATTACATTATTATAAAAGGAAACCTGTAGATTATTGTGTGGTTTTTCAAATTTACAATTGTTGCTCGTGATAACAGAAATTCGTTTATATTTAAATGGAAATTTCTAAAAGATAACGTTATTTTAAAACTATTTTTCTTGTATATTAAGAAGAAAGTAAAAAAAGCGTTCAAGCCATCTGCAAATAGACCATATTTTCAAATAAATGGTAAAATCGAATGTTTCGGGTAAAGTACCGGCCAAACCAACGCGTGCGCGATGGCGTGCGTGGGCGTTCAGATTTGCATTTGTATCGACGAGTTCACACCGGTGCGGACAGCGGCATGGCATTTGACGTGACAGGCTCAACAGACAGATAGTGCGCTACTATGATAATATAAATAATTATGTTTAAAGCTACTATTTTTTTTCCGATAAGCAATGAGTGAAGCCAACTAGCTTTTTTCTTTTCTACATCTTCAAATAGCATCGCTTGGGTAACCGCGTTGGAATTAATTAATGCGAAACTCAGTAAATAAATAAATAAAAAACTCTACAAAAATTATTTGTTTATTTAGTAAAAGGGTTGAGCTTTTATATTCGTAGTCTATCTGCAAATAATCATAAACAATTACATACCTTTATTATGACTAACATTTTTAATCTTCTTTGACTTCATTCAAGACCAATCTCTTCCTTGTTAGGTTTATAAGTCCGAGCGAAAGATACATTTTCGTGCTAGGAGGCCACCTGAACGCATAGTGTCCGCATGTTTGGTGTGAACTGGCCTGCGCGCCCATTCATTTGGTCCTGTTATGCTTTGTTGCACTGTAACATATATTATATTTTTACCCTGCCCCTTTAAATTTAATTATAAATATGTAATAGGTACACATATTTTATTAGTTCTGGGAAAAGGTACTCAATTACATTGCCCATTGATTAATTTTACTCACTAACCATGCCTACAATAGGTTTAGATTTTCTGGAATGAGCGCTCACGCATCAATTTCCAATTTGTCTGGAAATTTCGTAGGTGTGGTAAAAAATATTCCTAAAACGTTAACTATTGTAGGTAACATGAAGATTTACGAGACTTCATGGTTAAAATTGAGCTTCTGTTACATTTTAAATGATATGACAACGGGCGGGCGCCCATGTCGCAGCCTTGGCCACGCGTATTGTGGTTTGATGAGATAGTTGCAATTTTGAGAGTTTAATTATACTTATATTGGATTCTTAATACCAACCAACCTACATTAGTTTGTAAATCATAATTTATAATAATAACAAAACAAATGCGTAAAAGTTAGTATAAAAGAAAGCAAGCTACCTCTCACACCTCACTGATAAAATAGTCTAGTCTAGATCTAAATGGCTGCTTAGTTTAAAAGGCTCCTTCTTAAATTATTGATAATGGAATAGACAAACTAAGTGTTTTTTTAAGAAAGTTGTTAGGTTTGTTGGCAGTTTCGGCTGAGGGGAAACCTTAAGTATTATATATATACATACATACATATAAATATTTTAACAATCCTTTGGCGAGCGACTTATTTTGAAAATGTCGTGTCGTACGTGAGTTTAGGTAGAGCTACCATTTGGAAAAAGTATAGTACAGAGTGAACAGCTTGCTTGGACTGCTGGGATAGTTTTAAATTAATAATATGGAATTTGATTATTAGACGATTTAAAAAAAATGCGGTGTCGTCTTCGAACTTAGCTAGCTGGACGTGATGATACTCTGCCCGTGTTTGAGTACTCACTTGGTTCCTAATTAGGTACCTAGGTAATTCTAATTTGTAATATTAGTAATGATCTATTCAGGTGAAGATTACAAAGGAAATTTTGTAATGTTTATATGTCTCCATGTAACGGTACTTACCCTGTTATTTATTTATTTAATGCGTAAAACATCTTGCAGTTAGCTGCTTATTAACTCTAGCGATAAAACACTGATGGCAAATTTTCTAGCCTTTGTTATTTTTGTAGAGGTTAATGTTAGTGGGTCGCGCGCGGCCACATCATGGAAGTACAAGGGAAATGTTATCGGTGTGGCAGCGTTATCAGTGACTTGTCGATCTCACTATCTCGCGGTCGGCGTGACCGCCTCATCCTTCCCCATTCGCGGAAGCGCCGTGGCAACGGACTCTCGGTTTTCGTCGAGTCGCCTTTCGCTCAGCGCCCCCGTCACACTCGAGCGACGTGGTCGCTGCAGCCGGTGCATGTTGCAAAATTACCAATTGGTTCGCTAACCCACTTCCTTAGTACTACACAGTCGCAGTTATCCGGTGCGTGAACAATTCGAAAACAATCTGTCGTGTCGTCTGTCGTTAATCGCCATCGAAAATTGTTCAGTGAGCACTCATTAGGCGTGTGACTGTTGAAAATGTTACAAGTTATGAACAAAAAATGTTTCGCCCAAAAATTTAGTGATAATGGTCGTGTGGTCAGTGAAGTGTAACAGTAACCTTCATGTGGAACTGTGCTAGCGGACAGGAAAATGTTGCGCCGGCGCGGCACTTACATCGTCAATACCGATCGTAATGATCGGAACACCACAGCCAAGTCAGCGGAACCTTCATCGTATCTAAATAAAAAAAATGGTAGGACCAGGATAATGTAACAAGTTATTTTTTTAATTCTATTTTTTAGTTTGCTTGAATATTACGAAGTTATAATTACCTGTGTTTTAGCATTATTCTCCATTTGCATTTTAAATTTTATACAACTTGTTTTAATGAAAATTATTAAAAACATTTTTACTTGCAAAAAAATTTAGATCTTCAATTTTACTCTTTAACATAATAATCGTGTTAAGAAGTTCTTACTTTTTCAACAATATAATTTTACAATACATAATTTTGTCGAGATAAGATCCTCGTGACGACCTAATACCTATAATAATATTGCACGTACAAGTACCATAATACTTATATTTTCTGATAACCAGGCTGAATAGTCATCTGTTATACTCTTGTCCTAGGTAGTTTTATCATACTACATCATCATCATCTCAGATTACAAATTGAAGCTTCTTGCCGCGTTTATCTCTATTATTATTATTCTTGTTTCTCTCCTCTATTTCTGTGCAAAACTGTAGTGATTTTAATTCGCTAATAGTTCAACTGATTCTCGAGGAAGGTTTGTTTGTGTATATTTAATACCAAGATAGGTATTATATACAATATACAACCAGTTACTGCCCGCATGAAACACCTAATAACTATTAGTATGTCAGTATTACAGTTCACTATAAATGACGCGTTGTTGCCTACTGCTGCCGCCGATACCTTTAATGAATGTTTTTCTTTATAAAAAGTTTTCATGATTTTAAGTAGATATCAAAAATCCTGTTACTAAGCACTTTGAAAATCGCAACTTAGTTATCAATGACCTCTCGCTTGTTGTGCTCGCACAAGCGTCACAACCATGGCCTGCCTTGGAAATACGCCCAGATTTATTTCAACAGACAGTTTCCCAGCATAGGTAGACAATATTAAAATAGAATAGAATGTTGAGATCATTTTGGAAAAAGGTTTAGTTTATCTTCCTTCTTGAAAGAAATTACGTGTATGTAAGGCATGTGATGTGACAGTGTATAGAATGGATGAATATTCGATAAGATTTTTTTGTGTTACATATTTGTTTGTAGAATACATACAGATAAGTAAAATTAATTATATACCTACATGCTTTTTACAATTTTTTTTTGGTATAAATGAATAAAATTATAATTAATTCAATTATTATATCTAGCTTTTCTATCTACCTATGTTTAACAATAACCTGAACATCTCAGACTCACCTATTCAGACAATAAATAGATATCGTCATCAAAATCGCATCGGTCTCTTACAATATCTCGACAGTTGGTACTAATCTAATAAGATGGTACTCTCAGGTATTCGACCCCGAAACCTAAGGTTTTTTATCAAATAATACGTATATATATTTCAAATGATAAAAGATCGTGGCTTGATTAGGTATATTATATCTTGCTAGTAGAAAGAGCAAGACTAGACTAGCAAAGCGTCATGAATCAAGATGGAAGCGGTGAGACCGGTTCTCTCATTATCTGTGGTTAGTTTATCTTGTGACAATGGTCTTAGTCGAATTCAAAAGCTGCTACCGCGCGCTCTGACCGTAAAGAACCGCAAACGTGGTATCGCTTTCCTAACACAAAGGCGTTGCGCAGCAGCCTGTGACATGCATAATGTGTGACTTACGAAGAATTAGCAACCAATGTACCTATTATATTCGCGTTTCACCTTGACTAGGTCTCTTCACTTCCCGCCTAATTGTTCAACAAACCTCTAATTGTAACTAGCGATAAAAGTATCGTATTGTTTGTTACCTACTTAGCTCATTTCGTGTTTTTATTTTTTTTTATTTTTCAACGCAAGTAAAACTGCGCATTATGTAAATATAGTAAATAAAACATTCTAACAAAGCGCCATCACGAGTAAACACAGCCAAATAGTCAAAATAGACCATAGTTTTGTGTTGATCTTATGAAAAGGCCAATGTCGAAAATACTGTCAGTTTATTTCAACGTCAAAATAATGAGCGCGTTTCACAAACGCCTACTTTTCTTAGCGGCACTCTAGCCAGACTCATAATTACCACGCTCTAGTCTATACTAAAATTTGCCATCAACATACTGGCCGCCTCTAAACCGTACTCTAAGCTCACTTGTTGCAACTTCGTAATTCACAGTTCGCATCTTTTATAGTGCCATTATTTTCTTAATCTTCTGGGAATCGTCCTTGTCCTAAAAAGAGTCCTCAATCGTATATTTTTTAATTCAACGTCGCGTCATCGCTCCTCCTTTGCCCTTTTTTCACTGTATCAATACTGAATTTTAAACTCTGAGGGTTGGTTCTTTGGTTTAGTTTTTTTGACGAACACGAAAATACATAGTAATCTATTTTCTTCTCCTTTTGAAAATGTTTGCTCATCTTTAGCATAGACTAAAAATCAAACCTTATAGTGATAGCCTTTTGTGGGCGTTTCCTTTAATCTTCAAAGGTGCTCTTTTGATCACAGACTTAATAGATAACTCATGTAAACCTCCATCATCGATTTCAATCATCCGGTGGGATTTTTGGTGTGTGTCATTATGGCCGACTAACCGAGGGTGCTGTAATTTCTCCTTATAATATCGTTTCTGTACTTATGATAGGCATTGTTGGAAACTTTTAAAAACTCAACAGCTTAATATTATGTATTTTCAAGCGTAAATAACTAACTGCTCAATTCAGATACTATTTCGCTTAGCAGAAGAAACAAACAAGTAAAATTATCGATGGCATTACCTTTTTTTAGCTTGCACCTTGACTGGTTCAATCAAAGCCTTGTAAAGCAATTTGCTCCCAGTACCGTTTAAATGACTACAACTGACTTTGGAGTCTACGTTTTTTTACATAACGTCAATCGTAATATGAATTACCGCCAAAATGGCGATATTGAGTTATACATACATACAGTTTGACTGCAAATTTTCCGCTCTATCGATTGGTGTCTTTAAAATATCGATATCTTGAAAAAATTGGCGAATACGTTAACAACATTTAGGTAGTTTTTTTTCGTTTACACTTATTTTTGTGGCTTATGTCCATTTTATAAATAAATTCAATTTGTAGTTTTACCGTAAGGACCAATTTGAATTTATTTTAAATGTATTTGCAATTTTTTTGGTGCTTACGTTAAATTTCAATAACATATATTTTTAAGTAAAACACTAAACCTGTGCAAGAATATGTTTTTACTGGCTATTAAAACATAAGTTATTAGTATTATGATGTTATTTTAATAAATTTTGATCACGTTTTTTGAATTATGCTATATTAAAGATGATTTTTTATTACTTAGTAGTATAACTGAGATTATTAAAACAGTTTTTCTCGCTTTTTAATGGCTATATAATGCCGACCCTTTTTCTCGAGTTAGCCAAAAATCATTAATAATCTCGATATTGTTCTATATTAGACCTTAATATAAGGGAATAAGCAGCGGCGTGCTTTGATTTGTGTGCTGGGTAGGCACTAAATAGTAACATTATTAAAAAAAAACTATCACATTTTCCGGTTAAACCATGCGTCGGAAAGAAAAAGTCACAAGTATAAAAAGCATTTAATTTGAGCCCCCTTATACATTGAAAAACAAAGAATTGAGTTTTATTATGTTTCATATTTTTGATGAAGTGCCAAACGCCTTGCACACTTTGCTACACTCCAACCAAATAAAGAATTACCAGGCATTCTTGCTTTCCGAGACAAGCAAAGAAAATTGAAAATTGAGTGAGGTTAAGTTACACTCGTAAATATTATGGCCACAGAATAAACAAGGACATCTCTTTGTTTGTTCCGAATTAAGCTAAAATAAGCTTTGGCGTATTCAAACTATGCAAATAAATTTTAGTTCTATGTGAGATCGATTACGTTACAACTCAATTCGGAACTTAAATTACCCGGCTAATAAAAATAGGCTACTAGGTTGTCCACAAATGAAAATTGATTTAAGGGATTGGCGCGTAATTTGTCAAAACAAATAGAATTCTCATTACATACTGTACATTGTAGTTTCTTCATTTTATAGAACACAACAACACAACACTGAACTCTGAAATAACTATAATAGCATTCAAAAGAAACAGTTTATGATCCGTAAGAGTAAAAACAACTTTTCAAAACACTCGCGGGATAAAAGCCAAAGCAAACTAAAGAAAAAAAATATGGCCGATCGAAATGATCTCTGTTTACATTATTTTTAGGATAGTTTTAGCAAACAATTAATTATTCGTTTTAAAACTTATAACTATTTACTATAAATATAATTAGGATTTTAGGGTTTGAAATTTTATTTTAACAAGTTGTAATGTAAAGTTTACTTAAAATAAGACTTTAAATTTTTAAATTGGAGGCGGAAATTGAGCGCCACCTGGTGGGAGCTAAGCAGGTAAGCGCCGCATAATGCTTACCAAAAATTGGTGTTTTGTAACTGTGTACGTATGCGCACAGATTATATAAGTGTGTGTGAAAATTAAGGAAGTGTGCGTGAAATAGTAAGCGGTATCGCGACCGCCTACCGTGGGTCATTTGTATTGAAAGTATTGAAACGAGCGCGCTTTAGTTTGAAAGTTTAATAAAGACGACAAAATGGTAACTTAGACTTTATTATAGATTGTCAATTTGGCAAATAAAGATGGTTAGCTGTCCTGTAGGATTTTTCTTTAGGTAGGCACTGCATAATTGCCTATATGCACCGCACGCCACTGGGAATAAGTATGGTAATACTATAATAACCTTACTACAGCGTATGTCCACGCCTTGAAAACTGTGGTCAAATACGTTATGAAATTATATATCGTTTGTGATATACGTTCAACTATGGTTGCATGTTATGTGAGTTACTGTAAAGCTCTTAATATTTTTTTCTACAAAAATTAAGGTAACGCAATATTTTTTCTAAAAAAATAACGTAACCACAATGTCATCTTCGAAACCATAATAGAAGGCTAAATATGTTTTATTAAAGCTGAAAGATCTCAACGTTTTGCATAAATAGGTGGAAACAGCATTGCAATCGGATAAGAACACAAAAAGTTACAACTGTTTTTGCGATTGTAATTTTGTTTTTCGCCTCTCCTGTAAAGTTGCCATTTGGCGGTTACCGCAATTCATATTACGATTGACGATAAGTTTTTAAAACATTATGTTTTGTGTAAGAGATTAGATATTATTTTAGATTGTTATATCGAATTCTTCTAATTTCCTTAAATCCTGTACTTGTCGAGTTGGCCATCCGCCTTGTCTCATTTACTTTTTACTGACTCTATTAACTCTATACAATATTGAGATTGTTTCTGTAAACAAAAGTCTCACATAGACAAGATGTAATTTTACCTAAAAGCGGAACCAAACCTAAATGTGTTATCCATGTGGAAAACACAAACACGCGTAAAACATAAACCATGGAAGAAAATTATATTGTAAATTGTAGCTATTATTAAAAGTGATAGAATTTCTGATTGCTATATTTATAAGTTTCATTTTTCGTAGTTGCCCTCTAAAACGGCCTTGCGCAATCAACGCTAATCAACTCATAGCTTGTGAAAGCGTATCGAATGTCAGGTGCGTGCTCTCGGAGTTTCTCGCGTGCTAAGAACCCAACAAACTTCCCCAAAAATTCTAATCCAATTGTCTACTGTCCATGACGTTGCTAATTCTGTTAGCATGCAATCAAGCTTGGATTAACAGTCAAAATAATGCCTTTTAAACAAAACATAAACGCTCTTTGTTTCTGAAATTAAAGGATTCTGCTACTGCCAGCAGTGACTAGTTAAGTGCATCATATTATGATCTAACTCTAGCTCATAAAAATAACTATTTGCATATTTACGCAGGATATTTTTTGTGAATTGATTTAATGTACATAAACTTTTAACACTTGAGTCATTTTGAAGTGTTTGTGACGACACAAGTAAATTATCACAGGCTGTATAAAGAGGTAGACACGCCGTGCATGCGGCGTAGTACTGATCAAAAAGAAGATGACCAACTTCATGATCCAATGGATCTGGTGCTTTGTAATTATTACAGAATTTCTAATAAATCTATCACTCTAGTCTAGATGAAAATAAATTAAATACACATTTTATGATATAATGAGTTAGTTAGTCAGTCAGTCATCTTTTATATTTAAAAATGATAGTTTTTAATTATTTTAGAATACAGGGATATCAACTTAAAAATTAACTCACTGTCGCACTTAGAGACGTCAATTATTAACAATAAAAAAGGATTCATATTTTTGTTTATTCAAAGATGGTCTTTATTCGTATCGATTTTAGTATTGCAGGTTGTTCTTAAGTAACCACTTATTTTAAGTGACGTATAGGTAGTCTAGTAAAAAATAACTAAATGATCTATCTATCAATGCCCCCATTGTTATGATATTTAAAACTAAGTGCTGCAATCGTATTTTTCGATAACAGTAAAAGTACCGACTTAGGTCCATTGTTTATTGCACTCAAAATTATTGTTTTTATTTATTAAGACAAACAACAAGATACAAGGAACAGAATCAGGCCCTTAGGTTTTATTGCATTTTTTACACGTCGTAAAAAATAATATTATTTAAAAAGGTTTAAACCATTGAAGCATCGTGGCTGAGAGGCGAGTACGCCGGACATACGCTGAGGTGCCGGGTTCGATCCCCGGTCGGGTCAATGTAGAAAACGAACTTTTCATATTGTCTGGGTGTTGTGGTACCGTCGTTGTTTCTGATTTCTATAACACAATGGCTTGAGCTACTTACGTTAGGATCAGAGCAATGTATATGTGTCCAATATTTATTAATTTATTTATCGTCTGTTCATCATCAACTCATCACCGTATGCTTCATTGAAGTAGATTCCTGTTGCAGTGTCATTTCCTAGTTGGGTTTAACTGCAGGCTATTTATCTAGTTATGTCACATAACTTATGTGGGAAAGAGTCGCAGTAGCTAGACTGGTAGAACTATGTTGATAGATAGTTAATTTCGCGGATAGGAATTAGCACATGCTCTTAAAGTGAGGTCTACCTGTACGGCATGGCCGGGCGGGGCAGTGGCGTCGCGCTGCGCTGACGACCGGCAGTCTACCACGAGGCGCGCTCGCGTGCGATCCTCTTCCAAACTGGAGTGTTCCGCGGGGCCGGTATGCTTCGACAAATTAGGAGTCTCGGAAGGCCCTTCGGTGGCACTTCGCCCTGTCGGCGAGGTGGCCGCGCGCTCCGAACCTTCGCTCCTCCGTTTACTTGACACAGATAAAAGCGGCCAACTGAGCCGCGCTCGCGACCGTCTCTCTTCTTTCTGTAAGAAACTGCGGCGTACCATTAGTGAGTGTCTTAGCTACAGTATCTTGGATGTTTCATGTTTCATTTCTCTATGTCCATTGTCATTTGCCGAAAATAACACGAGACTTTTCGTATCTTATGTGTATGTCACTGCAATGTTCTAATGCTGCTTTTGTATTTTGCTGCGACTCGCAGGCGACGTGGAAACTCCTAAAAAGACCGAGCTGGCTTCGGAAAAGAAGGCGGCCTCCTTGCATCGTAAGTGCTAGATGTGGCGCACGTCATTTAGATGGATTGTAGTTTCACAGTTTCTCTTTTCATATGCACCTCCATTATTTTGATTAGAAATCGAGATAACCTACGCTTAAATCTATCACGTTCTTTATAATAAATCTGTCAACTGTAAAAACGTAGAGTAAAAATTGATTAAATTAACAATCGTCATATTTTGATTAATCAAAAGTATCTTACGTTTTAATTCTGAGGTGTAGTCCCTCTTAAATGAATATCTTTCATTTTAATGTCGATGTGTAGCGTAGAGAAATATCTCCTAAAAGTATTTTGTTTATTTTTGTGGATTATAAAAAAACCTTGCTTAAATGATTTATTTATGCATTCCTGGCATGGTTGATGGCGTGTGTGTGAGATTAATTGGCATTTATGAAATGGCTTTGCGATGGAAAACTATTATTAACGTATTACAATTAATTGGGGTCTAATTGTGTTTGACTTTTATATATGAAAAAATAGTTAAATGTTTTTGGAGTTTCTAAATTAAGTTTTGAAATGTTTCAATTATGTCAATTTTAAATTTTCGTTTTAGGTATTCTCAGTAGCAAAGCAATTCGAAATATTTTTATAATTTTGAACTTTATCTTGGTACTATAATGTCGCACGGTAATTAAAACCAGCACTTTGTATTTTAGTATGTCAATAAGGAGAGCTGTTATTGTGAATGTAGGTCGAGTCGAGTTACTGATACTAGGTATACCATTCGTGCTTTACGTTTCCAATGACCTCATCGTTATTTCTCTATCAAATTAAATGATTTCTCTGAAGATATAAATGTTCTCTGACAGGTTAAATAGGAGATTAGAAAAACGAGTGGTTATTATATTTATTTATACATAATTTCTTTTTAATAACAATATCCTGCTACACTAGCTTGTTATTAAATAGAAAAGATATCTCATTTTAACGGTTATTTATTACCAAAAATTGACATTACCTATCTAGATATGTAATAGTACAGAGCTCTTCGAAGTCTAAGCCGTAATATTGAAGATTCTTGTATCCTAATTGTATTCTTAAACGTAACTCATGTTACAAATAAGCAATACCTCTTAAGATTTCTGTCTGGCGTTACGGGGCGTAATGTAACATGTTACAAAGCGAGCATTCGTGCATTCTGTAGAAAACTAACTAACGAGCAACTATAGTTGCTCATGTACACTGAAAAAATATTATTTAAAAATATTTCCCCTTCAAATTATACTATAACTTAATTTTTTTTGAGATTTTCAATGTTGGTTCTTTTGAAAAAGTTAGAGAAAAGGCTAGTTGACAAAATTTTAAAAATTAAATATAATTTTCCTTAATCACCATTGAACAGAAAAAATAAGTTTCTTTCGAAAAGTATATGCGTTAACCATATGTACCTATTTTGCGTTTTAAAATAACAATTAAAATTCACCGAGAAAACGAGCGAGTCTGTCAAAGCGTTTAAATGGCGTCACGTCCGGAAAAACGAATTGTGTAAGTCCTAATTCTATAGTGAATTTTATAAAAGTCATTTTAAATATAAATTAAAAAACCGACAGAAAATGCTAAAACCGGAATATTTATCAAATGAAACAATTAATTGTCCGAAAATGTTAACATTAACAACGACGTTTTGAACGGCCGTAATTCTTTCCGATTGGAGTTCACTGTCACGGGACTGTTAGCCAAATTGTAATGAATTTGTTTCCTAAAAATATTGAAAATCCTTATTCAAAATAAAAATAACCTTGTTTTTTTTTTCTCCGTACCGTGATTTATTATAGGAAATATCAACAAGCCAATTTATGTGTAGTAGACACAAGCCTATTGAGCGTATTAAGAGTTACACGATGTATTTACACATTTAATTTTGATAACATGTAATCGTGATATTCATACTTTTAAAGGTATTGGATTGCTATAAATAAAGTAAAAGTACTCAGATAGTCAGATAGAATGCTGATAAACAAGGGTGGAGTACGGGCTTGCGTCAATAAGGGTCGCTTTGCTATGTGGGTGCGGCACTGGTCTTTCAGGGTGGGTATGATTGATATCTTTTAACCTTTATTTTTAATAGGAATACTACTTGTGTGATAGTGAACAAATGCACGTGCAGAGCTACTGCACGCATTATATCTTTTGACAGCAGCAGTTATACTAAGTTTATTGCTGTTAAATACTTGCGGTGTCAAATATTCTTAGATTATAGAATGGTAATCAGTATTACGAATTATGGAGTCATATAATTTACTAGACCTTGCCCGCGACTCCGCCTGTGTGCATAATACTTCATTACAGAAAGTGCGTAGCCCTTAGAATTTCCGAAGAACACAGTTTCCTGCTACCCAGAAAAGTGAGTTATTAATGCGTTTAATGTTTACTCGGATCAGAAAAATTAAGCGTTCGCAGTGTATGTTATAGCTAAACATAAAAAAACATTTTTTTTTCAATCTATAAAGGAGGGCGCTGCCGCCCTTTTGGAACATAATGTTGAATTCTCAAAAAGTTGGATTCTGAAAAAGTTGGATTCTCAAAATGTTGAATCTCAAAATGTTGAATTCTTAAAATGTTGAATCTCATAATGTTGGATTCTCAGAATGTTGGATTCTCAACATGTTGAATTCTAGGTATTTAAAAAAAAGTAAGTAGTATAGTAACAACATGCAACAAACTATAAAAAAATTAAACTACCTGAAAGGAAATTATTTTTTTTATTTATGAAATTTGCTTTAAAAAATACAATATAATTACATACAATAAAAAAGAAGCATATTATTGTGATAGAAAAATTGAAAGAGGTTTATTTCTTCCGTTCCCAAAAAATCGAAGACTCAGAGACATCATTTTTGAACAGAAGTATGAAAAACTTTTGACCAAATTGGAGTTACAGCTACTTTCGGCTTTGAAGTTTCTCCGTAAAATTATATTTATTAGGCTTAAGCTCGGTAATTGAAAGTACTTAAATGTAATTTTAGTATGAAATGTAATTTTAGTATGAAATGTAATTTTAGGAAACGATTTTAAATGAAATATTTAATTCAAAGCTTGGTAGGTACCAAACAGAAGTTTCTTATTTGTTTTAAAGCTCTATGTTTGTATAAGAAAAAATATTTTAGTTAAGTTGATAAATAAAAATAAATTCACTTTTTTTAGTTTTATTTATAAAAAACGAATAAATATAAGTTCATCTTAGGACGGGTTTCATCAATTCAGTTCAAAAGATTAAAAACAGATATCAAAGCCATTTATGCAATAATTAGGCGTGTTTTTAAAAGCTTTACATCCAAGTTTCAAATTGAACGTAACTATTTCAGTGGGTGCTTACTTGTTAGATTTGTTGCATGCCATTGCTTCCTACACTACAATTTTTTTTTTAAATACAGAATCTAAAATTTTGAAAATTCAACATTTTGAGAATCCAACATTATGAGATTCAACATTCTGAGAATCCAACATTATGAGATTCAACATTTTAAGAATTCAACATTTTGAGATTCAACATTTTGAGAATTCAACTTTTTGAGAATCCAACTTTTTGAGAATTCAACATTATGTTCCAAAAGGGCTGCCGCAATGGAGCAAGGATACATTAAATACCTACATCTAAAGATTTCAATCTTTTATGAAATCGGACAAAAATCGAACGCCCAAAAACAATACATTGCTTCAATTTGGTTGTCTGTGCGATCGGACACTATGTGGCTATTTTGAAATTCGTTACCCGTAATCATATCAGGCTTCATGGAACTTTACGTGTAGGTAAGGATAGAAATGCTAGATCCTGGAAGGTAGATAAATATTCGTGGTGGCAAGTAATAAATTGTGCGCACTCCAATGTTGATATCGAATGCACACTTCATAAAAGTTGATGGTAATTAATTAATGACCCCACTGCACGCTCTGTCCGACAACCAACAAGAAGCGTTGAATTGATTGATTGATGAAGTTGCTGTAGAGATAACTAGCCTAATAAATGACGTCATACAAACAGTAGCGTAGTACAAAGCCTCACAAGATTCCAACAAAATAAAACTCGTCGTTCCTATTTAATTTGACTAATTGATTGAAGCCATTATAAGACTTCGCAATAGATAAACCAAAAGAGTACCCTATTGATATTAAATGTATTTTATATGTATTTATTATATTATATTAGAAACAATAATTTAAATATTACAAACTATTTGTCATTGCACCTCTTTTAAATGAAACAATGAATTAATGTTTTCTTTTTACTTGCATAGTGTATATTAACTTAAGCGGACAATGCAACCTGACCAGACGGCAACATGACAATAAATGACGCTGTCCGAAAACAACTTGTTAATTGTACTGATACGTATCACGTACATATAACATATTATTTTTATCATCACGAACTTTATTGTTCAAGTATTAAGAGATCTTGTTTTTTTGTTAATAAACAATAACCAAAACATAATTAAACGTAATGTTAGACTCAAAAGTATTTTTCAAGAGTATTTTTTAATTTATTTAATCGAATGTTTATCCAGTAACTACTTACCCAAATACTGCACAGATTATTATTTCTATGGAAGCTAATTTATGTTATGTTTTCTTGCAAAGAGAACAAGAGACAACATATTAAAACGACACCGGCCTGCCTCAATGTGTAAAGAATACAAAATAACTAATAATAAAGGTTCGTGAAGTTAATTGTCACTAGGCTAGCCATTTTCAAACGTGAACACCTGTCATCTAGCTAGTCACTTAATATAAATACAATATAATACACATACCTACCTACCTACCTACCTATAAATACAAATAAACTATAAAAGGATTACAGTTTCATCAATTTAATCAGTACTGCTATAATGCCATTGTACTATATCCACCAATATCGTTCTGCATCAGCAGGTCAATTGAATGAATAATTTCAGACTAATTTAATTTGTTTGCTAGCTTGGCCCAAATTGTCGTTTTGAGCAGTTTCAGCTGCCTTGATGTTTAATTAATTAATGCGCCTTATCAAATCGACCGTATGTTGTTAATCGTTTAACATAATAATAAAAAATTAAGCTATCGCAATTCGTTTTAAATGAAAATTCTGGAAACCCCTATGTAACACAGCAACGAAATTTCCTAACACTACCATACCAACCAAAAATTATTTGAAACACTATAGTATTACAATATCATAAAATAAACCTAGTATAATCGGGATGTTGACACCGTTCGAAATAATTCTAAGAAACCATGTCTTTAAATAACACCTTATTTAATACATTATTTCAATAATCATTCGCAATCATTTGCAAAGATCGGCTTTTAATCAGCTTAAAATTAATTAATAGACTAGCAATTTGACTTCGTTTTGGGATACAAAATCCATGAGCACTCGCGTTTAGACAGCTCATAAATAGTACATCAATGCTTTGTGGTGTCATGATCATTCCTATTATTGTCATGTGTAATCGCAATTAATAAAAGTTAAGTAGGTATAGGTAAGTTATTTCGATAGATAAAGCTGAAATCTGATCATGTATGTTTATTTGCTGTTTAGGTATGAGTAGGATTCAACAAAATAAGGAATTCTTACTTTTGCCATTTCCACAAGTACAAAATGAACTTGTAAGATTTAAGTTATTTTATTAATCCCGTGCGTCGCGTTGGTCGTGTCTTGTGACGTGCATTGCTTATTGACTTTTTATTCAGTAATCACACATTTTAAAATTACTTTTCTGTAATGTCTGTAAAATCATGTTAACCGATGACACTGGCGAGAAAGGTTGAGAGTTTATCTATTATTATTACATTAGTTAGTAAAACGTGTTACAGATACCGTAATGTTTGATAACAGAATTCATTTTTATCTATTCAAGCAAGACATAGTGCTTCTACATACGCGGTACGGCCTGCCGGCGAAGCTGATTCATTTGCGTCATTAGTAGTTAGGTATTACTAAATTGCATTAGAGAGAGGCCGTTCGAATAGTTGTGCAAGAACACTTGTCAATAATGTGGTCATTCTTCCACTGCAATAATTCAGAGAAAGTTACTTAAGTAGTTTTTACTATCTATCTTTATCTAATTGCTTTGCTATAACCAGTTTACTTCTGATAATTATGTTAAATACATACATATTATGCCTAACAAACCAAATTAAAATTTATTGACAAAAACGCTCAAAGTATTTTAGTTATCACATTTACAATTTGTAAAACTAAAATAATTTTTCAAACATTAGGTCATGTTTTGTTTTAAATTTTAGTACCTACCTTTTAGTAAAAATGCGTTTAAATGTTATTATAGTTTTTGTTAACAACAGCCGAGATTTAATGTAATTTTTGTTTGAGTTTCTAAGCTTACAATTAATTAACGCACGTTTTAGTGGTACGTAAGACAATACAATAACAATATCTAGAAACGAATAAAGAAAAGTTAGAGATGTAAATAAAGGCAGTTACATTACATCAGCTATGTTACTCTATCTAGGTGATATAAAAAAATATATTTTAAAGAATAATTAAAACACCCACTTTGCCACATTTAAAGACTTGTGTTAACTGATACTGATATATTTCATATTACCCTCTGCCACAGCCTCTGTCCTAAATGTTTTAAATCAATTTTCTCTAAATGGATAGCTACTTAAATATTTCGTTTTGCGTGTCTGAACTCTGAATTAAATTTCGCGTGAGCGTGGCGCCGCGATTGTGTACACTATACTTGTTGACTGTTTTTGAAGGTTTACTTTTTTTTGGGTTTGCAGGCAAGGACGGCTCGAAGGTGACGACTGTGGTGGCGACGCCGGGGCAAGGCCCCGACCGGCCGCAAGAAGTGAGCTATGCCGACATGAAGCTAATCGGCAATGGCAGCTTCGGCGTCGTCTACCAGGCCAAACTCTGCGACACCGGGGAACTCATAGCCATCAAAAAGGTGCTCCAAGACAAGAGGTTTAAGGTGAGTAGAAGTTACATTGCTTTTTTGCCGTCTTATGTCTCCTATCACCTTCTTGATTTATTCAAAACAATTTAAGCAGCTGATTCCATTTTAATGACTAAAGTTTCAAGGATTGTAAGTATGTAGTATTCATTGTAGAACAAATAGAAATCAAAAGTAGGTAGTTATTCTTAGATCATTCTCTCATCATCTATTAAATCCCACTTTTGACTGTATAAATATTTCCCTACGATGTTACATAATATATTAAAACTGTTAATGTAATGTTATGTTACTCTTGGTTTACAGAATCGTGAACTTCAGATCATGCGACGACTGGAGCATTGTAATATCGTAAAATTGAAATACTTCTTTTACTCTAGTGGTGAAAAGGTAATTTTTGTCAAATACCTTATTTAGATGTAAACTGTTATTATAATATTCTAATTATTTACTTATTTATTTTTCTATATGTATTGCTCTTTAATGAAATGTGTTTATTAATTGATGTGCATAATGTGTAATACAGTTTGGTATATTAAGGGTATGTTATTTGTGTGTTTTATTTGGGGGAGGCGGCAGTGCCCGCGGCAGTGAGCTCACTATTAAACGCAATGCAGTCTCTTGAAGTCGCAGTATGTCAGAACCATTCAGATTGTTGCGCTAGTGTGCTAACGCACAACTTAGGTCTCCAATGTTTTGGCAAGGGTTACCGAACAATAATTTTTGAGTCATATACATATTAACAAAGTATTCACGCTTTTAAGTTTACAAACTATATCGATCGGTAACCTGCGGAGCCAGTCGAACAGTTGTGTGCATAATTCAGAACGAGTTCTGGTCACGTCACAAACCATTTTCTTTCGGTCATCTTTATGAGCTTAGCCATCAGTTTATGCTCGATGACATGATCATATTATCATCGCCAAATTCATACATGGCATCGTCAGTTCCACCTGAGTTGTTGCTTGCTTATTGTTGTTTTTGAAAGACTGCTTCTATCGTGTCATTGTTCCACCACTTCTTCATTTGTCCCAATACGAGTTTTATAATTAAAGTCACATAGAAAATGCATAAAGTAGGTAACTTCAACAACGTGTATTAAACGGAACTAACAATACTAAGGAGATGTTTATGAAGCTCTGGCTATGATTACACTGGTCTGGTACTATTACAACTGGTATTAAATATGGTAATGGTAAAATAAAACGCCAAACTTTTAGTTGTTTTTACTAATAAATGTGAATTTCTGCATTTTAGTTAGTGGCAATATTAACACAAAATGGCGTTGATTGACAGTATTTCTTTGCACGTCCAAGAACCGAACTTTTAATTAAGTCCAACCTGATTACATATTACCAAACATGGATTTTTTGGAAATACGAAATGGTTGGTTGGTTTAATATGTTTTAATTTAATACGATATCTGAACGTTCTGTATTATTTATGGCGATATGTATTGCCTTAATAAATATCTGTTTTCCATACACTTAAAAAAATACGTATATCTATATAACAATTTTGACTAAAATGTCTACATTTTTTATTATACTGTAGGCAAATTAATATATGGCTTTTTTTCATTTAGTGTACAAGACAAGGCCAGAACTGGAACATCTCCCTTGGTGTAAGTAAAACACGATACATAGAAAAAAGTTGTACATGAAAATACAATCTAAGACATATCGAAAACGGCATATAAAATAAACACTCGTTCAATGTTTTTTATTGTTTTAAAACCAATAAAATTGCTAACAGTATGATATGATAAAATCGATAGGATTACTTATTAATTGATAGGAATAGGAATTACTGGAAGACAAGATATATTTTTCAGTTGTATAAGATAATAAATGATTAAAAAGAACAAAAAATATATAACAAACAATGTAGAACTATATCGGCTATGTCGACGGAAACGTTGAAGAAATCTGCCTTATGCATTTTGTATGTGTGTAGTTCAAGGTCTGATTCCCAGACAGTGGTAGGTAATTGTAGAGCCTTTGGCCCTGGGCCAACTGTGAAATCTATTCACCAGAATTCTGCTATCTCTCTCATCCTTAAACAACTTTGTGTTAAACTTTTTGCACTCTTGATTTGCTTTTCATGCATTGTTCGTCTGAAATATGACCATGAATGGATATGACACAAACTTGAAATCTTGAATTTTGCCTGTTTTGATAATTGAATTTATTTCTGATTGGTTTGAATTTCCCCATATATTTATTAAATAAAACTTTGATTTCTCAGTAAATGTAATTTTTATTGCCTCAAGATAATATTTCTATCCCTTAAACTTTAAAGTATGTAAATTCAAGTTCGCATAGCATTCTTATTTAATGTTGATTACGCTTTAAAGGTGGGTTCTATAATATCTTTTGTTTTCGCAGAAGGATGAAGTGTACCTGAATTTGGTGCTGGAGTATATACCAGAGACTGTGTACAAAGTGGCACGTCACTACTCCAAAGATGAACAAACAATACCCATTAGTTTTATAAAGGTAAAAACCTATTTATATGATCGAAGTATAAATTATCTACATTATACACCGAGGGCTAAATAACTTATTTAAAATTGTTTGAAATGTATCAACAACTTGTATCATTTACTGTAGGATATATCGCAAAGAACAAA
Organism: Anania fuscalis; assembly: GCA_950371115.1. Lineage (NCBI taxonomy): Eukaryota > Metazoa > Arthropoda > Insecta > Lepidoptera > Crambidae > Anania > Anania fuscalis. The sequence continues at coordinate 9,027,860 of OX493340.1, read as the reverse complement.
TCACTAGTTTTTGTTACTTTACTTATACCATTTAACTACATTATCTACTAAGTTAACATATTTTTTTGCAAATTAATAAACATAATTGAATTGAGTTAGCCCTTATCTTTCATGTTCAAATTTAAAATAGAAATCACACTAGTTACAATTATTTGTAACTAACTCACACCATATCGCACTACACCACAAAATAAGATAAACTGAGACCCAATTTTACTGTTGTATTACACAGAGTAATAATGTTGTTTTGTTCGCCAGCTATACATGTATCAGTTGTTCAGAAGCCTAGCGTACATCCACTCGCTAGGCATCTGTCACCGAGATATCAAGCCACAGAACCTCCTGCTCGACCCGAAGACTGGCGTGCTAAAGCTGTGCGACTTCGGCTCCGCCAAGCACCTCGTGCGCGGCGAGCCAAACGTCTCGTACATATGCTCGCGATATTACCGCGCTCCTGAACTCATCTTTGGCGCCATAGACTACACAACTAAAATAGGTAGGTTTCTTTTTATACTTTCAGTAGTACATTATTTAAATAAATGAAGTATTAACAGGTGTGAACATTTAAATTATTGTCATTTTAGTCACTAGTTCTAGACAATTCACCGGAACCAGATGTAAGTAAGGATTGCTTTGTGTCTTTTTAACGATGTCCTACACGCGAGCCCCTGACATGAAGGAAAAACAGCTTTCACATTTTACACATATTCTATGAGTCATCATTTCTTTCTATGTAGGTATTTATGTATAGATACATAGACAGATTACAGCCGAAACCGAAACATGGTTATTGGTTATGTTGTTGATAGGTTGCTTGCTCACTTCCATTCATTATTTCCTATGTTCCATTTCACATTATATAATATTGCGAATTTTACTTACTTACGTTTTTTAGTAATGTCCCAAGTGTGCCAATTCACTCTTTAGCTTGTCATAAACCAACTTATAATATTGGTTGTTATGTTTTTCTATATATTTTTTTGCACATTAAACGTGCATGTCAATGTCATTTATTCAGTATGTAGGCCCTCTACACGTCCCAAAATATTTAATATGGACTACATATCGGCTATTGATGAAAACAAACGGCGCAATATACTCAGTCTCCTTTGGCAGCTTGATTTTATCACAGAAAATACAATAATAAGATATGTAAATGCGAGCTAGGCAGGTTTTTTGTTATGTCCATGCACTGTTGTCTTTCAAGTAATCTTCAACATGTCATAATCTTTTTCGTGTTATATTTATGTGGATAATCAAAAGTTTAGGCTTTGTTTCTACAGACTTCTAGACTTTTCTCATGTGCAGGCAAAGGTATCAAGTAGAAATTAATATGGAAATCTAAGCTCGAAACGAAATCGAAATAAGAATGTTTTGTGAAATTTGCACTTAACAAGCGTTACAAAAAAAAAACAATATCCTACTCGAACTTGGCTGGTAGTTTTCAATTTACCTTTGTTATTGGCAGTTAAATATTTACATATTTGTTTAACTTGTTTTGTGTTATTTTAATGATAAGGTTGAACGTCGCTGTTTATGGATATTATATTTTTTTAGACGTATGGAGCGCGGGTTGCGTCGTAGCAGAATTGTTACTGGGACAACCGATATTCCCTGGCGATTCAGGCGTTGATCAACTCGTTGAGATCATCAAGGTAATTTGTGAATTGTGTGACACTCGTTTTTTTAAAACATAACTAGCAAGCTAATGATAGTCTTTTGTAATTTTCATCTATAATATTGTAAATATCTTCTGTCCTTGTAGACCGCCCGCCTTCATTAACATATCTTTTTGTAATGTTATCGGCGCCTATTGTATTCAACAAAATGTGAAATCTTAATTTTATACTGTTTGCGCACTTTACAGGTCCTAGGTACGCCAACACGAGAACAAATTCGAGAGATGAATCCGAACTACACTGAATTCAAATTTCCTCAAATCAAGAGCCACCCTTGGGGAAAGGTAATTTCTAATTTAAAAATTACTTCTACGCTCAAACTAATTGTGTAAAAAATCCTTTTTAGAGTAGAGATTTTCTTTTTTTTTCATTTGTACATTAACATGTATTCGCTCTTGTGTGGGTCCAAATTAGTTCTAATCATCTAATTAGTAAAGTGAAGTTAGAAATATAGAGGTTGCTATTATGATCACTTCACACTTGCTCGATGGTCGCCTCGTTGCGTTTTTGTATAAAACCTTGATAAGATATGGAAATGTTCTGAAAAACATGAGAACCTGTTAAGAAACAAGTAAAAAAGTGTTTACTCAATTTTTGAGTCATGATAGCTGGTCAATTATACGCGGGTCAATTATCTAATCATCAGATATTGAACATTAAACATCATATACCAACGGTTAATGTGTTGTGAATTGTGATTAAAACCCACACGTCGTTGCAGTTTATGTTGGAGCGTATGTCCATGCCCAAGTGTGGCACTAAACACCAGCGCATCCGAGTAAGATATTGGGTACAACCAACCTAACCTAGATGCCTCCAATACCAATGAAATGACAAAGATTTCAGAAATTGCGACACTTCAATTACTCCAGAATACGATATCTGCTTCGTATTTCTAACCTACGATAACGATGAAAACACAGTTTTGACGATTTATTCATTTTAGTTTCCATAGACAAACAAAAATGTGTTTTTGATGTTTCTTAAAAACGGACATTACTTGTTATTTAGAATAAATGGATACCATATGGGAATTGTAAGGCAAATAATAAGAAAAATATGTTCTTATATTAAAATTTTATTAACTTTCAAACAAACATCGTGATCACGAAAAAGTATTTTATTCATTATGTACTTTGTTTCATTCATACCAAACAATGAGAATGATAAAAGATATAAGTTGGATCTATTAAAATAAAGTACCGACCATCCCCGGTTTTGCAGGTATTAACTTTTTTTATTAATTATAACACTATTTTTTCTAAAGTATATCGAAAACAGTATTATAATCCATTTAGTTTTTTAAAGATAAGCTTAGGTAGACATATAGACAGGACGGACGACAGACACATAAAAGACAGGCAAAGGACTCCAATTTATTATATATTATGTAGTGATATAAGAGTTAACTTTAATGCTTTTGGTATTATCTCTATTATTAAGTTCAGATCGCTTTACGATTGAGTAGTCTTACGTCTTCACAATTACTGAAATCTTATCTAACGATACTTTTGCAATACAAACCTTTTTTTTTACGAACTATAATGTACTTTACATAATGGAGGTATTTAGTTGTTCACAGCCTTTGGCATGAGTTTACGTCTAGAAAGTTATAACTAATCAGTTCCGCTGTTTTATTGCAAATTGATTGTTTGTTGGTGTTTAGTGTGCATTTGTTTTAAAAGGAGTTTTTGTTTTACGTTATTTTTGTATAATGTTGCAAAAGAGTTAGTAAAGAGAGGTTATTTTAGCCTTCTGAGACAATTTGTCGTATTGCCTCCTTATACACTTGTACACAAAGTGTGCTAAATCGTGTCGTTGAACTATTAACCGTGTAAATATCGTCCTTTTGTCCTTCCTTGTTTATAAATGATGCCTGTTTCGGCTAACATTGTTTCGAGTGTGATTAAAAGGGTTGGCTTTGTCTGAATAATCTTACTTCGTTTTATTGACGACTTAATACTTAAAGTCGTCTTTAAAGTATATTTGAAATGTCCAGCTTCGGGTCCCGAAGAGGATTCAATTTGTGGTTTAGTTTCTTAGTGAGATTTTCGTTATTAAGAGAAACTATTTCAGTTAAGCTTCGGAAAGTATCCATGGCAGCGCCGCCATGACAATGTAAAAGCGAGTATGAAGCTAAAATATGTTTGTGTACTTTATTTGTTCCAACACATAAAATTAACGACATTAAACGCTTATAACGTTTAGGTATGGTAATGCATTCTAATTTATTTTGTCTAATTCACTTAATTTGCGGTTGGTGTGGTACGTTTCCGTGGACTTGTCAGAAATGTACGGCGCAACGAGCTAAATGCATTCCTTAGCTAGGGGCAGGAGTAAACTTATTGTCCCATAAGCTTCACGCGCCTTGTCGCAGCGCGTTGGGTTAGAGGCGTGAGGGACGAAATACATTTTTTTACCGCGCTGCTTCCTACACCGATCGCTTGAAACTTGAACTCGTGAAGACAGGTCACGCAGACACCAGAATTTAGTTATTCATATTTAACCAATTAAACATGTGATTAGAAATCGGAACATCTGCAAGTTCCTATCGCGCGCTCGTTATAATATAATGAGAACGGAGAACTGCCCTTTATATATTATCTATCATTATACGTATAACTGTCACAAAGGGCTATTACAGACGGTCTGCACTCGGATTGCCAGCCAGCTGCAAAACTGCAGTTTGGATGTCGTTTTTGTGCGGTTACCTAACAACATTACCATAACTACGTCGAAACTGCAAACTGTATGTGCAGTGCAGTAAGAAGGAAGATCGCTGTGACACATGACAGATCACGCTTATAGTGATGCGCTCCACAGAAATCTAATCGATTCTTTTCGGAAAAAGAGAAAGTTTATAAAGAAAGTTGAATCGCTTTTTATTTCACTGACCATTTTCTAATATAAAGTAATACTGACATGTTCTGTTGCCTGAGTACCGGAAACAGATTTTTAGCATGTTGTTAAAACCTTAACAAACTTAAAAAGCAAAACAATAACAAATACTTAAACTTGACAAAAACAGAAATAAGGCAAAACTGGATCTACTCTGAAATCAAATCAAATCATTTTTTATTCATAAACATGGGTTTTACAAGGTGTTGTATATAAAATATTTCTAGGTGCTGCCATGATTCACCTTAAAAGGTGAACATCTTATAACATCAGTACAACCAGCGTCTATTGTAGAACTGCCCCTGTTAAAATTTAAATCGCATATTAAAACACCTTTAATGAAAAAAGGATATTATACTATAAATGATTATATAAATGATAAAAATATTTGGAAATAAATACTGCCCTGCTCGCACAGGTACATTTATCTTGTAATGTAAAATATATACTATTTAAAAAGAGGCTGACAATAGTAACCGAGTTTCTTGCGCTACTTCTTCTCGGCGCTTGCCCAAAATTGTCCCGCAGTAGTGGTAGGGAAAAAAATATTGGGACGTGTAAAAGCGCTTAGTTTAAGCCTATTTACAGAAATAAATTGGTTTTAATGGTTTTCATCTTAGTGAAAAAATAATTACAGTTCAAAATTAAAGTGACTTAATATGACATAAACATTATGCTACTAAATCATGTCATCTAAATATGATTTTATATCATATTATTCTTTTTCAGTTAGAAAGGTTTTGAAGCACAACGAAAACACAAACCACTTAAAAGGAAAACGCACTCATACTAGACGACAAAGCACAGGCTTAGACAAGCCGACCGCATCGATTTAGTGTCGATTTTGTGTAGTCAATCCCTATAGGAAAGCGTTCCGTTTTACGCATCAAGTATTTCAGGACATTTTTTGTTCTTTATTTTTAAAATTCGTAAGCAATAATAATGAATTGAATAATCACTAAGATTTCTAGATGCATTGTTTTAAAGATTTTTGGAATAAGCTTCAATTAAATTATAAAATGTTTTTCATAAAATATAAAATCATTTATTCGTTAGTATGGGTGGACCGGAACGTGTAAAGTGTCAGAGCGATCATCTTATCCTGAATAGACTATAGTGTCAACACACCAGCTGATGGTTTGCTGCACAGATGTATGGCTGCAGTGCAGGTTACCAACCAACTTCAATAGAACTGCATCTTAGCTGTTTAGTGCTTACAGACCATGGTCTCAGTTCAATTGCAACTGTAATAGAAATACACAGTACAACCGCACGGTTATGCGGTAGCTGCACAGCTAGCCTGCAGCCAGTGTCCAGTAACTGTACACCGACTGCAAGCGTTTCAATGCATGAAAATACACTTTTGTTTATTTATTACTATAATTATAGGGCCTCTTCCGGGCACTCACACACGTCCTAAATGTCACAGGTCCAGGAGTACAGATTGGTACAGTCTCGATAAAAAAGTACAACTTTCATAAATAACTTAAAATTTTGATTTATTTCAAAACACTACTATACCATAACGGAATACCTAAACGAAAAATTATAAAAACTAATAATTTTACGTAATATTCTCTGCTAAATTCTGCCCATGGTGGACTATAGTTTTTAATAATGTAAGTTTCTTTTGGAAGCGATAAACGACTTAGGTAGTATTGAAAGTACGGCGCAAGCTACAAATCGCACAAAAACGGCAAATTCAATTCAAGTTTATTAATATAACATAATAAATTGTGTTTGAATTCATAGCTTAAAGAACATAATGGCAAAGAAGTCAACTGCGCAATTACAAAACAGTCTTTACTAAATACTCTTCAGACTAGTAGTTCTAAAAGGAAATAGATGGCTATAAGGATATGGAAAGAGCTTTGCTTGGTGTTTCTTTGCGAGACCGGATCAGAAATTAGGAGATTCGTAAACGAACAAAAGTTGCTGACATAGTCCGTGTAACCGCACGTAGAACTGATGGCCGATGGAGCAGATAGGTTCTCGAATAGGGGATTCGTACCGTACCGGCAAGCGTAGGCCATCCACACCCAAAGGGTGTACCGACGACCTGGTAAAGGTTGCAGTAAGCCGTTGGATGCAGACCGCCTCCAACCGAAGTCATTACGGAAGTCGCTATGGAAGCACAGACGTTACTTCTCTTATTATTACGGGCGCCACCCGCCGGCAGCGGTGTAATCGAATTCAAAAACTGCAACGTGCAGCGCGGATTAATCCATTGCTATTATTTTGCCTTACAAAATGTGTTTTTTTATATACTGTATCCCAAAGACGAAGGCAGATTTTACAACTACTTTAGAATGTCAGTTGCTGCTCTATTCATTCCATCCATTTTTACTTAAACTCCTTCAGACGTTAAACGCGACATACGTGCGTGCGTGCTCCTTGACTAAATACACATTAACTGTATGCGTTCAGCGATGGACAGCATGTGTCGACACTGCGTGACTGTAGCTGACCGCGTGAAGTTGAAGTGACGACTGTATGCAGTTATTATCGACTTCACACGACTGCAGCCGACCGTGTGAAGTTGATATCACAACTGAACGAAGTCAAACGTAAAACTGCATGCAGTTGAATATATTGACTGCCTGCAGTTGCTGTGCTGCTGTCCGTCTGATGTCAGCCTAAGATGCGCAAAGCGATCCCCAATCTTTGACCCAACGCTAAACATACGTACCGCTAGCTTTACGCCCTTGCTACAATGAAATGAAATGATAAATCGCTACAACAATTTTTTTTATATTTTTTTATATTGGACAACATTTCATACATTGCTCTGATCCTATGTTAAGTAGGTAAAGCGCTTGTGTTATAGAAATCAGAAACGACGACGGTACCACAACACCCAGACCCGAGGCAATATATAAAACACTCGTTTTCTACAATGACTATAGCATGTGGCGGTGGGCTTGGTTGTTCGCGCAAAGACGTGATGACGATGGTACGTGTACTTGCGTAGGTGTTCCGCGCGTGCACGCCCCCGGACGCGATCTCGCTGGTGTCGCGCCTGCTGGAGTACACGCCGGGCGCGCGCCTGTCGCCGCTGCAGGCGTGCGCGCACAGCTTCTTCGACGAGCTGCGCGAGCCCGCCGCCCGTCTGCCCAATGGGCGCTCGCTACCGCCGCTCTTCAACTTCACGGAGTACGAGCTCAGGTGAGTGGAGATGGTGATACGATGTGATACGATACGAGTTTCAGAAAATATTGAACAGAACTTGTGATTGTTTATTTTAATTTTTGATGCAATTTTTGAAAATTTATAAACTGTAAGTGTCGCGCAATTCCAATTGGATCTTATACGAGTAGCACAGAAAAGTTATAGCATTCAGAAGCCTGCCTTTTTTAAAGCTTGACTGATTACTAGACCCCACCTACAGACCGAAAAGGGGTGGTCAAGTTTTCGTTGCAAATCATCAATTGGACATAATACGATGTAACCGCATCCCGTCCCTTTGCAGCATCCAGCCGTCGCTGAACGACTTCCTAAAGCCGCGCGCCACCGCCGCGCCCGCCGCCGACGCGGCCGGCGCCTCCGCGGCTGCCGCGCAGCCCGACCACGCGCACACGCCTACAGGTACACTCATAAGCATTAAACTACGGTCTAATATACTGGATGACATTTTTTACCATCAGGAAAAAAAAAACTGTGTATTCTGCACCTTAAACTATGTGATATTATGTGAGTGTTTTTATAAAATACAACTTGATTTTATAAATTTTGGAATGTCCAAAAAATGCATAAACATAGAATACATCAGTGAATATGCGTTTAAGTTTTGGTCGGTTTCATATTTTTATTATTATTTACCAATATTCCTTTTTTTTAATGTTCAGTTAATCAAAATTAACTTAAAATTAGATGGTTATGAGGATAAATAGTTGATAAAAATAAAATAAGAAATTAACCTTTTTTTTGAATTATTATGTTATCATCACCTATATCATTTACCTATCTCACACGTTTATTTTCTTGACGGTAAAAAAGTCATCCAGTAGATAGCACAAGCGGCGCAGCGTGGGACGTCCACCCACAAGGTGGACAGACGACCTGGTAAAGGTTGCAGGAAGCCGCTGGATGCAGGCCACTTCCGACCGGCCGATCTGCAAGTCACTTGGGGAGGCCTATGTTCAGCAGTGGACGTCCTGTGGCTGAAATGATTATGATAATATAGATCACCTATCTATCTATGTTCTCTTCGAAAATTACGCGCTTATTTTGCGTCTAGAAAGAGCTTTTTACGCACGTTAGCGTAAAATTTTGGCGCTCTATTTCTCCATAATCTCGATTCCGATGTTGACCTAAAAAGCTGTTGGATTGATGAACACATTCGCCCAATTAAATTTGGCTACTATCAAAAACCATATGTTACGTTTGACAGAGGAATTTTTCTTGTCATTTTTTTTTTTCGTTACCATCAAAAGTTTAAATTGATCTTACTCCACTTTATTACTGTTTTTCTAAAAAAATATCTGTCAACATTTTAGACAAGCCTGATAAGTTTTTATGCATAACAAGTCTTGTTCCAATATCTTTGACATGTAGAATGTCAGTGAAATAAGTTTTTATGCATAACAAGTCTTGTTCCAATATCTTTGACATGTAGAATGTCAGTGAAATAAGTTTTTATGCATAACAAGTCTTGTTCCAATATCTTTGACATGTAGAATGTCAGTGAAATAAGTTTTTATGCATAACAAGTCTTGTTCCAAAATCTTTGACTTGTAGAATGTCAGTGAAATAAGCGTTGTTTTTTTGTGCAGGCGAGAACGCGGCCGCGAGCGGGCCCAGCGGAGGCTCGCCGGGCGCGTCGTAGAGCGCGTGGCCCCGGTCCCGGCCCCGCGGCCCCCTGCGGCCCCGCCGGCCCCACCGGCCCCGCGGGACCCGCCCCGCCTCACCTCCCGGCTCCGATCGAGAGTCCATCGTATGCTATTTAGTGATAGTCCTTTTTCGTGTTGGCCATCGGGTAAAATTAAATGCATAATAGGTGTTTTCGGCGAGTAATCGTGTGATAATGTAGTGTAATCGTCGATGCTTCAGCCGTCGTAGTCGGCGAACGGTAAATCCGCCGTAGTCTCTGAACCGTCGCGATGTGATCACTTTGTACTTTTGTAAGCTCAAATTCGTCTCTTTATGTACATACCTTAAAATGTTGAGTTTGAAGTGACGCTCGTTCGATAGACGACAGATTATTGTCCGGTTAAATTGTTTTGTTTCGTTTTCGGGTGTAATTCGAGGTCTGCGACGACGAAATGTTCCGCTTTAGCCGTAGACCGATCCGCTCCTGCGATGACAGCGCGCGAGAGACAGTCACATGTTTGTATCACTAGAATCACCTATTGAGAGATAGCCGCATGATACTTAGTGAGGAGCGTAACCTTGCTTGGGCCATGTAATCAGTAGGAAAGACATATTCAGTAGTGCATTAGCGTATTTATTGTTGGAACGTATCACTAACTCAGAAACTTGTACGAAGCGTATGCCTAGTGTTATTTCAACGATAAAACTTAGCATGGAACATTTTTTGCATTCATAGAGAGCATACTTGTAAATTTTTATAACTAGTATAAACTGATCTCTCAAGATAATTTATAATATTAACGATATCTCAGAATACTATGTATAAACAATTCAGAGGATATAAATTTTAGATTACTACAATATAGATTATGTATTTTGTTTTCGGCAACTTGTATGTTATAAACATTTTGATTGCGGTGTACTTTATTTTATCCAGTGCTGGGTAAACGTAATGTATTTAATAGCACTGTCTGTGTCCTAATGTAACGACATAGTTTTTCGATAATATTGTATTCTATATTCAATAAATGATATTTCTATAATATAAAATTTGTCATTGAGAACACTATGGTTATTAGTAGTCATCTATGGAGAGAATGTTAAAATAATGCTATAAATTTCATTGTCATAGTTTTTAAGTAATTCGAGTAATTTTCATTTTGCACTTCTATTTGGCATACAGTTACAAATTAGGCAAAATTTAAAGTATAGACTAACGAATCTTTTATTCATGGTGTAGAAGTAGCCTAATCACATAACTTTCTCGGTGTGATGTCCATTACCTTTTGCACCACCTTTAGTATGGATTTTAAGTAAAGGAAGGCAGCTGTAATGTTCACTGAGCAGGGCAGTCTCGTAGTGCTTCTAATTCCATTATGAGCTAATAATCATTTTAATGGAATACGTCTCCTTCTTATGTCATGACAATGTATTTGTAGTTCATTGACAAAGTGGAATTATAAGAGAAGTTTACATTGAGACGCCCCGAAAGGCTGTTTCTCATTTGGACCAAGTCATGGTTAACATGTCTGGCTTCATATGACTTTAGCTTGGATGAGATAACTTTGACTAGCAGCAATATCCTGCCTTTTATAATCATAACGCTATTACGCTAAATGATCATTTTTCGTATTTTTAATATTTCTTTTGATACTAGCATGCTTAGCGGGTTAGAATCCTGTATGTTCTTTATGCTGGGACCTTCGAAATTTTAAACACATAATTAATTATGTATTACTTTATGTACCTATGTACTATTATAATTACGTATAAATTATTGTATCTTAAGAGATGCGCTCGGCGCACCGTTTTCAAATCACATAGTGGAGCTTAGATGTGGTCGTTAAGGCTATTGATTTGCCGACACCTTTTATAATTCGTGTAAATATAATTATTATATAATTATCTGTACGGTATGAGTTGAGTGACGCGTCCGGCAGCCGGCGCGGCCCGGCCCGCTGCGGACTCGATAAGGGACACGGTAGTTTAGATATGCATATTTTTATTAAGTCTATCTAATATGAATTTTGTAATCGACGTTGCTTCTTAAGACCCTCTGTGTAAAAAAATATAAGACATACTAGTGACCTGAATGTTTGAAGCGATGTTACTGAACGTCTCTATCCCACTGAATTCTCACTTTCACGATTTACGTGCACGTTTACTACATGAGAATTTCCCATATAAAAATAAATACATAGTTCGAAATGGGGTTATGACATACAAATTATTTAAAAGTAAAAGTTTTCTTATTACTATTACTGTAATATTAAATTTAATAGTGAGTGAAATTTGTATTTGTTTTAATATTTGTTTTACTGAATTTGAATACATCGTAACACCCATATCGTTGTTAGTTATGAATGAAAATAACATTATAAAAGTAAATATTAAATGAATAGTAATCGTGTTTTTATTTATTAATAGTAAGCCCCCAGGTATTCGTAGTTTTATAGAATAGTGTGATATTACTTTATCTTGACTCATCTATCACGTCACGTCTAAAGCTAATTACCTAAACAAAATGCTAGTTACAGTTTCTTTTTTCATTTTATATCGCATTACTTGAATCTTTAATGTCATTTAAACTGAACTAGGTTCTCTATTTTTCCATCAAATTAATTTGTGGTGAATCGGTAATGCAAATTGAAGACCTAAAAATGTAATCCTACTTATATAGTAGATATAAGTTTGTGTGTTAGTTACCTTATCTGGCTTTGAATGACATGCTCATGTGATTTATACTTACAGGCTAAATGCTACGGTCGCGGGTTCGACTCTCGTGGATGGGTGCAGTTTCATATGTGATTGATGTTGGTGATGATTAATGTCTGTAAAACGTAGTAATAATGAGCGTATTGTCTCTTTGGTAGTAATATAGTAAGAGTCTGCAACCAGCAAGGCAGGGCACGACTAACAACCTGCACGTTTCCCTATGATTTTAATATCATCATTATGTAAAATCCTTAGACTAATTTTCTAAGATGCTAAGTTTGATCAACACCAAACTGCACATTTGACCTGCATACTATTAATTAGTACCTACCAAATAGGTAGGTACCTGTAAAGAAAATTTTCGTAATTATTGAGTAAAGTTAATCGTAAGAGAAAACCGAAACCAATGTGGAATTAGAGCCACTCACACAACCTTAAATCTAGATTAAGGCTAAACCTGAAGATAATATAACTTCGCTTTCTGATATCTGTCGAGTATCGAGCCCAAATAGCTAAGGCTTTTAGATTAAATGAATTTGTAGTCGAACAAGAAATACAGGAGATCACCGTCTGTAGTTTTACAACAGAATATATTGCCGTAGCGAGCGATGGCCTTAGCGTTGCGATTTAATATGTTTGGTCCTTATTTAATTTACTATCTTCTCACCCACCCGACATCAAGTCACCCGACTTGCATTAGGGCCGATTTTTAAACGCCAGATAACTTTTATCCGACGAATAAAATTGATAATTTGACATACTTTCTATACGAAAACTGTCAACATGTCAACCTTAGGTTGCCCGTCGACGTCAGAATTTTTGTAGGACCGATAGTCTGGTCGATTTTTCCTACTATGAGTTTTCTGACCATTTTGTAGGACGTTTGGTGCATGGTGCAACACCATTGCAATCAGTACGTTCTATTTTTGTTTTCCTACAAAAACTCGGTCACCGACTATCGGGCGTGGGTGACAGCCTTATTCGTCGTATAAAAGAAATTTCAATTTTATTCAAGAGAAGTAATTTTTCTTTCGATTTGAAAGTTGGTCCCACAGTCTATGGTATGGGCCATAGAAATAGTTGCAATATTTATTTTAATACTATCTAATTGGGAAGACCAAGGTTTACACGTTTTCAATAGGCATACAAAAATAACATTAATAAAACCACTTACAAGTCCACATATCTGTGTGCTGCTATATTATGTAGGTGCTATATCTAGAGCAGATTTAAGCTGCAGAAACCTTGTAGGAACTCTATGAACGTGTCTTCTGTAAAAACACTTAGCTATCTGTCTGGCTTACTAAAACCAAATCGTACACATTAATGCACAAAAGGAAAAAATAACTGTGCGACGCATTTCGAATTGCGCACTGTCAGCGCGAATACACCCAAATATAACAGTGAAAAATATTACACAATATAGTTTTTTTAGGTATACCTCCTACCTACTGAATTTATATGGATTCGTGTTAATAGTGCTTTTACAAGGGGTTAGTGTTTTAGTTTGGCACGTGCCTGATTCACATACAATGTCGAAAACCATGACAAAATAAAGGATGTTCAAAAAAATTAGAGGGTTAATTTTGTTTAAATTGGACAGTAGTCTTATGAATTTCAATTCATCAAATTTCAATGAATGCTTTAAGATCTAGTGCCATGCACGAAACAACCGCCTCGAGCAATCGCTCGCGCATAAATCGATCGAAAAGCATTGGGAATTGCCATTTTTATTAAAGCCGGGTCCAGATGGGCGTCACGTGTAATGTAATTGAAACAATGTAACTGATGTCAGGCTCATAGTGCCGTTCTAACATAAAATTCGCTTTACCTTACATTCTACATTACATGATACGTTACGGCGCCGGTCTGGCTGGACCCGGCCTAGAGTAAGCAAAGAGATTGAATTGTATTTTGGCTGTCAGCACTACTGACCGAGAGCATTCGTTTCACGAAGGAGAGTACCTATTGCTCACATCGCAAACCGTCAAGCACGTTCTTTGGAAAACTAAATGTTTGGTGTGTACTTACTTACCTTCTGGCAAAAGAATCGCTGGCGCAACGAACGAATGTTTCTAGTAAGTAAGTACTACAACACGATTAGGCGTCTCGGTCGAGCAAAATTATCATGATTGGTGGACGAACATCGCCAGTCAGTGGTCCCGTCATTATCACTCCTTAGACCGCACTACCTGCTAGTAGTAATAGTAGCGTCACATATTATAGCGCCATTTATAAATCTGTGCGCTTGGCTAGAGTTACCATAGAATACATGGGAGTTACAGTGAGACGCTAAGAGAAAAGGATCGTACGAACATTTTATCGGACCAGCCGAAAAGAAAAATAAAGAAAAACGTAGACCAGTAGGTATTTGTGTGGGGCAGACAAGGAATTTATATGAGCTTGATATTTACATCCATGGTGAGGGTGGGATGAAATTACAGGAGTCTCAACGCAAGTCGCAACTTCGCAGGGCAGCGCCACAGTGTACAATAGCTTTTTTTTTGTTTTATTGGTTTAACTCGCCCACCAGTCTCACAAGCAATATCACACTAAGCTACAATAAACCTACACCTATTCTTGCCATTGTTTTCAGATATTCCACGTGGCTGTATGGATTTGCACCATTGCCTTACCATCGCACATAAAAAAAAGTTGTCAAAATACTATTGTGTCCACGGATTAATATCAAAAAAAATATGTTCGATTTGTCACACACGTAAATTATTATTTTGGTTTTTCTTTATTTTAAAAGCAAAATACATAACATGTATTTTAGAATTATGGACAACGAAATTCTGTAACAAAGCTAGAAGTTTTGGTCGCGCCTTCTTTCTTGTGTCTGTAATAAGATTCATTTGTAGGTATAGCAACAAAAAATGTAAAAATCATTTTTAGATTTTCCTCATTAGAAGCAAACCAGTGCTTGTAATCCACTGCAATCATGCACGAAGCATATGAAGTGTCTCATCTGCTTAATGTGACGGTACAGATTGAGGCTATTGCTGCATACGGTAAGGCTACCATGTCATTATCTAAAATGGGTGTTAGTCAATATTATGTATTTTTAAACTGTTATAGCTGCGTGCGACTTAGTTCGCATTTTCTACAATTCAATACGGAAACCTTCCCTGGCGTGCAAGTCACTAAAGTTTCAGTACATTTAGCTTACTTTATTTTCTTGAGGTTTGAATTAATAAAAATGAAATATTAATTTTAAAAATATCTCATGCTCTAAATCAACTTCTAATCTACGTTTTTTTGAATTTGTATATATATCTAAATTGTTGTTTAATGAGTAAATAAGTCAAAGAATTACATTAATTTAAATCTCAACAATTTGTTTACAGATGGAAATCTGTTGTTGGGTACTCGGCAAGGTCATCTACTGATGTACTCATTATCTTCAAACAATGGCAATCAAAAATATGATTTACAGCTGTTAAGGTACTGCAAAAATTTTAGCAAAAAACCAATACAGCAAATAGATGTGATACCTGGTAATTATTATTATAAAGCTATCTGTTTATGTGAATATAGCTGATTTTATGTTTAGAACAGCCTTGTACATGCGTAATTTAAGGGATTAGGTATATTATTCAGTTAATACTTGAGTGGATGCATGTGACCATGTAGTCATTTCATTTCATTTATTGTCCCTTGATTTTGTGTGGCTAAAGAGTAAGAAAGTTTTTATTATAATTCTATGAAACAGAAATGACATTATGTTTAGTTAAGCTGGGCTGTTTCTATCTCTTTTGATGAAAATAAAAGAAATGACAATTATTAAAGTTAAATCCAATCTAGTAAAGAGGGTACCCTTTTTTGTTTTTGCAGAAGACAATTTACTTCTGTGCTTAACAGACAATGTTCTGGCAACATATGATATAAATGGTGTAAATTTTCCTATTGTGAAAACATTTCCACAAACCAAGGGTGCATCATTGTTTGCCTTAGATAATAAGGTAAGTTTTATTTAAAAAAACAAAATTAATATTTAAAAAAATAATTTGACACAATTGTGCTTAATAATGCATTTTCAGTCTACAGTGTCTATGACTGGAGAGTCAAATTCTATAGTTCATCTATGTGTGGCAGTTAGAAGAAAACTTCAATTATATTATGGAAAAAATGGTGAATTCAAACAACATTTATTTGAGTTTACAATACCCGATGTACCAAAAGTGATGGCTTGGGGTCAGCAGTATCTGTGTGTGGGATTTAAAGCTGAATACACTTTATATGATGTAAGTCCATATAAGTTACTGTTACAATAATGATTTACTTTAAACATTGTCAAATGTAAAAAACAATACAGACATCTGGCTTTTACATAATATTTTATTTAGTTATATCTGATTTTATTGTAACTTGTTTCAAATACTATATTAATTTTATACAACTTATAATTTCAGCTCTCTTCAGGTAAACCAAAAGAGCTTTTCCCAACAAGTAGTTCTAAGTCCCTTGAGCCTACAATAGCTAAGTATACTGACACATCATTCCTCCTGGGCCGTGACCAGGCATCTGTGTTGGTTGAAGAAGCCGAGGAAATTGAAATAAAGAAGACTATAAGGTGGTCTGAAGCACCTATTGGTGTTGGTAAGATTGTAATTGATATACTTATTACCCTATTTGTTTATACTATTACTTTTCAATCCTACAGTTTATCATTAACTAATATTTCAGTTTGGGACGAGCCATTTATTTTAGGATTAGTTCAAGATGAAATTAAGGTGCAGACTGTAGAACCGCCATTATTTATACAAACTTTACCTGAACTAAAAAAAGCAAGACTGATGTATAGGTATGTGTAATATAAATATATTTCTGATTAATAAATTGTGTGCATGCATATAAATAAATAGGAGAGTCCTTAGAGGTACGACATTTATTGCTAAGCTAATTGAGGCATATAATATCGCCATCCAAAATAATACATAAGTCGCGTCGTCATCAAGTTTTTTGATCAGAAATCCGTCATTTAAGCCATAAAAATCTAACTTCTTATAATGGCCTAAATTAAAACTGAACAACATAATTTGTAAACATCCGGTTACCAACAACTCGAATTTGGCGTTGCAGTGGTGAGGAGACCGAATTCTGTTAATGATACGCCATACCCATAAACATGGTGTATCATATTGTTATATTCTTCAAACTGATGACTTCTAGAAATCTTATTGGCCATTTTAACACTATCATCAGGTGAACTTATGTTACACATTATTTCATAATTGACGACCGTCTGGTGTAGTGGTTCCGGATCCGCTCCGGATTACAAAGCCTGGCGGTTGTGGGTTCGAGTCCCGCGAGGGGCAAATGTTTGTGTGATGAGCATAAGCATTTGTACTTAAGTCATGGATGTTTATAAACGTATATAACTATGTTTATCTGTTATCTAGTGGTCATAGTTCAAGCTATACTTAGTTTGGGGCTAGCTAATTGGTGAGATTGTAGAAACAATTTATTTATAAAAATTATTTGTTTTCAGATGCAAGCGTGGTTTGATATTTGTGTCATCCGTGGGTCAGGTGTGGTGCCTCAGCGCGGTGGACGTCAACAAACAAAGAGAACAGCTCCTGAAGGACAAACAGTTTCAAATAGCAATTGATTTAACTGTAAGAGATTTTTTTATTTTGTTATTTTTCCTAAATTCTTCCTCTCTTTCGATATTGGGCATAAAATCAAATCCTATCTATACAATCCATAACAATGGTGTTATATTTTTAAACACTTATTTTCACATTATCTATACAGTGTGTCCGGGTTTAGACCGGCGATTATTTACGGGCTTACAATTCGTCAAGGTTCATTGAACAAAAATCCTCCATATAGGGCTTAACTCTCCTCTTGAAATGGCAGCCATTAAAATCTCTAAGAATTGTTTTGCTGTAGTATTAATTACGGAAAAAGATTCATTTCAGAGGTAATGATGTCGCCCATCAAGTAAAATAAAGATCAATTAAAGAAACATTAAAAAAGATAGACACATGTTGAACACCTGTTTACAGATAAATCACCCAATTTAAAATGTTTGTTAGTTATATGTCTCGAATGTCAGATGTGTCAACATTTCAAATTGGTTGATTAATTTTAGACAAGTGTTTAACGCTAGTCTATCTTTTTTGTAGAAAGGCCATAACTGTCGTTGAGAAAAAAATAGAAAACAGAAATTTTGCTGAAAATTTCTCTAAATTTACCAGTTTTTTAAACAACTCTTTTTAATCGTACTCCTTACAAAAACTAGCCCCATAAATTTATGTTTATTTTATATCATAATATAAAATGTATCACATATGATTCATTTTGAGATTATCTACAAAACGATACCAAAATAAATATGTTGGGTGTCATATTTCAGGAGCTACTGTAATTTGAATATGACAGTATGAAAACAGGTCATATGTAATTTATCCAAAAGAAAAACGATAAAATGTGTTGTGTTGTACTGTCGCCATTGGAATAATTTCAGCTTTTAAAATTCGTTGGATTAGTTAAGTCTTAGAAGGTAAAAGGATAGTGATCAAGAGGATGATAGATCAATCTCCAATTCTCCATCATCAGTATAATAAATAATGCTAGAAGCGGGGAGACAATACCCCAAATATGCAGTCAGCATCTGTCTGGCTGTCTAACGAGCTTTATCAAATCTTAAAAAGCCCAAATGACTGATCAAATCATATAACAAGCAATGAATCTAAAATTATTATTTTGCTTACCAAAAATAATTTCTTTAGCAATATTTTGCCAAAGTTCGGAAATTTAGATTTCCAAATGCCTCTGTCTATAAAACACCAGGGAACGAGGAAATTGTTAACAAATAATGTACAAACAGAGGCATTGACTTGACACGGTAATAGATATAATTTATATAATTTTCCTTAGTATGAACTGTGAAGTCAACAACCACCATCCATGTTGTTGTAGTAAATGCAATGGGTTTTGTGTTATAAGTGTAGTGAATTAAAGTGTCTGAAAATAATTTATTTGTGTGTTTACGTGTTTACAGAGTGAAACTGTTCTTTAATAGTATATAGTGAAACTTCTTGTTACACTATTAATTTGTTAGACATTGTGAAACTCTTTACTGCAAGCCACACAACTAAATAAAAACATAAGTGTATTATATTTAAAAAATTAATAAATTATAAAAGTTTATCACCAATTTGCATTCAAATTAAACAAATTTTGATACAATTTAACAGTGCTTGCTATTTTTAGGAAGTTAAATGTAGTTTGAGGTACTAAGTAGGTACTTTTAGTTCGAGTAGTAGCAATATTTATGACACACTGTATGGTATTTATTTATTGATTATCGTTAGATTCGTCAGTGGTTCTCGCGCAGTGCAGATAACGGTGGTTCATTCGTTTTTTAGTTAAATATCTAATTATCCTTAAAATGTACCAAAGCCGGATAAAAAAAAGACACGCGAAGATTATCGTTTTGTTGAATGTAAGTTACAAGATTAAAAACATAAATATTAATATTGTGTGGAGTGCAGTAAAAAGTATTCTTAACAGTAATTACTAGAATTTCTATTTTTATCTAATATTATAGTAATTAACATTTACTTTACCCACATGTTATTTATAAATTGTACCGTGTTTTCTAAAATACTAAAATTATCATAGTCAGTAATAGTATTTAAAAAATGCCTCTTATTGTAAAAAATCTTAAGGGTACTATGTCTCTATTACTCCAGGTAATTTTTCTTTTTAAAATTAATTTATATTAAACTATAAATGTAATTATTATATTGATATAATAATAATTATTACATGTTAATGTTTTCCTTTGTATCAACCATTTCGACCATTTACCAGTAAGCGCCTCTAATCACATTTTTTTTTATTTAAATCTTTAATGCACTAACTTATTAGAAGTGTACATAAGGTGGATGGAAACATTATCTGCCTGTCAACCTATATCTCATGCAGAAAGTTTGCAAAAAGCTTATTAATTAAACTGAATTATTTATAGGTTTGCGAATTTTCTGCGTTCTATGAATATTTCTTCAGATATTGTTCTGTATAAATTTATAAAAATACAATCGCCATTGTGATTATTATAGGAGCTTACTTAGTTTTTGGTTTATTAAATGAAACTCAATAAAAGCATTTCTTTTTACCCTTTAACAAATTGTTTAGCGACACTGCAGATATACTTAATAGCTATGTTTAAGTCTAAGTTTTGACCTTATTTTTACAGAAATTATCTGAATGCTCTGAAGAAGAGAAGAAGAAATCGATCCAGTCCATCCAATGGCTTTACGCGTACGATTTGTTCGACGACTGTCTGTATTCCCAATCCATGAAGGAGTTCATCAAACTAAACACGGACCCCGCCGAGGTTATTCAACTTTTCCCCGAATTGGACGGCAAGGAATGTGAGGGTTCGAAAACCAAGAAGCTCAAAGGGAGGGATTTGGAAAATGCTCTGAATGCGTTAATAGAGTATTTAGTTGAGGTGCGGTCAACGATTGGAAAATCTAAACCAACAGATCAATCGGCCGAACCAGGGCCGAGCCAAGAACAAGGCAGTCAGAGAAATGTTACGCAGCAGTTGGAGTTGATCGATACGACGTTGCTTAAGTGCTATTTACAGGTACGGATTACCACTTGATTTTCTGTTGTGAGAAAAAAAAATCTCTTTTTTTTACAAATATTAGTCAAGTAATCTTTTTTGTGTGATTTTCATTAATAGAAAAAACGTAAATCTTTGACTTTTTGAACGGCAGGGAAAATTAAGGCGTAGTTTAATTAATATCTTGCTTTTTTTGGATGTTTGGAAATAAATGAAATGGTCATATCCTTTCCCAATCTAGTTGAAGCTTTTTCCAGTCTAAAATCAGTTAGGTGGTTTTGCCATGACACGACAGGCACACCAAGTTACTTTTGCGTTCACAATAATGTCATTAGTATGGATGAATTTTTAGACCAATGATGCTTTTATCGCGCCCCTCCTTCGCCTCAACAACTGCCGACTGGAAGAAGCCGAGAAGACGTTACTTCAACACGGCAAACACAGCGAGTTGATCATTTTGTATCAAACCAAGGGACAGCACACCAAAGCCCTACAGCTGCTTAGGGAGCAAGCAAAGCAGCCAGACTCTAGTCTCAAGGGGTACACGAGAACTAAGAATTATTTGCAAAACCTAGGTATGTGTATTGTAGCTGTTGCGGAACTTCTTTCGCGTTGTCATCAATTTGGTGCAGATATATCGCGATTGCAATTGCTGATTGGCGTCGTTGGTTTTTCCGAAGCATGTCAAAAGTAACGTCCATTTGAGCAAACTGGTGTCGCTGTTTCACAACTTTGATAAGAACCATATTAAATTTTAATCAGCTTATCAGCCCACTTGCCAATTAGTGATGAATATTAAATAAAACAACATTATGTTAAAATAGAAGAACTAAGCCACTGGTTTACTTACACACAATAGTTGAATTTCACAAAACCTTTTCGTTGGAGGGGAAATTTTTGCTGAAATACCAAAAAGAGAGGGTTATTATAAGTTTAACGTGTCTGTTTGTGTATCTGTCTGTGGTATCGTAGCTACCAAACCGATGAACCGATTTCCGTTTTTTTGTGTCATAGATAATTTTATTCTGAGTGTTCTTAGTCATGCTTCATGAAAATCTGTTTGTTTGAAGATCATCAGCTCTTTTTCTATAAAACCAACATCGGAATCACAAAAAAACCACTTCTTCATACTAATTCGCGATTAATTAGCTAACAATTTGTATAGAGAAGTGCAAAAAATATGTGTATCGGTCAGATTAAAATAGATGTTATTTTTGAGCACCAGCATCGAAGGTTTTGCGTTGTTTTCAAATCACCGTTTCTGCCAAAATGCAACTCATTTCGTTTCCACAGGTGTTGAACACATAAATCTAATATTCAAATTTTCCGATTGGATCTTGAAAGAGCATCCAGAAGAGGGCTTGAAGATATTTACCGAAGATAAAGTGGAAGTAGAGAATCTTCCGCGTCCTAAAATACTTGATTTCCTATTGAGAGAACACGATAACCTAGTAATACCTTATTTGGAACATCTGATACATACATGGAATGACAACAATCCATTGTTTCACGATGCCCTGATCAGTATGTACAGAGATAAAGTAACTACTAAGAAAGGAGATATAACAGAAGAGGAGTTTCAACATACGAAAGCAAAATTGGTGGCGTTCCTGGAGAAATCGCCCCATTACACACCTGAGAGGGTAATATTACATTTTCCTACCGATAGCCTATTTGAAGAGCGGGCTGTCATTTTGGGCAGACTTGGGCGGCATGAGCAAGCGCTTGCCATATACGTACAGATATTAGGTAAGTTGCGGTGATTAGGAAATTAATTACCCAGTCAATTTGTCAGCCACATATCCATATTCGGAAATAAACAGAACTTGACATTATGATTAAACATACCTAATTTCAGGCGATGTCGATCGAGCTATTCGATATTGCGAAAATGTCTGTGACACAATCAAAGACAAAAATCAGGATGTGTACGTGATACTGATGCGTATACTCATGAACCCTGAGAAGAGTACGGCCCTGAGCGGGCCCTTGGCGGACGTTCCGCGACACCCGAAGACTGCCGTCCCTGACCTGGAGACTGCCCTGGCGATATTGGAGAAGCACGCTGATAAAATCTCACCGTTAAAGGTAATATTCATTCATGGTCATAGAAACTCTGAATGTAGTACTCCTCATGTAGCTCCGCAGCGGTCCGTGTATTTCATTTGGCTATGGCCTGTGCCAACTAAAAAACAAGCAGGCTAGGGCTCATGTTGAGCGAGTTCCTTTTACTCTGGATAAAACTGTCAGACAGGCACTACTTAAGGATGCAATGTGCTATTTTTACCCGACTACGGCGAGGTTAAAAGGAAGGGTAATGATTTTGGCAATCTATGTATGTATGTTCTACCGTAGCGCCTAAACTACTGAACCAATTTTAATGAATGAAGTGTCAAAATATTCGTTATAATAGTCCAGGTGACATAGGCTATATGTATAAATAAATTTTATATGACGAAATTTAAACCTCAGATTCTAAAAAAATAAAACAGATAATCACCACTGTGTTTGGTATAAAAAAAGGTCTTGGCGACATTTACATTACAAACATTACGACCGTAAACGGCAACGACATTACAAATTTCTTTATATCATATTGTTTAAGTAAAAATATGTCTTTAAAATGGTTTATAAACTTTTTAACGTAGTAGTTGGGTTTTAGCTTTTTCAAACTTATACATATTATTGTTGCTTTCTGTTTGTATGGTTTTGATTTCAGTCATTTCCAAAGCGTGTGTTTTTTGCTGCTGTGTTTATCATCATCACTATTATAATCGATTCATGACTTCTCTCAATTTAAGCCTGATTCTAGGCTATTCTTTTCTATTTACTAGCAGCAGCTTTGCGCATATCATCGCTCACCTTGTCGGAGGGTGTTTCGTCTCCGCCACGATGTATGTGTTGTACAGACGACTGCAAATCATGGCATCCAAAATTGTTAAATTTCTTAAATCGATTTTCAGCTTAATTTTCAAGCAATAGAGTTTATTATTCATTGGGGCAATTTGACAGTTTGTGGTAACTTGATGAGCTGTTGACTGTAATAACGTATATTTGAAATATGTATTTGCCCCCGTTTATATTCTATTAATTGGACAGGCCCTGTCAGTGCTGCCAGACGGCGTCCCGCTGAGCCGGCTGAAGCACTTCCTGGAGAGCGCGCTGGACGGGCAGCTCACGCTCAAGCGCCGCTCGCAGCTGCTCAAGGGCCTGCTGTACGCGGAGCACATGCAGGTACATGACACATACACAGGCCCTGTCAGTGCTGCCAGGCGGCGTCCCGCTGAGCCGGCTGAAGCATTTCCTGGAGAGCGCGCTGGACGGGCAGCTCACGCTCAAGCGCCGCTCGCAGCTGCTCAAGGGCCTGCTGTACGCGGAGCACATGCAGGTACATGACACATACACAGGCCCTGTCAGTGCTGCCAGGCGGCGTCCCGCTGAGCCGGCTGAAGCATTTCCTGGAGAGCGCGCTGGACGGGCAGCTCACGCTCAAGCGCCGCTCGCAGCTGCTCAAGGGCCTGCTGTACGCGGAGCACATGCAGGTACATGACACATACACAGGCCCTGTCAGTGCTGCCAGGCGGCGTCCCGCTGAGCCGGCTGAAGCATTTCCTGGAGAGCGCGCTGGACGGGCAGCTCACGCTCAAGCGCCGCTCGCAGCTGCTCAAGGGCCTGCTGTACGCGGAGCACATGCAGGTACATGACACATACACAGGCCCTGTCAGTGCTGCCAGGCGGCGTCCCGCTGAGCCGGCTGAAGCATTTCCTGGAGAGCGCGCTGAACGGGCAGCTCACGCTCAAGCGCCGCTCGCAGCTGCTCAAGGGCCTGCTGTACGCGGAGCACATGCAGGTACATGACACATACACAGGCCCTGTCAGTGCTGCCAGGCGGCGTCCCGCTGAGCCGGCTGAAGCACTTCCTGGAGAGCGCGCTGGACGGGCAGCTCACGCTCAAGCGCCGCTCGCAGCTGCTCAAGGGCCTGCTGTACGCGGAGCACATGCAGGTACATGACACATACACAGGCCCTGTCAGTGCTGCCAGGCGGCGTCCCGCTGAGCCGGCTGAAGCATTTCCTGGAGAGCGCGCTGGACGGGCAGCTCACGCTCAAGCGCCGCTCGCAGCTGCTCAAGGGCCTGCTGTACGCGGAGCACATGCAGGTACATGACACATACACAGGCCCTGTCAGTGCTGCCAGGCGGCGTCCCGCTGAGCCGGCTGAAGCATTTCCTGGAGAGCGCGCTGGACGGGCAGCTCACGCTCAAGCGCCGCTCGCAGCTGCTCAAGGGCCTGCTGTACGCGGAGCACATGCAGGTACATGACACATACACAGGCCCTGTCAGTGCTGCCAGGCGGCGTCCCGCTGAGCCGGCTGAAGCATTTCCTGGAGAGCGCGCTGGACGGGCAGCTCACGCTCAAGCGCCGCTCGCAGCTGCTCAAGGGCCTGCTGTACGCGGAGCACATGCAGGTACATGACACATACACAGGCCCTGTCAGTGCTGCCAGGCGGCGTCCCGCTGAGCCGGCTGAAGCATTTCCTGGAGAGCGCGCTGGACGGGCAGCTCACGCTCAAGCGCCGCTCGCAGCTGCTCAAGGGCCTGCTGTACGCGGAGCACATGCAGGTACATGACACATACACAGGCCCTGTCAGTGCTGCCAGGCGGCGTCCCGCTGAGCCGGCTGAAGCATTTCCTGGAGAGCGCGCTGGACGGGCAGCTCACGCTCAAGCGCCGCTCGCAGCTGCTCAAGGGCCTGCTGTACGCGGAGCACATGCAGGTACATGACACATACACAGGCCCTGTCAGTGCTGCCAGGCGGCGTCCCGCTGAGCCGGCTGAAGCATTTCCTGGAGAGCGCGCTGGACGGGCAGCTCACGCTCAAGCGCCGCTCGCAGCTGCTCAAGGGCCTGCTGTACGCGGAGCACATGCAGGTACATGACACATACACAGGCCCTGTCAGTGCTGCCAGGCGGCGTCCCGCTGAGCCGGCTGAAGCATTTCCTGGAGAGCGCGCTGGACGGGCAGCTCACGCTCAAGCGCCGCTCGCAGCTGCTCAAGGGCCTGCTGTACGCGGAGCACATGCAGGTACATGACACATACACAGGCCCTGTCAGTGCTGCCAGGCGGCGTCCCGCTGAGCCGGCTGAAGCATTTCCTGGAGAGCGCGCTGGACGGGCAGCTCACGCTCAAGCGCCGCTCGCAGCTGCTCAAGGGCCTGCTGTACGCGGAGCACATGCAGGTACATGACACATACACAGGCCCTGTCAGTGCTGCCAGGCGGCGTCCCGCTGAGCCGGCTGAAGCACTTCCTGGAGAGCGCGCTGGACGGGCAGCTCACGCTCAAGCGCCGCTCGCAGCTGCTCAAGGGCCTGCTGTACGCGGAGCACATGCAGGTACATGACACATACACAGGCCCTGTCAGTGCGGTCAGAGTCAAAGTCATACACACACGGTCATACATTTATTTACATACACAGGTTGTCTCATTTTAACAGGATACTACACTGTCAAGAAAGTACAGGGAAAAGATTAATAATACACAAAATGTTAGTTATTCATCCAAATTTATTTTATTACCTTCAAAGTATAAGACGACGTTAGAGCTGGCATGGAGGAGTCACGTGTAACCGTACTGGTCTTGATAGACTTTTCTAACGCGTTTAACACGGTTAATCACGACATCCTATTAGCAGTTCTTTCACATCTTAGAGTTTCATCATCAGCTGTGGACTGGTTCTCTTCTTACCTCCGCGGCCGCCGGCAGGCTGTGCGTCTTGGTCAAACCTACTCGGATTGGTCAGATCTGTCAACCGGTGTGCCGCAGGGGGGTATTCTTTCACCCATCTTATTCTCAATCTTTATAAATATTCTTACTTCTCACCTCTCTTCTGCTTTTCATCTCTATGCTGATGACCTTCAGTTATACTCCCAGACAAAGACTTTGAAATCGATAGTGTTATTTGCCGGCTTAATGACGACTTGCGTGCTATTAGCGATTGGTCCAGTAAATTCGGAGTCAAGGTGAACCCTAGCAAGTGCCAGGCAATTATTATCGGTAGCCCGAGGCAGCTCTGTAAACTTGATGGGCTCCATTTCGCCTATTGTCTTTGATGGTGTCGCCGTAAAATACTCTCCGTTTGTCAAAAATTTAGGACTCTTCATCGACAATACATTGAGTTGGTGCCAGCATGTTAAAGAGGTTAGCAGAAAGGTTACTGGCACTCTGCGAGCACTCTATCGTTTCAAGCATTTTCTTCCTTCCTCTACGAAGACTTTGTTGGTGCAGTCTCTGGTTCTGCCTATCATCGACTACGGGAATGTGTGTTGTACTAATGTCTCAATAAATCTGATCTCAAGATCTTCTTAATAAATTGAACCGCCTTCTGAATAACTGTATCCGCTTTATCTTCGGCTTACGCAAGTACGACCACATCTCCGAATTTCGATCCCACCTCGGCTGGCTCCCCATTAGACAACGCAGAAGTGTTCGGATACTCTGCGTTCTTTACTCTTTACTTTTCGACCCCAAGTCTCTATCCTATCTCAATGAAAAATTTTCTTTTCTCCATACTTCTCATCATAGAAACCTCCGCTCCAATATACTCTTGAGTTATATACTCCACCTCACACTTCTGGTTTTATGTCCAATGCATTCACCCTAACGGCTGTACGGTTGTGGAACGAACTTCCTCTCAAAATCAAAAAATCCACATTAAACAAATTTTCTTTTAAGAAGGCTGCGCATTCTTTTTAAAGTCTAACCCTCTCTTATTTTCTCGTTTTTTTCTTCATTTCCCAATGGTCCTCGCTGGCATGGTTCTGTGTACAATCATATTATATGCGTGTATATGTGTAAGTATATTATATGTATGTATGTACCGTATTGTTACTATCTATTTATATATAGTATGTAATGTATTAATCTAGTTAAGTTTGATTTATTTGATTTTGTATGCAAGCTTATTTTGTTGCACCGCCCATACCATCTCTGTCTGGCCCTATGGTTGACTGGTAGAGAATGCTTTTGGCATTAAGTCCGCCATTTGTACCACATGTTTTTTGTCTGTGCAATAAAGTTTAAATAAATAAAGTATGCTCCTTCAGAAGCAATACACTTACGCCAACGAATAATACAATCATAAAAACATTTTTTAAACGCTTTTTCCGGAATCGAGTTCAGTTCTCGCCGCGAATTCTCCTTTATGTCTTCTACCGAATGAAACCGGGTGCCACGAAGTGGTAATTTGAGTTTAGGAAAAAGAAAGAAGTAGGCTGGAGCCATATCTGGTGAATAAGGTGGCTGCTCGATGGTATGTGTTGAGTTTTTGGTCAAAAATTCGTTCACAATGATGGCTTTGTAGGAAGGCGCATTATCGTGGTGCAAAATCCTAGAATTTTCATTCCACAAATCAGGCATTTTTCGTCTAATTTGCTCTCTTAAACGCCGCATAACGCCTAAATAATACTCTTTTTCTATCGTTTGACCTTCTGGCAAGAATTATGGGTGCAAAACACCGCGACAGTCAAAGAAAACAGTTAACATGACTTTGACTTTCGATCGAGTTTGGCGCGGTTTCTTCGGTTTCGGTTCAGTTGGAAGGCGCCACTCCGAAGCTTGTTGACTAGTTTGCATGTCAAACACCTAAACCCACGTCTCGTCACCAGTAACAATGCGTTTCATGAATGTTGGGTCGGAATTGACTCGTTCTAGCATGTCCTCAGCGACTCTATTGCGATTGAGTTTTTGGAGAAAATTAAGGTCTTTTGGGACTAGCCGAGCGGCAACATGTTTTATACCTAATTGATTATTTAAAATGGTACGAATCGACTCGTGTGACACAGAAAGTTCGACGGCTAGCTCTCTCAAACTTGAATGAGGATTTTCAGTCACTATTTCCTTCACTTTTGCGATGTTATCTTCAGTAGCAGACGTTGATGGCCTACCAGAGCGAGGCAAATCTTCCATCACATCTCGACCGCCTTTGAACGCTTTGTACCACTTATAAACACGTGTTTTTGATAAAGACAATTCACCGTAAGCCTTCTGTAACATTTTCAGAGACTCCGAACACGAAATCCCATTGGCGATGCAAAATTTAAGACAAACTCTTTGTTCGATGTTTTTGTCCATTATGAAATTCGCAATACACACTAGATATGGTATAACTAAAATCCGCGCCAAAATGGAAAACAATTGTGACAATTGAACACACACACACACACAACAAAAAAATATAATTTTGAATTTGGAACCATAAACAAATCATCAATTCCCGAAACTTTTTTGACAGAATGTATATTGCCCATTAAATAAACTACTTTCGGCTTTTACTATGAGGCCGAAGCCGCATCACTAAACAAAGATTATTGTGACCCACCATACATTATCGTAGAGGTAACTTTTTATTTTGTATGTAGTGGTAAACATTTTTCGCCTGATTTTCAGTCAGTATTTAGGCCTTCTTCCAGAAATATAACTTTGCCATACCTTTTGATATCGGGGTTATTGTGAAAGTTGTTTATTTGCGGTGTATGATGAGTGGTTATTAAAATGTTTGCCGCAATTTTTGAGATCTTTTAACATCAAGAAGTAGCGGGATGAGGCGCTTGGAATTCAACCTTCACCGCATACATTAGGAACCAACTCAGTTTAACATTAGCAATATAGTTAGCACTTATTTATCCGAAAGCTTATTGTTTATGATATTTTATGTCCTTTTTTCACAGGTACAAGAATTAAAGCAGTTTCACGAGTCAAAAAACGTAGTGATCAACGACTACATCGTCTGTCCGGTGTGCAAGAAACGTTTCGGCAACCAAAGCGCCTTTGTGCGGTACCCTAACGGCGAAATCGTGCATTACTCTTGCACCTCGAAAGGACCTACAGTTGCGCGATAGATGTATGTGAACCATAGATTGTTGCCATAAATAAACGTTAGATGCGTCTTTTGATCTGTACAAGAAGCGTATGAAATGAAATGGCTGTTAATCTGAAATCAACTGTAAAGATTGATTTTTTTTATCAATTTATGACAGATTATTAGAAACCATTGTATACCGATGCATATGTACATTAACTTTCCATACTAAATCTACCTGCTTAGCGCAACTGTTGTTTCTACCTGCACATAACTCGCACTAACTCGATAGACAAAGCATACTCATGGATTTACAGATGGCGTTACGATCTTGTTGCTAAATACCATTAATGAAAGGACATGTCCTGTATTTGGCCCAGAGAATGTACACCATCTCAAAAAATAGAGAAAAATCTGCTGATTTAATAAAAATACATTACACCTAATTTAATGAATAATTTTGTGGTTCAAATGTAAAAACAATTCAATAATTTATCACTCTCAAGGAGGCATGCATGATGGCGTCAACATGGGCGTCACACTATAAAAAAATTATTATAAACTGTCAATGTCAGTCGCTGTCAGATTGACTTGTCAGTGTGTTTTTTTCGTTGTTTTTACATGCCTTGAGTTCTTTTTAACAACCTTGCTTTTGTTTTCTGAATCGGTATCTTTCTATGACCTGGCTTTATCCACTAAGGGCCGAGACACATAACCGCGTTGCGGCACCGCACCACCAAAATCGGCAGTGTCGCCCGCCGCTATATAGAATTTTGCGGTGCGCACCGCGCCGCGCATTCTAGCGTTATGACGTCACACACAAATGGATGTATCTAGTATCTTCTCTGTCGTCTATTTAAATTGGTGTAATGTCTTCTTAACAACAAAAGAGCAATACGTTTATTGCGATCCATGCTAGAGAACTTTATATATATACGTCCACCAACTTTCAAAACTCATAAAGCAATGGTTGCCCTACAGGTCGACAGTAGAACGCTTTGTTTTGCGGCGCCGCAACGCAACACCCGGTGGCGCGTTGAGATGCGGCGCGGCGCCTCAATGCGGTGTGTTTCGGCCCTAAGGGAATGGCCGAATAAGATATCCGTGATTTTAAAATTGTCAAAACTGACAGACGTCATCAAAATGTCATCATCTTCCGCCATGATGGTTGTGTATTGCATATACTATTGTTTTTTTTATTGTTTCTTCCAAGAAACGATGTAATTCCTAAGAAAACTGATAATAACAAAGTGTTGGAGATATAATAACCTACCTTTTGGTAACTGTAAAGATTATGGGCCGAGAGTCCATATAATTTGGGACATTTCCTTTTAAAAATTTACTTTTGCTTTCCAATGTGTGTTATGTTTTCAATGCCATTTCACAAAGCGCGTTTACAGTCATTTTGTTAACTACTAAATCGGTTTTAATAAGAGCATTAATGGTAACAAAGAGATTTAACAAAAGAATATAACAGCAAGGAATGTCATTGAAAATTTTGCATGTATGAATTTGCGCCCGCGCTGGTAGTTAGTTCATTATAAAACTTATCCAAAACCTTTAGCAAACTCTGCGTTAGACAGAAGATCGACATTCACAAGCATAAGAAGTCATAAATTAGAAAAAGAATAGCATTGAAGAATATGAGTCGACTAGACCAAAGATATCGAAATACGTTCATCTGTAGATCATAAATCATAAATGTAATTAGTTGCCCTAGTTACAGAGTTCAGGATAGTATTTGGCGATAGTAGTCATTGAGCTTGATAGAAAAATGTTATCTAATACGTATACGGTGACTTGTAATTAGGGACCGATAGTTTAATACATGACTGTATGTATTTATATCTATCACCTCATAAACTGAATATATTAAATTTCAAATTATTACTAGCGACACGAAAGTTAAAGTTGCACAGCGCGCTATGGAAAGGGCTATGCTTGGTGTTTCTTTGCGAGATCAAATCAGAAATGAGGAGATCCGTGAACGAACAAAAGTCGCTGACATAGCCCGACGGATTACCCAGCTAAAGTGGCAATGGGCGGGGCACATAGCACGTCGAACTGATGGCCGATAGATGAGGCAGAAAGTTTCTGGAATGAAGGCCGCGTACCGGCAAGCGCAGCGTGGGACGGCCACTCACAAGGTGGGCAAACGACCTGGTAAAGGTTGCAGGACGATGCTGGATGCAGGCCGCTTCCAACCGACCGATCTGAAAGTCACTGGAGGAGGAATATGTTCAGCAGTGGACGTCCTGTGGCTGAAATGATGATGATGACACGAAAGTTGATCGCTAGGCCAAAGTTTCGCATAAGACCATTACGATTACGTCATTGACTAGTAGACTGTAGTACCCTTTAAACAAAATTCAATATTTGTTAATCGTAGGTGGACTTTTGTTTCCGATTGCGATAAATTTTTTATTTATGAGTTGTGCGCAAGTTTGAGGTTTCAAAACTCGAATGTTGACACCATTAACAAATAATTTTAAGAAACCATGTCTTTAATTCATTTATAGTTCTCAGTTATTTGATTTATTTGCAAAGATCCATTTTAAATCAAAACTATAACTTAACAAATATTTATTCATTTGACTTAGTTTTATGCTACTTAAAAGTGACGTCACGACCCACACAAAATCATTAGATATATATCGCGTTCTGACAGCTCATAAAAACTACATCAATTGATTGTTGGTGTCAGTATTGTATTAAACTGAGAGGCATGGCAACCCATTGCGAGCACATTTAGATCTAGAATATTAATTAGTGCTTCTGGTCCTGTTAAACTAACCAACCATTTTAGGTGCTTTAAAATAATCTGCAATCATTCCATCGCAAAAACTTATAAAAAAAATATGTTAAACATGGTCGCAGGATAAGATATAAGACAGTCATATAAGTAAATGACACACAAACATATTGTAATGTCTGTGTTTGCTTAATGCACATTATATATTTGCTAATATATTTTTCACTCAATATTTATTTCGGTTATGTTGTAGATTCATTTTAATGTTAATAAAATTGCCTAAAATATTTTACGCAAGTGAAAATATACGCTAGTAGAAAAGTATTTGTATCATTTTGTAATAAGCCTTATTGTACAGAAAACGTTTGTAAAGGTGTAACATACAGTGTGATATTCTCTTATAAATATAGATATGTATTCTGTTTATATTCCACTATTTAATGTAATAATTTAATCGATCTTATAAATGAAATTATTATTATAGCATTTTTTTATGCAAACCATCAACTTGTTTCCTTTTACCATTTTCCACATATTTTATAATTATGTTTAATATGTGCAAATTACAATTAGTACAAGCGCACTTTTGTCTTGTACCTTAAATCGACATAAATCACAAAATTTATGAAAGGTACGTTCTATCCAAAAAGTGTAATTGTTGTTGATTTAGAAATAACGAAGTTTTATTTGAAAGTATGGAACAAATAATAAAACATATTGATCAACTTAAATTATGTAAATAAACTTTGTTTTAGTATGATTTTGAACTATGGATTACAGAGAAACTAAGATTCCACCGACAGAAACCCAATCTAGTAAATAACTCGAACATGAGGTACCTCTCGTACCTGTTTTAAATGCACCCTGTATAAAGGGTTACTTATACAGTTATAAATAATAATAAATAAATTGTTTCCACAATCACACCATTTATCTAGCCCTAAACTAAGCAAAGCTTGTGCTATGGCGACAAGGTAACGGATAAACATACTTAAATACGTTTAAAAACATCCATGACTTAGGTGCAAATGCTCGTGCTCGAACCACTACACCAGACGGTCGTCAAAGTTGCTCAATGTTCATAAATTAACATCGTTTAACTTTGTCTATGGGATCAATATCGAAATCGTGAACCAATTATTTGTGTTTTTCCAAACAAACCTACCTTGATGATAAATAATGTAGGTACTGTGGTTTGGAGCAGCAGATTTTAGAGTAATTTTTATTCGGGTTGGGTATTGTGGTACCACGGAATAGTATATCTTTTTTAACTTTTCCGTATTTGGTACCGTCAAGCAAGGAAGCTACTTACCTCGGTATCAGAGCGATATAAGTATCATGTAGGAATGTGATGTTGTCCAATATTTATAGGTACCCACGCTGTAAAGGTTAATCGAACGAAACAGATGGGGGACAGCTTTGCTACTGTTCTCAGTCCAAAACGATCATCTCAAAAAGAAGATCCATATAAGAAAATACGGTATGTAAGTTAAACCATCACAATAAAAGTAAGTTTGACATTGATCGATTTAGAATAGAGGCGTAGGTATGTGCAGTTTATTGCGTAATTAATAATTGGGGTACCTACACGTAGCTGCGTAGGTAGCTATAATTTTAAGACGATATCGATAAGATAAATGGTTGAACGAAAAAAAGGTGGATTTCACCAGCTGGAGCTCATCATATCTACATTTTGACCCTCACTAGACTAGACACCGACTAATATTAGAGTCATGTTCTTTAAAAAATAGACAAAAGTATCGAAGTCTCCGATTAACAATGGGCTGTATTGTTAATCGGGGATTTCGATACTTTTGTCTGTACAAGGAGCTACTATTTTTTTAAGCACATGGTTCTAATATTAGTCGGTGTCTAGCGACGGTCAAAATGTTGGTATGATGAGCTCCAGTCAGCCCCGGACAATTCTATACTCCGTCCCGGAACCCCAATAGTAGAAGATAGGTAAAACTCCTCTCAAAGTGAGCCGTATGTTAGGTTGCGCCTACGCAGTAAAATTCCTCTTAGATTAGGTATTTGGAATCGCCTGTCGCGTTGTGCTTCGGAGTCTTGGGACAGTTGGGACTATCATTGAGCTGTGTCTTAATTATGTGTTTGCTCGTGAACGCTACCTATTGTGAGGAACTAACCTGTTGTATCTTATACTATGACTAGACTATGAATTATTATAGTAAAAAAGAATGAAGTATCTAAGTAAACATGTGGATCCGGTTTTGTATGAATGTCTCGCCTACGACCGCCATGCCCACTCGCGGACGGCAAAAAAGCGCGTGCCGCGATGATAGCGCTATGACTAATAGCTTTCTGTTAATTATCGGCAGAGTGTGGACGCACCCGCAGTCCGATTGCTATGACGCGTCGCGGCGTGACGCAAGCGTCGCCGCGTCGACGCCGAACACGGACCGCTTCTCGCGCCGCACTGCCGCTCGCCTCTGTGGCCCAATGGATAAGGCATCGGCCTCCTAAGCCGAGGATTGTGGGTTCGAGTCCCACCAGAGGTAACATACGCCTTTTTGTAACAACCATCAACCTGAGTAACACGTTTGAACAAAAATAGATAAACCAATATTTGAAGTTGTGTGATCTAACAAAAAACGATTTACAGGTGGAAATAGTATTCAATATCAAGTTTTCTTTTTTGTAACATTTTACTCAATCGTTTTGTGCCGTTCATAAAATATATAGTTTTGAAATAATAACCTACCTAACGTAATCTAGAAATTTTTTGCCCTATTTTTTTTAAGAATTGGTTTATCTAACATAAGTAAGTCAAATTTCCGTATGTTAGAAAAAATATACATTCGAAAGGTTTAGATAAGTTTTTTTTGATAGTATTATTTTGTAATGTAATAAGTAGCTTGCTTATGTAATAATATAGTATGTAATCGCACACAAACTAGGTAAGTACTCAAAACAAAATATGGGTCACTCCAATTTGTTTTTGCAATTTTCATCATGATTAGTTGGGTACAATGCAATAAAATAAACTTTTTGTTTAAATAAACATCAATGAACTACGAGTCAATCGAACACTAGACGTTTAATTGATTCAATATTATTTTGTTTCGTAGCCACTGTTATTTTATTCCTTGCTCAGTTTGGCGCTTAACATAAAGTTTATGTCGTAGACACAAACACAATGTTTTTCTTTGCATATGGGCTAGGTTATTTGTTGGTACTTTCCATATTAAAACACATTTTAGGAAAGTTGCGAATAAAAATAAAATTTTCGCCAGCCACTAATTGTTTGTTGTTCTTCTCTTGCTGATCTCAAAGTACAGAATTACCATCGTTAGCTGGTAGGCAAAGTTTTCGTGCCGAGGGCCTCTTCCATCACATCCAGATGCTATCCAATGTAGTTTTTTTTTCCAAATTGACCAGTCAGGCGAAACATCGCGCCGATGCGCAAATTTTCAATCATCGAATTAAATGAGTCACGTTTTCTGAGGGTATCTATTTCCTTCCAACACCTTATAGCTGTTATTGCGTGAAAACACCCACTTGATCTGTTTTAAATACTTCGCATTTATCCTGGCATTAATGGTGTCTTATAGAATTGCTGACCAATACAATACCAAAACTTTGGTTTCTTTCAAAATAGAATGGACCTTAATCCCGTGTGCAGTATCCTGCCTGCAATAGGAAAAACACCGCCTAAATTGTTGCAAAAACAGTATCACATGGTAATGGTAACATGTTCAACACACTT
The DNA here is from genome assembly GCA_950371115.1 of Anania fuscalis. Classification (NCBI taxonomy): domain Eukaryota; kingdom Metazoa; phylum Arthropoda; class Insecta; order Lepidoptera; family Crambidae; genus Anania; species Anania fuscalis. The sequence continues at coordinate 8,991,838 of OX493340.1, read as the reverse complement.
TATAACTGGTTCGGAAAATGAAGTTGATTTTGTTTTCTTACAATAAATAATCTCAATGATCAATCTCAATCTTGGCAATAGAGTATGTAACAAATGGCCCTTGACCGGCAGTTTTAGGTTCTGGTATAAGTAGGTATGCTTGCTTATTAGCGGTTATTTTCTACAGGTTTTGCAACATTACTAACGTATTACGTTTAGGCGTTACCCATTCTAAAGAACTATGACGCATTATAGCTTTCATGATAGATAAGCATTTCATGTTACTGTTATTATCGGCATTTTTTTAGACCGTCACCTGTCATTCTTGGACTTTATAACACCACCGCTGACAATGGCACGTTTTACGTAGGTATATAATATTACATCTGACATAGATAAAGCTATCTTCTATCTGCAATATTGGCGTGGTCGGTGCGCCGTCGCGTTTTATAAAAGTCCCATATCGCAGGGGAAAGCTGGTAGATATGATAAGGATACAATTTTATTGATAACGCGATGAGGCATCGATCAGTCGATAGATCGCTGGCAGTCCATCTGCGGCTCGGCGTGGTTGCTCGGCTGATATCCGCCGAATTTAAATAATCATTGGATTTGTTTTATCGGCAGAGATTGTCGATTAAACAGCTTTGGTGTATGTGGATGATTGTGTGGTTTTCGAGTGCGGAATGATGGGCGAAGGCGAAATGGGCTACGGCGATTACTACGGCTACGACAACAGCTGGGCCGTAGCGCCTGCGGAGTACGGCGCCGACCCGGCGTACCAGATCCGACAGCAGCCGATGGAGGACGACTATAGATACAACTCCTATGCGTAAGTTTTAAGGCTGCCTTACGCATTCCATACTGGCCCAATCACGCCCGCTAGCATGGACCTCTGACAGGCGACTGGTCACCGCTAGTGGGGCGGAAGGATCAGTTATAGCTGGATAAGATTTCTCTTCAAAGGCCGAGCGATAGATCTGTTTTTCTAAATGTGACTTTCCAACCATTGCAGTTAACATTGCAATGTTAAGATATTTGCTGATTGAATTCTGACCGAATTCAGGGGCCAATGTTGCCAGTACGAGCGGTACAATGGCGGTTTCGACATATTTTGCACTAAGTAAAAATAGCTTTTAGTAGGTAAGTAATGAAAACGTTTGTTCAAAGACAAATAGCAAAGTAGCATAAATAAATGTCTCTGCAAAGTAAAAACAAAGTGTATCTACTAAACATTTTGTTTGATGTGCTAGGGCTGAAACCCTCTTATTAGAACGCTATACTTAAGTATTAGATATAAGCAATATTAATCGATGAAATAAATATTTTAAAGTAGAGTAAAATATACAGTTGGTTTTAGAGAAGAGCATATATTTCCAGATCCCAGATATTAATCGATAATTAGTAAGAAATCTAGGTACTTAAATTTAATTTCATATCCACTTGATAAAACTCTTGAACTGTAAGCTTGAAAAAAGTTTTTTGAATAACCCTCGTTTGGCAGTCGGGTAAAAAGGTCAACAAGCGTTACCTACCTACGTTTTATTTCAGTCCAATTTTATTACACGTACTACTAGGAATGTGACGTTAGGTACGTATGTACACAGGTACCTGCTACTATTGTTTTTTTTAAATACCACATTCTGTAATCCAGTAACTATAAAAAATCTCGTAATTTCATTTTTGATTGAAAAACGATTGTGATCAGAAGTGCATGTAGGCATGTGTCTGTAGCCATGTCAAAGCAGCCTGGGGTCTTACCACGAAAGATAAACAGTACGTAAGCAATCATGTTTTTTCGTTAGACTATTCTTTAAAACAAAATGGTGGTCTTTTTGACGCGGCAACCCTCATAGACTAGAAGTGCAACGCTCGCAAGCACGCGAATAGCCGACATCAAAAATACCGAGTTGCCTGAATTCAACTAGCAATAAGTGCTCCGACTGAAATTGCCTGAGAGCCGGTACAACTTTATACTTACTACGATAACATTTCACTTCATAACCTTTGCTTCTAGCGAAAGAAAGATTTCTTCTAGCAATTTTACTTAGTTGTTAGAAAATAGAAATAGACAGCGACGATAAGAGGTGGGCAATAGCTTATTAATAAAATTGGGCTGTCCACATCTGTCGCAGAACCGATGAAACTAGGTGGAACAAACGGGGTCTCGAGCGGAGATCACGTGTTGGCAAACGTAGTGTAGGACGCCCCAAAGCCCGATGGACTGACGACCTTAGGAAGATGGCTGGCAGTGGCTGGACAAAATAATTAAATTGACCAAATACATATAATATACCCGAACAAAACATCTGGTTTTAAAAGTTCTTAACTTTAAAAATATTTCTAAATATGTATTTATCATGAAATACTTCAAAATAGCAATCACATGAGTAATATATTTGAATGATTAATATAAATAATCTATATCAAATCAAAAGAAGCATTACTTACCTCGTACTTCCGATGTCTTACTTGATGCAGCGGTAGAACATGGTTTGGCATGATTCATGTCATGTGGGATTATTTTCTTTGATGTAGTCGTAGAATGAGCGTCACAAACTTTAGTAGGTAAAACAGAATGCTTAAACGCTGAAATATCTGAAATATGTGTAAGTAGGTTGGTAGTATAAGAATTTCGCTTTGAAATGGTTTATAAACAGGCAGGCTGGCTGGCAGTGCGGTGGAGTTGCGTGTTCGACACTTATAGCCCGTCGCGGCGGATCCACTGAGTACCATCGAGCTCGTAATCCACCAGCTGCTAACTCTCCCATGCCTTCGTGAAGCCCTTAATTGGTTTGGAAACCCTCTTCGCAAGTTAGCGTGCTTCAGCCCATTTAGACTCAATGCGCCTAACCAGATTGCTATAACGAAATATTCGTGAAAACCCATCGACTTGGCCTCTTTCCGCCGCGAGACGTTGAAGTTACGAAAAAGTAGCGTTGCAATAAATTTTGGTTAGTAACACAGGTGGTGACTGACGGTGTATGTTAGTCATTTGTTTTGTTTTCGTTATCTAATCTGGGTCACGAATGCGGTATGTGGGATCATGATTTATGCTGTCCTATACAGTTTGTTTGCCCTTGAACCTTGTTTTCTAATTCTAGGTAAGTTAGGCTACTGGGTAAAAGTTTATAGGTAATTTGCTGGTGGTACCTACCTGCTGAAGAAGTAATCGCAGTTTGGTCATAGGGTAGTTTTTTCTCGCGGTCGCGGTCGGCGGCGCTTGGTACGGTTGGCGCGGGCTCCTCAGTATAATATTCTACTTTTACACAAATTACATTCCTATCGTGCTCGCTATCAAAGCCCATTATTTTATCATTAACCATCGCAAATACGAACGATCGTCTTTTCGAATAAAGCGCCTAATGATACTGTATTTTAACAAAATCTATCTAGGACTTTTAAATCTGCGGCCCGTACCGAGGTCTGAACCAAAGCAAATTTATAACATTTTTTATTGAGATTTAAGCTAATTTCGACATGTAGGAAGTACCTACGCCTTATTTTGTGGTCAAAGAATAGATTAAACAATTTTTAATGTTACATTTGCTCTTTTTCGTCTCAAAGGTTACCCTCCGTTTAACCGTACAAGGTAAGGTGTTAAAACCATGAATGTTAAATAACTATAATTCATTAGGCTCCCTCACTGATCACCAGGGTGGAACATCTGGTGCGTGCGATTAATGAATGCTCAATAGCTCCGGCGCAGGTGATGCGGATTGGGCGAGCATTATGACGATTACTTACTCCATGGTAAACATAGGATATCTGTTTTGGATTAAAAACTTACAAGATCTTTGTGCTTAGAGTTCTTAAAAACAAATTCTAGTTTTAAAAACAGAAACCATGAAAAAAATACTCAATTGTTAGTAAGTAAATGAAACGTCGGGAATATTAATTCGCAAAAAGAGGTATACCTGTGTTGCGTTAATACCTACCCGTGTAGTGTTTAGGTAGAGAATAATATGGCATAGGGGTAATGTTAATGAGTTTATTAAAACATTGAGTACTTACTTAAATCGCACGAATTACTTCGCTGAAGAAATTGTGTACATAAAAAAATGTTTCCACAATCACATCAATTAGTTAGCCCCAAACTAAGCATAGCTTGTACTATGGTGACTAGATAACGGATAAACATACTTAAATACGTTTAAAAACGTCCATGACTTAGGTACAAATGCTCGCGCTTATCACACAAACATTCGCCCCTCGCGGGATTCGAAACCGCAACCGCCAGGCTTTGTAGCCCGGAGCGCGAACCACAACACCAGACGAACGTCAAATGGAAATATTAGGCTTTTAATTATAGGCCTCTCAATTAAAACGCCATGGAAAAGCATTTCGTTTTCAAATGACATTTCGTTCACGTAACCTGAATTAATTTCTAGTGGTTCAGACTTGGTGATCATAAAGACAGCCAGCTGATCAGTTTCGGTATCACTTGCACATGCAATAGTCACTCAATTAGTATTATTTATGAGCAACGCATCGTGTGGGAGGCGGAGGTAGCGCGGAGTGACTAGTGACCCGTGTAACGGAGGGCGATCGCACCTGCCGGCCACCCCTCACAAATCTGGCCCTCGCAGCTTACCTCATAGTTCACGCAGTACACTGAAAATGTTCAGATAATAACTACTGCGACAAATGAGAAATTAAGTCACCAAAAAGAAAAATTAACCAAGAAAAAAGGAGTGAGCATTTACAGATGGATGGCGAGTATTTAAATTCAAATTTAATTAAATAATATATGTGGTAAGTTCGTGACATTTTATATTTGGTGTAGTTAAACTACATTAACCTGTTCATATCACGGATATGTAAATGAAACTCAACCTCTTTTCATTGTGACTTTATTTTCCCGACGTTTTCGACTAATTAAATAATGATTAAATTAATAAAGGCCGTGATTATGGAAAGACTTGAAAGCCGGCCAAGTGCGAGTCGGACTCGCGCACGTACCATTATCTATCTTTATAAACGGAAAAAACACGTTTGTTGTATGGAAGACCCCTTAAATATTTATTTTATTCTGTTTTTTAGTATTTGTTTATATAGCGGTATCAGAAATAGGCTTTAGACACCTACCTATTCGGTAACTATTATTTTAGTTAAGATTGGATAACTCCAACGTGACAGCAGACTAATAATAAATTTAGTAAATATAAATGCAATACCGTTATTATCTCATTCCATATTCCTCAACATCAATATTATCGAGCGACCGATGATTAAAGTAGATAAACTTGACATTTGATATGCCTGTCAGTTGTTATACTTTTAATTTGACATGGGGATAAGTGTACTTAAACTACCTAGTGAGTAAGAACTTCATTCTTTTATATTGTTAGAGAAAAATGAGTTCATATTCGTGACATGCACTTACCTACTCTATGTTTTGTAAAGGTAATTAAATTGATTTTAATCCTCGAAAATTGTATATTGGAAAAAGTATGCGTGTTGATTTTATGGTATCGATGAAGTATTAAACAATTGGTGTTACTAACAATAGATTTAAATATTTTAATACCTGTCTTACATGGAAAATCCAATAGATCATAATTAGCAAATACAAATTTGTAGTTGTAAACAAAATACATTTTTTTATGTTATCGTTTATCGTATACTGTACCTTTATAATGCGATGAGCAGGCACCAATTGTTGCGATGGATATTTTAAAAAACTCATTCTCAATAAGTCAATTAAACATTTCGTGCACGCCACTTAGGGGATCGCTCCCAATATAAATAATTGCCCTTTGTTATATCGTTGCTGTTGTATGGAAATTATTGGGAAACGTGCATGTGAATCGATTTGTGAGTAAAACGTCATTATCTGTTGCTTGAATAAATCACAATGCTCGGCTTTAAACTTTGTACTTAACTGTTTTACAAAGCTTAAAGCGCATAATTGACGAATTTTCAATGCACTCTAACGAAAATATTGCGCCTAATAACCCTACGGAAATTATTTCCTTTTGATATGATTATGAATTCGTTTCTTGAATTTTTATACGTAAACTTTCGTTTGGTGAAAGAGTCTTTAAAAAGATTGTTATTTTATGGACTAATCCCCTCAAACCTCAAGTTCTTTCCGAGGGCGCTTATCTTTTGTTCTTCATAATCGCTCGTTGCACACCTGCATGTCGTAAAACAAACTTCTATTATCCTGCTAATAATGCTTTGAAAAAGTCGAAGTGTTTGGACTAGACCCTTTCATTGCATTGGCGAAACTTTTGACAATGTGGTAAAAAAATACAAAGTGCGGCAATCTCTTAAAATAGAGATATGTTTTTAGGTACTTATTAGTTACCTAGAACGCAAATAAAGTCACGTACTAGTATGTAGGTCAACGTTGCGGTTGAAATTGTTGGGTCTATCTATAAATTTTATTTTTGCTAATCAAAATAACCACCATATTATCGAAAGGAGGTACTTACCAAATAACTCTAACTATAGTTTATCACTTCAGAATAAATGGTAGTATGCATTATTGTTATCCTCTTATAGATAGAGGTAGATAGGGAATAGTTTAAAACCCTAAAAGTAAAACAGTTAATGATTAATATCTGTTTAACTCAATCTCCAAAACTATCTACTAAAGACATTTTTATATAAATTACAGTCCCTACACAGAATAAATAATAGCAGATTCACGAAGAAGGTTTATAGTAGGTAATTTTTAACTATGAGACTAAAATGAGTGCTACATGTGCAATGACGAGACGAGCTAGTTGCTAGTTTAGAAGAACATTTAATTACTGTTTGTAAGAAATTTCTTCTCCTTGGCAATTTAAAACGGCATTGAACAGCTTTATCGCCTCAATATTATCAATGCACTTCGACTGGAATGGGTCCCAAAAGTTTAATAAGAAATAACAAAAGCTTTGAGACAAAGCGAGCGCACACGTGCAGCCGTTAAGATAACTGGGCTTAGTCCCAGTAGGTACCTGTTCGAGGAACACCATCTTTTGTCTTTCTATCGACAATGTGCTAAGCACTTGCACATGTTCATAAACTACACGACCAAAGGAATACCCAAATGACAAAAAAAAAAACAATAAAATGAGACCGGCATAAAAAAACATTTTCAGATATATCAAGTAGGTATTACCAAACATTTATCAAATACAGTAAATAATAGTCTATTGTCATAACGAAAAAATATTTCAGAATACAATAATCACTCCAACGATAAGCCCGGGACGACCCATGAAAAAATATTAGAATCGTTCTCAAAACATGAGCTTACACGGTCTTATTAAAAACACTCTAAGTGAAAATCGTTATCCGGGCATTTAGAGCGGGTCCATAACGAACCCGGCTCAACAATGGGCTTAACGCTCGCTCTCATTACAAAAAGCGACATAACATAACGCGCAGCGTCGAAAGCTCCTCTATTCAAAGTGTATACTCAATTTTTTTGTCGAGAAGGCTTGCGGTGTTTCGGGATTGGTCTGAGCGGGGCCCGCCCAGCGCGCGCGCGGCTCCCATTGGTCGGGGTCAGTGGAGCACCCTCGAGGCTAGTCCGGAGCTGAGTAGGCTGTCGAGGCACGAGGGCGGCGCGGGGTGTTCTTCACCCCGAGGGCCACTCGAGGGTCGTTCAGTGTAGACGCAGCGTCGCGAGGCGCAGCACGTGTTACGCGGGTGTCGAGTGAGTCGTCAAGATTATCCCGAAGGCGAGTTCTCCCGGTCGGGAGATGAAGTGCGAGGAGGGCGAGAGCGCGCGTTCGCCGCCGCCGCTGCTGCCGCCGGCGTCGCTGCTGGCCTGGAGCCCCATCCTGCTGCCACCGTGGGGCCCGGCTTTCCTGCCGGCGCTCTACCCGGCCGCCTTCCGCTCCGCGTTCCCTGGGTGAGCGACGGACGTGATTAATTTACAAGTGATGATCAGTGATAAGATAAAGAATGTTACACGTTGCGGTTCTTGGTAGAATCTGAAGGGTATGAACTCTGAAATACATTCAAAACTCTAGGTAGAGCGAACTTATGATTTCTGATAAAATGCCGTCGCGTTTTTTTACGTTTGATTTTGATAAGTGTTTTATGAAGTAGAAATAAGTTTGAATGAGAGCGATAAATCTAATTACACCACTCGTAGTAAGAGAAAAAGAAAGAATAGTGGCAAATGCATTTGTTTTAAGTGCTATTGGCGTGTGTTCTGTAAACATAAAATTTTGCGCCTTTTGTTTTCTGATTACACACCGGAGATGTTGAATAAACGTACGTGTCCCGGTAGAGTCAGCTCAAAGATTACCGGCTACTAAGAATCGTGACACTCCATGCGACAGTTTTTGCACCTCTTAGTGAGAGATCGTTAATCGTCCTGTTTACAACCTGCTAAGGCGCTTTGAGTGCCGCCCTTTCACGGCGTCACGTACGGATTCCGAGGTTTCACAGACAAATGCAGCAACAATCTGACGTATTGATAGACAGCCTCTCACATTGATTCTTTACGACTGCCTCTTTTATGCGGGTCACGTACTCTCGAGAGCCTCTTTAGCGGTGCTTGAATCGACGGAATGTTTTCTTTCAATTATCCCACAGGTGTGCCCATGGCTTATGAAGTAGTGCTAGGTCTTCATTTATATTCAACTTATAAATAACCAAAGAAAATATGTTTTTTGTTTTTTATTGGACATTCTATCACGTTTCGCTACAACTTTTTAGTTACTATTCGTTATTTTGCCCACAAACGCGTTCAAATCTTTTACTCTTTAATTGGACACCAACAATTTGTGGAAATATATATGAATTTTTAGCATATATGCGCAAGTGGTTTCCAGTTTAGCTTAAAAAACAATACTGATATTTTATAGCCGTTACGGTACAAAAACCTCATTTTTATGAGTCTGCTAGCTAAAATTTCTAAAATCCCTAAAGAACTAGTCGTACTTGCTCCTAGTGCCAGTGTTATCAAAACACACTTACTAAACAATGTTACCAAACACCAACTATGTCGAAGGATCGTGTTATCGACCGTTTATGTTTATAAAACAACACTTGAAACTGGACGCTGAACCTACTTGAATTTGACACCGTCGATGCATGCAAGATATTGAAAAAGTCTCTACACATTCAGAATGACATACATAAAATATAGTAAACCAACATATTGCAAAGCCAATATCGCTATATTACATACATATAACGAGTGCAATATGCATTAGGTACTTCTTAGTAGTTACCTAAGTACTAGAGTACCATGAATATGAGTCAAACCAGGCGCAGTTAAAAAAAAGTTTTTTTAAGAATCGATTTTCACTTTATTTTTAAGGAGATGTTATATTTAGCTGTATGTATAATAAATTATCGTGTAATAAATAATCTATGCATACATTCCTAACAATATTTTCTTCCACAGTCTGCTGGACAGCATAAAGATGCCAGGCCAGCGGCCCGGGTTCCAGATCTCCGACATCCTGGGCCTCAACGAGGGTAAAGGCCTGGAGACTGCGCCCGCGCAGCCTCTGAGCTCGCTGGAGCTACCGCCGTTCCCGCCACATCACTATCCCCACGACTTGTTGAGGCACCACCAGCCTTGGTTGACGTTGGACCACCACGAAGGAAATGGTAAATATCTTGTCCTTTTTAATAACTCATCACTCTCACTCTCACTCGTCTCAACATTTGACAGGCCTAGACTCCAGTAGATTTTGCTTTGCAATTTGCACAAAATGAATAAACTGCTCCTTGCCTATCGTCTTTGCACTTGGAAGCACCTTTAAAGGGAAAGCGATGCACCGAACCAGACAGCAGATGTTAGTTTTTCGGTTTTTCAGTGCATCTTACAATATTTTCGGCTAAATAGTGTGTAATTTGATTTCTTATACAGACAGCTGCGTCTTGGGAGTATTTAATAGTATTGTTGAGCCTTATTTGCTTTAATACAGGGTTACATAATATTTTCATGGATAAAAAATAACCTATACCTAATAGTCACAATCAACATGATTACAGAACAAAACACATCGATTGTTAATATTTTAGTATCATTACTCAGCGTGTCCTATAGACAGGCATCCTCGAAGCTTTTCCATTCAACTCGGTCCCTTCCAATTTTTTCCAGTAAATTTTTTGATGTTATCGGACAAACGTATTTATTTATTTATTTTATCTGATATTTCTGCTGAGTATGTTCTGTCACGCACTTCAATGAATTTTTCTTTCGAGGTATAGCAACCTTAAAAGTGATCCTGAAAAGGTTCTGTTTTTTTCTTTGAAATTTTTGATTACTCGTGTAGCGCAATGGTGCTTTTGGTTGAACTTCATCTCAATTATAGAGTTGTCTAGTCCATATGAAAAAGAAAATACACAAATCTTTTTTTAAGTGTAATCCTACACATCTCCACAATAATTCAGCTATGAAGAGCAACTTCAGATAGCAACTCTTCGCATTTACGATGGCTTTCAACGAACCGGTGGAGTATTTGGTAGCCAACCACTCTAGCTGGTGCTCTTTCACGAGTACTTACTTAATGGTACTCCTGAATCTTTGATCTACTTAATAAGCTGTGGCAAAGGTAGCAAGAAGTATTTGATATTCCTTTTTGAAACACAGCGTTTTTATTTTAACTAAGCCAAAAAACATTTTCACTTGAAAATACCATGTTTTTTATCAGTACTCTGATTGTGATGTAGGTGAGCTGTAACATTTTCTATGACAATCTTTATTTCCTAATTTTTATATCCAAATATCAATTTGGTAGCTAGGTAATTAAGCTTACTTAAAAGTTGTATGTACCTCTACCTACTCGCTTATTAAAACGATATTTTATTTCGCTTCCTGTTGTTGTACCTATTATTTTCTTATTATATAGCGTTATCTATGTTATTTGAAGTTTACACAACTACACACAAACATGTACGTAGGTATGTACCTAAAATTTATCTTGAAATGTAGCTGTGAGATAAAATTGACGTGAATATTTTGCCGCAGTGTTTAAAACCTGAAAACTGATTATGCCACCAACATTGACAGCTTCAATCCATAATGATATCACCTTTGTGTAGATGAATTTGCCGAAAAATAATATCTACTTTGGTCTGAATCACCAGCAAGTTATAATCATTGTTTAAATAAGTACATTAATTTCCTGGTTAGGATATTAATTTAGTAGGAACACTGTTTGTTAAGGGATTTCTGATGATTAAAAAAAAACTTGGCAACAACTGAGTCAATACTTCATAAGTTTAATAAAAAAACTAAATACCGACTTCAAAATGAAACTTTCGAATAAAAAGCGAAAATAATATTGACTAAAACATACCTAATCAGTTCTTTTTGGAGTCGGTGCGAATGAACACATTTTAACTCTCAATGGCTGGCACCGACTCCAAATAGAACTGATTAGGAATGTTTTAGTCAATATTATTTTTCGCTTTTTAGTTTCATTTTGAAGTCCGTTTTTAGTTTTGTATTAAACTTATTTTATTTTGCAATTTTAAGTGTTAAGTCCTCTATTTTTCCCCTCCTAACTCCGCCAAAAATGACTTTACAGCAAAGTGACCTAGACAAATGTTGTTCTTCCGTGGACCACCCACCCAATGGTATAATAAAAACAGGGTGCTATTAATGATCAATTTTTCGACGAAATTCATACAAGTCCCAGACGCCTTTAAAATAAGCTTCAGTTTTCACCTTCCAACTCCGCCAAAAATGAATTAACAGCAAAGTAACTTTAGCTAATGTTGGTCCTCTATGAACCCCCCATCAAATGGTATGATAAAAATAAGGTGTTATATTGGGTCAATATTTCGACGAAAACTTGTAAGTCTTAAGGAAAGGGTTTTTCTACACTCCAACCAGAACGGCGGCTATTTTGGTGTCGTTCGTAACCATAGAGGTCTTGCATTAAATACCAAGTCAATTTAAGAAAGGAACTTTTAATTTTTTTTGTTACTGCGTGTGCGGGTACGCCCCCAATAAATAAAAATTGGCGGTCTGGTACCTCATTAGCTCCACGTCTGCTCAACACACTGCGAAATACGTTCTGTCGACAAAAAGCAGTATTATCTTCTAACTCCTATCCGTTAAGGAGTTCTGTGGCTTCCATCATCAGGTCAGCAACATGACATGATGATTACCAGACCCAAAAATTAGCATTGAGTCAGAAAATATATGCAAAACATTATGGGTGCCTATAAAAATTGAGGGTTGCCCTCGATTTTCCAAGGATCCCATCATCAAAATCTGACTTGGTGTAAATGGGACCACCTCGGGAGTATACCGTTTCAAACTAAAAAAATAATTTTGAAATCGGTCCATAATTGACGGCGTAATCGCGTAACAAACATACAAAAAAAAAAAACAACATTCAGACGAATTGAGAACCTCCTCCTTTTTTTGAAGTCGGTTAAAAATTGAGGGTTGCCCTCGATTTCCCAGGGATCCTATCATCAGAATCTGACTTGGTGAAAATGGGACCACCTCGGGAGTCCGTTCATAAACAAAAGATAACGGCGTAACAAACATACAAAAAAACAACATTCAGTCGAATTGACAACCTCCTCCTTTTTTGAAGTCGGCAAAAAAATAGAGTGTATTATGCAATATAAATTAATGAAGGTAGTTAGTAATGTACCACTATAAAAGACGACCCGATTGGTGTTGTGGCGTGGTTATTGGCGTTGCAGGGTCTCGGGTTCGATTACCGGTTCGGGTTAATTCAGAAAACAATCTTTTTAAATTGGCTTGAGTCCGGGTGTGCTGGGATATTCTCCTAGCGTAAATACAAATCATAATAGAATATTTATTATATATAATCATAGTCTTCCAGACTCTGTTGTGTTGTGTGGACTATGGTTGATTTATTATTCTGTCCCAATAGATCTATTTATTTATCAACAGCATAATATCTAACAAGGGCAAAAAATAAATATTAGATTACATGCTAGATAATTATCTTAAAATCTTACGTAAAAGTAGTACAGATAACGAACAGATTACACACAAAATAATATTTTATCGCATTATATTGTATTAGCAATTATTTGTTTTGATTTTTCATTTATGAACTTGATTGTTTATACTTAAGACATTACCTACTCGATAAAATTAATCCACTAGTTCACCAATTGAAAGTTGTTCATATGGCTGTGAGATTTTTCTTAAAGTTATAATATAAATAAAATGAGGTTATCTGACAGATAACTTATTAAATACCTACTTCTTCGTAGCGTATAATCCCGTCTTGTGACAGGGTCCGCTTTCCTGCTTTTCTACATCCACTTCGACACAGGCAGACAGAGAACTACCTAAAAAAATCTGAATTAGCTAACAAGCTAAAGTCTCAGCAGGCCGCTGTTTGGCAAACGCAGCGTAGGACGCCCTCCGACAAGGGGGAGCGATGATTATACCCAAAGGTGCAGCACATGAAACAGAATAGCCGAGAATCGGGCTCAATAGATCAAATCGAATAGGAGCGTAGCGGGGGTGATTTCTGAACTGTTTGGCTATACATACGTAGGTTTTATTTTTGACGAATATTTAAAAAAAGAACATTTTCATTATTGTCACACATGTTGGTTGTTGATTAAATTTCCAAGGAATGCCGAACCGTCCTACAACACTAAACAAAAAAATTAAACAGTTATCTTTGTTAGTTTTATTAACAGCTCTATGCGATGTAACAATAAAATGAAAAATCAATCATAACTTTTTACCTGTTGAAAATGGAACCCACATTCTTATAGCCAAAGCTTAGAATCACTAACGCTATGCGCCTGTTCGATTTGATTCTTAATTCCAGTGACACCCAGTATAATATTTGTAATTATAGTAGCAACCCTCAACATTTGCGCTTGCAAATCATTGTCAAATTATCGGGCTATAGTGCGTTGACCCACTCGAAAATAGTAGTCGTTCGGTAGTAGGTTTGGAGAGGCAGAGATTATATTTTGAAAGGCTCCTCCAGTTGAGTGCTCCATCGCTAATCTGGTTGTTGTCATTAATTATTTTTATCGCTTATCTCTAACAGTTTCGGCACTCATTGTACTTTCGATTGCTTGTACAACGCTGTTGTCTCGCGAATCGCGATGATCGATCTGACCACACTTGTAGTGGATTTTTACAATTTGATACTATTTACATACTCGAGCCTAATGCTCGTTCAAGTTGAGTGGGTTAAACATATTCATGATTTGTTTTTTCACAATAACTATATTAGACTTAAGCAAATGCAACAAAGTAATGAAGAAAAAAACGTGCATTAATTAATATTAATTCCGACTTTGACTACGGATGATGATCGGATCGGATGATTCCTAAAATCAATTATGTTTGATTTTAGGAAACATCAGTATCCAAACTAGAGTAGAGCGCGACTTAGATTCACCTGTAACGATACAAACGTTAAAAAATAAAATAGGTTTTTAAACTCAGTCTAACAAAACCCAAGTCACCATAGACTAGACAATTGATAAATTAGTTTTCTAATGTCTCTGCTACTAAATAACTACTTACTTAGTTTCATTTCAGTCGATTGATTGAAGTAATGTTGTTTCGTTTTTTACAACTAACTTTAGCTTGACCATTTAAGTACTATTAAAGAAAAAATCGCACGCCATCTTTATCTCTTTAAAGACCGGTTAAACAAATTTATATAGTCGGATGGATGGTTCCCCACGGCCTGTTCACGCCCTGCTAATGGGGGGTGTCAAAGTCGCAGGGGTGCGACGGAACGAATCTGTCGCCAATGACGGCAATGACGCATTGACGCAGCGTCAGACAGCTGCGGATCAATTACACTGTTTGCGGCTGTTAGGGATGCTATTCGTTCTTTATTCAATGACAGTCATAGATTTTATTGCCTTGACATTGTTCAGTGTCATTTGGATCGTGATGGATAGTTTGGTTTTTGTAATTAGATTGGAGGAATAATCATTGCATTTTAACTTATTGGCTGACGAGCGTTGTGAGCCCGTGTAACAATAAAATGTATATTGCTTCGTTTAGCAGGGCGGAAGAGTTGATAGCTAATTTTATATTAATAGCGATGCTACCTATGTCAAAATGGTCAGGAACCTTAGATTGAACATATACTTTTTAAAATAGTAACAATGACAGTATAAAGCTCAGCTAGTAGGATCTGTTCATATTTCAATCAAATGGTTGGTTTACCTCTGAGATGATAACCTCGGTGATAATTACATTGTGATTGTGTCAATGAGAAAAGTTTGAAATATTTAAATGTCTTTCTAATTTTTAAGCTGAAAACAGCTTGGTAGTAGTTGGTAAAAGTAGCATCGCTAAGAATATCAGATCGATATTTTTAATTCGGCGTCGTCTAACGGTCCTATCCTATCAGAGAGATAGACCCGTTACGTGAGACGTAGTATTATTAAATTTCCTGGATGCGCTTATTGAGGTAAGCAGGACTGGCGAACAAAGCCGGCAGCTGGCAGGGGAGGGGGTGCGCCACGCCCAGCGCGCCCGCCCGCCGCATCACACCCCGTGAAAGGGGCGCCCAACAATAATGCTATATTTGCACCGATTTTTTTACGTCCCATTATTTATCCGGTGAATGAGAACACTAGTTGCAGTGAAATAGAGTGTTTAGTGTAGCAACCGTATTACAATTTTGTTTGGCGGCTTATTACTACTTGTTTTTGTTACGCTTTTGAATTAAATATTTCTCACACTCCAACCATAATAATATAGTTCACTCATTTACATTTCTTTAAATCTCAATCATATTTTCTTTGTTAAAGGTATTGTCGGGCAGCAAGCGAGTCCTGACAGCACATCTCGGGCATCTGAGCTATCCTACATCGGCCCCTCGGCCGCTTCGCCCCCAGTCAACGACCTCCGCACCGAGCACGATCATGACCACGACAACGACCACGATATAGATCACGACGACGATACTGAAATCGACCAGCCTCTGAACAATAGCTCGGACCCGAATATGTCTCACAAGAAACGCAAGCGACGCGTGCTATTTTCAAAAGCGCAAACCTACGAGTTGGAGAGACGATTCCGTCAGCAGCGGTACCTATCAGCCCCCGAGCGTGAGCACCTGGCGAGCCTGATCCGCCTCACGCCGACGCAGGTCAAAATATGGTTCCAGAACCACAGGTACAAGACGAAGCGGGCGGTGCAGGAGAAAGGTGCTCACGATATGAACGTAAGCGGGTTGAATTCTCCTAGACGGGTAGCCGTGCCGGTGCTAGTGAAGGACGGCAGGCCGTGCCTGGGCAAGCCCGACGGTCTGCCGCCGCTGGGCATGTCGCTCCCGCCCTACCAACCGATGCACCATCAGCCGCCGGTGCCAGGGCACGCCTCGCAACCCAGCGGTTGCTGGTGGTGATCACGAGTGCTACCATTCGTCCCAGTGTTTTCCTAGTCGACAAGACGCGATATGTTCACAAGTATCAGCAATGAGACGTGACTACGTCCGATCTTTTATCATGACGTGTTTATCGTTAGCGTCTTTTGTGAAGATACCGCTATACCTATCGGAAATTTTCCGTATTGAGGTTTAAGTTTAAAATTGTTACCTGTAGAATTGTTTGGTTCAAAAAGTAACTCGAATACTATAGTATGATCAGTGTCAACCTGGTGGTACATAAATTAAAATTTTAAGGTATCTGGAGTTCCTAATTATTTGTATTATATTAATTACCATCTAATTTTAGAGGAATATTATTAACGAATCTATGAGCTAATATGGAAGTTATTTGGAATGTTTCAAATAAACTATTAGATAAATATAGTGATTGAGTACATACTACTTTACATACATTCCATCGTATTAATGGAGTTTGTATATTTATGTAAAAAGCTTTTGAGGTGGTTAGCTACTTAAATAATATTATGAGAAATGACCAGATTTTATCAAAATGCAATATCTAGCGTTAAAGTGCAGTATTATCATAGTCGAATAAATATGCTTAGTAAATAGTTATTTATGTATATTCCAGATAAAGTTTTATATTATTATATCGGTAGAAAATACATGTAGAGTTATTGATGTATATTGTGTACATAAAGGGTTTGTGTGGGCAGTTACCGCGCTGGTGCGTGTTGGCCTGATTACACGTTATCTTGCCGATCATCGCCATCGCAGTATCTTCTAAACTATTCTAGCATTCCAAATACTATTTTCACACATTCTATTCCACTGGCAAACGTAAAATAAGATTGTAAAAAAGTGTTACATATAAATTATTTATGAGAAAATTAAATTAATTTAATGTATTTTGTTGTTTCATTGCATCTTTATTGACCTCTGTTTGACCATTTGTGTTATAACGCGTTTATTATATGTACACACGCGTTTATTCATATTCATTTATTTCATCGTTTAGTAACATTACACTTAGATACTTACCTAAGAGATGATTCATTTGTTTAATAAAACTTCATTTGCTTTGTAATCAATATAAAAACCCCCATATAAATGAAACCACGTAAAAAAGAAGTATCGTTTCCGTTTCGTAATCATTTTTTTAAAATTATTTAAATGTTCCTTTTTAACGGAGATTTTGCGTATTTGAAGTTACACATGTTGTACCTATACAAGGTTGTGGTTTTGAGCAGTTGCCTATAAGGAGGCGAATGTGTTCATAAATACAAACAGATTTTACTTGTGTGTCAACATCAAAGTTATGAAAAAATATTGGGCTGCTCCGTACTAGTTAGTTAGAGCGGTTAGTTTGTGTAAAATATGATTTTAAAAAAAACGCGACTTCTTGAATACGTTTATAAACATCCATGAATTAAATAGGTACAAATATACTTATTATCACACAAACATTGCCTCTTCCGAGATTCGAATTCATAACCTCTCGGCTTCGTATAGTCGGGAGTGTATACACCTACACCAGGGATGGCGAACCTTTATGTAATAAATTTATAATCATGGCACGCGTGTCATTTCCTCTACACGATTGCGTTTCCCTAGCCAGAAGTTGCCTAGAATCGTAATCTATTAAGTGCAATAGATAATTAGAAATACAGCTTCTGTAAATGATAAGCAGATATTTGAATTTGGTAAGCTGATAGTTTTTTATTCATTTGATAAAAACAGTTCCGGCTGGAGTAACGTTACCGCATTCAGATGTTTTGTTTTCTAGCGGGTATGTTGAGATAAATATTTATGTAAATATTTAGATATGAATTTGAAATAAATGTTAAAACTTAATTTATAACTGTATTTATTATGGTTGCGAATATTTTTGAAATCTTGCTGGGGTAACGTTTGCACGATTGATGTATCTGAGGGGTAACGCACTCTCTCTACACTATAGAGTCGTCGTTATACTTAGATATCAGCTGTCATCGAGTCATTTACTCCTACTCCGACACTATCCATCCATTTTTTCTTCGGCAGTAATCAATACTCACATCCCTCACATCACAATATCTACGTCAAGGCAAATGATTTCAATTGATCTTTTGAACCTTTCTATTATAGGTGCATTACACGGTAAATAATCATACCATATCTTATTCATTCTTGTCTCCGCTAAAACCAATGAAAATGGTGTTAGTAATTAACTACTATTATTCTAAACAGACCGCCTGTAATTATTTTTAATAGTAGCAAACAGTAAAGATAAATATTAATAAATATAAATAAATGCCTGTGTTCTCCCTTGATGTTATCACTAGGCAATTAGGGGTAGCGCAATACACTCATAAAAAGTGTAACCAAGTTGTTGTTTGTTGACAGCAAAAAGGTGACCAAAAATAAAGAGAAACGAACCTCTTGCAGTAGTTCCCACAAATGTACCTATGTACTTGTTCTCAAGGTTCTTTTGATGTGTATTCTATCTATCTAAGAGCTTTTTAGGCTTAGATAATAATATTTTACTTAGTTGCAAAAAAGGGACGTGAAAGATTTTGTTCAAAAACATTTAGAAAACAATTAACACCTTGTTAGCTCAAAAATAGCTGATCGACAGATTTTAAATGAATTGGCCATTTATTTGGTTGGTTATACTGTGTACCTACATAAAGAAGCTCTTTGATTTAGCATCGTCAACATATAAATAATATTATTTAAAATGGGACGGAACTTGTAGTAATCCAAATTAGCAGTAGCCCCACATGTTTCGTAGGATATATTGTGGTTGTTACCTACTCTTAGTGTTCCTACTTAAATCCCCTATCACACTTTTGTTTTTTACAGTTGTCAGGCTGTTGTGCATGATTATGATATGTAGGTGCATATTTTGTGATAGGTATATTTCCTATGTAAATTAATAATATGCCGAACAACAAACTATCAATAACATGGCGAAACTAAAGAATTTACATGGTTGTGTGACGAAGGAATAATCAGTGTTTTTGACAGGTGCCAATTTAGAAAAAAAAAAACTGAATTTTACCATCCGGGAATCGAACACGGGACCTTTTGCGTTCAAGTCGAATTACCATTGCGCCAATCGAGAAGTCAATGATATTCCTACAATGATCTGAATCGAAATTTTTTTTTTATTTTGTGATTATGTTGTTAATTGGAGCATGTACGAAAGTACAATTTCCCTTCTGCCGTAGTTGACAACAGGTTAGACCGGTCAGTCCCTGCTGCGATCATTGTTTGCGTTCAATATTTACGCGTCGGTATCTAATCGCACGATACTGCGACCTGATTACTGAAATACCTCCACAGTCTCCTCACCTGTTCTACTATTCCATGTTGGTATGTTTAGGATGGTGATGGATTTCAGATATATTACTTACATCTGAAAATAAATACATACATTCTGTTATGCTGAAGATTGAATGTCTTTAAATCAAGTGCTTTACTACACCATTTTTTTGAGGATATGCATAACTTTGGCCTGTTATTAAGAATTTCAGACCATCAAGTTGGTGATTTTTATTATGAACACATTTATGATTTAATTATTTTTCATTTTATACAGACTCCTTAAAGGTAAATTATATGATATACACTTTACCCAAGACGATTATTGTGATTTAATTGAATTCAGTGTCAACATAGCACAGATAAATACTCATTTTCACTGTACAACCAAATAAAATCTAATAAAATAACATACCAAATAACTTAAAAACTAATCTTTATAATAGACTAGGTACTTCCTTTTTAAGATATATTTAATGAAACATTTTGAGAAGTCAATATTTATATTATCAGGAACACGGCGCGGTGTTTAAAAAGACGTTCTGAAAACTACCTTTGAAGGTGAAGATAGTTTGAAGCACTTTAGGCAAGTCATAGCAACAAGTCAAACCGTGGTTTTTACCATGTTAATTAAACCTTTTTAAATGTAATTGTTTAATTTGATAAACAAATTTAAAAAAAAATCTAGTGCGACGTAACTGTACGAGTGC
Organism: Anania fuscalis; assembly: GCA_950371115.1. Lineage (NCBI taxonomy): Eukaryota > Metazoa > Arthropoda > Insecta > Lepidoptera > Crambidae > Anania > Anania fuscalis. The sequence continues at coordinate 8,971,554 of OX493340.1, read as the reverse complement.
GGGGTACGAATTGGGAAAGATTGGCACAGGACCGTTAGAAGAGGCGTACCAAAAAGGAGGTCTAAGCCAAGCAGTGGGAAACATGGGCTGAATAGATAGATAGAATAAAGGTGAGGTATGGGTTATCTGCTAAAAAGGCGGAGAGTACATACATATATATAGTTGCTAGCGAGTAATATAATCTAATTCCCAAGAAACACCTAAAAAGAACTAGAGTGACTGTGTGCGTAATATTGTTAAATAATTATAAAATGATCTAGAAATATGTTTAGATGGGAAAACGCATTCCTTTGCTATACGATTCTTCATTTGTCTCAAGTGTAGGTAGCATTACTAGCATTGTACAACTACGATATTAAACTATAGAATTGCGAGTGTAGACTAATATTAACTTTATTAAATATGGAATATTATAACAAAATTAAATTTTTACACAAAGTACTAACTTAAGTAGGGGGCATGAAATACAGAAGAATAGAACAAACTCTACCAACAAGAACACGTCTTCTAAATTATTGATAGTGATGACACATACAGTATTCTCTAGTATAAAATTGTATCTATTTATACCTTACATCCTTCTTATATTTTCGCCATAGCGAAAACCATTTAAACGCTAAGGGTTGATTGAGACACCGCCTTCACGCAGCCACCGTAAGAACGACAAAGAGTCGCAGAATTTATTAAACAAATAACAACATCGCACAATAGGGCCCGTCGGCGACGCACAATGGTGCACAAACTGTGAATTATTTCGATCAAACGCCTTCGATTCCCGACACTAAGCCGATTAGCAACAACAAATACAGCCTCCGAACACACGTGGGACCGTTTGTTGTTAAAAGTTTTCACACATTGTGCACTCAGGTAATTACTATTCGAACCAACCGTTCACGATGCTTTACGTTTTAATAGAATGTTGGATAAACAAATTCTACATTCGATGTTATTGTGAATTCGACACCATTTTTCACTTCAAAAACTTCTACTTTGCTTTCAGGAGGTATGTAGCACAGATTAGTCAGAGTATAAGTAGGTGCTACAGAGTAGATGAGCACTAAAGAATAGTTGATAATTTAACTAGATTTTTTAAGTTTCATAAATTCGCGCAATTTAAAACAAGTATATACTAGTCCTTCTTCACAATAAAAATTGATAACTATTTAAACATAATAATATATTTAAAAAATAAAACCTTAGTTCTTCCATAATATCTATTCTATTCTAGGCTTTACAAGACGACGTCAATGCAAGCAGAAAGAAAAGACAAAGAAAAGGTACAGCAAAGCGTTACGATTTCGGAGATGCTCGTAGCAAGTTTCGTAGCAGTCCTTGTCTGTAGTTAAGCTTTATCAGTAATTACAAATAAAATTCGTATGTATATTGTATTTTTATAACATTAATTTTCAGACCATTAAGTTTGAAACCACTTGATGATACTTGTGTCCTCTTACAATCAGTCAATGTTATCTTGTGGCTCTGGACGATACGGAAGTGCATCGCGGTTATGACGGTGCACATTATAGCCGCTACTTGCCCACTGGAATAGTATCAAAATATCTTATTCATTCACTAGGCATTCTAACTAAAATATTCCTTGTTTATTAACAGAGAAAAACCAAAATCCTTTGTCTGGTTATGCAGGGTTGAGCGGTTGATCGCCATAATGACGTTGGGGTGTATTGATTTTGTATTGTTTGTGTTTTATTATTTTGAACGCTATTGTGCTTGTCTTAGAGTTGATTTTTGTCTGTGTTAAAACCTGGAAGCAAGCGTGTAGAACACAATATTGTCGATGTAAGCGCAATAAATGTTATGATGGACGAGCGCGGTCAGTGTGCACTCGGCTCGAAACTGATAACAGCCGGTAATCTTCCTACACTGCACCTTAATAGCCCACTCTAATTAGCTTTAGAAATCACTGATAAGCACTCGTATGTGATGTTACTTTTTAGGGTTCCGTACCCAAAGGGTAAAACAGGACCCTATTACTGAGGCTCCGCTGTCCATCTGTCTGTCTGTCTGTCCGTCTGTCACCAGGCTGTATCTCATGAACCGTGGTAGCTAGAGAGTTGATATTTTCACAGATGATGTATTTCTGTTGCCGCTATAACTTAAAATATATATAATATTAGCTATAATAACTAAAATTAAAAATAAAATAATTATTAAAGCGGGCTCCCATACAACAAACGTGATTTGTTTTTGCTCGTTTTTATAGATAATGTTGCGGAACCCTTCGTGCCCCCCCCCGACTCGCACTTGGCCGGTTCTAAAATCTGAAATGCATTAAAACATCATTGCGGTATTTCCGGTCCACTTGTGCGATGTCGATTGTCGATGCACGTTAGGATAAGCTGATTTAATCCTAAATATCTAATGACAAGGTAATCATTTTTCTGAAACTATCAGTTTGTTGGTCGTTGGCATAGAAATAATGATACTTCATTATTTCTCTGCCAACGACCAACAAACTAAGTTTATACTGTGCACCACAGTAAGTCCACCTGAAACAATAAATCTGAAATGCCTTATAAAATGCATAAAAGAATTTAGAGTTAAGTAATGGAGTAAGTATTTGCTGTAGACCTCGTTAATGCCCTTTGCATAAACGATAAATGCATAACCTAAGGGCGCAAATTTAACATCTTTGTAAATGTAGGTTTTGTTTATATCTAGATTCAAACAATGTTCAAACATTTTTCTGTCACTATTAACTTCAAATAGAGTGACAGATCGAACTAACATGACTTAAATGAGACTATTATTGTTTAAAAAAAATAATTATAAAATAAACTAGCTCAAACTAGAGATAATTTGATCGATTCTAAAAAGGTACAACAGGAGGAAAACAAAGTGTTGATCAATGGAACTTATACTACTTAATAATGAAAAAAATAATGGCAACCTATTCATACAATGAACTTAATAAACGTTGAACTAAACATTTTAAATATTTATTAATGTTAGTTATGCAAGTAGGCCTAGTACTTACTCAACTAATAGTCAGAAAATAAACAAAATGCTGTTATATAAATAAAAACAGTTTAATCAATAGATTGCTGTCTGCGTAGCCTAGTTTCATCACGTATTAGATATGTTTTACCTTGATAACGCGATCGGAAGGCACACGATCATCCAGGTATCTTTTGAGAAAATTTTCTATTGTGACATAAACTGATAAATATATAATTTGGTTTAAATCTACTCTGGAAACGGTAAGATTAGAAGAAAACATATAATAATATTAACATACATTGCTCCGTTCCTAAGGTAAGTAGCTTAAACACTTGTGTTATAGAAATCAGAAACAACGACGGTACCACAACACCCAGACCCGGGGCAATATAGAAAAGTAGGTTTCCTACATTGACCCGACCGGGGATCGAACCCGGAACCTCAGAGATGGCGACGCCATATATAGTCCGGCGTGCTCGCCTCTCGGCTACAGAGGTCGGTATTATATAAAAATATTCGCAAGTTATTCATAAAACGAACCTAATAAACATTAATTAAGTTGTTCTCTAATCCAATCGCCTGCTAACTGCTCGGTTAACTGCAACTTAATCCAATAAGTAAATCAAAGTCGTCAAACACGCGGTGCGATCTGAAGGACATGTTAGAGATTTAGAGGCACGCGCCAGCCATTTTGCGGCTAACCGTGGGACTATGAGTAGTGATGCCAGGTGTCTCTAGTTTAGTGGGACATTCCAAACTATTGTATTTATTTTTAAAAGAGTGTATGAGATTATTGCTGTAAAAGTTAAGTAATATATGTGAATACTTTATATTATTTAGAATGCAGAAGTGAATTAAAAGATCTTTGTAAATATAAAAGTAAAAAAGAGACATCACTCAAAATTAATATTATAGTTATTAACATGCCAGCCAATGTGCAAATCTAATAAATCGCTCGGACTCGGAGTCGGATATTTTGATTTATTATTACCATGCAAATAAACCTACAGGCGGAGAATACATATTACCTTAATGGCGACTTTATATTATTTTTTAAAGAAACGGCACTAGTACCGTTTTTATTTTTACGCTATATGGCTATGGAATGGAATATAAAGTTTGATTTCTTAAAAAGACTAGGAAGTTGACATTGTGTGCCCTTTTTTTGCAAGTTAATGAATGACTGACTATCAATTTAATTAAACATAAATTTTGAGTGTTATTTATTGATTCACAGTGCCACTGATATTGAAGAACATTGTAAAATTTTTACATGTTTTTTTGATACCATCCCTGCATAGTCATAGTTTTGACGATTCGGAAGTCCCAATTTCTGCAATATATCTGGCCGCACTAGCGATGCGAAAAGCCTCGCGACCCGCTCGGATTTATTGCCCCTGCTCTAATAAACACGTTATGTTGTATACGCAACGAATATTAATAACTTACTTCCCGTTGCCGATGATATTCATTTTTGTTATTGGTTGTCGTCGTGTCGTTTCGGCTTACGTGGATTATGAAAACAGAAGGCCCAATACGAAAGTTGTTTCGTTCGTTCCGACATAATAAATAAATTAAATAAACATGCACTGTGTCAATCCTTTAACTTTGTCAGACTTTTTGTCAAAAAGTCAAAATCTTTATTTGCAGAATAAAATGTAAGGTAATACAGATATTTAGTATAAAAGTTGGTGCGGGAGCTGTCGCTATAACATTTTTAACCGACCACATTATGGAATTATTTAGCATTATCTTTTGTTTAAACTTTTTAGTGACCTGTCAAGTGTTCTAAAATATGCCTTTGTTTAATTTTCCAAGATTTTTTTCAATAAGTATGATTTTTTCGAAACCGTTTCATTATCGAAATGACAGTTGATTCGTATTTCACTGCCATATCGCTTGCAGGCTATCGAGAACTTTGATATATTTAAAACCTACTCACCTATCTACCATTAAGTGAATAGATTTTTATAATATAAAAAATTAAAACTGAGACTTAGTCTTTTATACCTAGAATTGCTTTTGGCTTGTTTTTCTCTTGCTAGTTTTGACTGTTTGGTATGGTGGGTCACTCATGTATGGAAAAAAAATAAAGTTTTGTGATTGCATTCTAATAGTGATATTTTACTGTCTTGTGAGTAAACAAGTAATGCTACGTAAAAAAAAGTCAAATTGAGTTGTATCTTTAGCCCGCGCATGCGGTTCAAAGTTGATAAAAATTTGTATAAAACAAGGTAAAATCAAATTCAATTATTTAATGAAATTTCTAAAATTTTCAGTATAAAATCAATGTTTATTCTTTAATCTTAACTTTTTAAGAGCACAAAAATAAATAAAAACTAAAATTTAGACAGCTTTAAATTCATTTTACTTAGGAAAAACAGAAAAAAATAACGTTACTTTTTGGTCAAACAATCTTGTTTGCTTTCAAATCTAGGCATTATTTTTTTGAGACGCCAGCTTTGCTTGCATTAAGCCTTCTTTTGATTTTTATCAAAACCGACAACCTGCGTGTATGCATAGTAATTTAAAATATTAAAATCATGTTCTTATTTCCGCAAGCTTTGATGACATATTTCTTCATTCGTGATTTTAAGAAGCATACGTGGTTCAAAACTTCTTTGTTTGGTAACATTGAGGTATAATGCACTGTACGCTAGTACATTATACCTCAATGTTTTGTAACAAAATTATGTGACTAATTTTAGATACATTGGTACCTACGAAACTTCAATATTTAGACCAGGGCCCTAACCATGAACTGTTAAAACAATCCCAAATCTGTCAAACATTATCATTTCTGTCAAATTTTGTATGAAATGACGTACCAAAATTGACAGATTTGACAACTTTGAGATTGTTTTTAGAGTTCATGGTTAGAGGGCTGGGCCCTGTGAACCATGAACTGTTAAAACAATCACAAATCTGTCAAACATTATCATTTCTGTCAAATTTTGTATGAAATGACGTACCAAAATTGACAGATTTGACAACTTTGAGATTGTTTTAACAGTTCATGGTTAGGGCCCTGGCACATGAAACACACAAGGTTGTCTTCCTATATGAATTACATTTCATACTTTCGGTATTCTACTTGCAGCAAGTCCCTTACCGTTTGTTATTCATTTAAATAACATCGGCAGATGTAATTTCTGAATGAGCTAAATAATAATGACGTCGAATTAAGGTATTTACTAATGGCTTAAAGTATTCTGGCAAATATCAAGATATTTGGATCCATTCCAATAAATTTTTGCACCCATCTGTATGTTTCATGTATCTTTCTTTCAAACCAAACTAGGGCGTAAGCTTTGACACAAAATTTGGCTAAAACTCTTAAATTGTCTAAATGAATTGAGGAAGAAACACGAAGACGTAATATTTTTTTTTTTTTATTTTTAATTTCTAATAAATTCTAATTAATTCTATCAAATATTTACTTATGTTCTTATTTTTTTTATCTACGGAAATTTTTATTTCACTTTATAAGCTTCTATGATTTGTAATTGTTCTCGGGTGCGACACAGTAGAAAGTGATGCTTTTCATTGTTTCTTTTTTAAACCACAAGTTCGGAAATATCTAAAAAGGAAGTTCTCTATTTGTATTCTTTCTATTTTTCCGTTGTAGCCTATTCCATTATAATATTTTCATTCGTTAGTAACTTATTGCCCATGTGAATTTAAAAAAATTGAAAATGGGAAATTAATAAGTTTGTCTCCTTTTTTTGCCTATTCAAAACAACGAATCAAATGTTTTATACGCGGCCAATTTTAATCAATTTTACGTTTATCAATAACACTCTTTTTCTTGCACAAAAGTAAATCCAAAATAAGAAATTAAATCAGTGCTGAAGTAAGCCTACGACCACTTATTAATACACCCTCTATAAGTATGTCACAAAACTAACCTATGCTCGTAATCACTAAAAGGGTTATTAGCAATTATTATTATTAATAGTTTTTTTTTCATATTATTTATTATTTTAATTTATTTAAAAAAATTAGACATGTTAGTATTGTTTGCTCAGTAACATTATTATAATTTCATAAAAGTCCAATGCGCGGGCTGTTCCACTAAAAATATTTAAATAATATTTTACAGGGTTGTTTTTTATCTAGTAAGACAGAATATTTTCACTATTAAAACAGAAAAAGAGAAAAAAATTTTTTTGACCCACTTTGGTCCAATTGTTGAAACTACAAAAACCTCTACTACGATACTTATAGATACTGGCCGATTTTTAATTAAATTAACGTTATTATTACTTTTTACTAGCATAAGTTATTTTAATGCATATGAAATGACAAATTAAGAATTAGAAGCCTTCTAATAAAGCAACTTTTCGTTGTTTTATTAAGTTTTCTTTTTTGTTGTTTTTTTAAGTTAGTCACATTTGACGAATAGTGCTCATTAGCACTATTCGTGCAAATTTATACGTAACGATATCCTTACGATAGGGGTAAGTCATGTGGATAACTAACACTGAAGGTTCACCTCAGCGTCTCAGCTCACCCGTGACGGATAGTACATCAAATACGCAATAAACCGTTTTTCGGCAACATTCCAGTTATTGTATTTGTATCGCGAATCCCATTTTTCACGTGCCAGCAACAACGCACAGACATAAAGGTTTACGACAGGCCGTCATATTTATGGCTCTGGTATTGTGATATATTTTTTGTTGTGCGCATTAGGTTTTATCTGACTTTCCGCTAAATCAAGTAGCTACTGGCCGGTGTCAGGAAATACCCCGCATATATCATCGGCGGCGGATGCGCGCATTTTGGGGTTATGTCTCGGCGGTGGGGGCCGCTTGTGCCCATTTGTCTTATCGATTCCACCTACAAATTGGCAATTTTCCTATTTGACGGGAAAAAGAATCATATCATCATCTATGAACGCACAGACTTTTTATGTGGTTCAGCACAAAATATGTGCGATAAAAAGTGAAGCAAATCGTCTTCGTAGATAGACCAAAAATGTCTCCAAAATTGGATCGTCCCTAAAAGTATAAATTGCATATTAAAAGTTTTATCGAAACGGTGCAAAATCCTATTTTCTCTGGGTCTTTATGAATCAGAGACGAATTCACAACTTAGATAAAGTAAATCTTGCGAGACAATAAGCATTTAGGGACAAGTTGGTAAAACAGTCCCGACAGTCTCCCGCTGGGACGGTCTTTTCGACCCCAGCCTTAGAAAAAGCAAAATGTGAGCACCATTCAATTTATTTAGGAGCTGCGTTTTCGTTGTTGCTAACGTATGGATCGTCTTCAGGCTGTGTCATGAGGGCTTTGCTACTAGTTCGATTAAGACGTCTCGCGCCCTTTTTTTCGTAAAAAAAAGGAAAATGAATAGCGCTGAGCGGAAATATTACGAAGTAACGGCATTTCCGCGCAATAAATCGCCCTCCAATCAAAGGGAACTCCTCGCCATGTCCTGTCGTATTTCTTTATTAATGCTACACTTTATTTTATTGGCCTTTTTATCGGGCGCATTGTTGTTTGTATTTAGTTTAATTGATGTGCTCTTAGCTAGTTTTTCTGTGATTGACATAAAATATTGCTAAGCTAAAATCTTTACGCATAAAAGAAGTAGGTTTATCAAATCACAATGAAATAAAAAGCTTGCCTTAGCTTTGCGATATGATAACAGAATCGACGCTTTGTTGAAAAGTACTTCTGATATTTACTTTTAATTAATGGGAGTAATATGAAAAAACTCTACATTTTAGAGTAGATCTAAAATGTAGAGTTTTTTTTTATCATCAAAAACAACGTATCATGACGTTTTACAACAAAAATGTCGTAGTGCATACAGACCGAGCCGTAGATGTCCTACCTACCATGGTAGATAATCGTACTTACCATAAAATTATCATCAACAAAGATTATCAGACACTTCAGAATGTACTGAAATGATTACTACGAGTATCTTAGTTAGTTCATAAATTTCATAATTACTGAACAGTTTGCGTCATAGCGTACCTATTAAGCTGTACCTGTGTAATACTCATTTACTGACTGAGTCACAGCGCAGAGCTGGTGACACTGGTGGATTTAGAATTTGCAATTTAGAGAAAACGATACCTAAAAGGCCCGCTAACATAATTGTGCACTGCAAAAAAAACTTTTCAAAAAAAGGTGTGTATCTAGTAGTATACTAGTGTCAACGATCATCCAATTATGTAAGCCTTAACAGCTCAGAGCTTGTATAGTGGCTAATAGACAATAAACAGATTTACCTAAGTGTATGAATGACAGCAACATGACGCCCCGCCGCTATACGTAATTTGTGTCATGAGTCAGGTACGAATGCTCGTGCTTGCCCGGCAAACATGCCTGTTTGCAAGATTCAAATCCGCGACCGCTAGTTTTGTAGTTCAGAGTGCAAACAACTAGCTAGACTAATTGAGTCATAAAAGTATAGAATTAAGGTGTTGGTACACTCAAAACCATATATTTTTAATTAAACTGCAATATTGCAACGTTGAACTTTAACTGTCTTATTTAAAGTGCATTTGCTAGTCCGGGACTAAGATTAACCCACTGTTCTATACCCACCCACTGCGTACGTTAGTACAGTGGGTTAACCTTAGTCCCGGACTAGCAAATGCACTCTAATTATGGCAGTAAGAGTTCGGTCAAAGAAAATAGTCATTTTATGGTAAGCAGATTATTTAATTAGTACGAGTATAGGTAGGTGTGTTATAATGTGGTTGGGCTATTTAGGTAAGGAGATAATATAAATATTTAACGACCACCGTAGCCGAGAGGCGAGCACGCCGGACTTGGGGTCGCCATCTCTGAGGTTCCAGGTTTGATTCCCGTTCGGGCCAAAGTAGAAAGTGAACTTTTCTATGTTGTCTCTCAGGTCTCGGTGTTGTGGTACCGTTGTTGTTTCTGATTTCTATAATACAAGTGCTTTACTTACCTTAGGATCAGAGAAATGTATCTGGTGTTGTACAATATTATTATGTAAGAATGAATTTAACTTCATTCCTTAAGACGAGTAAAGGTGGGTAGACTAGAGGTGACATACCAAACTAAGGTAGGTATAAAAGTAGAGGCAGCTAACAGCTTGCTGTACCTACCTGCCTGGTCGTTATCAGCGCGCGTCTAAATCAGAAAATCGATACACACCGGCTACGTGCGTTTATTGCGTTGCCTTTAGGGCTGGCACAAAACTTAAGTAATAACCATCTAATTATTACTAAATACGTATTTATACTTACCTGTGTAAACATGAATAATTTTATCATAATATAGGTAATTTAACTGATACATGTTAATATACCTATATATATTTTTGTTTAAAGCTAGATCTAAGTAAAGAATAAACAGAAAATCAGACAACACAGCTAGGTGAACCAAAACATTGACGGTTTTTGTTAGTCAGGCCTTTTTTGCCAATGCTTGTAGAATAATAGTAGTTAATGCTATGTGAAAATTACTGTTATCTAACATTATTTTTAAATTACATTAAACGGCAGAAAATCTAAATGATAAATAACATAAACCGTAAAACTGTCTTTTTATGTTAGTAACAACTATTCGTTTTAGAAATTTTATATCTGCGTTGACAACCCTAACTTTGACGATGTTCCAACCAACCCGTTACAAACTTTGATAGTTTTACCATTCCTACTTGGTTGTTTACATTCTTGTTGCAAGTTTAAAAAAAAAGTAAAATACCTCTAGTTTGTAATATTGTTTTAGCAAAAATTAAAAAGAGTTTATCATTGAACTTTTTCCTTAATTAATAGGAATAAGAATCTAAACTTACCTAATCATCCCAACGCAACTGGCAAATAGCGATTTTCGCACTATCCACGTAACTTATTTCGACAATAATTTCATGGATTTGTAAGGACCTTTATAGTCCAAAACGGAAGAGCAGAATTGAGTCGTCCATATTGACGTATTTCCGGTTGCAGAATAACCCCCCACTGGTTGTTGTGAAGGAGACGTCACAGGCTGTCGGTATTTCATTAATTATTGAGCCATATATTGTTATTTGTGGCTAATAATATGTGGCCACCAACGACACACGTATTTCATTGCTACAAATAACCAGCATGAGGTGTGATTTGGAACGCACGCGTCGAAAGTATTGTAATTTGATTTTCAGCTGGCCATTTGGCGTTTAAAGTTACCTACTTAAAAAGTAAAAGCGAGTTTTAATATTGGTCAATAATTTTCAAGAACAGCTGCTCGTGATTAGTGATATTAGGCCAAATACCGTTGAAAAGTTTTTTTTTAACTGGGTCTAAAGACCATTTAGTATAAAAAGAGCTTTTAAAAAATCACCTGCAAGTAAGGCGAAATAAGCAGTTGTGGACATTTAAGGTTGACAAATTTTTCAAACAAACCTTTAAACCTCTACATATTTTAATTTGCTTACATATCTTTATGATACAGTCATTTAATTGAAAAAAAAAATTGCAGGGAAGCATTTTTTTTTTTAATTCAAACTTGGTATTTAATCGTGCCTTCTTGGAAATGGAAACTGAGGTTGTATATTTCCATTCAGTTAAATTAAATTGAGCACAAAAACAAAGTATACAAAAGTACTTAAAAAGAAACATGTGAAATATGTTATTTTAAAATAGCTACTACCTACCTGTCCTACTTACAGAATGTTTATTCATAAAAATATTTAATATTATTTCTCACAGGAAAGACACAGATCGGTATGCTAGTTGAAATAGCCTATTCGTGCAGTGTACGTACTGTACACAACAGTATAACTGTAAACTGTCAACGTTGCATTCCACTTTGATAAGTCATGCTTTCCTAAAATTAAGTAGCCGGGTGTACCCTCCGAGTGTTGTATAACAGAGCTTATCTCGAACTCTGAGCAACCATTGACGACCACCGCAGAGCCTGACTCAGCAGCACCTAATGGTCATTCGCTGATGATTAATTATGGTTATCAAAGGCCGCCCATCCTGCGCGGTTTAATGCGTCAATGATGAGAGCTAATTTTGACGTTTTAACTAAGGACTGCTAGACAGAACACTTTGGGCAAGTAGGTACTACTATTAATTTTAGGTACACTGCAGGTGAACTTGTAGGTTGATTAAATACATGTATTATTATGTGCATTCTATATACTTGTCAATAGTAGGTATTACACGGTATTACTCGTGTTTGTTACCTATTTATTTCACATTAATCTTATCTAAGTGTCTAGCAGATTGCAGAAAACACATAACATCATTCTATGTTACAATGCCCATCTAGAGTTGATTGTGTTAAATTGTTACAACATATTAAGAAATTAATTTCTTATTAGTGTTTATATTTTCAATCTAAGGGCTCCATAAATCTTAATATAAACGTACTCAAACTTGAATTAAACGAGCCGTAGCGTTCTTTAATCCTTTTATTGAATAATGCTACCGTGTACGAGTATTTCTCCAAGCAATCACGGTCCAAGTTGTTCATAAAAGGTGTTTAGAATATCAGTCCGACATTGATCAACGGGTCGGATGACCATGATAGATACGACGTTGAAGGGGAAATTAGATTGCTCCAGGGGGTCCCGTCCACTGACAAAAGCATCCCCGGACTTACAAAAAGTTTCGCTTTAGTAATTGCTATTGGACGGGACAGAACTAAATTTATATTTCCGATTGAAATCTTGGATTGCGGATTATCTCGAGTTCTTTCTAAATCGTTTTACAATTTAGTTTTTGCCCATTTTTTGTTTAATAATTTGAGTTTGTCACTCGATTAACAAAATTACGCTAATCCCCCATCCTTTTGCTCGTTTCTTTGAAATTCGGAAGCCGAAGTGTCTTTTAAGGGTGTGTTAATTCTGAAGCAAGACTAATAATTGCTTCCATTATGCCCCGGAAAAGAGGACCCACGTCAGATCGCGCCTTTAAAAGGATTTGTGATGCCCAATATGAACCGGCCTTATTCGCTTTGTTGGATGCATTCTCCTCGCCAGACAGTGTGTCGCCGTTGCGAACAAAACGAAACAAATAATAAAATGTATGAGGATGGAGTTTGTAATCGTTGGAGGTCTCTACGAGAAATGATATCATTAAAAACTGCCACATAATTGCATTCATTGCAGTTATTAGAAGTACTACGTGCGTAAGGTTGTATAGGTATACTTGTATCTAGAAAGCCTTCATAAGAAGGCGCGTAGATATTGCTACGATAAGAAATACTGATTATATCTTTACACTCAAGTACTTTTACAATATTGAAGATAATAAACAATACTGATAACAATAATTAATGTCTATCTGTTTGTATTGTTTGATAATGTAATAATATTATCGGAATTATTGATATTAGGTACCTATTGAATTGATTGTAATTCGCTACCTAGAGAATTCGCTAAGTTTGTTTATTCGGTCGGTACGATAGCTTATACTGACAATGAGTAAGCCGGGAGTTGCGGTTGAATAGAAATTAAATGGCCATATTACATGTTTGGGGGCTACAACAACAATAAAATTATTTTCGTACATAATCTCAGATGACAGTTTATTCGTTTAAATAGACTCGATCGGTGATGGAAGCCAACATTCGCATTGGGCTATTCTCCGGAGGCGTTCATTCATGCATTTATTATTCCCGGTAAATCGCGCCGTGGGATTGTGACGTTTGCCGAATCGCAGTATTGAGGGTTGTTTTGTGTTAAATGCAGTTTTATGCAACGGTGTAGAAGCGTAAAATTGATTCGGATACGCGGCATTGAAGAGGCGGAAGGTCTACGTTCCGATGTTTGATTGCTTTCATTCATAAGTTGGTCATTCACAAAACGATACAACAAGCCGTAGTACGAGCAACCGTGGTAGCGCAGGTAGAAGCCCGATTTTCGAATCAACCTTTCATTTCTTTCATTATTACGTTTGCGTTTAGTTTGACCTTAGGATTATAAACAAAGGCTAAAAAGTAAAATACAATGCTCGATAGCCTTCGTGCAGCATGTCGAATCGGCAGTTCTACGGCCAAATTTAAGGTATGGGCGTTTTTTAAGATCACGATGTTTGGTAATTTAATTATTTGTTTGGTCTATACTATAGGTACACGCGCGCTCAATAAGTTTTTGTAGAGAACGAGAATCACACGTAAAAGTTGCCAACAGAAATGTAGAGATTGTTTCATGTGACTTCTGTCTTCTATCGTAATTAAAATAACAACTAGGTATAATAAAAAAGTACATCAATTACTCATTTGTTATTTATAACTTTACAATTAATATTTTGTGTACCATTTACTATTTAAAACTAGGTAGAAGGTAAAACCACTGGTCATAAAATTCATTAAATTTCGGACAAAAATTATGGATTTTTAAAGAAAAAAAGGTTCTGTTCTGTTACAGCGTTCGAGATGAGTAATATTTCAAGCTTGCTCTCTCGTACCAGATCAATGGTCGGACACTCCAAACGGCTTTGAATGGAAACCCATTTACGCCACAAGTGTTTTACAACTGGGCAAAAAAGTTAAGGCAGGTCCATCTATCCGGATGCGAAGGCGGCTAAGGGCCCGTTCCCACGAGTGGACACAATTATAGTTATGAACTTCATTTGTTTGTGCCCTTTGTCATTGTCTGGAAGTGGACAAAGCGCCACATGGTGTCGATGAGCCAATTCACCCAACAGATGTGGACGCCTCTCCTTGTTTGAACACGTTTATGGCAATCTTCAATTGTTTGAGCTGTTAGGTTCTGTTTATTTAGAAGGCATTAGGTTTTTTTTTATAGATATAGTGAACTTGGGTATCTATGATCTCAAAATAAATTTATAATGTAATTCATCTTGATTGTAGCAAATGAGAAATGAACTAAAAACCTTATCAACTTATTACCTACACACAGATTGTAGACAAGACAAAAATTATAGGTAATTTTATAAAAAATCGAACTAACAAACTACATGATCACAGTATCCTTCCGGAATTTAATTTAATAATTTTTTTTAAATAATTACATATATTATATTTAAAACGCTATCTTGATTTTTCCAGCTTTTACGACACCAAGTATAAGATTTTAACTGTAGAGTAGACCTTGAGCAATAATAGCTCAGTTTAGCAATCGTTATACCTATGTACTGAGATAATGGTTTAAGATAAATAACATTGGTATCACAAATACTTAAATCGTTTTTAGGGTTCCGTAGACAAAAAGCAAAAAACGGAACCCTTACGGATTCATCATGTCTGTCTGTCCGTCCGTATGTCACAGCCACTTTTATCCGAAACTATAAGAACTATACTCTTGAAACTTGGTAAATAGATGTACTCTGTGAACCGCATTAAGTTTTTCACACAAAAATAGAAAAAAAAACAAAAATTTTTGGGGGTTCCCCATACTTAGAACTGAAACTCAAAAATGTTTATTTCATCAAACCCATACGTGTGGGTTATCCATGGATAGGTCTTTAAAAATTATATTGAGGTTTCTAATATCATTTTTTTCTAAACTGAATAGTTTGCGCGGGAGACACTTCCAAAGTAGTAAAATGTGTGGCCCACCCCGCCCGTAACTTCTAAAAAATAAGAGAATGATAAAACTAAAAAAAATATATGATGTACATTACCATGCAAACTTCTACCGATAATTGATTTGAACGAGATCTAGTAATTAGTTTTTTTTATACGTCATAAATCGTAAACCGCAATATAACTATCATTCAATTAACTCTAATATAAAAAATAATAATAAGGTGGCTCCCATACAATACACGTGATTTTTTGCTCTTTCTTATAATGGTGCGGAACCCTTCGTGCGCGAGTCCGATTCGCACTTGGCCGATTTTTATTATGATACAATACAAATTAAGTAAATTGAAAAATCTAAAAACTGGATCTGGATTTTTTCCTTTTCCTATGTTATGTTAACCTGTAAGTAGCTGATACTGGTTTTTATATTTAAGCTAATACAATCCATAGAATTAGAGAAATAGAATTTTTTTGCAGAGGTTACTTCAATATTGATCACTAAAGAAGGATTTTTAGAAATTCAATCATTATGCGTGTGAATTGAAGCGTAAAGTTTTTTTGGACCTACTATATTACCTACCTATATATACCTACTGCTCCTGACAAAGTTAAAGTGTTGTAAATTTTTGTTTTTAGCAATTCCATGCAAGGTTTAATTGATTCAAGTGTTATTTATCTTCAAGTTAAAGTGTGATTTAAGCGTCTTCATTTTGACCTTGTGTGTGTTTTTATTATTAAAAAAACTAATGCGAACTTCCTGTGTAGCAGACTTCATGTTTGCAGTTTATGCTCTTATTTCAACTACTTCAAACTGAAACAATACCTGGTTTGTTTTGGCTTTATTCTCAAAGGTAACTGGCTCATTTGGATCCAATTACATTACGAAGAAAACGTGGAGTGGCATTCGAATATGTTTATATAAGTAAGCACGCTTGCTTTGAGCAACGCAAGCTTTACGCATAATGGCACCTATAGAGGTCCTACTTACAGCGTGTAAGATTACTTTGCATATTGTTATCAAGTCATAAAGGAAGCTATTATACTTAATATAAACAAAAGTACTTATTATGATTATACGTTACTAAAACCTACTTGCATATTTTTATGTAGATTATTGATTTCTTAGGTAAGACAACTTTTATGACATACAAAGGTGATATTTGACATGTTAGAATACTTTCAAACACTAAAATGAAGAAGTGTTAGGTCGATGAAAGGCCGTTAACTTTTATAAGGATACAATAGTAATTAAATGTGGTGTGTTTATGTCATTTAAATATTAAACAAATTCTCCTAACAATCACATCAAATATCTAGGCCCCAAACTAAGCTTGTACTTACTACATAAAAAAAAATCGACAAGATCACATTATGTAAGTAGGTACTTACAATCACTTGTGTTACAAAATCAGATAAAACGACGGTACTGCATACTTCGGCCCAATTTATAGAAAAGTTCAATTTTATAGACTGATCCGAGGGATTGAACCCGGACCTCAGAGATGTGGATGCCAAGTGCTCAACTATGGTGACTAGATAGCGGATAAACATAATTAAATACATGCATGAACATCCATGAGTTAGGTAGGTACCTTGCAATCTCCTGGTTGTGTAGTCAAATCAAATCAATTCAATTATTTATTTGATAATATACACTTTATATGCAATGGTCGTCAAATTTGTATCTCTAATCAACAAAACAATGATCCCATCCGCCTTATTATTCTTACAAATGAGTGCAGTGAATTTTGTACTTTCAAAGGATGAGATCATAAACTCTCCTATAGTCATGCGAATATAAGTATGGTTAATGTTCAGTGATGCTTATTTGAACAAGTTATTTTTTATGTCCAATTTCTAATAGAAGTCTTGTAGAATGCAACTTGCAATTAAAGGTTCTTTTCCAGGACATCCGTTCGGAAGTGTATGTGTCATCTGTGGAAGCAGGCTGTTTACGCTGCGCGCCCACAAAGCAGGCAGAATCGCGACCACCCATCGAGTCTGCTTCGAGTAGCCACTACTCGGACTACGGATGACCGAAAGTGTGGCTCTACGTTTTAGATGACTTGGAAAAATAGGGGGTTTTTTAATGAGCATTTACTTTGAAATACTGATAATAATATGAGTATTTAAAGCTGAACAAGATCCATACGTCCACAGCTTTCAGTTCAGTTTAGACAAAAGTTTG
Organism: Anania fuscalis; assembly: GCA_950371115.1. NCBI lineage: Eukaryota > Metazoa > Arthropoda > Insecta > Lepidoptera > Crambidae > Anania > Anania fuscalis. Next base: position 8,953,941 of record OX493340.1, on the reverse strand, counting down.
GATTTTTTTTGGAGTCGAGTTGTGTACTGTTACTGATTTAAATACCCTAAACGTTCTTTTAATTAAATTTAAAACAATTGTTTATTTATGACAGAACTTGGCGACTATATCATAGTAGAGCGTTATAGACAGATATTATTCAGGATATTCTACCTCATTATAGATTTAGAAACTCTACACTCATTGCATTGTCGATGTATGCAATTAACTAATGTGTAGCAGCTATAGCGTGGGTAATGTTTAGTCAAATATTTGAAATATCGACTGCGAATAATGTATTTTTAACCATCCGATTTTTTTGGCAAACTAACAAAATATTTATCAAGGAAACATGGCTAAAGTTTAATTGATAGTTTCAATGACACACATTTCTGACTTATGACGGTATTAGTTATACCCAATATCATCAGCGCTGCGTGCCAACATTTCTTTGACCTTTATTTCAAAATACCCTGTTCTTGTTATTTGACGGTCACATTATTTTTAAAAACCAGCTTATTGAAAATATTAAAAGTATGGGGTTACCAAGACAGTGGAGTTTTGCTTTTATCATTTCAAACCATTTCAATAATTCCTGAATATGAATATGTCGCTGGGAAATGAGGATATTAGGGATTTCACGGAATCCCTTGGGATACCATGAAATCACGGAAGATGTCGAACATTCTTGTTTATTACGTCTTGTTACAAAAAAATGTAGTGATATGTCGTTTCGCTTAACCAAATCTAGTAAATTTTTCTAGATTTAGTTTAGTGAAACGACATATCCCTAAACATTATTAGTAAGAAGATGTAATAAACAAGAATATTCGATATCTACAAATAAATTTATTAAATTATGACACTATGGCATTCTAAGTACGAGCAGTACTTCTCCGCATCCATACCCGAACGCTATAGCAGTGTCCATTCATCAGATCACCTTTAATTCCGCACCCATTGTAGGCAGGCGTTATTCTGTAAACGCTCCTCATTATAAAACCACACTTTGTATAAAAATATGTGCTCGAGTATAAAGGTAAACATTGTATTTTTTCTATCGCAGAGAGAATGGCTGTTTAGGTCGCCAGTGACAGTATTACAAAAGCACAATGAAGGATGAACGTGAATGGAGACCGCACACTTGGTGTACGAGATGTAGTATCGAGTACTGCGCTGATAAATTATTGGAATGACTGAGTAAATATTCAATGAAAAAATGATGAATGAATGCATTTGAACGGCCTTCTGTAAGTTTAATTCATTTTTCTAGGAATTTGGAGAAGTTCCTAACATGTTTTGACATAAAATTCTTAGTCTATTTCTTAGACTTGGTCTTGGCCTAAAAGTCTAGCATTGCTTGCTATGCGCCTACGCACTTAATCCGTTTTTATTAAATGAGAAATGGTAAACAAGCAGTCTGGCGTTGACCATGAATGAAAATGACCATGAATGAAAACAGTACTTCGTAAGCAATGACGCATTTTTTTCGTTTGGTTGTAGATCAAAATTGTTTAAAATTACTTACTTTCTTCATGACTTTAAATGAAACACGATATAAGTAGGCACTGATCAGGTAAGGTAATATAAGATGCTATAACATAACGAAACACACTGTAGGTACACTCTGCTCACTTTGTACCAAACGTATTCAAAAGCTGAAGCTTTTAGAAATGACATTGATAAGTCTCCCTAGCATCTGCTCTCCAATATAAATCGCGTCATCTTTGAAAATGTGGCCTCTTACAGTTTTTTTCTTACTATTATAGGTCCTATTAAAACCGCAATCGCGCCTTCGGCGATATAGCTTCACACCCACTTCTCTGTGATAGCTGCCCCGCCTATCTGGGCTCGTTGGCTCGGCTAGGCGGGATACATTGTCTCCTTTCTTATCTCCTTGATTAATAGTGACCGTGTTTCTTTTCATTGCGCAAACGTCTACAAAGAAATCAGTTTGTACGAGTCTAGTATTTTTATTTTCAAGATATTTGCGCAAATTTTATGCAACGATCAAATGCTATTAAGATAGGAATATTATCAGTACTTTTTTAGCAAAAGAATTTTAAAATGTTTAGTAATTAATTTATTTAATAAAACTAACGTCTTACTAATTTTTGTTATTGGACATATTTTTAGAATAAGTTTTGGTACTGATTAATTTTATTTACCTACCACCAATGTAGTAGCTAAGTATTAAATACAATAAAAAAAAATTAAGAATCATAATTTATTTATCTCTTATGCGTGGAAGAGCAGGAGAGCGATAGTTTTAGCCATGGCACTCACGTTAAACAAGAACAAAAGACTGTCGTCTCTATTAGTAACCTACAGAAACTATGTCGGACGTAGACACGTAGTAAACGCAAAATGTTAACATCTGTTATTCATTTAAAAGATAATAATATTTACTTAACAGCTGCCTGAACTAAACTCCTAGTAAATTGCTTCTGTAAAATGCTACTACAATATAAAAAAACGGAAGTTTTCTAAATTAAGAGTAGACTCTTGTAGATATCGATGAGGTTCAGGCTACTTAGTATAAAGTTTAAACAAAAAATACGTTTTACAAGCTGCTCATATACAAGCATTTTAAAGGAGGCAAAGTTAAAATTGTTAAAGAAACCGATGCTTCTAAAGTTGAAGGAGTTTCCTATTCTATTGTACACCCCATACAAGTCCTAGCTAGCCAGGCGTAGGTTGTTTTGACTCTACGTTACGTGTTGAATCTTACTGAAAAATATTCATTTGCAGTTTATTGGTACCACTGTCCTTAGCTCGGTTTATTTACACAACATCCTTGTCCTTGTGTGCTTAAATATTAAATAAGGACGTAACGATAGTTACACAGTACGCGGTTTTTGACTTAACTAAGAGTGCAGTATAATTAAAATAATAAAACTATACTTACAAAACGTAATTACAATACCATCTATGCTCTAGACTAGAGCAAGATTGGGGTCAAGAGCAAGCCCATCTACAAATAAAAAAAAAAAAATTTAGACCGTCAAGACAGACAAGCTGGTATAAAGGTTTTATTTATTGAAATATCAAAGATGACGAACAACCATTTTTGAAAAAATGAAAAAAAAAATGTTTTAGTGCAAATGGTCGCAGAAAATACAATAAGTATTTAATAATATCATAGGCTAAGTATAGATATTTTACTTAGTCCATGATAATATGTTGTCTTCGACAATCTCGCAAACTCTTGCATATACTATCGCGTGCGATCTCATAAAGCCTTGAAAATCCGTCTCGAGTAAATTGAAATTAGAGTGAGACGGCATACAATGAGACTTTGCTTTTTTGTTCTAGCACGAGAGGGACAGAAACAATAGGAGTGAGAGCTCAATAACGAGGCAGCCAAGGGTTGGCTGTTTCTCTTACAGGCCTGGATACTCGGGCGAGGCAATATGTGAAGATTTATGTGCCTTCTACCCTGTACAGTCTGCGAAAGGCGAACGTACTGTGACTCTTGTACTATAGGTGCAAAGAAGAAAATTGCGTAAAGCGTTTTCGGAGATAGCTGTACAGGGAATGCTTACGAGAAGCCTTACGAACGACGCAACTTATTTCCATTGTTTCTACCTACTTGCTGATATTGTAGTGATACACCCTTATACCTACATACCTTTATATGTCAGAGAGCGAGAAATGTTGTGTAAAATATGAGGTACATTGACATACCTACCTAATACCAGTGATAGAGTCAAATATGTTAAGTAATTTTGTGAATAATTGCAGCTTATTTATGGTAACTTACATGACTAAAAGCTAAATTGTAACAGGTAAATTAATTGTTAGTTGTTGCAGTTGAAGGAGAGTTATTGCTCTAAATTTAATGTACTAACTTAACGGTGTATTTTTCCTACTCAGTATTAGAACAATAATAGTTATAAAGTGAACGAGTTCAGCATTCATAACACAACGCAATCAAATTGTGTCAAATTTAAATTAACTATTACTAGGTTTTACTTTTGTTAGAGACAAAATAACCTATTTTTTGTTTTACTGGAATAAATATGTACCTTGGGTTATGCCTTTCAACAAAAACTGTACTCTAAAATACAAAGTAGATACCAAAGTTTACGGCTTATAGGGTAAGCGCGTCACTGTCGGCAGTAACCGGGATTGATGGTGTGTGTCAGACAGAGTACAAAGTATTTTTCGAACTCATTTTTTATAAAGTAATGTCATAATCTATTTGGAAACCGCAACATATTATTTCATAACGTTAGGTAATGTGGTAATGTCTTCAGTCGATACCAAAAGTATGGTGAATCCATTCTGACAATTAATTAGTCTTAAGCGAGAGGTCGAACGATTTTTAAACATAGAACCTCAGTCCTCCTCATCAGCATTATTTCAGCTATAGGGCGTCCACTGCTAATCATAGGCCCAATGACTTCCAATTGGAAAGGTCGTCTGTCGTCAGCGTTTGTGTACAAAAGTCGTTAAAAACTATTTAAAATTTTAAAGTTATAAGTCGCTCAGATTCTACATTATAATCGAAAACTAAACTGCGTCATTATTGCAAAATTTCTAAGCAATTATTAAATTAATCTTAAAAACAAATATTCGTCAACACCCCATAAAAATAAATATGTCCCTCCCTATGTAGTTATGCACCCACATATGAGGGCCCTCCTCCTAAATCTGCGAGTATCGCTAACAAATTTAATATTGCTCTCAGTGACTTATCCTTATAAATCGTCGACAATATTAAAACCGCCGGTACATTTGATTGTTGTTGTGCGCGCACCCCTATCATTTTGATGCGTGGTAAAAGTTATAAACGATAGAAGTTATAAATATGTTTACAAAACATTTGTGTATCATGAATAGACTACGATTTTAAAGGCGATTTAGTACTGCGCTCTGAAGTTGTTCCAGTGTTTTGTAACTATGTTTTTGAGCATGAGAATTGGTATTGTGAACTCAAATTCGAAGTTATCGTAACTTCGATATTATTCTACTATAATAAATGATTAATAATGAAATTAACGAAGAAAAAGAGTATTTAACTCTGACAGTCTCGCGTTATGCATTAATTTAAAAAAAAAACGAAAAAAGTGTTAAAATCTAGCCAGGTAAAATTTTATTTTGCCAAATACAACATTTCCTAACTATTTTTTTTTTCACAAACCTAACTCAAGATTGCTTTATAACATAAACTATGAAATGGTATTAAAAAAGCTTTCCTTAGCATTAGCTTGCGATAAAAGATGAATTTGTGATGAGTTGAAGAATTTTCTCGATGTACCGACATTTCTTCAACATTTTCGTCACTGGTATACCTAGTCAGTCCGGCAAAATACACTAACAGTATCGGGAATTGTTTGAGACGGCCTAACCCGCGATTTGTACTTTGAAATCACAGTATTCCACAATGGTGATAATTTAAATCCATCTTCTCGATTGAAATTTTTATGTTTCTTAATTTCAATGGCTTCACGTATTAACCTTGAGTGGTAATGACGATCAGTGGAGAGGATTTTTGGTGCATGTAGGTAGTTCCATCCAATGATTTACGTTCGTGTTTAATAAGTGCTCAGCTATCGCGGATTTGCACGTCTGTCGATTCTTCACAGCTGCGATGTGATCTTTGACCCTTTCCGCGATTGAACGCTTCGTTTGGCCTATATAAGGGTTAGGACGTCTCAAACAATTCCCGATACTGTTAGTGTATTTTGCCGGACTGACTGAACCAGTGACGAAAATTTTGAAGAAATGTCGGTACATCGAGAAAATTCTTCAACTCGTTCGAGACGACGCTGCGCAACGCCAGTCAACCCGCGACCACGGCTCGTGTAATCAAGCCGAAACGTCGGGACAGAAAACAAATCGTTTTAGGTATGTTGTTGCATGAAATCCCGTTAGAGTGTAATTGATTATTAATTCTTAAGTACTGCTACAAGAAGTCCGACACGAGCTATATCATGTTTCATGTAAGTACCTAGCTGATCTGTTTTTTGACGTGACAAGTTGTTTTAAATTGATGACCGGCTGCACGCACGAAAAGGTGTCACGTACCGCGTGCGAGCGAGAGCGCGGAACAAGCGATAGAGAGGTACGATCGGCTTGTGACGAATCTATCGCTCTTCCACGCCATCGGCCGATGCGTCCGAGTAGCATCAATGTTTTATTAAGACTTTATCACGTAAAATTAACGTCCGTTAATCGAATTTACAGACAACCAATTTTTTTCAGTACGCGATCTTCCATGCCTTGCGCCACGGCCTTTAAGGCTGAAGCGGCCCCTCGTGCATGCGAGCCCACGCACGGATTAGCCGCTAATCCGACTCTGTCTATTGTCCTCCGAGAGCTTTCCGCACCCGTGTACCAGCTAACTTCATTAACACTTTGTATTGGTGGTTGTTTATACTCTGATTTTGAAATGTAGAGCAATATAAATATCTATATTTTTTTTAGAGGTAAGAATGTTATTGAACGCGGAAGGTAGTCTCGAAAACTACATAACCGGTTTGTATACGATTACTACCTTCCTCATGGACATAGGGGCTGTCTCTACCAGTCAACCATAAGGCTAGAGAATATTCCCGATGGATGCGAGAAAGATGCCAATACATGTGGCGCTAAAATAAGTAGATGTCAGCTTTCATCTCGAGATAAAAAATAAGCTAGTAATAAATTACAGTTTTAATAAATGTGTACTCCTTTTTAATTAGATATAACGTAAAAATAATTTAGTTTATCTACTTACCTTAAGCTTTGTCAGTTTTGTTACTAATTATTTAGAAACTTTAGGTCTCTTTACGCCAATCCCAGTTTATTCGAATTTAAAGTTATTTTTTTAAATTGTAAACTACTTTCGAATAGAACTACAGCATAATAGAGGGGTGTAGGTGCATAAACCTTCTCTGTACTTCTAATAATTTAATTCAATGTTTCGTCATGAATGGTATCTCATGAAACAAATCCAATTACGGCAATAGTGACAGTTGCGTTTGAGAAAAACTGATTAAAAAATTAAACGTTTAACCCTCAAACGGAGGCGTGACAATGACTGCGTAATTAAGCGAATAAGGGTGACACCGCAAAGCTGCAGTGATGGATCCCTTTAATATCTGCTCTACTTGGTCCAGTCAGGCTTACGGGCTTCCATAGTTCTAAAATTACATTTAATACCGTCAAGCAAGTGGTTTTTTTATTAATCTTAATAAGGATAAAACGAATTAAATGCTGTAATAATTTTACCCTGGGTTATTAATGGACGTAAAACTAATCATGTGTCAAGAAACTTCAGTATTTTTTATTTATTTAATATAGAATGTAGAGATATCTAACTTGAAGTTAGTTGTCATCTGCATAGGGGACATCAAGGCATGCAAACGTGGACTATAAAATCTGAAAAATATCAAATCGCAGAACCAATATCAGTAAAACTGTGAAGAAATGATAAAATAAAATAATAATAAAAAAAACAGTTAAACAAATGATAATATTCACACAACATTTCGCTATCGTGTAACACGAACATTAACAGATTAAAGCTCCACATCGAAAGGCAAACTAATACACTAACGGTTACCCAAAATCAGATGTCCGATCAAAGTGAAGACATTAAGTAAGATGTAACAGCGAGGGCGAGGCCGGAGGGCAGAGGAGGGCCAGGATATTGCCTCATCATTCCCGCCTTCACACCCTACTAACTGCCAGTTGTTTTAGCATTCATCGCGTTTACTCACCCCGCGCCCCGGGGAGATTGATTCCCCATTGTTACAAGCAAATGTTTCACTAAAAAGAGATTTGCGTTGTTTAATATAGTTAAACCTATTTTACGGGCAATGATACTGATGCAGCTTGCAAAACATTATTGTTTTTATTATGCGTTAGATTATGGATGGCAACTTTGTAACTTAGTCAAAGTGATTCTTCATACTTATGACGGCGTACAGGGATATTTCAGGAGAACATACCTATTAACCAAGTTTAGACTACGATTTTTATTGTTTGTGGTTAAATTAGGATTTGAGTAATAACCACATCAAGTTTTGAGCTTGCTATTAGTTTTTTTATAAACCGCATTTTGAAACTGATTATTTTTAGTACTTAATAGTGTGGTTACAAATCACGTTAATGTGATCTTATAAGGGCGGGGTTCCGTTACTTAAGAGTTTCGGACCGGATTCCTAAATATAAGCCTAACTTTGTGTTCTACTTTGAATAACACGAAAGAGTAATTATCGTAACGGTAAACACGAGTATAACGTAAACAATCTCTCTAAATCTTATTTACGTAATTGGATTGTCAGGTTAATAATGCGTAAAACAATCCGAAAAATCAAAAAAGTCTGTGCACGGCGTACCCGACCGCGTTTACGGGTTATTAATCCTGACAAAGTGCGGGTAGAACTGTCGAAAGGGTTAGTTTGAGGACGGTCGGCTAAAATATTGTGACATTTTGCAGTTCCCATGAATGATCTATAATTTTCCTTGACTTATAACATCTTTAAAACTTAATTTAAATATTGGTATCTTCATCATCATCATCGGCCTTTGGAAGTCCACTGCTGGACAAAGGCCCGTATATTTGTCCAGCGGCTGCCCACAACCTTGTCCAAGTCGTCAGTCGCGTGGGAGGCCTATATCCCCGCTACGTCTTACAGTTCGTGGTTGCCACTTGAGAACCTTTCATTAAAACATTAGTACCACATACCTATGACAGTCAGAAACTCATTTGCTCACCTGCTGCTAAACTAATTTTGGAAGCTTTTACATAGGTTTATACGTCTCCAATAAAATCCACATATAAAGCGTTACCTTTTGTCGATACGATATGAATGTGATGTTTCGCAACTATCTAGCCTGCATTGTGCAATTACAAACCAAATGAGATCGGAAGGAATAGCACGCAACAAAATGGACCATACATCATTCGCTCAATGAGGCAACAACAATCGAACAACAAGCCATTGAGCGCTCGTCTCATTGTGTGACGTAATTTTATCAAAAATATCGGACACGACAATGGGACTTTCCGCCGACAAAAGTCGGAAGAGCGGATGCGATTCGCGTCGTGCCGTCGCCGACAAACGCGAGAGACGGATTTTTTACGCAATGTCCGCGATACAAAGAGTGGTCGTTTGTCGCGAGGGGATGTTTCCACCCACAAGTCAGCAGTACAGCTCATCGGTCATTACGGACCATCGGAAATGACTTCGGAACTTTTGAACTCGCTTGTAGTACCTTTCAAGAAAAAACTTATCATTGACGCTATTGACGACGAGGATCGTGTAAACACAGGTGTAAGAGGCAAAAAAAATGTGTAGATATTTCTACCTATTCATACCTCGCGCATGTTTAGTGCGACAGACTTTCATCCAAGTAGTAAAAATAAAGCGAACCCTTTTAATACCTATCTTATTGATGGTTCTACTCGTAATAAACTTATAGTGCCAACCAATTAATCCGTGTGGATAATTAAGGAAGTGTGGCAAAGTTGACACAGTCCACATCGCCAGCTATTATGGGACTTTTACTGTTATCGCATATCGTAACGCCGCCCATCGCACACCGTGTAATTAGCCGACAATATGAAACCAGCCTTATACCACGACGATAAAAACTCAAACCCCAACAGCGACTCTGTTTTGTTACGCCCTAACCATTGCTTAGTTGGTTTCAACATTCCAACTGAAATGCACATGCACTCAGCGATGAAGACTGAATAAAATTTCAACACTACCATATGCTACGTTTCTTTCAACCCTAATTGCATGATGGGTCGCCAGACAATGGGTTCACTTTGCAACAATGTGATGGGATGTTGTCATAAAAGAATTGATTTTTCGACTTGTTGTTAACTTACATTAGAGGGGTGAGTAAGAATTTTACCTTTTCATGTAAAGTTTGGATATTTATCGATAAATAATGATAGTTTTGCATTTTAATAACACTATTCGTTTGCGTTTGAAGTCGCATACCGGCGGTAAGGTCACTTCATGCAGTTCTACTTGCCAATTTATCAAAAACTGTCAATCTATTATATCATCTTAGACTGATGAACTAACATATATTAGGTCAAGCTAAATAGGTAGGTAGTAAGTAATAGGTTGGGGAAAAAGTTTTTTCGCATTTTTTAAGAAAATTCAAATCATTTTAACCGACTTCAAAAAAAGGAGGAGGTTCTCAATTCGCCTGAATGTTGTTTTTTAATATATATTTATTTACATTTAACTAAAGTATGTAGGTTCCATTTTGTTCGATAACTTTTTTCCATCTTGTAGGTAGGGACATGATCCCATTGCTATAGAAATTTTGGGGCTTCTGATCAAAATACCGCGACAAGTGGTTTTCGCAGTTCTCTCGTGATGTTAACCTCACACTGCCTAGAGAATTCCGAAGAGAGCGAAACAGGTGGAAATTTGAAGGTGGAAGGTCAGGACTATACGGCGGATGCATTACTACCTCCCAGCCAGTCTCTTAATTTTTGCTGACTGACTAAAGATGTGTGAAGTCTAGCGTTATCATGATGAAAAACCACACCCCTTTTGTTGATTAATTCCGGCCGCTATCTCTCAACTTCTTGCTTTAATCTCATCAGTTGTTCGCAGTAGAGTTCAGAATCGATGGTCCTGCCTGGTGGTAACAGCTCATAATGAATAATGCCCTTCCAATCCCACCACACACACAGCATCACCTTGTTGCGAGTTAACCCGGGTTTCGCCACAGTCTGTGAAGCCTGACCGGCCTTTGACCACGACCTTTTTCGCACGTTCTTGTCGTACGTGATTCACTCTTCATTACCAGTTATCAGCTTCTTCAAAAATGGTTCGGTTTCGTTAGGTCGTAATAAAGAATCACAAATGAGTACATTAGGTTTCTTTCAGTGAGCTCGTGGGGTTCCCAAATATCGAGCTTTTTTTTCAAATGCGCCAAAACTGTTTTGTGGTCAATTCCCAGTTTTTCAGCTACGCCGTAACTACTGATATGCCCATCTTGCTCCACTTTTTCAAAAATGGCATCAATTTTATATAGGGCGACCAGAGCGACGTGCATCTTTGACATCAAAATTTCCGGATTGAAAACGCTTAAACCAAATTTGTACTACTCTCACAGACACTGCACTAGGTCCATAAACATCGCAAATTTTTTTCGCGGCTTGCGTTGCATTTTTGCCTTTTTAACCGACTTCAAAAAAAGGAGGAGGTTCTCAATTCGTCTGAATGTTGTTTTTTTTTGTATGTTTGTTACGCGATTACGCCGTCAATTATGGACCGATTTCAAAATTTATTTTTTAGTTTGAAAGGGTATACTCCCGAGGTGGTCCCATTTACACCAAGTCAGATTCTGATGATAGGATCCCTGGGAAATTGAGGGCAACCCTCAATTTTTATAGGCACCCATAATGTTTTGCATATATTTTCTGACTCAATGCTGATTTTTGGGTCTGGTAATCATCATGTCATGTTGCTGACCTGATGATGGAAGCCACAGAACTCCTTAACGGATAGGAATTAGAAGATAATACTGCAATTTGTCGACAGAACGTATTTCGCAGTGTGTTGAGCAGACGTGGAGCTAATTAGGTACCAGACCGCCATTTTTTATTTACTGGGGGCGTACCCGTACACCCAGTAACGAAAAAAAATTTGTAAGTTCTTTTCTTAATTTGAATTGTTATTTAACGCAAGACCTTATCCTATAGTTACGACACCAAAATAGCCGCCGTTCTGGTTGGAGTGTTGGAAAACCCTTTCCTTAAGACTTACAAATTTTCGTCGAAAAATTGACCCTCTATAACACATTATTTTTATCATATCATTGGATGGGGGGTCCATAGAGGACCAATATTGATTAAGGTTACTTTGCTGTAAAGTCATTTTTGGCGAAGTTAGAAGGGAAAATAGAGGACTAAACACTTAAAATTGTGAAATAAAATAATTTTAATAAAAAACTAAAAACCGACTTCAAAATGAAACTAAAAAGCGAAAAATAATATTAACTAATACATACCTAATCAGTTCTTTTTGGAGTCGGTGCGAATGAACACATTTTAACTCTCGGTGGCTGGCACCGACTCCAAAAAGAACTGATTAGGTATGTTTTAGTCAATATTATTTTTCGCTTTTTAGTTTCATTTTGAAGTCGGTTTTTAGTTTTTTACTAAACTTATTTGTAGTAAAATTTTAAAATGTATCGAATTTCTTAGATTCACTCATCGGGACAGTACGAAAAACAAATGATAAACACACATTTTCCTAATTTGAATTTGGAATTATCTTCTTTATAATTTAAACTTTTAATGATACCAAAACCAGCCAGATACAAATAGTACAGCCAAAGAGATTTTATTACAAGTTCATACATACTATAATGCGAAAATACTTTTTCCCCAGCCTAATATAACGTACCCTCTGAACCAATTATCAAGGCTATGTTTTTTTTACACAAGATAAGTGTTATGTATAGTTTAACTAAGTTTTTTTATGAACCCTGATTGCTACTTACTTAAAACCTACCTAGTCTAAAAGAACTATCTGTCAAGATTTGTGTGATTAAGATCAAGTCAGTTAATCCAAATATTAAAACAATTTTCCTTTTTAGTAAATATTTCAATTTAATTATTTCTCCTGCAAAACATAACAAAAAGTTAAATGAAAAATTTAAATAACTTGTGACACTTTAAAATATAAAATAAAATGTTGTATTGTTTTTTTATTATTGTGCAATCGTATTATTTGTCATGTTAGAACCCCTAACATATTTTATGTACCAAACCAAATATACCTACTTTAAAAAAATACCTATTGTAAAACCGAAAATATTAAATTCACTTAATAAATTCATAATAAAAAACATACCCTATAAAATCCGATACTTCTCCACGGAATGCTACATTTTCAATTTGCTACGAGAAAAAAATGCAACTTTTGTACAATCGTTGTATCTTTGTCGGTAACCGCTCTTGAAGGGTCCGCCCATGTCGAACCGACGATGCCGCTCATTCACCAAGGAAGGAAGTAAATAATGTTTATTCGATTTATATTATCGACAAAGAAACGGCCACAAAGCGCAGCCGTACCGTTGCATTTGAATTAAAGAATGAATGTATCAATGGAACCAACTAATGAGCCTTGAGAAGTTACGTGTTAAAACGTAAAAAATAGGAAGTAGGAGGAGATATTTCAAAGATATCCGTTTTATTTTATTCTAGCTGATTCAGTTTATTAATTAATATCATACACAATATTTAAATCAATTAATTAATATTAGCACAGTTTAGCGTGTTATACCGGTGGTATAAATGTACAGCTTCAAATGTAAAAGCTTTTCTTAATGTCTATTTTTATTTAATTTTTATTTGTGTTCTTTTCTTGTAGCCTTGATTTTTCTTGTTTTGTAAATGGTAATTGTTCTTGGCGATCATGGTTTGTCTTTTCTTTGTCTGGGGCGCGCCTAGATCAGACTCTAGTCCTAAATTCCTCGCTGTTGAGGTATTTATTGTTTCAGTATTCTTAAAACAAAGCGAAAGGACAAGATTACTTTGATTACGAAATAGAGAAAGCAAATCGTCGTACATTAGCTAGACGGGAACCCGAAACAGCTGCGCTATAAAATGAAAGAAATGAACTGAGCCCTATAATAAAACGATCTGACGACGACGAGTTATCCTTTGCATATCTAAACGCTTATTTAATCGAACAAACGTAATTTAATTCAGACGAAATAAAATCTGACTCGTATTCTCTGTGTCTAAAAGGTTATTTTTCACTGTCGGGTGTTTTGATGTTCGTTCGTTTAAAGTGTGTACCGCAGAATAGACGATTAGACGTTAATTGTTCGTAAGTAACATGGTAACTAGTTGCCGTCAGAGCGACTCAGGGAAGTAGACTTGAGGCCTAGGGAAATTAATAGACTTTCAAGCTAAGGCAATTACAATCTAATTGAAATGGAAAATCTAGGATTAATAGTTCCGCGATGGTTCATTTGTTTGTTTTTACTTATGTCATATATGAGGATAAAAACAGTTTATTAGGACTTGATTTCAACACATGATTGAATGATTGTAAACAAATGAATTTCTTGAAGAAAAATTAAAAAGTTACGAACGAGCTAAATAACTTTACAAGTTATCTCAATGAATTGTGTCGTATAGTTGTTTGTGAATAGAAGCTCAAATAAACTTTAAAACTGAGTTCGCAATGAGACCTAAATAGCATGATCGATTGCAGCATTACGATGCAGTATTTTTTCGTGATTTTCTTTTATCCGAGCCGACTCTAGCTTTGAGAAACAATGCCCTATAATTAGAAAGCATTAAATTGCACTCGTCGCTTTGATCTTTTCAACTTCTGTTTGAGATTTAGCTCCTCACAATAGAAACTAAAATAAAAAATAGTATCCACTAAAAAGTGTCATCATTTTTATTGTCATTGTTGCTAAATCCGGTCCTCTAAAGAACACAATGATAATTTGTCATCGAGGAATGACTCCAAACCACCTGGCCCACGCGACCCCAGGGCCACTACAATGGTTCCCTTTGACTCGATTCGCAACGCACCTAGTTTGTCAATATGGTTGTTTAATTTATATTATGTGATCTTCAAATGTTATTTAAGTAGTTCTTTAAACATGTGCAGATGCTGGGAGGCGGGCCTGTGCCAGCTGCGTGCTCCCCTCACCGTGGTTTATGTATTTTGAGCAATAGAATAATGCGGAAGAAAACTTTATGCTGTTGTTTTGTAAAATTCATTTTCTTATTCAACTTTAAAAAGGAATGTGAATTTTTCATGGCACGTTTTCATTCTGCATTACTGAGATGTGTGATTTTTAGAGTTTTTTTTTACCTAATTAAAATATTAAACAAGTCCCTTATTACATATTAAACAAACAAATATACGATTTTATTGTGACTTTCTTGACTATATGCTTTTAGTTTACTTACTAGTAACGTAGTATTATTCTTTCTCTATGCTAGTAATTAACCCATCTTTCTCTTATCCGAATAACCTGAAATTTTCAGGCCACCAGATCTGTCTGCATGATAAGTCATGTGGTGTTTTATTGAAGATAGTCATGTAAAGTGGGCTATAGTTGTACATTTTATTTCTGAAAATGATAGACATGTTCTTTGCTATGATTACTTTGGGCCTGCTTTACAATGTACGGATAAGTTCTGCATTATCTCTGAATAAGCTATATCCTAATATATAAAACAAAGTCGTGTTTGTTACAACACTTATAGCTCGAGAACGGCTGGACCGATTTTCATGGTTTATAATGTTGGATTTGTCTTCAGCCCGAATAGCAGAATAAATATTAAAAACATTGGAAACCTAACTAAAAAAAAAAATAACTGTTTGGCGGTACCAATTTCGCCGGGTCAGCTAGTTTTACTTAACTGAAGGATACCTAAACACAATTTTTGACACATTTTGACAAGATTTTCAAGCATTTTTATCCTCTACATATTTTTATCTTTTACACATAAGTCAATGCATTTTACATAACTTTATCCGTACATTGTGAAACAGGCCCTAAGAGCGAAAGTTTTTTTTGTGTACTGTGGATAAGAAAACGTAATACGATATATGTCTCAAACATTTTTTAATAAGCTGCATTTCATTACCTTTTGCTACGTTTCCTCGCTCTACAGTTCTAGCTGCTTATTCACCTCAACAAATAGACAATAAAGGACAGGTCGTCATTTTCCCAAACCCATTTGATCAAAAAATTATTTTGTTTTTATTCCGTATCGTTTATCAAATTAAAGCAAAAGAGACATTTCCAACAAAGCAACCCTGCCAGTTGATGGTGGCACCGCCACATTCGCGGTCGGCGAATCCACTTCCTGTGAACCGTTTCCCGCCAAAATGGATCGCTTCCTTAGAGTATTTGTCATCTCCGAACCCTGAAAACTGTTGAGTGGTTGCGTACACTTTTATTAAATTATAAAAAAATGCCAATTACTGAGTTGTGAAACCTAGAATGTATGATAAATGCAAAACCACTATATCATGTAACAAAAGCGTGATTGCAATACAAAATGGTACACGTTATAAAATATAACAAATAAGAATAAAGTTGAATTGCAGTTCATAAAATATATTTTAGTTCATAAAGTATAATATTATCTCAGTTTTCTGATAAGTTTTAAATTGTGGTAAAACAGAGTTGGTGACATAGGTTCCAACCGATTTTATCATATAATAATATAAAGCTACAAAATAATATTTGCTTCGTCGACTCTACAGTTTCTGTATCCGAATTGGTATTTTAGTGTCGTAATCCGTTTGGTTGCAAACACGTCGTTACTGGCCGACGACGACGAGCGTTCTGCAATTAATTTTATCAGGACACCCCCACCCTTGCCGGGGACCCTGGAAAGCACTTATATATAGGTTTAGCTTAATGAGTCATGACATCTGTATCAAATGCGTATTAAATTATGAAAAAGAGAAAGGAAAAATAAAGAAGTATGTAAGTATGTGTAAGTAGAATTTAATTTCAACAAATAACTAGTTTCGTTGTATGGTAGGTATGTTATTATTAATTTATTTTACCAAGCGATTCCAAGTAAAGAAGTTTTCATTAAAAAATTGGTAGGTACTTAACCTAGCCAATGGGAAGTAATATTGCGTTCACTAATGTGTTTTTTATGTTTTACCAAATAACTTTCTTAAATCTTATAACGCAGTTTTATCATTTTAATAAGTTATGTATCTTACAAGGTCAGGCAAAGACGTGAAAACATTTTCTACCTTTTTTCCCAAATAAATCACTGTTAATGGGCTTGTAATCAGCACCAACACCACCAACTTATCACTTTGAGTGTGAATATGACCTCTTGATAGACTTGAACGTTACTCAACTTAGATTTTCTCTCCACAACGATATTATTTATTTTCCATAAACAAACTGACTTATCTCTGTAACTACCGGTATATCAACAATCGCATTGCACATCGCCGGGGCGAGGTGTCACGCATAATTGTGAGAACTGATTGTGTTATTAGCACGACGAGCCACAGAGGGCGCGGGAGAGTTCCACCCTCCAGTCTTTAAAAACACCCCTGGGAACTTTTAATTACTGTTCCCATTTTAATTCCATTCGTAGACTTTAACCTATCAAATTACCTTTATATTTGTTTTAATTGAGAGATAATTTGACTTACATGATGGAGAGTTAACATAGATTTTTTGGTGTAAGGTACAACTATCAACTAAGAATATTCAAAATATACTCGCACATTTATAGATTTCGATTAAGGATTTTTTTAAATAATTTAACCTTTATAGTGTTATAAAGTTATAATAGATGCTTAAGTGTGTGATTGACTGCTCTACCGTTTTACTTATGCATTGTCATCGCAATTTAGAACCATCAACTTTTGAGCTCCATTGCCTTTTTAGCGCCCCGAGTACCTTGAGGATGATCTGTGAAAGCTTTTGTCCGGTAAACAATGCAAGAGCATCAATTTATTTCAATTTACACTTTCGTATTGTTTCAGGGCTCGGCGCTCCCGCGCTTCCGGCCGCCTCGACACGCGCGCGACACGTGCCGCCATCTATGCATTACTCCCTACAACATTATTGTTGTGTTGCCGAACACACGAAAAAATACCCCTCTTTTGATTAAAAAAATAAAATACAGCCTTACCATTCTAAACATTTGACTCATTTTCCATTGACGCTTTTATAGCACATACGATTTTCAACTCGCAAATGATTTGCAATGGTTGTTTTATCTGTTTCGTTAATGTTTTTAATAATTATCTGGAACGTAGCTTCGTGTGTTAAATGTATTAACGGACGACGTTCGCTTACAAAATGCCTATAATTTGAAGTTAAAGTAACGTCAGCGACCGTGAAATGTGAATGAGCAATTGTCTGAGTAATCATCAAAAACAATCCTTGTTTTATGAATTTTGGGTATAATATGTTAGCTGCTAGTAAACAATTTATAATAAAAAAAAATGCACAAAATTAATATATCTATATTTTAGGCTATTTCAAACCCTTTTTTTCGTACAGGACTATTTAACGATGTTTTTCATTTATGCCAGGCGTCTTAAGGGTTAAGAGATATTACGTAAACAAAAATAACTTATATGGTCCTATTTTTTATTAGTTACATTTATTTTTAGTAGGTGCTTGCACTACAAGAGTTGTCATCATTTACTATGGGACTAACATCGATAATTAATTAAAAAAGAAAGTTTTTAAACATCACTACACCATATCAACATAAAATATACTGTACTGGAGCTCTATGTGTTGATTTACATATTCTGGTTTTACTGCTGAAATAATAAAACGTGTAGGTACCACATAAATTTAAATAACTTGTTATTATGTTTTATCAATGGCAAATTTTACTTTTATTTTGAGATTTTATGTTTGTCCCGTAGTGGCAGTGCATTCATGCCTTGGAACCAACCTCTAAAAATGTTAACGATCAGAATAGGACTTTAACCTCGAACTAGAAGTATTATAGAACTAGAATCAGAAACCCGGCGGTTATTGAAACAATCCAGAATCACAAACAGCATTTGACCTTACGGAAAGCAATTAGAGGGGCCATTACCGTTCGAAGCGAGCAAACACCGATGTGAGAACGTCAAACGTGGTGTACATGGTAAATGTTTGCCGACCGCTCCCTGTGTGCACTGTGCCGATTGCTCTATTACGCTAACTGCGTGCGTTTGCGCTGCTGAGGTGTGTTTGGACAATCGGAGCGGTGACGAGCTGACAACTTATCAGTGTAAAAGGCATATTAAAGCAAATTACATAGTAAAACTATTTTTTACTCTATTGTAATATGATGCGTATTTTTTTTTAATTCTTATTGGAAACCCTATTGGATTTTTTTTGGAATTAAATGAATTGAAATAAAATAATTTTAATTGCTTGATCACAGAACTATACTACATATTGCTGTTTACATTTGTATTTCTTATAAAGTGGGCCAGTGTCTTGTCACTACCAAAGTAGTAATTTAGAAATTCTATAACTTACATTATGAGACATTTTTAAGCATAACATTTTAAATTAAAAATTTATAGGTATCATGTAGCAAACTAAGAAAAAATCCGCAATTCATTAAACAACGTGGACAGACGACCTGGCCGCTTCCAACCGGCCAACCTAGAAGTCACTGGGGGAGGCCGGAGGAGGATTTTCAGCAGTGGTCGTCCTGTGGCTGAAATGATGACGATAAAACAAGTTATGTGTTGCTCTTTTTAAGTTGTTTCAGTAGTACATCATATTTTTTTCTTGATAAATGCTTTTCTCATATGCTTAAGTTCTTAGATAAACGTGGTTTGCAAAATAAACTTCTATGCTGTTTTTGTGGCACAAGATTTTCTGTAGCAAATTCCAGCTTACGAGTATTTCCCAAACTTATCCGAGAGGAATCGCCGAGTATAGTTGGAGTGCGCATTAAAAGAGAATAACGCGGGAAAGTTTTGTGTAACAATATGTAATGTTGCCATTTGTATGCGCGGAACTGCCGACCGGAAGCGCGCGCTCCGCGGGTCTGCAACCGGCCGTTGCGGCGCCATCTACAACTGTCCGATCTACTGACGTGTTTCCGGCTTCTCTTCAAAAAGTCTCGAGCTGTCAGCTCGTAGGGGAAGCCTTGGAGTTTCCTTGAGGGTCGATTTATTTATACAATTCACGAGAAGATTTATTTGCTTCCCGAAAACAAGTCGTCGAAAAATACTCTATTGACATTCCTCTCAAGGTTTAAAAATCAAAACTTGTTAAAGTAATAAAATGAAACGAACTTACAGTTTAAAGAAAAACTATGCATTTTTTAATTAAAAGATGTAAACTGGAAACAAAAAGGGTTGACTATTATATCTATATGGCTTACAAAAATATCTACTCACAATTATGCTGAATTTCTACTAATCTGTCCAGAAAGTCTGGAAGTCCACAGTGCTAGCTCAGTAGACGGACTCCACCTTACTCCCGGTTCCTGAGTTTGATTCCCGGCATGTAAGTAGTTATGTAGTAGAAGTGCCTCTGAATTCTACGGAATCTTTGTACGAACAGTATCTCTGTTAGGAAAAACGTCGACATAAACCTGAATTATCAACTATACATTAATAAAAACCATCGAGATGATCTAACAGTGGAAACAGAAGGTGAATTGTGAAACACTTCATTGGCTAGTCGTAAAATTACTCTGGTCTTATTGTTTTTTTTTTGACCAACCTTTACATAAAACGTGTTTTATATTTTTTTTACTAACTATAATACCTATGTTTTTTTAAATATTAGACTTAAACACACTAGTTTATTAAAACACATATGTCTAGCATGTACTTTTCAACCATATGCTTTATGCCCATAAACCGAATGATTAAACCTTGGAACGTTCTACGTTGATTTGTCTAATTACAAGCGGTTTAATGAGATTAAATAAACTGTAACGGTCAATTTGTTTGATTTAGCGGACACACACACACACACATAACTGTTATTGTAGGCACTCGAGCGACCAGGCCAGGGTCGGCGGTGAGTGCGAACACGCTGACCTGATTTAAAGTGTAACGATTCGTAATATCTACAGAAAACAAACATTCTGACTCAATATGCAATATAGAATGTAAAAAGCTGTTTAAGTTAGAAATGAGACTTCAATATGGGCACCTAAAGTCGAAACCTTGGCACAAATAAAGTGGTTCCCCTTGCTTATTTTTTCCTTCTTTTTTCTTATTTGTGATCTGAAGCTTGATCGTGTCTAATTTCATAATTCTAACAAGACTAAACTAGAATCAATAAATCTGACAAATCCCACAAGAAATTAAGAATTGTATTTTGCAAGTATTCGAATGTTATAAGCATGATAGCCAGTATATTTATTATTAAATTGACTTAGAATAAGGATCTGGAAAAACGGACAGACAGACGAATAGCAACAGTGGGAACAAGTGATTCTAATTCCAATAAAGTTTCAGTATCTTTTTCTGAGGTACGGTTTCGTAAAAAGTGAGGGTCCTATTTATAATAAGGTCCTGCATTAGCAAATCAAAAGAATAATAACTATAGTTACATGAAACTATTAAAGCTGTCATTAATAAATTACTGAGAATAAATTATATCGTTTTCACTTTTGGCTGTAGCTGTAATTGAGACTATAAAATATCATTTAAATGATTCATAGCAAGTGTGTGCTAATTGGATAGTTATTACGCGATGGAAGCTGGCCCCTACTGTTATTTTACGAAGACAGATAGGCGACAATATTGTAATTATTTTTGAATTGGAAAGATACTAGAAGAGGCCAATGAAGATGACGCTGCCAAGATATTGAAAAGGATTAAATTGGATTTATAATTAACATCATGATTTTCATATCGAGCTGCTTTAGTCAGTAGATCTAATAAACCACTAATAGGTAGATTTTACCATTATTGGGGTTCCGTACCCGAAAAGAATCAAACAAAATCTCTCAAACGCATCTGTCAAACTCCTTTTCTTAGGCATACGTACCCTCGGAGTAGTAAGCCTGACTTCTAAATTAATTTAATTTCAAAAGAGTTATGTCATATATTTTGGTTAATTAACTCGCTCATCACCATTAGTCATCACATATAAATTTAGAGAACATACGTTCTCTTAATTTAATCAAATTTGGCTAGGAAAACGGTCTTACAGCATTGGTAAATATATTTATCACTTTTATTGGCATCAAGGTTCATATTTAATGCCTAATAGTACAAGCAAACTGTCTTAGATACAAATCATTTAAAATATTTAAGCGCTCGGATATAAATAAATGCTTTTTATAGAACCTTTTCTACCTCAGCAAATATGCTTTAGTTTCTGTTACATTCGTTTTCAAATTACCGCTTTATACCTTTTGAATTAAAGGTGAAAATGTTAGACTACGAGCATTAGCAGACTCGTCGTTATCGGCACCCGTAGGCGGGACTATTCGCGGCAAGGTCGGCCGATATTGTATTACAGCGAAGCACCAATATAACGAGAACCTTTCTGTTTCATACACTTTCCCTTTTTAACCGTGGTCTGAAGGAGACTACGAGCTATTGAAGGTCTACGGATTCTGGTGATGTTACGTAGCTAGTGTTGTGTATGCGTCCCACGCGCCGCGCGTCATGCTTAGCGGATATACACACGCCTTTTATCGGCGTAGTCTTATGAAAATCAAACACGTAACCGAGAAAATTTTATTGAACGTAAAAAATGATAAAAATACACAAGATGTCTTGGCATTGTTTTATTTCGACCGTGAACAAGCGCTGGAATGTCATCGTAGCACCGGTGCTACGAAACAGGCCGTAGCAATTTTTTTTTGACTAGCCCCAAAAATGGTGTGGAAATGATTAAGAGGAATAATTTTGGTAGTTTTATTGTTGAAAGCATCTTTTCAGTCAAAAATGTAAATGAATATTTAGTATTAGTACTAATAAAGATAAAGATCATTTTAGCTTGAGCAAAACTTTATCTGACGAATATACTTTGTTAAAAAATATGTGGAATGGAAAATTTCTCTTTTACGCCGTCAAATTTATGCGTCACTGTAATCTCTATATAAAGACTCGTCATTATAGAGATAAGAGTCGTAAACACACAGGATTTCCAATGTAAAGTCCAGACTCTACATTGGCGTAATGGTGCTGATTATCTGTGAACGCAACTATTCTAGACAGGTTAGTTAGACGCACTGCAAATATAGTTTAAAGATTTTTCACAATACGATTATACGACTGCCGACAAGCTCTAAATTGGCAACCCTGTATTGCCATGTACGTCGTAAAACCGAGAAAGCATAGAGGTGGAGAGTATCGTGTCATCGCTATTCGCAGCCACACGTGACGGCCGGATCTGCCAAAAGCGAACTCGTACACGAGACGCCATCGTTTCATTAATTCTGTGGCTTTCGTTTTTGTTGGTAAACAACATTGGCTATATTTGGATCAACTCGAAACGGTCTGTGGTTATAAGGAACGATGGCAAGCAGTATAGCGATATACTTTTATAAATCATTTCATTGTCATTTGTGATTTTACTCGTCATTTACTCAAAACAGCTGTTGTCAATTTGCTTAAATCTATATAGATTCTAATAATATCTTTTATCTATTAACAATATACGTACAAAGTTTGGACTGCTATAACTACAGTAAAATTAACGATTCTGGAGTAGCCACTGTAAATATTGATTAAAATCTGTAAACCTAATTAATGCTCTAGATCTAGAGCCCTGAAACTCGGTGAAATTGTTTATTATGGACTTTACTTTCCCTATATTGTCCCGTATCCGCCTCTTGATAATACATAAATGTCATCAAAGCGTTTCAACTATAGACAACTTGCTAGAAGCAATGGCATTATTTGATGTACGTCTTAGGTGCCAAATTGCCATCAACTTTGTTGGAAAATAATGGAATCTAAAATAAGAATATTAATTAATGAAAACCGCAAGATATTGGTGGTCTTGTGCAATAGCTTATGTAATATTTAAACCTGACTTTATATTATGTTCTGAAAATCTTAATTTGGTATAACTGGGCCCTAACCATGAATTCTTAAAACAATCTCAAAGTTGTCAAATCTGTCAATTTTGGTACGTCATTTCATACAAAATTTGACAGAAATGATAATGTTTGACAGATTTGTGATTGTTTTAACAGTTCATGGTTAGGGCCCAGGTCATGCAATTTGAAAAAAAAAATATATGGTGGTAAATTATGAGTTATTAACGATCTTCGTGGAAATCCTTGGGGGAGGCCTATGTCCAGCGGTGGACGTTTTTCGGCTGATGGATGGAAATTATGAGTAATAATTTGTATTTTAATTAACATCATGTATGATTTTTTTTAAATGATCGGTATACCATATTGCATTAATTTGAGACGCAACACTTTTGTTTCATTCTATTTGACACCTTGTAAGAAAATGGAACTAGACTACTTTATTGAAATCTTATTAAAATGTTACTATAGTCGATCACTTTATAGTTAATAAATGTAATAAAACTCTGACATTCTACATAATTGTATAACGTTGGCATTTTCTGCATTATGTATACTGTTAAATCAGCAGTCGTTAAAAGCTTTCCGATATTGAGACTGGCGAGCAGTTTCCTTATTGCGGTAAAGATTTATTGGCGAACGCAAAACCAGGCATTTATTGATAATTTCAGCTGATTTCAGACAGTTGTTTTGTCAATTTTGTTTCACTAGCCATGCAATTTCAAAACAAATGAAAGCAAATTGCCTAAATTATGTATAATTGTTTTCATCGAATAAATTGTTTGGCATTCTTTTTTAAGATTATGTGAGTCATTTGCTCAGTCAGGTCCTTTTTAAAATGATGTATTGTGTAGTTACCTAACTTCTAAAGAAATGAAAATGATTGGCGGAGTGCGGTAATTCGCTTTAATTGCGAAGGGTCCAAGGTGCTAATTGGTTAATTAAGAAAAATATTTGTTAAGTGCCCGGTAGAGGCTATATACAAAATAAATTACTTTGACTTTGACTGAAAAAATATACACATAAAAAAAAACCTATGAAATTATATGAGATAAAAATGAAAAATTTAATTGAAATAAATTCCAACTGGAAACTAAGAGAGGATTCGAACCTTATTTATATTTTTATCATTGGCTATTTAAGTTATCTCTCATGGAATATGTCAAATTATGTATGCTGTTGTTGTCCCAAATATAAATAAAATAAATAAATGTTTGAATCTTTATTCTTTTGATTCTATGCCTCATCATGGCTGTTCCAATCAATCGGAATGAGTGAGGGCATTCAATAAATGCATTTATGACCACGTTAGTGCTTTTCTGCGAACTTTAGTATTGGTGCCAAATCACTTCATGTTTTATTTGTTTGATATTAAATATATCTCTACTTACACTTCATATAATTAACGATTCTAAAATGCTTTTAAAAATATCTGAAATTTACTTTTATGGGTTTTAGGGATAATATTACGATCAGCGGCTCTGAGCCGTTAGCATTAAGCGACTTCCTGCGACCTTGACCAAGTCGTCAGTCCACTGATCTACTTGTCGATTCTCTAAACAAAACCGTGATTACTTCGATTAATTTTATTAGATAACTAGCTGCTGCCCGCGACTTCGCTCGGTGGTCTTTAGTTAAATATATCCCAATGGAATATTTAACCGGGATAAAAGCATTCTTTAGTTTAATCCAGATCAATTCTGAATATGTGCCGTGAGGTGCCGGCACTTTAAAAGAATTGCACCACCCCTCCTCTTCCTATGGGTGTCGTAAGAGGCGACTACAGGAGAACCGCCATAAGAAGACGGGCAGCAGCGTCTCCTCACCACCATTGGCCAAACTGCAATCGCCAACCCGCCTGCCAAGCGTGGCGTTTATGGCAAAATTCTCCTTTTGGAGAGGCCTGTGTCCAGCAGTGGACTGTTATAGGCTGGTGATAAATCTAAATATGTGCAAAATTTCATCCAATTCCGTTTAGTAGTTTTTGTGTGAAAGTAACAAATATCCAAACACCTCTTACAAAATTTCGCATTTTTAATATAAGTAGGACTTGCAACTTGTTTTCTAACAAACTACTTACAAGTCAGTAGGTAAGTTTGGACTACGTAAGGTAGTGGTGGCAATAGAATAATATCATAATTATTAAAATGGTACTTGATGAATGTATCATCAACTGAACACGCATATCAAAACAATAGTTTGTTTCGTATCTAAGTATCTACATCGCTTCATATCGATCTACTTTAGCTTTGTTTCACTTCATTATATTAATACAGTAACGAAATACTAATTATAAAACCTATTAAAAAATAAGAGTAGGTATATAAACATTTACGAGAAAATAAAACCATTTATTTTTCAAAATTATGTCTTGCAAGACATGCCTTTCCATGCAAATTATACTTATTTTATCATACAGTGTCCTGAGAATACTTATTTGAAATTTTATGCGCAGTTATCAAGTTATACACGATTAAATAAAGTTGTAAATACTAAGGATAGCAAAAGTACCAAAAAGTAGTGCAGACTATCAAGCCTTTTGTAGCAAACAAAAAAGAAACACTTTTAAAAAATTGGTTTCAAACTAAAGCAAAATGTTACTACGAGTATATGAAGGTATTTATTATTTATCAAAATCAAATGCCCAAGATAAATTTTCCGTTTGTTTACAACAGATACGGCCTAGACTCGTCTAGTTAACAACAGCTCTACCAATCAATACAATAACATCGTTATATCATTATGAGGTGTTGGCACTACCTCAATTAAATGTACGACTAATTAAAAAATTCTAAACAGTTGACAGTCGAGCGAGCGTGGAAACGATTTGTTGCTGCTCAGAAATAGCTGGGAAATAAATAGACGATTGATCAGCGCCGAACCAGCAGATGTTCTTGTTTTGGCGAACCCAACCCGTGACGTCATTATTATTCATGTACAAATAAGGTGATATTCCAATATTATTGAGCTAATTCGAACGTTACACGTAAGCGTGCGTCATTGCCATCACCTGTAATAAGTGTCAAAGTCAGGGATACCTACTTGCAATTTTAGATACCTATGTATGTATGGCACACTCCACACAAAACAAAAAAGAACATTAAAATACAAACATTAATGTGTTTACAATAATTATTTTATATATTTGCATGATAGATTATTTTGATTTTAAGAATTACAACTAAAACAGTATGTGTTGATTTAGATAGATTATTTAATTTGCCTTTAAATGGCGTTCAATGAAATGTACTGTTAGTAATATGGTATTTAGCTTTTCGATGAAAAGGCCCATCTGTAGGTAAAGTAACCTTTCAGTCAAATGGATATTCATGATATGGCTGTGTAGAAATGGCTTTCGAAGATGAGTCCGAAACTTGTTACAAACAGCCACAATATATTTCATAAAGACATATCAACTATAAATATTATAGCAAATAAGAGTTATTTAAGAAAAGTATCATTATAATACGCTACGGAAATAAGATACGTATCATCGGAAGTTAGTTTTACTGCGTTCTTCAGCTGGTCCGTGTAAAAATAGCTATTGATGATGAGCCAAACTTCGATAAAACGTGATTTCAGGACAAAACACGTGGGCCGAGTGACGCCACTCCGCCAGACAACACACAACGAAAAATAAAGTTATGAATAAAAGTAAAGGCAGTGTTTTAAGTCTATGGTCCGCAATATTGCGTCAATATTGTTGGTATTGCTTGTCACCACAATTCTTATTATCAATAAGTGTTGCACCACACAAAACATAATGTTCGTGTAGACTTACGTGGCGAACTTTAGGCGTAGCTTTCGTCCGGCGGTGGCTGCAATAGGCTGATATCCTCAGACCTACCCAGTTTACCGGTTGACTTGACACGAGAGTGGCCTCTTCTAAATAACCTTCAGATGGGGAACAGTCTATATCAGGGGAAGAAGTAGAATATTTCCAAAATTGGAATATTACAAGATAAGTATTTATTGTTAGCAACATATTTGCGGTAGAGATGCTGCTTGTTTACGCCCACTTTATTAAAGAAGCTATTTTGCGCATTTGTATCTTTTACCTATTTATGTTTATCACCACTAGCTGAAATGGGACGAGCTTACTATTCCAATGTCGGATTTCTATCCTTATTAAAAGTTGAACATTTCGTATCAATGGCAATTACATTTGTTTATCATAATACCTTCAATAGACGAAAGGAAATTACAGTTACCTATACCTACGTTTGATACTTGTAAGAATATAAAATATGTAAACAATTTCAAAGTTGTTTAAAAATGTATTTTAAAAATTATTCCTATATTATAGATTTTTAAACTGTAAACAAGATGATTTATAGATTTTAAGATAAAAACTTGTTGTAAAACAGGATTAGTGCCAACATGATGACGTGCAAAAAACAAATTGCCCATGTCCTATAGTGTCAAACAGAACACTATAGTGTCATAAAGGAAGGACAACATTATTTTCTGTAGTACTTAGTCACATTCTTCAAGTACTATAAATACGTTTAGAGGTCAAACGAATCTTCTTAACCTTGCAAAAGACTATAATAAAAATATAAAACAAGCATCAAAAGACTGAGTTATAAACAGTTTGAATCTGATGTACAGTGGGCAACATTAGGAAGTAAGTGGCCACTGTACCAAATAGGTATAGACCACGTTTTTAAAGTGTTTCCTATCGATACTGTACCACAAGTTTTTCGGGGTAAAGATATCATTTTAAATTTTGGGACAGTTTTCAGTTTAGTTTCAAATAGGTTGCGGAAATTGATCTGGGTTTTTAAGAAACTAAGGCATATTACTGATAAGAAATTATTAACGAAAATATATGTGGCATTAGCACAGTCTATTACCATTTGTTGTATTACATTGTGGGGAGGTGCTCTTAAGACCAAATTTCTTGAGGTTGAGCGTGCTCAGAGAACTTTGCTAAAAGTAATGTTTTTTTTAAAAAAGGAGTTTCTACTTAAAGTTTATACTTGATTGCAGACGTACTTACGGTTAGAAAGCTTTATATACTGAGCACTGTTTTAAAAAAAACACAAGTCTATAGGATTCTGCTCTGATAATAAAACAAGACGAAGAAAAGATAAAGTAGCCCCAATAATATATGTACACACTCAGTTCGCTAAATACCAGTACACACACTTATCATCAAAAATATACAATAAAATAAATAAAATTCTAAAAATTTACTCACTGACGACCAAAGAATATAAAAAAGAAGTTATGGAATGGCTAAAGCGTCTAGAATATAATGAGACTGAAATAATATTAAAGTCATGCTCATAATTAATTGGTTAATTAAGTTACGCATGAAATCTCTGTTTTTCACACGCCTTTACACACATACACACACACACACACACAACACTTACTGATTTTGTTGTTCTTACATAATTAATGTTACAATAAGGTTTGGATTAACTATGTTAATACTAATTAGTTAAGGAAGAGTGACTACCTCTGACACAGGTACTTATGTACTTAATAGAGGAAGTCCACACTTAAATTGTCAAATTTTTTTGAACCGAATTAACATTTTATTATTATATTTTTTTTCTATAGGCCGAAACCTCTCGCCTCTGGGGCGGTAATGACCGGCAGTGGCACAGTTGGCCGGGATCAGGGCAAAAGAGAGAAAAATCGGCGGACGATGCGTGCAGTATCAAGCACCACCGCTTTCTGCATCTTTGCTGGAAGCAAGCCGCCGATGAATCCCAGCCTTTTTAGGTGGGAACCTAATGTGGCTGGGATTAACAAACATAAAATAAAGGAACGTCGACTTTTGAAATATTCCAATAGTCTTGTCAACATACTAAATCTAAAAAAATTACACAAATTGCGCACCATTCATCACGTTATGGAATGAAACTTTTACTACCCTAAGAGATTTTCCATACAACAGAACTTTGTCAAAAAAGTAGTAGAATTTTTTAGTCCACTGTACCTTATTACAAACATCCGGTCATAAATTTATAATAACGATGAGCCGGGAATGATTTGTTTAGAATTTTGTAAGATTTTTATTATGCTACATATTTTCAAATGAAAGAAAAATTATATACCTACTTACTTACTATGTACGACAATGCAATAGAAAACGGTTTTTGCGCTTAGTGCTGTAAGTTCTATCTACTGCAATCATAAAAGATGATAGAGTATTGTTTAATGGAGAAGGCCAATTATGATGGAATTTAGTTGGATATTGAGAATTGAATACTTAGTAGGTTAGACATTTTTAGTCTTCTCACGATGAAGCTTGTTCTCACCTGTTCCCCACCACGCGGCCACTGGCCCAGACTTTCGACTCCAACTGTTTCAAATATACCTACTTTCACCAAAACTATCGTATTTGCGACTGTTAAGTACCATTGCAGAAGTGGCAACTGAACGGGCCCTGTTGCTGAAAGATAAGAGGAGGCTATAAAGTGTAACCGCATTCAACACCAAACGTTTTCGTAGCAGAATCACATCGCCGTGCTTGCAAATGAAATAGGTATCGTCATACCTATTTTGTGACTGGCATATCCCTGAAAAGATTCCAAATCGCTTACAAAATGTTTACTCACTGCAGAGAAAACTCTACGTGAACTTGGGACGTCTCAGGTGGGATCTACCTACTGCAAACTATTTTAGATCTTGCATTTCTGACTTTAATTGACTACTCCACGCAACACTGGTCTTTACGACTTTATTTTAAGGTGCAATGTATTTGAATTTGGACGGAAAAATCATTTGCCCTGCAACTGTGTGGATAGACTTAACTGCACACCTCAAGAACTTTCTGTTTCAAAGAAAATTATAACCGCATCGACGAAATTATAGCGTGATTAAAATGTTATTTTTAGGTAAACGAAACACTAATGCTTTAGCGTAGTCATAACACCTAAATGCGGTCGTATGTCAGACAACAAGACAACGATGACAAAATTGTAAAGACCCGTACATAATATCTCGTTTTATTTAAATAATGTCTAAAGCCATTCGTAAAAAGTAAACTTATGCAGGAAACTCTGCAAAAAACATGTTCTCTTTAATAATCTTACGGGAATACTTTTACTCTATTGTAGAATTTAGGGACAAAAATATAAAAGATAGTGCCATTGACTGTTAACTGACGACTCATGAGAAAATAATGCTTTTAAATTAAGTTTCACAATGCTCAATAAATATATTTACAGTTACCTATTACAGCATTAAGCAAAACAAAATTAAAGGAAAATACATCTTTTTGTGTAGAAATACCCTTTTATATTATTGTTAGGATATCATTATAATCACCTGGCTACCTACGTGTGGTTCTGGTTCAAAAGTGACGCTTTGAAGGGCGGAAAGGTAGGCATAGTAGGATATAAAGGCAATATGGAACATAAACTTAAAACAGGTAGCTAAAACTGGCCTCCTCTAATTCAAGTGCCCCAACTGCAAAGGGATAGTCTAGTTATTGCAACAAATACATCATCATTGAATCAATATTTTGCATATCTGTCACATATTTATAAACAAGATTGTAAACCCTTATTGCCGAATCCTTTTAGTTTTTAATTTTAAATGATGCTAAAAAGCATGCTTGCAAAAAGCGACGTATCCGTGTGTGAAACACGTGAAGTAGTAAAACATGAGCAAAATATAATGTTTATTGGGCGCGTGGGGCGGGCGGGGGGCTCAGGGCGAGGCGCGCGCGGCCGCCGCCGCGGGCAGTGCGCGCCCGCCCAGGTCCGACACTCGACGTCGGCTCGTCAACGAAACAACACAACCATATATTATACGACCATTATTTTAATCGGTAAGACACCACTGAATCTGCCCAGTGTTACATCTAATCATCTAAGGGCTGTGCCAAGTGTAATCAAAGGGCGTATCGCCTACCGCGCGCGGCTCCGAGTGCCTATACCGTCGACCGTCCCACTCTGTTCGTTGCGCAAGTATCGTCTGTCTCGCTTGCGTGGCTCGACCCACCACCTGATATCTAGTTCGCATTTTCGCGGGTGTTTAGCCGAGATAAGGAGGCATCTTGACCGGGTAACATTGCATCAGCACGTAAGTTACAACCACGTTATGGACAGTGCCCGTGAAGATATTACGTGCCTTGCGGTGGAATGTCAACAAAATTATTTCAGTTGGATACCTTAGTTTTTGCAAGTTATCCTAAAAAAAATCCTTAAGAATATTGTATTTGTGACATTGGTGATGATAACGAAAAAAGTTAATAGAGAGTTTCATTAACCCACTTGTGTCAAACTTCTTTTGAATTCGGACAAATCAACATACAAGTGCAGCTTTAGCACATACTGCACCTTATTAGTAAAGTATGAATATCTTAAATTACTCTAGACTTTTGCATTCATAATCGTAATCATCGTCCTAAAGTTTTAACAATCGACAATCAGCAGAAGCTGAATTGCTATTTCATTCCCAAACTTACTGTGTCGTTGAAAGAGAGAGAGAACACTGAGCTATCTCATGAACATCATCAAAAGTGATCGTGCAATCTTGTCTACCCACAACGTGGACAGACGACCTGGTAAAGGTTGCAGGAAGCCGCTGGATGCAGGTCGCTTCCAACCGGCCAATCTGGGATCCACTGGGAAAGGCTTATGTTCAGCAGTGGACGTCCTGTGGCTTAAATGAAGATGATGATGATTCTAGTCCTACAGAGTTAGCAACGCTCCATGTACTTAGAATGTCATTGTCGACGTATCATCATGCCCTACGGTTGCAGCGTCAGGCGTCACTACGGTGACAATGTGCGGGAACTGGGAATGCCGTGAATTCGATCCGACTGGCCGCGCGCTATTTTAGGCCACACGTCCCGCGCCAAATTTGCAATCCCGGCAAATCGACGCGCCCACGTATATTTTTGTAACAGTTTCTCAATAGCACAACTTTTTTCACACGGTTTCACACGCTGAAGTAGGTGACTAGGCTATTCCAGGTTGCAGATGGATATGGCTAAACATATTTGACATTGGCCTTCAAACTTGACCTAAATTAAATGATAAATAAAAATTCTACTCCGAGCAGATTTATTGGCGTAAACGTTGTCTGGTCTGGAGATCGTTAGTGCTTAATAAGCACTGCTTATGAACATCAATCTTAAATAAAGCGGGTTTACCACAGGTATTAGGCTATAACACGTTAATCATAAAATAAATTGGATTTTGCCTGTTTTTTCACCTTTAACAGGTTTAATAATGATTGATTACTACTATATTTTTAGCATTGTAGTAATTTTGTGTTTTGATTTTCTAATAATTTATCATAAATACAAGATAATCATGTTCACAATATAGCCTACGTAAAAAAACGTTTTTGTAATATTTGTTAGTTAATAATAAAATATTTGGTACTTGGTTATTTGATTACATACATTTAATATTATTTACCATTTATCATATAATGAATTCGTTTTATGAAAGTGCTACTATTAGAAATTTATCTCTGTCTGGTTTTAACTAATTTCTAAAATATTCAAAATATATAAATATGCACCAGACAATATACCTAATTAATGTCATAGTCTCGTAGTAAAAAAATACTTTCCTTGTGGTACTAGATACCAGTCAGTAGACAATTTTGTATCTTACAGTTCGTGAATTATATCCTAGCATGCCCAGACAAGAGAAAATCAATAAAAGTTAGTTTTCCATATGAACCTAAACCGAGAGGCAAACCCGGTACCATTTGCGATCAAGGTGAATCAACGCGCCACTACTCCAATCGGTCGTATTCTGCGTGATTACCTCAATCTTCATTCAGAACATTTAGAAAATTATTAAATTTCATATCTGCTCGAATCAATCTGCATTCCGGCGTTCAAGAGTGCGTCTGACCTGCGCACGCGCCGCTCCTATCTCCAAGCATCCAAGCTTAACTCGAACCTGATGAATAGCCACTCGAAATATAGTCTGACGCCTCTGACGCTCGTCAGACACCAATAAACATTATACAACCAAACATTTTCCAGTACACAACGGAAATATTACATCACTGAAGAGAAATCCTACGTGGGTGGATAGTTTACCGTACGGAAATGAACGACTACTTACAAACTAAAAAAGCTTAATTATATTTGTGGGCAGTCCTGCCACGATAGCATTGTATGTTTTTAAAGTGAAAGTTTCAATAACCAAATTACGACACCCTAACCACGGCACCGGCTTCAACTCTAAACTGCTATACATTTGAAGTACCTACCTCATATAAAATCAGAACCCCTAAACATTCAGCAAATGTTACAAAATATTTGAGTTTTCGTGTCAAACCTTCTGAAATATCGCGAGGTCGAGTCGTAAACCCTCATTAGTTTGTCTTCGCATACTTGGAACCTTACGTAATTAGAAATTGCGGCAGGCCGCTGACTTACCCGCGGCGAAACTCGCAACAAGGTCGCGTGGAACTCGAAAATAGCCGAGCAGTGAGCAGACATTCGTAAAAACGGTCGTTTTCAAGTTTCTCTCGGACACCAGCGCTGGCGTAGCGCCAGGACCACGGGCCATTCGACACGACGCAGCCACCGATGCGGCTATTTGTGGCCCTGCTGCTAACGCTACATACGTCATTGCTCTATTTACGAGCGACGAGCACGCTATTGTATTTAATTATGTCACCTGGATATACTTTTTGTACGTAAATAATCCTGAACTCAAGGTTAATAACCACAGATTCAAAACATTATGCACACCGGCACTTTCCTTAGATGCTACGAGTCCGATTTCTTTTTAAAGTTAAACGTTTTAACAGCGATTGTAATTTTGTTACAGAATACGAGCTCGACATAAACTGCCAAAATGTTTAAAAGTCATTTAGAAATGATTGGCAGAAATGAG
Source organism: Anania fuscalis (assembly GCA_950371115.1). Taxonomy (NCBI): domain Eukaryota; kingdom Metazoa; phylum Arthropoda; class Insecta; order Lepidoptera; family Crambidae; genus Anania; species Anania fuscalis. The sequence continues at coordinate 8,919,654 of OX493340.1, read as the reverse complement.
ACGGCGTCAAAGAAAGCCAGATTTTGGCAATCTTTCGTCCGATCTCTAAAAGGTAAGGACTCTATCATAGCAGGGCAATTAAGTAAAATAATCATGATTTTGAATCTATCAAGTTACATCAAGTTTAATTTAGACTGGCTGATTTGATCTAACTTGTCAGGTAGAAAATGCCACATATGTTAAGCCCAACTTTTGTACACTGAATTGGTGGAATCAAGTTTATAAATCAATAAATATTACATGCAACTTAATTCGTACCTTTACTAATACTAAGTAAGACAAATATCAAATTATTTTTTGTTCAAACCCCAAATCATATGAAAATAAAGTTCGAGAATCAAACGACACACCTTCAAAAAAGTCCTTACAAAACCCCTGAAACGTTCCACAGGATCGGAAGACATCAGAGCCGAGGAGAGGTACAGGCCATCCCGCCGCAGCGTGTTCCCCGAACTCCTGTCTACTTCCTATCCCTACAGCAAGTCGATCTACGACGACCCCATTGCCGCTTCGGAGAGGATCACCGTCCCCGGCTACCGCTACTTGCCCGTCCACCGCGAGGTCTACGGCTACTCCCCTCGCGCCATCTACGCTCACAACTACCCTCGCTCCCTCGACCGGTACCGGCCAGGTTTGTAAACACCGCATCAAGCACACAAACACACGAACACTGCTCTTGTCAATCGAATATTAACTTAAATCTGATTCTGTAGACAAAACTTCCGTCTTCGAACAGCCTTTTTCTCGCTGGTACTATGGGATTGATGCTTTTAAAGACACCTTAAGACACCTTATGATCTTAACAGCATCATACGGCTTGTTTTGTGTTGGTAAAGCACACAGTCTAAAAATCTAGCAATTAGTCTGCTTTGTTCTTGTAAAATTAAGCTTACTTATGATACAAATGTAAATAAAATACGACCAACTTATGCATCTTGTCATTATTACGGGTTTCAGTACCATTATCCCTTGATAAACCATACCGTACCGATACCCACACTAAATCTTAGTCAACAAAATTAGATCGACGCGCGTTGAAAGATTGCCTGTATTATTTCTTAGTTGATTGACAAGTGCACCTGAACAGACACAACATCATTTTGGCACACAATGATTTGTCGTCTTTGATTACTTCCAAACGATTTAATGCTTATTGCCTTGTATAACGAATAGGTACACGAACGTCTCTAATTTGTCTAACTATTGTAGATACTCAAAACATCACCGCTACATTTGTATGATACACACAACATTTTGTTAACACGATAATAAACAATGCTTTACCGCCGTGTAACTAAATCTATATCCGGTAGGTACTTTAAGTACCCCTAGGCTACTCTTAATTACATTAGTAGACTGTATTAGTATTTCCATTGTTTCAGCAGAAAAGGCGGGGCAGTCTAAAAAATAAATTGATTATTAAACATCCATTTATTAACAAAAATTCGATGCAATTATTTCGTTGCATTTTCGCAACTTTTTCAGCAAACAGCTTTTATGTAGATTGCAATTTATATGATGAAACATCTTTCATTCATAACTCATTGTAGGAAAATAAACAGATATCTTGTAAAATATATTATAGTTTACATTAAATCTAAATGACTGTTCATCTATATTATATTACTTTGTAATAAAGATTTTTTTAAATATAAATAAATATTTCGAAAGTTATGATTGTCGTGTAGCCTGTCATAAGCTCGGAGATGTAGCTAAATATCAATCGATCTAACATTACATGGAGTGACACTTATGGTATGACTCCACCGGAATCAAGCGCAAAAAAACTTTTATCAATCTAATAAATTCCTTAAATATTCACAATTGATATTGATAGCGTTCAATATCATCATTTGAAAATTAAAGTTGAAAATTTTGAAGACAATTTGATTTTTGTGGCCAGTATAAAAGCTGTGGGCTATATATATATCAATATCATCAACACCCACATTACGGTGGAGTCCTATTACCTTCATAATCACATTTGATTACAAATCAGTTACAAATAGAGTAAAACTATTTTGTGCCCATTGTGTAATAAGAACTTTCGAAATGTACTCATGAAAATGTTTGTTGTCTTATAAATCATCATTGCTTAGAATTGCTGCCGTAGGATATTACATTAGAGATTCTTTATTATGGCGAAAGTTGTTCTAGATGTTGTTGCTTGTGCAAGTTCGACTTATTTCACTTGTAATCGTCGCTAAATAATCGCATGATCATTTAATAGAAATCACCTCTGATACATCACATCACACTGTATATTCCATGGATGTTACGTCGACTTCATTATGTACATATAATACCGATCTTCTAGCATTTGCCAGGTGACACGCTCTTGTTATTTACTGTATCCCCTATACTTAATATATAATTTATAATGATGCCAATAACTTAAGCTAAAACATTATTTTATCAAGCCTTTCCGGAATTATTAATGAAGAGGTGAGTTCTATGATGCGCTGTATATATACTGTCCCTAACATCATTATCATTAAAGAAATAAAAGCTTTTGCTCTGCAATCCTAATCCATTACTAACATCATATTATCTTAATTATTATTCCAGTGTGTCTATTAATACCTTGTGAAAAGGCTTACCAAGTATTTTCTATTTACGATTAAATGTTAAAGTTAAATTCCTATAAAAAGGAGTAATTTTCATATTTGTCGATCTTTTTGTCCTTCTTTTTTGTGAAGACGAATGTTCGTTCCATGCGTGTTTTGGGTGCGTTTACTGACTTTCATTTGTTTTCGTGCAGTATACCACGTGCCCAGGCGCGTGCGACGAGGCGTTGACCCCTTCGACGCCCACAAGGCGTGGCAGGATCACCTCGACAGGCTGTCAGCCATCGACCGTCTGTACCCCTCTCGCTACGGACTCTACTTGAAGGACAGGGCCTACCCCATCACCGACCTGAGCACACCCATCTCCGAACCCAAGAGCCTTAAAGGCATCGAATATGAGCCCGACAATAAGCCGCACTGGGGATCAGGTAAATACTAACAAGTATAAATGCACGATTTTAGTGTAGGTTACTTTTAAGAAGTGCTGCGGTTCGTCAGTTCGCCTGGTACCGGATTAACCGCGAGGTCTTCTTCGGTGTCTAAGCAGACCGGTTATTTTGTAACTCACGAACCGGGGAATCCCAGCATCTAACTGGTCCATGTTATGAGTTGGCTATGGTGTCGTACTGATTATGCAAAATATTAATTTTAAATATTCGTATCGGGATATACCACAAGTTGCTAATTACATGGAACCAAAATTGTATTGAAAGGATATCGTTCACCTGTCAGGTTCGTACCCTAATGAACCTGATTTGTGTGGTATGAGAATCCAATCTGATTTGAATAGTCTACCATCTTTTAAGACTATTAAATTAATACCTAGTTCGAATAATACTAGAAACCAACTGTGTATAAAGATAATGTTATTATAAATACTGTAAAGAATCTTGTAAAATATTTGTCTAAATTCTAAATTGTCTGTACATAATGTACAATACATATTTGGCATAGTTTTAAAGTAGTCATTAATGTATTTAGTATCATTGTAAACAACCTTATAAGACACATATCTGCAAATAGAATAGTATCATACAATTGTATAATTTGTTAAGTAAATTGGTATTTTTATACACTATTACATACTCCATAATAATATTTGATAGTACAAACTATTACACATAACTAACATAACTTATACTTTTTTATATTAAAACGAACATAAAAGACCAATCGGTGTTTTGATTTAGTAGAGTAGAACCTCTCTGTTAAGTATATTAATCATTCTAAATGCCATTCGATGAAAAATTATACACTGTAATTTGTGGTGAGATTACTGTCGACGATTTTTTGAATACAATTTAAATGCAATATGCATGACGTGCATTGTAAATAAAGTGCCAGCAGCAATCATAGCAAATGCATTTTCGTCGTTATCATGCTCCGCCCAAGAACACTACACTCCATCCCACACAAAAGTAGACTCCGTGTTGATATTGAGAAGATACGGTTTCTGTTGAGGGTCCCCTGTTTTGTACTCTGACCTTGATATTGACAATGAGACTTGTAATGAAGGAGCGTGGCCGTCGAAGATATCGGACGTGTTCAAAACGGACCCATTTTTCGCGGATGCCGAAAAATGGACAGATTTTGACCGATCACTCCGAGGGAAGTCCCCGACGCCGGTGAAGCCGAGAATTAGCACCCCTCGCGACTGCGAGGTAGCGTTCGATGCCGACGGTAAGGGCAGCAGACCCCTTCCCTCTATCTTCGTCTCGACCCCCTATTCCACTGGTGCTATAAATTGCCACAAATTCTAATCACCACCCATATATAAAGTATATATCTGTCTTCTTACAGTGTGTCAGAGTTCACTTGAAAATAATATTTGTCTGTAGTTATTGCCGTTCTGTGAAGTCTATCTGGAAATAGCTTTTCTAAGTGAATGAGAAATTGACATCTCCATTCACTCTCCTCACTTCTAGGTAGTTTAACATAATCTTGTACTGTACCCAATGAGTGTACGTGTTCTATATCATAGATTGCATTAAAACAGCATGTGCAACGTCTTTTTGTTAAATCTAACACTATAAATAAAATCGAAAAATTATTTGGTCCATACAATTTAAATAAAATGTTTTAATAAAACATCCATATAATAAAATGATTGCTTTCGCTGAATAGTATTGATTTTATTCATGATTTTTAGATCTTGTAACAACACCTGACAATAATATCTTCTTCTCATCTAAAATAGAGCAGGTTAAGATTACGGCTATAAAAGCACTTGGATGAGAGATCTTTACAAATTAATAAAATTAAAGTGTCTATTTGTAATCGTGAATAAATTCAAAACTGAATAAACTGTCGTTGATTTTGCTTTCATATTTGTTGTACAACGCTATGCCGATCGCTTTCGCTTCCATTGTTCGGGCGATGACGAAGACCAGAGAGGCATTTGTGTCTGTTGTCCCAGTTCTAACTAGCAGTTGTGGCTCAGGTGCTCCGCTGTACACCGCCGGCGGGCTCAGACGCAGGCCTTGGGCTGACATTTTCAACCCGAGCCCGTCCCTGCCTATCTCGGCCATCACTCGGGACCCCTTCTGGTACGACTGGCCGGAACTGAAGCCCATCGCTCGATGGGACCGCAGCCCTTCTTACATCCGCGACTCCTACCTGTCGCCAGTCAAACGCACCTTCCTCTGGGACAAGCACCCGATCAGACCTTTAGGTTAGTCGGAGCTGTACATATGCCACGATCACACAGCTTTATTCACGAGCTGTACAAAGAGCTTGCGATTCGATCACGATTTCAATTAACATGAAGCTCTAACAGTTCTTTGTGAATACAATGTGATATGTTAATGTTGTTCTAATTGCGGCAGATTTAATGGTGGCTGACGCGCTCACCGTGGATGACTTTAGCAAGACTTTACCGTTCATGCGTAGTCTATAAAATGCAAAAATCCAGGTATCGACTCTACATTTGTTCGTAGATAGAGTCCCTTTTGATATCAGCACATTTCCTATGCATTTTGTAGAATTTAGACGGGTTGTTGTCACATGATAAAATCTACCGTTATTTTATCTCATTTAGACATTTGGCCACCTGCATTTTGTTCCTGTTATTCGTGTGACAACAGCCTATTTCATATTGCCACGTCCTCATTCCAAGGATCATGTTTTGTATAGTATTTAAGAAATAATTGCAACTATTAGAAACCTTAATTTTAATAAAATCAGACTTTATTTTTGCACATCGTATCACCTATTACGATTGTCAATGGAAACCTCTTGCATATTACTTAGCCATCACATCAAACGTAATCTTCCATCCATTCCAACATCACATTCAGCACGGAAACTCACGGAATGGAGTCGACTCATTTTCACACAATAATCAATACTTGAATGAATTTAGGTCGTATGCATATTACATTATTTTTAACATTATTTAACACTGAACCATGGTATAACTCTCACAAAAGCACAAATCATTTCAACATTGTATGTTTCGTTATAAATAATATTAATAAAGTGCACGTGCAACCCACGTGAAGTGCGTAAAAGTCAGTTAAAAACCACTTAATATTATGTTAAAAATATAACCTTTTTTTAAATTTAGGTGAAATAAATAATTCCCAGATTATGCTACGTGCTACAAATTGGTTCAGTCATATTTCAATTAATGGTTATGCCCATGAAATTGGACGTTTTTCATATTTCTATAAAAGTATCTTTAGTAAAGAGTTTAATGAGCATAAACATATCCTGATTTATGGCTGACTATTTATGTTACACGCTGTATAATACAAATTACCTAATGATACAAATTAATAAACGACACGACATTTACATACCTAATTAAATTTTAGATAATTTACGGGTCATATAAAAGACTAAACCTAAGTATAAGGTCAAACTTATGCGTATTATGGAAGGTTTTCTTTCATGATTTTATGGAGTATGTAAAAAAAATTGTAGCTTAGCATGTATAATACTACTTGCTAAAATTGTTCATCAATTTTTTTGCCATTATAGGTCAGTCAGGTCATCTAACAAGTTTGCGCTACCCTATCTAATGCTTGGTTTTTCTTTCCAGCTGCTGCTTTTTAAAGGGCCGGTCATCGAACCCTCTTTATTTTAAGAAATGAACATCTCTCTACACTTAATTTATTATTTTATAAACATTCGTCTGTTAACTTTGGCTATGTTAATAAAAGGATGATAAAATCGAGGAATCACAAAACAGTTAATAATAATAATTATTAAAAATGGTTTTCTTAGAAGATCTCTAAAGACTGCAATAACATAGTCACTGCCGCGGAAATGAATACTTGTTACAAATTTTGTTTATATTAAAACATTTTTATGTATTCCAAAAAAGAAAAAAATCAATAAAATCAGAAAAACCAGGTGTTCTATTTTATTTACTCTACTTAAGGACTTGCTACGCCAATGCTACGACAGTGCTACGAGATCGCTACGATAAGTAGTTTGATTTGCTTGCCGACTACCTTAAAATGTATACCTACCTACATAATATATCTACTTCGTATTTTATATCGTTATGGTACCTTAGCTTTAAACGACCGAAAAAGATAGATCCGTGAGAAGCCGCACCGTAACTAACTATGGCTGATAGATATTTTATTATTTTTTCATTTTTTACTTAAAAAGGCGAATTCATATGTCGTTTTTAACTACGAATAGGTCTATAAATTGCTTCACATTTCAATATGATAATTAGGTTGCGCTACGATGACTACGGCCGTAGCCTGTAGCCAAGCGCCTGGGCACTTCGCCTGCCCACCGAGATCGTGCCTACTAATAATATAACTTGCGCTGCCCTTGACGACTTTCTTGCTTTGAAGTGCTTTTACTTTACTGTTAGTTTAGCACGATTAGCTTGTCTTTGAAACGATAAAAGATTAAAATATTAAAAGCTATTTTAAGCAACCACAACACTGATTTATATGACAACATCCTACATACTTTAGAAGAAAAAAATTAGCTACCTAAGGATACCTAGTAATTGATACCACAGTATTTATAGTCAACGAAAGGATTGATGTAATCTTGTTTAAGAGAAAACTTTAAGCTTAGTTTCATTCTTACTGCCCCCTAACCTTAGAGCATTCAACCAACATGCTCTAAGCCCCTAACCATGAACTCTTAAAACAATCTCAAAGTTGTCAAATCTGTCAATTTTGGTACGTCATTTCATACAAAATTTGACAGAAATGATAATGTTTGACAGATTTGTGATTGTTTTAACAGCTTATGGTTAGGGCCCAGTTCTAACCAATTTTGTTGCTTTTAAGCTGTTTGTTTTCCTTGAAAATAAAAATGAAATGTACCTTGAACGCAACGGGTCCCAGGTTCGATTCCCGGCTCGAGATAAAGTAGGTAATCGGTTCGGAGTCTGGGTGTGCTTGGAGATGCCTTTGGTATAATTCAAATACGAACTCGAACTTTTTTGTTTTTAACGATAATTATTATATTATCATAAAATTTTGGGGGCATAATAGGGCATAATAATGGGGCATAATAAATAAATTAAAGTCGATTTAGATAAAAACAGTAAAATTCGTCATTTTAGTCAACGTAGTGTTCATTGAAGCTATCCTGGTACCTCGTAATCGTATAATTGTTAATAATCCATGGCAACACTGTGTCTTGTCAGGTGCATATGTATATTTTAAAAAAGTTTATAAATATAGTTTTTAATACTTAAATGTATTTAAAAAAAAAAGTAGCACAAATTTTATGAAGTGCGTGTTGAACTTGAAAGATCGGATCCTACGCATTTAAAAGAGACCATAAAAGTGGTTCGACTTGGAACCCAGTCTTACCAATTTTATGGTCTCTCAGCTCAAGGAAACGAGACACGAGACACACTCATAGTCCACTTGGCATTTCACGAGTTGAGGCACAAACTTGTATTTCACGGCTTACGGGCAGTTGCAATATTCATTCTTAGATCACTCTAATTACTGAAATATCACGTTCTTTATCACATATTTTAAAGTAATGAAGATAATATTGGATACACCACGAACGAAATATTCGAAGTCTACCGCAGTAGTCTGTCACAGGAGTTGTTAGGATTTCAGCAAAATTTGTTTATGAGGCAGTTCTATTGTAGTAGTTATGCGCGATACCTAATGCACGATCGCGGGGCCAGCGATCCAAGAAAAGTGTTTCGACGAGAATGAGTAGGTAAGTATTTCAAACGAACACAGTTTTCTACTTTAATATTTTAACACATTTGCCGCAAATCTGACTAAAGGTAGAGTAAACTAGTACGCGAGTGGAGACCCAGCTTGAAAGATCAACAACCTTAAAAAGAAGTTTGGAGGCGTGTTTTTGAAGCATTCGAATCCCGATTCGCATACGAAATCCCAAGAATCGTGTTCAATTTCTTAGGAGTTCGTATTCTTGTGAATTCGTATGCGAATTGGTATTAGAATGTTTAATACGCCTCCTGGTAGTGGCTGGATGAAAAGTGAGGGATCGTGCTCTTTGTCGCACTTTGGGCAAGGCTTACTACGTCCGTAGTGAACTGCAATAGGCTGACGATTATGATTTTTACATTAAACATATAATTCATCGCCAATCAATATAATCGCCTTTATAATTTAGCTTGTCTAAATAAGAAATTTTCAATCAATTAATTGTTGCCAAATGTTAAATGAAATTTCAATCTTAAGCGCCTGATCAAGTAACAATTCTTAGTCAGTACTTGGCAGACAAATTTGATCACATAATCGAAATCAATGTGCCAAACCCAAAATCGATTGATTGACCGCGGAAGTCGAGTGTAATTATTAAAGCGTCATTAGACAGACCACCTAGACCACCATTATTAGTCGCCTAACTCCTTGTCGAGACGAATCTACTTAACGAATTCAATGTGCAGGTTTCCTCCTACGATGTTTTCACTCATCGTGCTGTCGATTCACGACCAAGCAAGTCGATGGTATGATTATAAAATGAATCGTTAGTAGGTACTACATTCCAACATTTGCAAAGCAATGCTAGTTGAAAATCGAACTTGGAAATGGACTGAACTCTACTAACGTTACCGCCAAAGTTAAAATAAATTTATTTCGCATCCAATAAAGGAATGTACAATTTAACTCAATGTTTACATTTATTCTGTCTGCCTCAACTCAGCACACTTCACTGTCGCCAAGTGCTAACTTTATTTCAATTCCTCTAGCGACTCCAGCGCTGTTGTGGAGGATTTTTGAACTGTTATTTACTGCATAAAGTTGGTCACTTTTTCAACTATTCGATGGTTCTACTTACCTATACACTCCAATAACAAAACTTTCTACTTTTACGATAAGAAACTGCATGAGAGTACCGAGGAGGTCAAATTTTGACGCATACTGTTAATTATTTAGACTCGCTAAAAAAACGGCCCCAGGTAAGTCGTTTTTTGAACCGGTTAAAAATTTCCGGTCGCAAACAGCAACATACAGTCTGATTCTGAATCTTTGATATTAGCACTAGGACTATAACCAGCCGGAATCCGTTAAAATCCGCAAGAATCCGTTCAAAAAACGACCTTATTGCTTAAGGCTCGGTCTATACCCAGCTGGAAACCGTTAGCATCAGTTCAAAAAATGACCTTATTGCTTATACGATGGATTGAATCCGCGTTAACCCGGTCCGGTTTCCGGCTGGATACAGACCGAGCCTAAGAGATGACTTGAAACCGTACTTACCCGGACAAGTTTCCAGCTGGGTATAGTCCGAGCCTAACTCCACAGTCCACAAGATCCGGTACTAGTGCCATAGTAGAATCAGAAAAGTACGCTAACTCGAGCCCCAAGCGAGCGATAATTACATAAACTTGTAGGGCTGTCGCTTATTGAAATAATACCAAAGACTTCTGCGTAATTTATTGATGTTTAAATAATCGTTTTTTCTCTTTTACTTTATCAAAATGTCGGGTGCAGCTATAATCAGAATGTGTCAAATTGTGTCCTAGTCTTTAAGTATTCTTTAGAGGTACCTATTTTATTCATGTTATAATATACACGGTGCTACTTTGCATCCTTGCCATATTCACAGAGATAAAAGTAGGGAACAATACCTATTGTTTAGTTAGATAAACTAGAGACTCCCATAAATAAAGCACACTAAGTTTTTAGTAAATTTGGTTTTGCAGTACACATAGGAATAAACCGATTTTGTCTCGAACTTTACGCGATCACTAATCAAGTAATACTACAAAGTCTTTTGTGCCGATGAATAAGAACAGTGATGTGCATGCGTTTCGATAATTAGTGTTGTGTTTAATAGATTGTCGATAAAATAAAATACTCAAGATTAAAAAAAATAGGTCTTTCTTTTTTTACTGATTTGTTATCATTGTTAGTAATATAGTTACCTCTGTAAATATGGCAAGGATGCAAAGTAGCACCGTGTATATTCTCTTACTGTGCCTACCTTTAAATAAATCAATAGTTTATTTAATTGTGAAAAATGCATAGAAATGAGTTTTTAAATTAGTTTTTGTGCATAGTACACGTAAGTAACGTAGTCAAGTAGTAGTAGTAGTAGTAGTAGTACTACTACTTGACTACGTTTTATTTCTACCTACCTTATTTGTAAGTAGGAAAATAAATAATCTTTTATCTAAATTGTATACTCAATATACGATACATTATATAGTAGGTCTGTTGAATTACGCCAGGACGATAAATACGCCTAAAATGAAAAAAAAACCTATACACCATCGCCAAATTGAATATTAATGCCTACGAATAAGAATAACACGTCCCGACGCAGTAATAAACCCCCCTAATTTGCACACTGTTTTTGTGCTTTCTTTTATGTTATAGTAAAATAGTCCAAATTATTTTCAACATTAGGTAGGCGTTATTTGACAAACCTACCTTATTATAAAAAGTATGAGAGATATCGATAAAAAAATATCTACATATTTTCGTCGAATGTACTTAGCCGAGTGAGGAACCTACTGCTGACCTACATGTTAGCGATAATGATTCATTTAATAAATCTGTTCATGAAATCCCCATCAGATATTTTCTAAATATTTTCGACAAATAAGTTGCAATTGTAAGTAGATTAGATACTCACCGTTCTAGTTCGCTAGGTAATGTGAAGAAAGACAATTCTGGATTTGACTTGTCAGTTTGAGCGTGAGCGGCGCGTACGCACGGGCGCGTTCACAAACATGCCGGGCTTGGTGCGCATGTATGAAGTCGACCTACTTTTCTGATTCTACTATGCACTAGCATATAGGGCACTAGCCCTACGCTACGAATCCATTTAAATGCCGAAGGTAGGTAAGAAACCCTTTTTTGTGTAATATTTGTGACTATTATATTTGGTCGGTTTCGCGCTGAAAGTGATTTTAGTGCGGCATTTATATAATAGTTTTAGTACTTAGGTGCTAATTATGGGTACGTTCCCTACGTAAACATACGTACGTAGAAGTTCATAATACCTACAACTAAAATACCTACGTTTAAAACGTTAAATTCAAAATACCGAATGAATAAAATACCTAAGGTACAACCGATATTACCGAAGCTCAATATGCCTATTTTCTAATAACCGAAAGTTCTAAATCCCAAAAGATCAAAATCTCTAAAGTTCAAATCCCGAATGTTAAAATCCCGATGATTCAAATACCTACAGTTGTATGATCAGTTCAACTAAATACTGCGTATATAATAAGACTAACTTGGTTAGGTTAGGTTAGAACAGTGACCACACACAGCGCGAAGGCGAGCGAACGGAGCGAGCGTGCCGCGGCAGCGGCTGCCAAAAGCCTGAATAATGAATATTTTATCCTTATCCTTAGAATTAATCCTTAATTTTTAAAACGCGCGGCGCCGCGTCGGCCGCCTGCCGCTGCCGCGGCATGCTCACTGTGCTCGCTTCGTTTGCTCGCCTCGTCGCTGTGTGTGGTCACTGTTCTAACCTAACCTAACTTTACCAATTTAATCTTATCATATGTATACACACGCAAAAACAACGTCTCATATTAAATGTAGGTATTTTAACTGTTTTAAACTACGACATTGTGAAATTGTATTATTATTACCTTAAATATTTTTAAACCATTAGGTGATTTGGATATTAGAAATTACAAAATAAGTTGAAGTGTTTTCAAACTTTCGGTACTTATATTGAACTTTCGGTCATATAAACAGTCGGCATTCTAATATTCGGAGTTCCGAACATAGGTCTTATAAGATTCGGTATTTTGAATTTTCGGGATCATGAACATTCGGTATTTAGAACGTTCGACCATATAAACATTCGGAATTTTAATTTTCGGCCTTCCGTCCATAGGTCTTATGAAATTCGGTATTTTAAAATTCGACATTATAATACGTACCTACTTACCGCTAACTCTGACTAATCTGTGATAGGCACAAAGCAGATTATTATATGCACAAAGCATAGAGTAATATATATGTATATAGAGAAGCCCTAATGTCCTATATGAACAATCGTGTATACAAATAATATGATCTAAATCGACATTGTACAGTCAACAGCACGTCGACCTACCCCAAAAGTCAAAAATTCTCCAATAAATTTTTAACTTTAAGCCTGACATATAGAGTTCATTTTCAAATGAGAAAATTTGACATTTTGTGGTAGGTCGACGTGCTGTTGTCCGTACTTCTAAACATGTAGCCATCTTGTTTTAACTTACCTATAATTTCCCATGTAAAAAGAGACAACAATATTTTTAATCGACTTAGTTTTGGCAACATTAAAACGTGACGTCATAGCAATGCATGATCGTGCCCGTTTCGCCATTTATTGCGCCAACTCAACAAGTACATAAGCTATCAACGCGAGTCATATTTGCAGTGTTTTGTGATATAACTCTTTTAATTTGGGACTTTCATGTGAATTATGCTATTATTAAGTTAAAGAAAGCAACATGCTTAATTGCAGTGTGGTGGGTTGTGGCATTAATAAAAGCGAAAATCGTCCAAATAAACATAACACCGGTACGTACTATTTCTTTTGCAAAAATAACAAAAAATACAAGAAATGACATGAAAGACGAGTTTATGCAATATGAAGTCCTTGTTGTTATTTTGTATTTTAAACTTTTTTAATTTTTATGATAGACATTTGAAAGTTGGTTCTTACGATTTCTTTTCACCTATTTAGTCACAGGTTAACAGGATGTACACAAATTAAATCGGACCTTATATATTTTTAAATGAGACATTTCTTTGTATCGGTATTGGTTTCGTTTTTTTATGGTGCCTGGCCAGAATGCCCTTTGTGACTTAAATTAAAATGTGTGATATTTACAAACAAGAACATCATGCCAATCTTTGCTGTTTTATTTTAATACCATTTGTTTTGTTAATTTTAATATACTCTATAAACTATACCACAATTACTATTTTGGGTGCCATACTTCAGAAGTTACTGTACGTTATTTGATTGAATATGAAGATGGTTGATTGGGTACAACCTTGGGTGCTACCAAAATAGTAATTTTGATATCATTTTGTAGATAATCTCAAAAAGTATTACGTTATTTAGGACAACATAACCTATTGCTCTGATCCTATGGTAAGTAGCTAAAGCACTTGTGTTATAGAAACAACAACGGTGCCACATTACCCAGACCCGAGGCAATAAAGAAAAGTTCGTTTCCTACATTGAACCGACAGGGGAACCTCAGAGATGGTGACGCCATATACATACAGGCTTGGTCGTCATATAAGGAATTTATTAAATTCGTGTGTACCGTCGTTGTTTCTGATTTCTATAACACAAGTGCTTTAGCTACTTTCCTTAGGATAGCAATGTATGTGATGTTGTCCAATATTCATATATATTTATTTGTTTGCTTTAGATATTTTTATGCGAGATTTCTTACAACTTTTTTTTTTGGCTATGACAAATAAATTATTTTTGTATTGATACTTGTTAGGCGATACCATTCAAATTTATCTCTTTCTATAATGTTTAGGAACTCCACCTTCATAGAAATAAAAACTTTTTTGCAGACTTTACCAAAGAACAATAATTATAAATCCCTGTGCCGTTTCAAGAGCAAGAAAATGCGATAAATTAAAAGCTCTTTTATTGCCTATCGAAACCCAGATACACTGTAAAAAATAACTCCATCTTTAAATATATCGATTTACAGTAGGGCAGCACTACGGACAGGCGCCATTTTAGTCACCAATTAAGTTTAGGTATCACGTTTTTTCCGTAGTTATCTCAACTCCATAGGGTTAAGTACTCAGAGGCACAAAGCCTGATACTCCAAGATATTTAGATACATAAAGGCACAAAGACGTTAATATGATTGATAATTTTTGTTTTTAGCAATTCCATGCAAGGTTTAATTGAATTGACTTCGACAGCGAGAAAAAAAACACTTGAGAAATTCCATCGTGTCACGTGACGTCCTCGGTAGCTTAGTTGGTAAAGCACTTATAAATAGCTAAAGGATCAGTGGTTAAAGCTTAGAGGTAGAGGTTGTAGGCACGAATAATTGACAGCAGCCCGTTCAGGGTTTTATTGGTCAGTGTTATTATCTGTCAGTCACTATAAAAAGTCTTGTAGTCTATGGTATGGTACATACGTTAGTTTGTTGATGACAGTTAAATAAATACTCTGTGGTTGATGACGCTTGAATGGTGGTGGTGTTTACATTTCAAAATCCCCGTCCATGCAACCTTAAATCTATCCTTGGTCTGGTCGACACTCCCTTTTTGGAAATTTTGTCAAAATTCATTTCAGACAGTAAAATTAAACTCTAGATTAAATCTCAACTTATTCTCCTAATTCAACCCACCTTATTCCCAATTCAAAGTCTTACTTATATATATTATACCCTCTACATTTATACATTATAATTATTTTTTACTAATTATATATATTCTTAAATATGTTTATTGTGTTGTCTTATCTGTGCTGTATCTTTGTTTTAGGAAAAATTTACTCAAAACTAACTCTCCTTGAAACCGTGTAAAAAACTATGCTCACTTGACACTGGCGAACGTGGCAACACGGATTAGCCATAAAAATAAGAAGAAGAAGAAGTACATTTCAAAAAAATACGTTACGAGACATTGACCGACCGTTAATACCGTTTGCCTGACTTGAAATTTATTTTCCTTTATTTACGTGGCAAAACAGTGCTAAAATAAGTGTTGCTCCTTTGCTAAATATTTATATTTTGATTAACTAAAATGGGTGAACAAATGGAAGATCAAACAAGTGATGTAGACATGAACAATTCTGAGCTTGCTTTTGATAATCTCACTATTTTGAAGGAGTGCAGTAACATTGCGAATCTTGTAAAGTATGTAAACATAAATTCTTCTATTAATTACTATTTTAGCCTGTAGACTTTTAATACCAGTTCTCTTCCAGGAATGAAGATTTCCTTGAAACTGTTCCTAAAGCTAAACTTAGACGAGTTAAATGGGTTCCTATGTTTAATTGTTTGAAACAAGGTATTCTGGATGAAATGATACAAGAATTAAGCTCTATGTGGCAATATGAAAACATGCATGAGAAAATTGATACACTGGAAAAACAAAAGGAAAAGTTTGCTGACACAAACACAGACAAGTTATTATGGTAAGCAGTGAAAATATTAATGTCTATGACCCTGGGGCTTCACCTGCGCTTAATGCCATTAAAAAGTACGATATTTATATGAATTAGCGTACTTTTTAATGCCATTAGATGCAGGTGAAGCTCCAGCATTAGGCTTTACATATCTGTAAACAATATTACATTGTTTTTTAACCTACTTTTTTGCTGGGGCGTTCACTATACTTTATTGCATGTTAAGAGTCCCACAAATCTTCCCATTTCTGTACATTTCTTTCTCTGATTGTAAAGACATGAAATATAATTGAAATAAAAATTGCTGCATCTGATTTTAAAAGAACGGTTCTTATTCTTGCATGTAGACTGAAAGGATTTTTCATTTCAATTCGATTATAAAGGTAAATCACCAATATGAATTACCCTTATTTTTAAAAAAAATATGTTCGAGTTATGTATGACCATCATTTAACAAGAAACTACTAGTTATCCTGAACATTTGATTTTACTATGTAATTGAAAATAATATGGTCTATTTGCAGATGGTCTGAACACTTTTTTTACATTCTTCATAGTAAAGCAGAAAAAAGAACTTCAAAATAAAGTAATTTTTGAGATATCTATTATTTTCTGTTATTACAAGTTTAATAATTTGAAAAACCACACAATAATCTAAAGGATTCCTTTTAAAATTATGTAATTTTTATTTTATAAGAAAATCATGAATTTCATTAGTAAACTATAAAATCAAAAACAAAATGAACTATAAAATCAAGCAAAACCAATTGTGCACCATGATTTGATTTTTACGAAAATGAGACGATTCCTAGAACCACAAAGTGGAATCGCGTTAGTTATTGTGCTTCTTTTTGAGTCATATAGTGCTATCTCATGCGGGATTGAACACTTTAGTGGCATTTTACGTATCTAGGACAGCCTCAGGAGACA
Organism: Anania fuscalis; assembly: GCA_950371115.1. Lineage (NCBI taxonomy): Eukaryota > Metazoa > Arthropoda > Insecta > Lepidoptera > Crambidae > Anania > Anania fuscalis. The sequence goes on along the minus strand of OX493340.1, from coordinate 8,902,603 downwards.
CAAGCGCAGATCGATCACAGTCCTCTTTATTTAGTGCTCATACATTTTTGCAAATATACAGCTAGTGGGCACCGTAATGTGTTTTAGCAAAGGACCTTTTATGTCTTTAGAGGCATGGTCAATATATTGATATAATGGTAAAATGTTTCAAATGTAGTTATTTTTTAGCGGTCATCTGTATATAAAATGTATTATTAAAAATGTTTTCACACCAATTATTTTGCACTAAACAGAACATTCTTAAGTTATGAAAATGACATCTGCATTTACAGGAGGCCACAACTAGGTGATGTCCAAGCACAACTTAAAGCAAGTGATATAGGCAACTTACAAAAACAAAAGGTTTTACTGGAAACCCTGGCAAAAGAGTATGAAAACAGGGTGAATAGACTGAAGAAGACTGTGTCTGCCAAGAGAGGATATCTCAAGGCTATGCAACTAGATATACAGAAGTATCAAAAGAAAAATGAGGAATTCATTACAAAAATCAATGAAAATATTGAAAATCATCAGAATTTAACAAAGATTATGCTTCCTATCAAACGAAATGTTGATGAGATGAACTGGTCAGAAAAAGATTTAGAAATTGAAAATTGATAATGCATAGCAAGATATTTTGAATAAAATTTATATTTCAGAAAATTGTACACACCTGAGAAAAAGTACAACGAAATTTATTATAATGTAATTATATTTTAAACTCAATATTCTGTGAAAGTTATCTTTACTAGTGTAGATGAAAATAGAATTAAAGTTTATCAAGTGATAATAAATCACATAAAAATCTAATTTTGCTGCATCCTTTTTACCAGCTACCTAATAACTGCTATACATTGAAGTTGTACATACAGAGAGCAAAGATATTTTAGATTTAGTAACAACATATCATTCATAAATATTAAAATTGAAAAAGCATTAAGAAAAGATGAAAAACTTCAATAGATGAAAATGATATTCTATTAGCAAAGTACATTTATTAATAAATTATACAATAGCAAAGTTACAATTATAATTGTAAATGCAAACCAAAATGAAACAAAAATAAACCTCTTAGTTTAAATAGTAATATTTATTAATGAAAATCATATGACTTTGTTAACATAGCTAAAAAATAAAATTGTACAATGCAAAACCTGCATATAATTTTATATTATATTCAATAATAATCATAATATAGCAATTGCACTATTGTTGCGAGGACTACACTGTTACTACCACCATTAATTAAAATTATGAATTAATTCCGAGACTTGCAACTGCAGACTGAGGAAATAGCCTCAATGGAGATCACGCCAAATTCCAAGAAGTTTTGAAATGTCTATTTAGCATTTTAAAGGAATAATACTGAGTGCGAATTAAAATTAATTTCACTGGGAAACACTCCATTTCCTAAACAAGTCTGACGGAGACTATGACTCATAGAATGCTCATTAGTTATGAGAAGTAAAGGTTAATATCATGTCTTAGGCCAGCTCCATGACAGGATTAATTTGGTCTTACGAGAAATAAATAAACATAGAGCACTAAAAATACGTAACGTAAATAAAGGTTAGGATGGACGAAGTTTTGTTAACAAATTTTCACTAATAATAAAAACTAGAATTTCCAAATAAATCAAAATCCGATTTACGTTACTTATACGAGACCTATATTACTTTACATTTATAGGCACATTAGTTACAGAATAAACAAAGCGAATGTGCTTTCGATCCACTACAACTTAGTAAGTAGTAATATGAAATTTATCGACGCTTTGTGTCCAATGCCCGCATCTTATAGATCGCCTGCCACCTCAAACTCTTCAAAGTCAACAAAACAATTTACTAGAACATTAACATGTTACAATAACACAACAGGGTATTCTGATCTAAGGCTAAGGCTGCAATATAAAATCAGGGATCGAAAAAGCAATAGTCACCGAGGCACCGCCGAATACTTCATGTCCGATCAATATCCACAAAATCTCTGTAGAACTAAATTCATAAATTAATATCACTCACATTAAATAAAAATTAAAAATAAGAAGGCACAAGCAAGTTGATAAATAATTTTAACAATATGCGACATATTTAATTATTCGGCTTTGTCCAATGACTACACTAACATAATAATTATAATACATGATATAATTAATTATTTGTAGCATTCCTCTCACTGTGCAGCACACTGGATACCAAACGGCAGTTATTTCTTTTTTGGTGGTGACCGCTGGGGTGTGGCTGGCCTCCCGCTGTTGATGCCATTGTATTGGTATTTTGCCTTCTTCTCTGACGGTTTCAATATCTATAAATACAATTGAATTTTATTATGTGGCAATGTAAAATGCACCTAGATGATGGATGGCCAAGTACCAAAATGACATTTAATTTCTGGGTTGGCTATAAATATATTTTTAATTTAAATATAAAATGTAATTATCTACCTGGAAAGAGCACATGAGAGTCTCGTCCACCGACATCATTCCACCGGCGTTGTCAAATTCTCCACAGTAGTTAGGAGCAGAGAACAATGTCACCAGTTGTCTCTTTGCGAAAAATTCATAGCCATCCTCTACCACCTAAAACATAAATACAATGTTTATAAATGTACTGAGAACAACCTAAAGACTATTTCCCCTAATTAAATAAAGATATTCGTTGCAACAATACATGTGCTGTCTGAAGATTCGACATACCTACATTACCCGGCGCACCGAAGTTGAGCCACAGTATACAGGGTGGTCCAGGCCAGATAGATATTTTTTTTTTAAGTAGTCGGGTTAGGGACCTATTTGTACCCGCCAGGAAAAAATCCGCTTACAAGATATTTTTTTTTAATTTTAGAAATATCTCTACTTTTTCTGAGAGAGCGCAATGACTAATTTTTTTCTGAGAGAGTGTATGTCTAACTAAGCTACTAATATAAAAAATAATAGAATTATTCATTTTAAGTAAATAAAACATTAAAAGTGGTGATATTTCTAAAATAAATAAAAAAACATCTTGTAAGCGGCTGACAAGCGTTTTTTTTCCTGGCGGGTAAAAATAGGTCCCTAAGCCGACTACCTAAAAAATTTTTTATATCCATCTGGCCTGGACCACCCTGTATATTATATCTATACAGTAAAGAAACTACATATAAACGGTCAAAATGACGTACACACACATGTGCGTGCACGGCTCAACATGAAATCTCAGTAAAATAAGTGTACGAGTCGTGGATGCCGAATTCTGCCGATACGAGACGAGATGCTGTTAGTTGTAATTGTCGCTGCAGAACGTAAAAACGTAGGATTTAAATCCTCTTTGGCGATTTTTAATCAACTTTTAAGACAACCCTAACGCTCCATTGGCGTGTTTGACGGATTTCGATAAACAGGCCTAGATACTGTATAGATATATGTACTGTGGTCGAGCGCTGGGGCAAAGAGTGGGGAGCGCTGGGGCAAAGAGTGGGGATCGCTTTGCGCATCTTACGAGACAATAATCGTATCAGAGACGGTGTAGGCGCATCGCACTACTAGCCAATCACGTATGCGTAATAGTTTTCTGAGCATTTTTCGCCCAGGGCAATATCGGTGCCGCTAGTTGTAAAAAATAACATCATTGTGTTGCAAGGTATTTCTAGACAATTTACTTTTATAGGGGGCGACCCATCACACCCAGAATTTCGTTCAAGGCGTATAATAAAATAAACAGTCACAATACAGTTTCCAATCCGGACCCTGTTGATCTTAATGTTACTACATTAAGATCAACAACGGTATTTTTATAAATAATTTTCAGTAACTTTTTGACGTTTTACGGCTTATAATAATGTTGCTACATTATACCTCAATGGTACCGAAACTGGATTTTGATTACGCTTAAATTAGGGACATTAGGCTTCATTTTGTTATTGACAAAGAAATACCTTTTGTGTTGTAAATCATGCTACTAAAGAACGAATATATCATTGATTGATTCTTCAATCACGTTTAAATTGCTAAACGAATTTGCATAATTTTATAATGCACCTATATCAATTCTTGAAGGTCGAGACAGCTAAGTACCTACTACTAGATATAACCTAGTACCTAGAGGAGTGACAAACCTAATTCCATGTGGGCTGGCAAAGGTTAGAAATACTCTAGAGATGTTGACAATACTATTGTTTTTGTTAATATATTTTTATTTATTAGAATCTCTTACGAACTTACCTGATGAGCGCGACAAATCAAATCTAAATCATGTCTGTTTAAGAACTTGCTGACTACGTCCGGTCCAAAGGTGAATGAAACCCCGCGGTCGTTCTCGCCCCATCCCTGCACATCCTTGTCTGGATCTGACCAAAGCAGGTCACAGAGTAAGCCTGAAACAATAATGTTCACTGAGGATATTTTAACAGCGTAACACAGCTACAGTGACTCATTTAATTGTCTTAGCGCGAGTCCAATTAAATCACCAAGTGGTTATATAAATTGTTATTTATACTTTGAAAGATAAGAATGACTCAATTGATATGTTGTTCTTTAGTGTAAGTATTGGATTCATTAGGTTTTCTATTCTAGAAAAGCTATTGTAGGTACAACATGAATCTGGACAATATGAGATAAATTATTTCCCTACCTCTGGTTTCGAATGTTGCCCTAAAAGTAGGAACTGGTGTTAGAAGTAGCTGCATAGTGGCAGGAGGGTGTAGTCAGGATAATGCCGCACCGAATATGTGTGTATAAACCCTTTCGTAATGCGTCCCGTGCGTAGGGCGCCCGATTTACCAATCGGGCGCCCTTTTTGGCCTCCCTTTCAGGGACAGTTATTAAACGATAGGACTACTCATAAGGAGCGTGCGGTGCATATAGGCAACTAGGCAGTGCCTACCTGGTAAATGATATGAGGTAGGCAGTAGGTACTTGCAAACGTGTGTCATTGATGAAAACTACTAATTTTCATCAATACAACACTTAAATAAGCATATACTGCCTACCTCGAAATAAAACCAATGCCCGCCACTGATACTCATGTAATTACCTGTATCGGGGACATCTGTAGGTCTCATTATCCGCCTGATTTGCTCCATGCCTTGCAAGTCCGGCGAGAGGCCGCCATGGCAGCAGAATATCTTCTCGTCTATGATGGCAGCAATAGGCAAGCAGTTGAAGCAGTCCGTGAAAGTTTTCCACAGTTTTATGTTGTATCGACGTTTACATTCGTCATAGAAACCTGTTTAAAATAGATATTATGGAGTAAGACTTACGGCAACAATGGCGCCAAAAGTGACGTGACTAGATTTAATCATAATAATTGTTACATCATAAGCAACCAATAGTCACTGGGTGTAAAAGTTTCTAGAATATTATAGCTTAAGAAGCATTAAAATCAAAGTATTTAGCATATTCTCTTTTCTTACCATAGATGCGATTTATGCTAGCACACTCGTGGTTGCCTCGAAGGAGAAAAAAGTTTTCTGGATACTTTATTTTGTATGCAAGCAATAGGCAAATGGTCTCGAGAGATTGTTTGCCACGATCCACATAGTCCCCCAGGAATAGATAGTTAGCTTCTGGCGGGAAACCACCATATTCGAACAGACGTAATAAATCCGTGTACTGACCGTGAATATCACCTGTAAGTAGAAATAATAATAGAACAATAGCACATTAGCAGCTATTAAAACTAATGAGCATTAAATGCAAGCAGCGAGACAGACTTAGTTCTTAAGAGTTCTCAAGTGCATTAGTTAGTTAGTGCACATAACAAGACAGAGAAAGATGAAATATCTAACTATGAATGTTTTTTTATTTATTTGAATAATGACCCTAACCCTTTGTATAATGTAATCACTTAGAATGCATGGTTTGATTGCTGATTTGGGCCAACCCAGTAAAACGATATTTTCTAAGCAAATATCCCTCTTGCACCTTGTAGCATTAAGATTCCTACATTTTCAAGATGCTTACTTTAGTTTTACTAGATAATTTACTGGCTCTACACAAAAATGTGCCTGGAAATGGGGGCATACAAAGTACACATAGATTAGATCAAAACAACACACAGGCCATATTTTAAATACTTTTTCAGGCCTAAAGGCCATATTTTATTAGATAAATATACGAAAAAGGTATTTTTGTTCAGTCAGAACTGTAGGCAAAGATTAGTTAGCATAAACATAGCATACATAATTTGTAATGTTTTGTGCTTTGTTTCTACCCCTTTATACTGATTTGAAGGTCAATATTATATTCAACAGAAATTAAATGCCATTATAAAGAACAATAACTACACACTAAGATGATCTGATTCTTAAACAGTCATCATCATAGTATTTTTTTGAGATAGTGAGAATGTACATACTTTTTTCATCATTCTTGTCAGATGCTTTTAAAATAGAACTGTTGTTTAGAAACAAGTTATTTACAAAATAAAAATACAAGTCCTTTTAAATTCAGTGGCCATATTATCGCACCCTTGAGAAGAATTTCCTATAATCCTGACAAGCTTGTTAATAGATGTGTCCAGCCACACACATCTTCCTCATATACAAACAACCCTATTTGCATAGTGGCTTTAACTCAATCTATCTATAATTTTTCTATATTGGCTCGGGTCTGGGTGTTGTGGTACCGTCGTTGTTTCTGATTTCTATAACACAAGTGCTTTAGCTACTTACCTTAGGATCAGAGCAATGTATGTAATGTTGTCCAATATTTATATTTATTTATTTATCGGGGGTTTGAATCCTAGTTTAGGTAAATTCAGAAAACAATTTTTAACAACAGTTGTTGTATACCTCAAAATCATAACACAAGAATGTTACTTCTATCCCTAGAGACGATGATAATAAGTGTGTTGTCTGACCAGTGGCAGGCATCAGTTTTATTTCGAGGTAGGCAGTAAATACTTTTAAAAATCAGTGGTTTTCATCAACGAGACACATTTGTAGGTACCTACTGCGTACCTCATTTCAATTACCAGGTATGCACTGTCTAATTGCCTATATGCACCGCACACCCCTGTGTCTGGACACATCTTTATTTATATAACCCGTTATGCCAATGTGATATGTTGTGATTACATACATTTATAATCAGAGTATACATGACTTGACTACTAGACAAAATGGTTTCCAAAATTTTCACTCACTTTTATGGTTCAGTTATATTAAAACTTACCACAAATTTTGAGCGGTGCCTCCAGTTCCAGTAGTATTGGCTGTTGCAGGAATATCTCCCTGGATTTGGTGCAAAGGCCCCTCACCTCCGACTCTGACATCTGAACTGTCTTTCCGGGCCTGCATCCTCGAACTACGACAATATTCCATATATCACTCCTCAAAATATTGGTGTGAACATTTAGCATCAGTAATATCAATTTGAATACTGATATTAAATTATATACCCTTAACAAAACAATACAACATAAATATTCCATTCTGGTCCGTTTTTAAACTACCTACAATGAGAATACAGATGGTGATAGCTTCAAGCATGATGAAACTAAATGTAATGATCATTTTGTTTGTGACGATCATTTTCCACAACAACAATGTACACACACCACAAGTACTACCTACATCATTCATATACTTGAACAAATAAAACGAAACAATACAAGGTTAAATTTTACAACACATGCCTAAATAGCATAAGCTATGTAATTTCAAAATAAGGTTACATTATTGGCTCCAACGATCATTATGACAATTTCACATAATCATACAAACATGGACACAACATTATGGTAAGGTATTATGGAAAATAACATTTCAAAATGAATAGTTACAGGTACACGCTACAGTACTCTTAATTTTATTGAAGACAAATGATTGATCACTGAAATATTGACTCATACAATCTCATAGGCAACAGTTTTGTAAGATGATAGAATGATTTCATTTGAAATTAAGTTATGCCCTTTGTGAAAGATAAGTTTAATTAATGAAAGATGTACCTACCAGGGCAAATTTTAACATAGTAGCAGCTCATGAGCTTCAGTTTTACAATAGGAGTACATGTTACGATATACCTGGGTGTGGAATATCTGTCAGGATAGATCACTAAAGGAATAATAAAATAAAGAATCTAGCGCAATACTTCCACATGAATTTTGGATGAAACCATACATTCTCCTGAAAAGATGTCTTTCAATTTCCCTTTTCGTCTCGCTGTTTCCTGCTGCTGTCTGTACACTGTTGTAACCCACCAATTAGCAGCGTAATAAAGTAAAATAAACATGTTTAAATGAAGTATAATGTGCATAAAGCAGAAGAATAAGACCAGAGAAGTGTTCCATGCTGTAAAGCCTGACTTTGGATACATTTAGAACGTATCCTTACCGCTTAGTATCATAGGTTTGTATTTGATCCTAAGACAAAAATAGCCATAGCGAACTTCTTATAAGAGGCAACATCAAAAGTGGAATCAGATAAGAATTGAGGATAATCGATTTATTTATGAGTTTGACGTTTCTATACCTCTACATACTCAATGATAATTACGCAACTAAGAATTAATGAGCATGGATCATTTACTCAACGTATCAAATATGTGCTAAATAACTTATGTGGCTAAGAAAACATAATTATATTGATCATTTACCTTCTAAAAGTCTGTGAATTAGACTGTCAACATTGAGTTCGTCAGCCATATTTACTACACGAATAATTTACGTCAAAAAGTCAAATCCGACAAGCACAACCATCGTCTGTCCCACTTTACAAACTATGGTCACATACCTAGTCCTACTCTGTCTGACTGACTATTCTGTGACTATGGTAATCTTCTTCACCGAATCTTGTTTTTGGTTTTTTGCTTGAGCGTTTTGTTATGTTTTTTTTTATGGAAACATAAAATTACGGCTGTTTGTGCTTTGTCATAGCTACTGTGATTTGAATGGGCAAAGTAGTTATATTATTACTGGGGCAAAATGATGCTGTATTTTAATCATTTTATTTGATGTATTCAGTTGGGTGTTACTACTAAACGCACTTGTTACACTCGCACTGATCAGGTAATCACTCACTCACTACGTTTACATACCTACGTACTTCTTTAATCAGTGCTACGTATGTACGATAAAATTCCAAACAGTGTTTTTGTGTGGACAGTGTTTGTAAAGGTCAGTTTACTTAGCTAGTCTTTTGTCTATGCCTGCTTCAGACCATTGCAAAGAAGGAACTATCCATCGACAACCCGCGTTTACTTTTAAAATCTTGATTTCCGTGCGATCAAAATGTCGCTGTTCGGGATTGTCAAGCTATTTTCTCATCGTAATGTGCCGTTATGGCGCATAGTATGTATGAAACGGCGTGTTTTGGCGTGTGCGTTATATTTTATTTTAGACAAGACTTGACGGCTGAGTAAAAGTCTCCATGGTCCTTTATTCGACTTTGCAATACTCTTCCATCGGTTTTTCGTAAACAACAGGGTCATATCAATGCTTTTTCGCATTGTAGAAGTCGGAAAATCTACGTACGAGTGAGTGAAAAGTGTAGGCATTGTTTCGTAAAAGTCTGCAGATTTTCCTATCTGGATCCCATGGACGATAAGATGGAGAGTGAACAGAGTTTCAGTGGAGAGAGCAGTAGCTCATCAGAGACTTCTAGTAGCAGTTCAGACGGCGATGAGGAAGTTATGGAACCGGTTCGTATCATGGGTCAAACTCTCGAACTTCCTCAGGAACTCTGCGAAGATTACTCTGTTTTCAAAGAGTTATTTTCTATGAAAACTTGGGAGGCATTGGATGGTCACCACAAAGATGAATTAAAAAAGTATCTGCCAAAGTTTACTGACAATGAAGAGGAAGAAACTGAAAAGACAATAAAGATGTTGTTTAATCATGAACCATTTAATTTTACTTCACCCTTGAGTAGTTTTTATAACAATCTGAGGCAAGGAAATTACCGACCAGACATAGCCAAAATGAGAAAGTTTTTGATGAAAGCTAGAGCTAAGCAGCAGAGGCACAAGGTATATATAATATTGAAGTCAATTACTAATAGTTGCATTTCATTTATTTAACAATATATGTATGTTAAATTTTGTAAAATTCTAGGTAAAATCATATTATGCTAGACTATTGCCTGAAGTTTTGATATCTCGTGAACGAGTTTTAGCAGCTGCTAAAGCAGCACCTCCTGGTCCAGTACCACGTCTCCCCCTCATGCCTCCAAAGCCTTCCGCTAAAAACAACTATAAGCCTCTGTATTTAAGAGCTAAACAAAGATATTTTGAGGAGCTAGCTGCAATACAAAGTGAAGTTGGTGGGGAGGAATCTGATGATGAAAATTATCCTGAAGGTCCACCTGAAGTTTCTATAAGGAAAAGGAAACAAGTAAATATTGGTCAAGTAAGATTGTTATTAATTTATTTAGCTTTATTAAGAAAACAAACCTACAGCATTACAATTTTATACAATATTTTTGTATACACATTTAAACATTCAATGTTAAAAGTAAATTATATGATCATTTTAAAGCCTTTAAAACTGTATACAATTAAAAATTATTTTTTTTCAATTTCAGAGTATAGATGGTAATGTGTCAGGAACTCTTGGAGGCCCTGAAACATCACATCCCACCTCCATGGAATGTCTCAAGAATATACTGGCTACTCACAGATCACGCAGACAATATAGAGAAGTATGTGTTCTACTTTCAACATATGCCTTAATGAAAATAAATCTTTTCTCCCACTTACTCAAGTACAACCAAAATAAATAACTATTTAATACAAATAACTTGAAATAAGCCTGTTAGGTGTGTGTTTTTCAATCAAGTAAGTGAACTGAAGGTCAGACTTTCAATTAACCGTGCCAATTTTAGAACATGATGCATCTACTTTATTTTAGACTCACCCAGAGCTGAATACAGCAGGTATTACTTTAGACGAAATAAAGCAAAGGGTGGCTCTCGTAAATGGTGCCAAAAAGCTGATGTTTGGTGGACCAAAAACTGATATACCAATGCAGAAGCTGAAAAGAGGGCCCAAGAAAGATTCAGGGAAAGGCAAAACACAGGAATCAAAAACAGCTGCAAAGAAGAGTAAAGAGGAAGCACAGGAAAGTGTGGACACTAAGCCATTGTTGCCTAATATTAAAATTAAGTGTGAACCAGAAGAGTCTGATTCTGAAAGTTCATCATTTGTGGACCCTGTGACTAGTCCAAAGCACAGCAAAAAGTTGCTGGACCATCAAGATATAAAACAAGAAGTTGTAGATCCAAAATATTCCAATACTAAGTAAGTATTCAATAAAAAAAAAGCTGAATACAATTAATGCAATATTTTATAACACTGATACACTTACTTTTTCAGTGTCAATTATAGTGAAGTTAAGTTGGAACATATGATAAAACAGGAACCACCAGATCCCACTATTGCAATCCAAAATGCAGCTAGGCTAATCCAACCGGTTCCTATAAAATTAGAAGATTTAGATGGTATTGGTAAGTATACGTTAATATTTTTTTTACAGTTATATTATATTTTCTTGTTAGGTATTTATATTTATTTAAAGGGTAAATAAACACATATGTATTAACAACACAAAGCTAGCAACATCTCAGGATGCATTCTCATTAGAAAATTGTGAGCTGACAAACACGCACAGTGCAGCGTTTTCTTTAATTTTATTTCACTGAATAATATTATAATTTGTGGACTTAGGTAATACCATAACCATTCTCCACTATAGAGCCTCTTTACTGTTACAAGGAAAAATGTATCCACAGATATGATGGCGTTACCAGTAGAACTAGCAGACGATTCCGGCGAGGTGATCCCAGTAGACACTTCAGGGGAACCCTCTGAAGAACATTTAATGGACCCAGACGAGTCCTTAATGGAGACCACTCATGCAAACTTCTTATCCCTGGTCCGGGCGTTGTTCCCCGCGCGGGCGGCGCATCGCGCGTCCAAACAACAGTTGCACGCGCGGTGTGCGGCCGTTATGAAGTCGCCTATAGCGCCGCTCAATACTTGGTACAGTTGTGAGTAGTTTTTGAGATTTTTCTTATATTTTAATCTCCTGTAATGTACTATAAGCCAACCTATTTATTCCCCATCTTAGTACATGAAGCCTGCAGCAGCTCAGGGGACGTATTTTTGAAGCATTCTAAATGAATCTTGAATTCGAACATGAATGCGATTCGTGTGCGAACTCTATTTATATTGCTCCCGATTTTACGTATTGTTGAATCACTTGAATTAAATGTTGCTATTAAAGCGAAATTCATGTAACTATTTTCATTTCACGCAGAAAATATTAAAAACCGGAATGCAACAACTTATTGATTTTTAAAAACTGGCAATTAATCGCTTAGAACAGAACAAAAAAAACGTTTTTATTCTGTGAACCATATGTTTACTTGTCAATGTCATACTTCTTAACTTTCAACTAGTAGAATCGAAATACGAGTGGGTCGGATCACTTGTTGCAGAATTCATGGAATGAATTTTTAAAAATAGGGATTTTAGACATTTACATGCGAATCATATTCGAATTGGAATTCGCATGATTCAAAAATACGTCTCCAGGTGGTACGTCTGGTAGTCTTTACTACATGTTGTGTTTTTTTGCAGTATCTGAAGATTGGTGTTCTGAGTTAGATTCAGCTTTGGATTTTCTTTCCGGAGAGAGAGGTCCACATCCTGACGACTTTGTGCCATATTTACAGTTCTTGCCGGAGACACAAGTAAGTGTCCTCTTTATTTATTGTTTTCCAATCTTGATGGAATCCAATTTGGTCATGTCTAATTTGGTAATGCGCTCGATAAGCAAGAGTCCTTGGTTCAATATCAATATACCCATATATATATCCCATAGAAATATCAATTTTATTTTATTTTAGATGTACCAATGGATCGGTGCGGGTCGGGACTGCGATGCGATACTGGGTCGCTTGTGTGAGCGGTGGCTTCGGGCAGTTTCGCCCGGACCGCCGACGAGTGAACCACCACCGCCTCGGTAAGTTACTAGAAGCTTCGTAACCGCGGTCGGTAACCTTCCTCTGGCAAAAATCAAACTGTGGGACTTGGACTAAGGACTTGGTGATGCTGGTGGACTGAATGATTAGTACGGACTGTGCTTTTTACACTCGACAGACTTAACAGAAATAACAATAGTTTAACTTTATACTCATGATAGGTGATAGATAATTTTATCACCGACCAATAATACAGAAAACCGATTAAAGAGACTCAGAATTTACTAACATCAGAATTTTGTTTCTAGGTATCCTACATCTTGGGTGATGCGTGCGCCGACAGTCGCAGAAGTAGCAGAATTCAGAGCCCAAGAGCGAAGGAGATTCGCCGCAGCTGCCAAGCCTTTTACATACCTTCAACATGGGTATGGAACAGAAATACTTATTTTACAATAAAGTTAAAATATAACACTGTACACAACACGGGTATTGATGCAACATACCTCTTTTTATTTATTATTGTCCCGACGTTTCCGCCTAATTACATAGGCCGTGGTCGCGGGAAGACTCTGTGTTGTGTACAGTGTTATACTTAAAAAATGCAACAAGAATGTTTAAAATGTTATAAAGTTAAATAATCAATATTTGTTGTCAATTTGAACCTCTGGTATGCACGGGCGCTCCTGCTGTTAGAAATGTACCTTACATCGAAACGGCTAAGGTTTGTTTTCGAGCTCCATTGTGACTATTATTGCATTGAATTTTGCAGTTCTAGGTTGCACAGAGATAGTGCGTGCGTATTTTTTATAAATGAGACAAGATTATCCTCGCGTACCATCATTGAACAGCGGATAGTAATAAAAAAAATAAACTTTGTTTTTTAGATGGTTTATAAATATCGTAGATCACTTTAGTTACTGATTATGAGTGATCCTTGAAAATTTAGCACTACCTTGCAATGTAACCCTGTATATGGAGTACAATAGGTTTGTGGACACCAATCATAAATAATTCTAAGGCATCATTTATTTTATCTGACACCTTTTTTTGGGCCCGATAATCTGTTACATTATCATTTAATAAATCTGATTTTAGTTTGCTTCAGTACCAATAAAAAGTTAGCCAGCTGAGTCCAGTAAACAATGACGTCAAAGCTTGCTATTGCCATACAAATTATAAGTAAGAGTGCGTTTTGACAGTATACACCGTGACTTTTTAATTACCCGCGAAAACTAAAATTTGCGTTGATAAAAATATGTATATCAGTAAGTAACACACAAATATTATAGCGTTCATACAAAATTATCGTTTTATAGGACTTCAAATAAATCCTGTTAATGCACCAAAAACATGGAAACCATCTTCGTAGTATTTGTTGAATGAGAGAGACGCATGCATTCATTCAGACTCGCGCGGCACTCGCGCAGTCTCCCGCGCATGCACGTCTGCTACGCCTAGTGCTAACGATTGTCAAGATCGCCAAGCATCGCGGGTTCGCATCGCATCCTGCACTAGCATTTAATAAACGTGATATCTGTTGATTTGTATGTCGTGGCCATTACGAAGTAATAAAAATAGCACTTTTCACGAGTTTTTTTTATCTGCTTAATAAATTGTTTATTTTAATTACTTAGTTAAGGTGTATTTTAAAATATGAAATCCACTAGGTATTTACAAGATTGACAAATGATACAAATACCTAAAAACCTTAAAACAAATATCAACGTACCTTACACGTATTGCAGTATTTTTTCAAAATGTCCTCCTCTCTCCGAGATACAAACACGTGCTCTTTTCCGCAAGTTATTCTTCAAAGAAATAAGCACGTGCGCACGCATTTTCTTTGAGCTTGAACCTCTTGAAAAGCCGCAATGATTCGGTTTCGCAAATCACCAACACTAGTAGGTTCACTCACAAACACTCGGGGCTTGATCTCGCTCCACAAATAAAAGTCCACAGGCGTAAGGTCCGGGGACCGCGGAGGCCAGGGCACGGGCCCGCCGCGGCCGATCCACCGCGCTCCGAACTCGCCAGAACTGATAGGCCATCACGGTATTCGTCACTTCGCTTTAAAGTAAACACAGGTGCGGAGGTCGCGTGCGCCGGTGACCTTGCGTGACACAACCTTGACCGTTTAAGATTCGCGACGGACTGAGCTGAGGTCAATGATGGCGCGGGCGGGCGGGGGATGCGCGTGAGACTCCGCCCGCCCGTTCATTGATGAAGGGAGTGCTGGCCAACTTCGAGATTAGACGCGAGTTTGCCGAGTGAGATAGAAACGTCTTTTGTCGGCAGGTTGTGTAATTTGTTTTCATTCATAGTTATTCCTTCCGTACGCTAATAATACGCGACCAAATTAGGTGGATTTTGGTTCCGTTAATGTTGGAATGATAATGATTACTATTTGAATTAGCAGGACTTTTATGGTGCATATTTTTACGGAATGTTAGGGACCTTCTAAATAAATTTCTCATAAAAATAAATGTGTTTTTTTTATTCGCCAAATTCGATGTATATCGATATCTGAGTATGTTAGTTAATTTTCTCGGGTAATTAAACATTCACGGTGTATAAAAAGTATGTCAATTGATTGGTGGTGTCAACTAGCCTATTATTTAATATTTGTTGTTTTCTTAGTTATTGACTTGCTTTAGTGTTGATTTCACGTAAATGTCAGTGTTTGCTTTTTTGCTCATTAGTTTGAAACACGTTTGGTAAATACCATATCTGATGATCTGATCTAAGAAATACATACTAAAGCTACTCTACAAAAATATATGCAACTGCTAATATTTTTCCATTGTTTCCAAAGTAAAAGTTGTTTATATTCATAACTAGAACACCATATTAATTAAAATGTATGTACTAATTAAATATTCACCCTGTACTAATTTTACGTTTAAAACTGATTGAAAACGGGAGCGGGGACGGGCTTTGGTATGGGACGCAACTTGTGTCGATACTTTAGCCCCTTCTCATCTTAGGGAATCTGCCGTAAAAGCGGGAGCTGCAGCGGAGTCCGCAGAAAATGCCAAGCGGCGCAAATACGAGACACTTGCAAGTGACTACGTGTTTGCGCCATTTGGTGTTGAGACTTTTGGACCGTGGGGACCGAGTGCAAAATTACTTTTTGGGAAAATAGCCCCTAAATTAAAGACGATTTCGGAAAATAAAAATGCTGGCTCGTTCCTCGCTCAAAGGCTAAGTATAGCTATTCAGCGAGGAAACGCTGCAAGCATTCTCGCCTCCTTGCCTCAAGTTTAGTTATAGAAATGAAATTGTTGTTTTCGATTCATTCGATTAGTAAATAGTAAAAAAAAAAAAAAAATTGAAAACTAATATAAATATCGTCTCTTATCCTCAGGTACCGGTCGGTCGTAGGCCCGTGCGCACGCGCATCCGTAGCGTGCGGCACGCAGGGCTCTCTACTAGCGGCAGAACGACCGAGACACGCCAGCTTCGTGGCGCTGGTCCGCGACGCCGTGGCGCGCCTGCCCAACGGGGAGGGCACGCGCCACGACGTGCTCACTCTACTCAAGTATGTACTACTAGAGGAGATCCTCTAATGAGACGTCCGTGACGTCTTGTCAAGCAAGATATTATCTTTACTCAAATTTCAAATTAATTCACACAGTTAAAGAAGGTTTTACTTTAAGCTGCATACATACGTTCCGTACCATTATCTATAAAACGGCAAAAAAAACATGTTTGTTGTATGGGAGCCCCCTTAAATATTTATTGTTTTCTGTTTAGTATTTGTTGTTAAAGCAGCAACAGAAATACATAATGTGTGAAATTTTCAACTCTCTAACTATAACGGTAATGAGATACAGCCTGGTGACAGACGGACAGACAGACAGACAGACCGACAGCGGAGCCTTAGTAATAGGGTCCCGTTTTACCCTTTGGGTACGGAACCCTAAAAAGGAAAACCAACCTTTTCCAGCTCCCATTATGTATCTGCACGGTTTTAAATCTGTGTGAGTAAGATTATTTGAATCTTATTATACATTCTGTCAAAAAAGTTTCGGGAATTGATGATTTGTTTATGGTTCCAAATTCATTTTTTTTTGTTGTTGTTAGATTGGCACAACTGTTTTCCATTTTGGCGCGGAGTTTGAGTTACATCTGAAATGTAGATTAAATACAGTATTATTTTTAGTTATACCATATCTAGTGTGTATTGCGAATTTCATAATGGACAAAAACATCGAACAAAGAGTTTGTCTTAAATTTTGCATCGCCAATAGGATTTCGTGTTCGGAGTCTCTGAAAATGTTTCAGAAGGCTTACGGTAAATCGACTTGATCAAAAACACGTGTTTATGAGTGGTACAAAGCGTTCAAAAGCGGTCGAGATGTGATGGAAGATTTGCCTCGTTCTGGTAGGCCATCAACGTCTGCTACTGAAGATAACATCGCAAAAGTGAAGGAAATAGTGACTGAAAATCCTCATTCAAGTTTGAGAGAGCTAGCCGTCGAACTTTCTTTGTCACACGAGTCGATTCGTACCATTTTAAATAATCAATTGGGTATGAAACATGTTGCCGCTCGGCTAGTCCCAAAAGACCTAAATTTTCTCCAAAAACTCAATTCCGACCCAACATTCATGAAACGCATTGTTACTGGTGACGAGACGTGGGTTTACGAGTTTGACATGCAAACTAGTCAACAAGCTTCGGAGTGGCGCCTTCCAGCTGAACCGAAACCGAAGAAACCGCGCCAAACTCGATCGAAAGTCAAAGTCATGTTGACTGTTTTCTTTGACTGTCGCGGTGTTGTGCACTCAGAATTCTTGCCAGAAGGTCAAACGATAAAAAAAGAGTATTATTTAAGCGTTATGCGGCGTTTAAGAGAGCAAATTAGACGAAAAAGGCCAGATTTGTGGAATGAAAATTCTTGGATTTTGCACCACGATAATGCGCCTTCCCACAAGGCCATCATTGTGAACGAATTTTTGACCAAAAACTCAACAAATTCCATCAAGCAGCCTCCTTATTCACCAGATATGGCTCCAGCCGACTTCTTTCTTTTTCCTAAACTCAAATTACCACTTCGTGGCACCCGGTTTCAGTAGAAGACATAAAGGAGAATTCGCAGCGAGAATTGAACTCGATTCCGGAAAAAGCGTTTAAAAAATGTTTTGATGATTGGATTATTCGTTGGCGTAAGTGTATCGCTTCTGAAGGAGCATACTTTGAAGGTGATAAAATAAATTTGGATGAATAACTAACATTTTGTGTATTATTAATCTTTTCCCGGTACTTTCTTGACAGAGTAGTATGTCCTACTACTGTGTTCACGTTGAGCTTGAGTTCATATTGAATCTATTTTTCAGAATGTCGCAGTGGATCGGCTTATGCAACGACCAGGCTTTACTCGGTGCTCTATCTTCTGCTTTGGATAGGTTGCACTCCGCGAAACGCGATCCCATCGTGAAGTATGACCAAAGAACTGCAGTATGGACTTATTTACATAGAAATAGGTAAGGAAAATTTACACCTTTCGTTCATAAGTTAGAAAATTTCTAGCTTACTCAGTCAAAGGTGAGCGAGAGATTAATAGATAAGAATTTGAAAAACTGGTTTTCAATTATACACAATTTTTGCTGGCAAAAATCCTGTTCGTTCCCAAAAGGGGTGATATACCCTTTGGGAACGAACAGGATTTCTGCCACACCTTGTATATTTTACTTTTACCTTGTATGAAATTATCAAAATTTTTGTTTCCCCTCATAAAATGAAAACATGATATTATTTTTATTTCTTATCATCCTATAGGTAAAGCGAATCAAAATCAAACAAAAAACGTGTTTTCGATACTGACCCCTTAGGAAAAGTTGTTTGTATTACATTACGAACACATTAGTCTTCCTGAATTTTGGAACTGTTTTAAAAGTGACCTCATATTCAAACCAGAACTGAAGAAGACTGGATAAAAACGACTGGCCGTGGGCGCGGCGGTAAAGCAGCGGCAGCGGCGGCCGCTGCTAATGCGGATACTGTTGCAACCGCATCCGCACCTGCGTCTGCGCCACCCGCATCTGCGCCCGCGCGGGTGGCGCAGCGACACGCGCCGCATCTGGCGCCGCAACCTGCTGTAAGTAGTTGGATTAGCTAAATGTCGTACATGGTGCTACGTTAGGTTATGACTGGAGAAAGCAAGAGCGGAGACTGCCGCGACGGCACCTGCATCTATACCTGTATCTGCGCCCGCGCGGGTGGCGCAGCAACACGCGCCGCAACCTGCTGTAAGTAGTTGGATGAGCAAATATCGTATATGGTGTTAGGATAGGTTAAGACTGGAGCAAGCAAGAGCAAGAGTGGAGACTGCCGCGACCACACCCGCATCCATACCTGCATGTGCGCCCGCGTGGGTCGCGCAAATACACGCGCCGCTTCTGGCGTCGCCACATTCTGTGAGTATAGTCAAGTTAAATATCGTACATGGTGTTAGGTTAAGACTTATTGACTGCGGCCAATGGCGAAACCCTTGGCTCCATTTCACTCAAGACACCGGAGGGCGCCATGAAGGTGGGTATGCAGGCTCCTAAACCCGGAATCCCACACACCCCACCAGCAGTTACCTCGCCGTTTGAGGATAGTTTGTAAATGCATGTCCTCACTCAAAAAAAGGTTTGGTTAAGACTGGATAGCGACGAATGGCCGTGGGCGCAGCGGTAAAGCAGCGGCGATAGCGGAGACTGCCGGGGCCCCACTTGCATCCATACCTGCATCTACGCCACCCGCATCTGCGCCCGTGCGGGTGACACAGAGATATTTGCCGCATCTGGCGCCGCAACCTGCTGTGAATATAGTTTGGCTAAATGGCGTAAATGGTGTTTGGTTAGGTTAAAGCTGGATAAAGTCAAGGAACATGCCAGCGTGCCACGGGCGGCCCGTGGCGAAACCCTTGGCTCCATTTCACTTAACATTATATTTTGATTGGCATTTTAATGATTCATTGCAGATGGAATTAGAAATTGGCAGCGTTGAAGAAGTAGTCGAAAACGCCTCCGACAGCGACGTAGACGTTGATGACACCTCTTCCGTGCCACATCTGTCGTCCGCCGCGCAGCTACTTATGCAGGCCACGCAAGCGACGCAGCCCACGCAAGCCACGCAAGTCACGCACCCCACGCAGCTCGTGCAACCCAAGCCGCCCCCCGGAACAACCAAGCCCAAAGGAAAACTAGTCGCCACCCCAGCGAAAGCCAAAGCGAACACTCAAGCCAAACCGACGACGAGCAAACAGGGCAACTTGATGACTCAATCCGTCAAACAGGCGAACCTACTCAGTCAAGCAGCGAAGCAAGCTACGTTAATGAGCCAAGCCGTAAAGCAAGCTAACTTGCTGAGTCAGTCGGTCAAGCAAGCCCAGTTGGCGGCTAAACAAGCGATCCAAGCGCAGAAGTCGACTCCGCCGCTGCAGACGATAAAACAAACGAACGTGACGCAGGCGAAGCAACCGAGTGTGGTTCCGAAGCCGCCTCAGCCTCAGCCGTCGAAGCAGACTACGCCGAAACAGACGCATGTGAATGTGATACAAGCGAAACAAGTGAGCGTGCCTAAGCCGCCTGCCCAGTCGCCTAAGTCTGGAGTGGTCCAGGCGAAGCGCACGGTGGTAGCGCAGGCAAAGCAGCCGCAGCAGATATCCAAGTCGCTGCCGTCCGTGGTGGCGCCACCGCACAAGTCGCCGCTCATCAAGCAGCGACCTGCCCAGCGTGTGGAGACCCCTCTGGCGACTACTGTAACTATTATTTGTTGTACTAGCTCTTCAAGGTTGTCCCGCCCCTAAATTCCAGTTTGTCAATAGGTCTTTCAGTAGTCGGTAACATTCCATAATGTGAAAAAAGGCAATAAAACGGAAGGGTACTTGTTTACGGCCGGGTTTAAAATTTTGGTTAGGATTTGACCAAACTGGAGTCGGTCTATTTTATATGGTTTACTAGCTGTGTCCGCAACTTCGTTTGCGTGAACTACAGGATCTTGGGTACATCACATATATCCCACAGAAGCATTGAACCGGGATAAAAATGATCATGCAAAATTTCATCCGAATCCGTTCAGCCGTTTACGCGTGATTGCGTCACAAACATCTAAACATCCTCACAAACTTTCGCATTTATAATATTAGTGGGATAAATAACTGGGCACAACCAACAAACAAAAAGCAACAAGTACAATAACTTTCCTTGTGTGAATAATATCGAAAACTAAATAAAAAATATCGGGTCTGTCATTTTATGGAAAGCTAAATTTATTTTTGCGATTTAAGTTTTGTAGGTATGTTGTATTTGAGTAGTGCCATCAATCCAATAGAAGTTTTATTGCTTTCGTTTCTGTATGTTATTTATAAAGAATTTTCAGACCCGATCTCAAGTTCCAGAGATACAAATATACATATTTACTATTTCACTTTATTATATTATTAGAGTAGATAACAGTGATAAACTAATACTCTCTTAAGGTATTGGGAACCACAAACCAAACCAAATGTTGCCTGTAGGCATTGGCTTGACAAAAAGAAACCCTTAACTCAAAGGATGATATTGGATTGTAGGTATCCGCACCGGCCACGCCTACCCACGCGGTCACACCCCCAACGCAGCCAACCCCCGCAGTTGCAACGCTACAAAATAAGGTAATATCAGATTAACTACACACATCAGTGCTTTTCCCACCGCATTTATTAGCTTCACTTGTAACTAACTATGTGATTAAATTTTGAAAGTTGTTGTAAATCTATTTCTTACTATCGTAAATATCTATTTTAAACTTTGTGTCATTTGGATGACAATACAATAATTTTATACCACCGAGCGATCTGTTGTTGGAGCCAGGTCGAGCCACTATTCACAGTGGAGCATTGGCTACTAGTAAAACGCTTAAATTTGTGGTCATTTGGTTTGTTTTGACAAGCCCTAAAAATATAAAGTGTGTTATAGATATAGAAACTATAATAGGTTAGTTGACACCATTAATCAATTGATATACTTTTGATGAGCTGTCAAAACGCATCTCTTATGATTTGTATGGTGATAGCGGACTATGACGTCACTTTTTATATGATTTAACTGCCTAACTTTTTATTGATTCTGAAGCCATAAAAAATCTGATTTCTGAAAATCTAAAGAAAATCCGGCCTGAAATAGGGTGTTCGTTTTAATAAATGATGTCTTAGAGTTATTTAAGAATGGTGTCAACATCCCAATTATTTCGGAACGTGGTGCATTATTTATAAGGTCGGTGACCGAGGGTGCCCCATTTTAATTTTTTATTATTCAATTTAATTCTTTAAATTTTTATTATTTAATTTATTTTAAATTTATCTTGCACCTTTTTTAATTGTGTAAATTATGGATACTGTTTTATCTGAAATAAATGAAATTTAAATTAATTTAATTTAATTTCAATCTGTTTAATAACTATCGATAGTGTTGTAGTTTCATTTCTTGATACATTCATTGGACATACCGCAACACCAAAAGATTTTTTGTATTCAAAGCTTAGCCAAAGTAAACCGAAAAGATTAATAAACCTTTAGCTCTAATGTATAAATCTTTGTATCATAATCATGTATAAATTATAAATCTTACTGCTAGGCAAACGTGTCCTTCAGACCTTTCATCGGTCTCCATCTAACGCCAATGACTCCTTATCCCTCGTCAGGACAACCAAATCGTCGCACCATCTTTTTCTGAACACATTTTTCATATTGTACAATAATTATATTACTTTATCGAAGTACTGGCTGTGTGGCTGCGCCCGCAACTTTGTTTGCGTGCACTACAGAATGTTTTGTATGATATGTAACAAAAAACGTTAAAATAAATAACAATATATAGAAACATGTATTACATGAACATTTATTTAACCGGGATAAAAAGTATCCTATAAATTAATCCAGATCATTTTCTTCATGAGTACAAAATTTCATCCAAATCCGTTCAGTAGTTTTTGCGTGAACGAGTAACAAACATCCATCCATACATACAAACTTTCGCATTTATTATGTTAGTAAGGATATCGTAAATGTGCTGCATAGGCAAGGCTTGCAATGACTATAGCATAAGAATGGAATCGTTTCCAGTTGGTGCAGGGTACACGCTCCTTGCTGATCAGGCCGCCCACTGTGCAAACCACAGTCACTGCTGTTGTCTCTACACCCACTACACAGGTTCGTCTGTCATTGTGTACATATGTATCATAAGACATCTGCTGTCCTTATTTATCTATTTGCTTGCTTCGTTTTATGGTGTAGTATAAATTATTAAATTATTATTGCTAATGTATACATCTTAACTTTGACTTTAGAAATCAACACTGAAATTGTGAAAAAGATTTAGTCACATCTAAATCTTTTTCACGATTTCGACTCCATAGTAAATTATGGTCTTATATCAGCAGCCAAAAACGAACGAAATACTTGGTAATCTAAAACAAATACATCTAAAACAATACAAGGTGAATATGAATTCACTACGGTTTTAAAGTGCCACATGGTTTTAAATTGTATGTTAGTTCAAGATGCGAGTGTAACGACCTACATGAACGTTTTCAGGCGGTGCCTACTTCGCGCCGAGGCGTTGTTAGAGTATTGAGTCCAGCAACGCCGACTGCTGGGAAATCTTTGATCTCACCGCGAGCGCTCTTGCAGCAAGGTACGATTTGCTAATCTATTATCTGTGATGACGTGTTCAATGTCATTAACGAGTAATTGTTTTTAAAATTTATCATGAATTCAACATCCCATTAACAGGTGCTACGACTATTCCTGCCGCAGCTGCCGCAAAAAAACGGACTACAGTCGCAAGTACGACGTCTGTTACTACGATAGCGCAGGTATTTATTTCAAGTAACAACCATTTTTCTTATACAACTAACTACAAACAGTTACATGTCATGTTATGACTTCTTTTTTTAGGCGGCAGCCGGGACATCTGTAGTGAGCAGCGCGCCCACAGTAGCAACTACCTCTGTATCAACACGAACTGTGCAACTAGCGGGCGGCAGAACCGTCCAGCTAGCGGCCAACCAGACTGTCCATCTACCTGGTGGCCAGGCGGTGCAGCTAACATCGGGCCACACCCTTCAACTCTCATCCTTACAACTTCCAACCCATAGTGTCCGATTACCGAGCGGCCAAACCGTGCAACTAGCCTCAACACAAACCATGCAAGCCGTCAGGGCCGTATCGACCACTGCAGTAAAAAACCCCAGCCCCCGCGCGGCACAATCCTCTCCAACAATCAAAACTGTACAAACGAGTCAGCCGTTACCCATACCGGTCTCGACCGTCCAAATATCGGGCCAAACGGTGCAAATAGCGGGTCAAACCGTTCAATTGGCCGGGCAGAGCGTGCAATTGACCGGGCACACGGTCAAACTGCCGAGCGGGCAGAGTGTGCAAGTGGCTAGTCAGAGCGTGATACCGTCCCAGAGCGTGCAGCTGCCGAGTGGGCAAACCGTTCAGTTGGCGAGCGGGAATGTCCAAACCGTGCAATTGGGGTCCAACATTCAGTTGCCGACCGGACAGAGTGTCCAAATGCCGAGCGGGCAGAGTGTGCAACTAGGATCTCAGACTGTACAATTAGCAGGCCAGACGGTTCAACTAGCGGGTGGACAGACAGTCCAGCTGCCGAGTGGGCAGACTCTGCAGTTGTCAAGTGGGCAGACGGTTCAACTATCCAGCGGACAAACATTACAGCTGGCAAGCGGTCAGACTGTACAGTTAGCGAATCAGCAGGCGCCGAAGATTACACAAGTGGTGCGAAGTCAATCGACGGGTGACAAGCCGGCGCAACCCATAGTTGCTAAACTATTGACGAACGCGCAAGTTAGTATATTACCTACCTACTAAATACAAGGTGTTGTGAAACATTAAAAATTTATGTTTCTTGTTTTCTAGACTCGACTTTGAACCACCTTTTAAAATTTGTATATATAAAATACATAATAATGTAGAATATTACATGCGTTTGGAGCTGAGGGCAAGCGTGCAATATTTGATTTGCCACTTTTAATCGAAATGTATACTCTCAATTTATGTAGCCGTAAACATACACTAATGCCCATTTTCACCAACAATACCTAAATCTTCCCCTTAGTAAGGGACTCTTATCCTAAGTGAACCCTTAATTCATCTCCTTACCTAAGTTTGTTTTCACCAAGTTATGGAAGACATTTTTAGGGGACTCTTAACTAAGTGACAGGCTAGTGATTTAAAAAATTCGTAATTGAATTGAATTAAAAAAAAAACAAATTGCCTGAATAAATTTGAACTGGTCACTAATTCCAAAGCCTCAACACTTTCTAGGCTCTCAAATGACTCTAGTTGACTTTCCATTTTAAACAATAAGTAACTGTTCTCTATCTACAAAGTCAAAGCAAACGCAAAATTTAACCTCAACTTCCAACGCATGACACAACTGTCACGTAAACGTTAGGGAATCAATATTTGAGCCCCTAAAGTTTAGGGAGTCTTTTAAGCGCTAGGTGATACCTTACGGTTGGTGAAACGTAAACACCCGCTAAGTGTCCCTTAAAAATATTTAAGGGTTCTTTAAAAGTTAAGGGTTGTTGGTGAAAATAGGCATAAAACACCCAAACTAACATTGAATAAGATCGCAAACTATTATTTAAATCTTAAGACTTTGTTTAGGACCCCCCCATATTGCTAGTGCGATAAGGCTAGTCTCGAATCACGTAGACACCATTGTTTACTACTGAGCTTAAATAAATATCGGGACTGGCTGTCCCACACAAATACAGCTTATTTTGAATGCCTATTTGAAGCGCCACAAGTGAGAGTCATCATCATATCAGCCTTTTGCAGTCCACTGTTGAATGTAATACTCCCCTACAGAGAGTAAAAGTGCACGATCTCCTAGCCATTGCCAGGCATCTCACTTAGAGAAGTGAGAGTACCCAGAAACTAATTTTGACGTTACTGCATATTGCTGCCTATCTTGCGGCCATTATTAATTTAGTTTCCTGTAGCTCCGTATCTGCCTATACAGTGGCCTACGGCGCCAAAACGGCAATAAGGGCCCTAATGCGGCCATTATTAATTTAGTTTCCTGTAGCTCCGTATCTGCCTGTACAGTGGCCTACAGTGCCAAAACGGCCATAAAGGCCCTCTTGCTGCCATTATTATTTTGTTTCCTGTAGCTCCGTATCTGCCTATACAGTGGCCTACAGCGCCAAAACGGCAATAAGGGCCCTCTTGCGGCCATTATTAATTTAGTTTCCTGTAGCTCCGTATCTGCCTAATACAGTGGCCTACAGCGCCACAACGGCAATAAGGGCCCTCGCCCACGGCGACTTTTTGTAGCGATGCTGTCGCACGTTTCGCAAACGCGCATCGCTACTAACGTGCGTTAGTCGCATTTGCAACGCGCTACAGAAGCGATGTGGACGCGCTACTAACGCGCTAGAGCATCGCGACAGTATCTATTCAAACTCGCGATCGTGTTGGACGACATCGGGGAAAGAACGGAGGGAGGGTGTTGTGTGAGTGCAGAACCTATCTTTATTAAATGGGTGTCCAATATTGACGCTGCTTTCGTTGCCCACGCTTCGGCCGCTTACGTAAAAGCAGCACCAAAGACAACGTGACTAATGTCGCCCCAACGGAGTCCATCTTGCAACTGTAGCGATCGCAGGCATTTTTGTGCCGTTACTGAACGAGGGCCCTAATCCAATAGGCACGAATTCAATTTGACAGCAGCCAGTCCAGAAATGTATTTATTCCAGGCCAGTGTTGTTGACCTGTCGGTTGTTTTAGGGGCAGATGATATCGCTGGAGGGCATGATGGGCGCGCGGTCAGTCCCGCAGTTGCAGGTGGCGGGAGCGCGGGCGCGGGGGGCCGTGCGGGTGCTGTCGCCCGCGCGCCCGCTGCTGCTCACCGCCGCCAAGCCGCTGCACAACATCATACTGCAGGTACGTGCGCCACTATACATGTGCGGTGCTGTCGCCCGCGCGCCCGCTGCTGCTCACCGCCGCCAAGCCGCTGCACAACATCATACTGCAGGTACGTGCGCCACTATACATGTGCGGTGCTGTCGCCCGCGCGCCCGCTGCTGCTCACCGCCGCCAAGCCGCTGCACAACATCATACTGCAGGTACGTGCGCCACTATACATGTGCGGTGCTGTCGCCCGCGCGCCCGCTGCTGCTCACCGCCGCCAAGCCGCTGCACAACATCATACTGCAGGTACGTGCGCCACTATACATGTGCGGTGCTGTCGCCCGCGCGCCCGCTGCTGCTCACCGCCGCCAAGCCGCTGCACAACATCATACTGCAGGTACGTGCGCCACTATACATGTGCGGTGCTGTCGCCCGCGCGCCCGCTGCTGCTCACCGCCGCCAAGCCGCTGCACAACATCATACTGCAGGTACGTGCGCCACTATACATGTGCGGTGCTGTCGCCCGCGCGCCCGCTGCTGCTCACCGCCGCCAAGCCGCTGCACAACATCATACTGCAGGTACGTGCGCCACTATACATGTGCGGTGCTGTCGCCCGCGCGCCCGCTGCTGCTCACCGCCGCCAAGCCGCTGCACAACATCATACTGCAGGTACGTGCGCCACTATACATGTGCGGTGCTGTCGCCCGCGCGCCCGCTGCTGCTCACCGCCGCCAAGCCGCTGCACAACATCATACTGCAGGTACGTGCGCCACTATACATGTGCGGTGCTGTCGCCCGCGCGCCCGCTGCTGCTCACCGCCGCCAAGCCGCTGCACAACATCATACTGCAGGTACGTGCGCCACTATACATGTGCGGTGCTGTCGCCCGCGCGCCCGCTGCTGCTAACCGCCGCCAAGCCGCTGCACAACATCATACTGCAAGTACGTGCGCCACTATACATGTGCGGTGCTGTCGCCCGCGCGCCCGCTGCTGCTAACCGCCGCCAAGCCGCTGCACAACATCATACTGCAAGTACGTGCGCCACTATACATGTGCGGTGCTGTCGCCCGCGCGCCCGCTGCTGCTAACCGCCGCCAAGCCGCTGCACAACATCATACTGCAGGTACGTGCGCCACTATACATGTGCGGTGCTGTCGCCCGCGCGCCCGCTGCTGCTCACCGCCGCCAAGCCGCTGCACAACATCATACTGCAGGTACGTGCGCCACTATACATGTGCGGTGCTGTCGCCCGCGCGCCCGCTGCTGCTCACCGCCGCCAAGCCGCTGCACAACATCATACTGCAGGTACGTGCGCCACTATACATGTGCGGTGCTGTCGCCCGCGCGCCCGCTGCTGCTCACCGCCGCCAAGCCGCTGCACAACATCATACTGCAGGTACGTGCGCCACTATACATGTGCGGTGCTGTCGCCCGCGCGCCCGCTGCTGCTCACCGCCGCCAAGCCGCTGCACAACATCATACTGCAGGTACGTGCGCCACTATACATGTGCGGTGCTGTCGCCCGCGCGCCCGCTGCTGCTCACCGCCGCCAAGCCGCTGCACAACATCATACTGCAGGTACGTGCGCCACTATACATGTGCGGTGCTGTCGCCCGCGCGCCCGCTGCTGCTCACCGCCGCCAAGCCGCTGCACAACATCATACTGCAGGTACGTGCGCCACTATACATGTGGGGTTCTGTCGCCCGCGCGCCCGCTGCTTACCGCCGCCAAGCCGCTGCACAACATCATACTGCAGGTACCTACGGTACTTTAAGCCGGGTCCAGACGGGCGTTACGTGTTATGTAATATAACAAGTAACGTGACGCGAATTATGTGACACTAAGAGCGTTACAAGCAATGCTCGTAGTCTTCAACAACTTCTTGTTTCCCATAGGCCGCAGTCACATGTGCTTAGAGCCATCTCTCAGCCTTC
Organism: Anania fuscalis; assembly: GCA_950371115.1. Lineage (NCBI taxonomy): Eukaryota > Metazoa > Arthropoda > Insecta > Lepidoptera > Crambidae > Anania > Anania fuscalis. Next base: position 8,873,877 of record OX493340.1, on the reverse strand, counting down.
ATCTTACCAAGTTTTCTCTCAAATTAAAATTAATTTATTTACATGAAACATGGTATTGAGATGATATTTTGTTTACACAGTATTTCGGCATGTTTCGCCATATTTATAATGCAAACTTCTAAATGGAGTGACTGATCAGATTGATGTTCAAGATGATGAGATTGTGTTACTGAGCACGCTTTCACGAAATCTGGAACGATTGGACAAAATCCGTAAAAATGTTTCGCTTTGATTCGAATCACTTGCATTACTTGGTGGTGTTGCAAAACAGTACGCTTAACGGCCATTCATCAAACTAATTAAAATCACTTTCGTATTTCAGCAAGGCGATGGAAACGCAATTCGAGTGACTTCTAGCGGTGGTGCTACTACTTCACAAACAATAGTTTTAAGTAATTTAGGTAAGGCTTATTTACGAATGAAATATTGTCTATGGTAATATCTGCAATAATATAATTTATGTCTACTTTGCGTAGGTGCGCAAGCAGTTACCTCAACCACAACGACGACTCCTGTATTGAAACTGCAACAGGTATTTATCAGTTTAAAATAACGGCACCACAAATACACTTGATTTAAATATCAGTTTAAAATTACAGTAACACACACTTTATTTTTTCAAAATAGTGATATTTTGAAAATATAAAGTGTGTGTCCGTTCAAATTCGTGTGAACGAATTGAACTTTATCGCTATATTTTTTGCTAAATAAAAGATTTGTCGTAAAAAACTACCTACAAGATTTTATGTAACATTGAATACAATTATATTTTAGGTGAATCCGTTACAGCAAGTAAAACTCGCGCAGGGAATTAAAATACAACAGGTGATTTGAATGCTGCATGGATTGACACTACGAGTGCTAAGAGTGATTCCAGTAGTTTGATAATAAGCATGTACTTTACTATTAGTGCACTCATTTTAAGCTGACAACTAGATTTAGATGCAGCCACTTGCTTCTCAGGCTCATGGTTGCCTATACTGTCTGATTTTTATAATTAATTATATGCACTTATGCCCACCTTTCTTTAATAGTACAATCGTTTTTTTAAGTACTTATTTCTAAAGTATTTTTTTTTAATATGATGCTCGCCCAAACTGCAGAGATATCAGACCACTGAATTTTCCTTTCTTTTTTAGCTTTTTAGACCTTCTTTTGGTTTCATAAAAAAGCGATAATTGATAATTCAGAGGAACTGCAGAGCTTTCGGACCACGAGCGGTAAATGATAATTCAGAGGGACTGCAGAACTATCCGAAACATCCTCCATTTTTTAAATTGTTTATATTTAACGTATTTTATGAAATATAAGTTTAAACAAGCTATCGTTATCACTATTTTAAAGTATTTTTTACTGTATCAAAGCAATAATACAATATTCATATACAACATGCAGTATATTATAATTTGTACTGTGTTAAGTACCAGTTTTGGTTTAATTATAAACATCCACGCTTTCAAATTGTCTTTGAAAACGGTCCCATATAAGTATAGTTTGAGGATTTCCCATTCTATCCTGCGTACGACGCGTCCAGATTCTGCATTCGTTTCGTTGAATAATGAAACTGGACGTATCTCTATCTCATCCTTCGTCAGCTTAAAATTAGTGCACAATAGTATTATTTGCATGAACCAAAGAGTTTTGGTTTAATTACGGCATATAGTCATGGCTGAGATAACACCATTAGTTAGAAGGATATGGCTCTAATTATCTTTTTTCCTAACAAATATCCTTTATTTGATTAACATTAATCTTTCCAAACCAAACCCCTATTACGCTATTAATATCCCCATATAACAGAATTGTCAAAACAAAATCACTTCAACAATTTTCTACATATTGCACTTATCACCGAAAATTAATCGACATCACAAAGATACTTTCCTCCTTTTAGCACTCAATAATTAAATATCTGTACCATGTTAAAATATCTATTAATAATAATACTCAAGGAAACTTTTAAAAATGTCAATGAAAATTACTGAGCGGTGTGGCTATGGCTAACATGGGTTCATAGAGTATGTAGCGAGGAATTTATATTTATTGTATGGACACTTTTAGTTTGCAACAAAATACATAATTATGACGGGGGTGAGACAAAACCCATTCAATTCCAATTGCATTATGGCTATTGTTGCTTAGCATTAGATCCACACAGAAGCCCCGCCCACAAAATACTGATAATGTACAATTGCATAGACACAATATACTTAAAATGTCTAAAATTTTCTATGATTCTGGTTTTTGTCTGTGGTGTTGGTGGTTGTGATTGGTTAGTTAGTAGGTAGGGCTTAAACCGACGTATTAGCAAGGTTAGGCAAATTGGCCGCCCGTATTGCCACTCCGTCGCTGACTCATTAAATAAAATGAAAACTTTACTATCTGTTTTCCAATACAGACTTTACGCGCTATTTCGCTTATTGACATTTAGGCCATACAATTCTATTATCCAAATGCCAATAAACAGGAACTAATTTTGGTAGTGGATCTAACTCTTCCTTCCTCTCTAAATTCCCTAGGCAGGCAGTACAGTGGAACATTACCACAATTGACAAAGATGAAACTCTCTATCTATAGATATTCGAACACGAGCTAAGTCCATTTAGTAGTAGGTATAGTATGATGCTGCAGAAAATAATATACAGGCAACTTACAATTTGCATAATCTGCTGATGCACCATACCATAGAGAAAGAATAGTACTACGTAAAACAGAGGGACAGTCTCGGTACTTTGAAAATTTCCACCTTAACTCGCGCGAAAGACAACGAAGGTGGTGAGTAAATGGAACTAAAATATAACTACGCCATCGTTTGTTTCCCTCTCTGACTAGATGGCACTATCTGCGCAATGATGGATATCATGCCCATAATTCATAAAACCATAGAGAAAGAATTATACTACGTCAAAATAGAAAATTAATTTACATTAATTTCTGTTTTGGTCGGTCAGAGAATGCCAAACCACCATAAGGTTTACAATTGTTTGCACACTCTGTCAAAAAATATAAACTAACACTTGACAAATTTCGAAAATCGTTCTAACGTCCTCGTAGCTTAGTTGAAAAGGCACTCGCTCGTAGTTTCTATGAGGTATGGGTTCGGATCCCACATGATGCGGTCTTTTTTTTTCAAGATGTTATATTATCATCCATAATATAGCATCCATAACTTTTTAAAGATATTAAGTACTATATTTTATCTTCATTTTAGTCGGTTGCTGATTTCACTATAGTATGATCCTAATTTTTATGAAAACTGATGACGGCGAGCTGGGACCCATTTTCTATTTGTTATTTATTTTGTGAATATTATGTAAAAAAAATAATCAAAAGTCCAGTACTGAGTTTAGTTATTAGAAACAACATTCAGACGAATTAATTGAGAACCTCCTTTTTTTGAAGTCGGATAAAAATGGTTTTAAATGTGAATAAACAATTTATTAACAAGTTATTGGGGAGGCCTATGTTCAGCAGTGGACGTCCTGTGGCTGAGATGATGATGATGATGAAACAATTTTCATCAAACTATTTCAATACAAGTCTGGATTTCGATAAAATATTGTCGCCGACTAAGATTCGAAGTCGCGCCCATGGAATATTAGCCCGAATTCTTAGCACTTTGGGCATCGATACTTGACAATACATAACGAAATTACTAATTAGGTTATAGCTTGAAACGACCGTTTATGATATATTTACGTCATTTAGACGTGACCTTTGGACGTGCGTGACACACAAATGCCTTTAAATAAAATTCATTGTTTATCAAAGTTGATAAAAAAAATTGGAACAGGGTTACCAAATTGTCTTTTTTTAGATTAACCTTAAAAATTTATTCCAAAAATTATTGCTTTGGGATCAAAGAAAAATCGCTTAAAGCCATTTTAGCCATTTTAACAATTTTTTTACCCTATGTAAAACAAACGTCGATGCAGCATGATATTTTCTAAGTTAGAGAGTAAGCTTGTAAATCGTATGCCATGCAATATTGTGCAAAGAGAAAGTTATGCCAAATGAAACATTTGATTAAATGAAACATGAGAAACAATTATTTGTTAAACATTAATATCCCAAAAAAAAATTTGCTAACTAAAAAATTGCAATGAGTTGTTTTGACAAATGTTTTTTTGCCAAATGAAAATTTGTGTAAAATAGTTGGGTTGTGATATTTTGGGAAACGTTTTTGGCTAAACATTAGTAATCCATATTTTTCTCCTAAAAATTAATTTTTAAAATCACTTCCCAAATATTAAAACAAATCCCCATATTATAAAACTACAATACTCACACTGGTAGCACATGAGTAATGAAACGGAACAGAGACAAAGCTACATACGAATGCGCTGTGATAGGAACATCACTACAAGTGCAACGCGTGTGTGTGCGTGTCCACTGGCCGCTTGTCACGTATGAGCCGAAACCGCTTCAAACTAGATCAGCCAGTGGTCAATCTCAGGGCTTGCAGGCGTGACACGACGCTCGAATGTCGTGCGTGTTTTGTTTTTGTTATCGAGTTTCTCACATAATACGTAGTAATATTTTTGTTTTAGTATTTAAAAAGTGTTGTAAATATGGTTGTACATTGTACTGTGTGTTATAATACCTCCTGACAATTTTATTGCATTTGTTGAATTGTTTGAGCAAAAATTTCGCGAATATTTTGATCTTCATGTACAAATTTTTAATATTGGTAATGACATATTAGCACGTTTGCCAGATTGTACATTTCATATGCCATGTGATTATTTCCCATTGGATTATTTGAACAAACTTTATATTAGATTTAGAATTTATCATTCGATTAAAAGACACAACAAATTATTAAAAACCAAAAGTAATAAAAAAAAATATTTAGAGTATGTAATTTGTAAAAAATAACCTATTTTAATAAAAAATGTGAAAAAAAGAACATTTATATTTTAAATTTATTCAATTGTGTCAACCCTACCAAAATAGGTATAAATTTTGCTAGCTCTTTAGAAGCTTTGTCTCTGTTCCGTTTCTTTACTCATGTGCTGGTAGCCCTACAAACAAATATTTGACAGTTGTCGAAAAGCTACATTAATTTGAAACTTCTTGCTTTTGACCGTTAATTACCAGAGAGTATATAATTACTCATTTAAAAAATATACTTACATTTTAAAATTTGGTTTTACTTTATTTATTTTTTCAAATTATTTGATAAAAGAATACGAAATGCATATTACCTCTATAATCAACATAAATGCCGTGTTTAGTTTTTTTCAATCCAATAGCTGACGTTGCGTTTACATAAAACATAGTTTAAGTTAAAACCGGTAGATGGCATTATACCGAAATTGTTTTAAATTTTAGTTAAAATGATTTGTTTTGAAATAAATGTAAAAATTCTATAAAAATTTTATTTAAAAAAAACAAAAGTGTTAAAAAAGTGTTTAGATAACGTTTTTATCAAGAGTTATAGTTCATTGAAATCAAGCCCAATCCTAATGAGCCTTGTAGTGACACCTATTCGTTTTTAATATGTACTAATCCTACGATATATGGCGTTGACCAGACATGACCATACATAACATGTTTTCACTGCAATATACTGGTGACTGAATCTATTCGTTAAAACTACGTGATCAGCTGCACATATAGGTACAATAACTTTTTCTATGGGACCAACATCGAAATATTTAGGCTCCATACGTACTATCCACTATCTGAGCTACCTCGATCAAAAAGTGTGGAGCATCTAAAAAAACACGAATTCTATGTTGCTCCCGTAGTAAAATTGGTTGTATATTAGCAGTAGATCACGTGGTTTTAAGGAATAGGTCGAATTACCAGTCACCAGTCACTGTATATGGCTATAAAATACCGCCACATACCTATAAAAGTCCGGATCAGATTAGAAGTGCGATTGGTGGGCTCATTAAATTGTTTATTGTTTCATCACAACTACGCGCCCAATTTCTGCTATCAGCTCTGTTTGTGGTGTAAGGTTGTATTCAGTGCTCTTAATATTGATAATGCTATTTTTACGATACAAAATTCACCCTACTATCAAAAATTGACCAAGAATGAATGATATAAATGAGATCCACTTGAACCATTTCTTAATCTTAATATTTATATTACCCACAACCCTGAAATTAATTTCTGATCAATTTGTGAGGAGTGAGCTATTTAGCTAACATTTTACTACATTTTACACAGCCACATCTCAGAACTGGTCAAAAATATTGTTAGCATTGATGCGTAATACGAATGACATGAATGAAACTATTCTCACATGTCATTATGACAGAGCACCACTCTTAAATAGCTGCCTGCTAAATCAACTTGTTTGTCTAGACCACTGTTAAAGGAATAAATGGATCTGTTATACCTACCAAAAACGTGATCTGCTAACATATATCGATCGTATAATATGTCGGACATTCTTATGCAGTGGAAAATGTATAGTTTAGAACTTTAGTTTTCTAGAAATATCCTTAGTATATGATTATGTGGTCTAGTTATTCCTTTGCTAGTGATATATTAAAATTATCCATTCAAATGACATACATGTTACCTTGTTAGAAAAAGTGCAAACGTTGATATATCGTCTCAGGCATCGTCAGTCGCGAGCAGTACAGCGGCGACACCTAGCGGCGTGCGCAGCGTACTAATGGACGGACAGCAACTCAAACTGGTTGGCGGGAGGCACGTGCTCGCCAGGATCCTCCGACCGGCGCACCCCCCACAGTAACGTTAAGAACTAGACCTAGAGGTATGGAACTAGTTTACACTAACCCTGATAGATGGGGCGTCGTAGTAAGGCTGGATAAAAAGCGAATTATTATTAACGATAACTGTGAAATAATTATTTGTTAAAGTTAAATCGTAGAACGTACGATACGATCGTCGAATGCCAACTGTTTATCGCACTTTATTTTGTAATTCGGGCAAAAGCGTAAGCGTATCGAAAATTTGCTCTCAAAAATATTGTCTCTTCGCTAGCTTGTACTTTTTATATGAAATTTTGCTACGTTGCAGTGGCGGAGAATATTCTTTAGTAGCATACACGTAACTTATTAATAATAACTTTATACACAGTATTCAATTCTCACAAATGTTAAAACGGTTTTAGCTATTTACATTATAATTATAACGTAATTTAATCGACCTAAATTAATTTATGCTGCTAATATTATTTCGTAAAACTACTACTACCTACGCTTTTTAAAACAATATACAAATGTTTTTTTTTTTCGAAAAAATACGTATTGATGTATTCATGAGGTGAAAGTTAGCGCATATTTTTGATGTTTTCATAAGAAAGGATAGTATGTCCTTAAAAAGTTTGTATTAAAGAAAGAAAACCTTTTAAAAGAATAAAATTATTCTCGGTTTTAAAAATCGGGACTCTTTTGATTCTCCCAAAGGCAGATATAAAATGCTTTTAAACCATTAAAACTGTTCTTTGTGATATTAATAAAAAAAAAACTGCAAAACCATTTTGTGATTGCTGTCTCGGGATTACTTACTACCGAATAAATACGCGTAATGGTATTTTTACTCAGGTATTTAGAAATGTATGTATATCTGTATTTATTACAACAAAATAATATATTTTATTTGCTATTGAGAATGTCAAGCGTTTATTTTGTAAATAGTTTGTAAAAATTACTAATTTCAACATTACGTATTTCAGTTTACAAAACAATTGTATGAAAAAATGTCACTAATAAATGTTCGTTAAAAACTAATTTAACTGTTGGGCAGTAGATGCATTTTATTTTCCAAATTTTATCTTCCTTTATTGTCTGACATCGCTTCTTGTAAAATTTCAACAAAAATGCTGATTCAATTATTTTACTTTTCTCTCGTCATAGTTATAGGTGCAAATATTTATTTGTTTGACACTAGTATTTCTTTTTATGCGTATAGAAGCGCATAAGCTCTTTTACTATAGACTAAGCTAGATGCAATAAGCTAAAGAATTATTATGTTGTTACTGAGTAGGTATTATTTTATGTTCAAATGTACATTTTTGTTATAATAGGTCTGATTATCGTATGAAATATAGGTCGAATGCGGTAACTTTGTTTTTCATTTTAGAAATAAGTACAACACACTATTATGAGGCTTTAAAAAAGGTTTGGGTGGGAAAACATAATTTATTTCATTATTTATGTACATGGTGGGTGTTTTCAGCAAATACGAAATAATCACACTGCTCGTGGCAACCACAGTATACTAATTGGACACAAAAGCTATAATCTATATACCGTGCTCTGACTTCGCATGATATAAAATATCTCTAGCATGATTGATAATAAGGGTTACTTATAATTATATCCGTTAAATATTTGACCATTTAGCCCGAATATGTACAGGCTAGCAGATATTTCTAGCGACAGTGGTCTTACAATTCCTTCTACAGGGGAACAACATTACTCGAAGATACTATCGAGGTATCACATTTTAATATCTATCTAGAACATCCCCCTTTCCCCAAAACCCAAACACTCGTGTAATATCTAACACTGAAATACATAAACAATTATGCATAACACACCGATACTTCTTGTCACAATCAAAATCAATAGTGCCGTTAAAATAATAGCTATATAAAATTATCACGATTAATTACTAGCTGAAATCGTAACTCAATCTTATATCAGTCTTATATCTATATTAAAACGATGCAAAAATGGATTAATTGAATTTAAATTGAAAGTGACGTCCAAACACATATTACACCAAGATTGATATTTCACCTTATCCTATCAGACTACACCAAAAATAAATATGCTTACATGTACATTTATATACCACAGGGTTTTGTTAATACTGACGAGTCATACTATCGAAATTTCAGAGATATGATATACGTAGCACAACATCTAGACCACCCGCAGTACTCTCGTATGTAATAAATAAACTAAGGAAGAGTATTGTGCAGTTCGACTTGAAGTAATGCTTTGATAAGGACAAAAGTATGCATTTTTTTACAAATGACGAAGATCTTAGGCATCTGTATGTGTTATTATTGCCCTTATGTAATTAATGAATGATCATATTATATATGTCAATGGTTCCGATTAAGTAACTAGCAAGCTCATGATGGCGCCACTATATCTAAATACGTCTTCTCTGTCGCGACGTATGTACATGATTCCATACGTTGTAGATTATTTTGTAACAAAAATATTTTTAGCAACTTTGGCATTTGACACGTATGTACCTAAACTACAGTCGAATATCTAGGGCGTTTACAAAATATACTTACATAATATATCGTATCTCTGAATATGGAATACACATCAGGCCTCTGATACGAGGGCCTACCAAATCGTACATTATATACAAACAATAGGCACTGAACGTCTGAAATATGTCTTGCATGATGGAGGAATTACTCCGGTGACTGTACCTGAGAACTACTCTAAGCCGGCTAAATCATTACAAGGTGCTCAGAATGCCTTATGTGCGCTTGTTGCTGCGTGTTGCAAAGTATATATGTCTTCAAACAAATGAACATCTTCAGGGGCCAACACATGAGACATTCTTGTCGGGCTGGAACAAGCGTAAAGCGTGTTTGTTGGGCGTTCACTCCTCGCCCTCGGCGTCTTCTGGGTTCTCAGCCGTTAGTAAGTTAGTGTTGTCGTCAGCTTGGAGTTCGGAGGTTAACTTCTGGAACAAGGGATGTTGTCAGTTTTTCTCTTGGTAAGTAAAAATGAAGAAAGATACAATGCGCCACAAAGTCAAACTTCGGGTATTGGGTAGTTTTTACCTGTATTAATTGGTGTTAATAAATAGACAGTGCCTACCAAAATTAATCTTGACTACAACGCTGTTCGCTTCGTATAACATTGGCATAGTATGGCATTCAGATTAACGTTTGAACACGATAATATAAACGATAATTTGTAAATGATATTGGAAAGTAAACAAATATTTCTCATTTTCAGATAAACGTTTAACTCACGTAAAGAGCCATAGATCTCAATCTATGTCTGTCTTAGACTGCGTGGCTAGTACAGGTATCGCCATACACACGTGCTAAGTAATATTAAAGCCTTAAAGAGCAGTAGACGTGTTTAGATGCTAGTTACCTACTAGCAATATAGGTACCAGTTTGTTAAATCATGATAGGTGTAAAACTAGAACATCTATCTTCTCTAATACAAGGTGTGATAAAAACCCTGTTCGATATAAAAGGGATGATTCTGGTGTTCAAATACAAAAACTTTTACTTACAATGGGACCAACATCGAATCGCAAAAAAATGACTTCCCTTACTAAACTAGACCAGCAAACATCAGTTTGTATACAGGTGATTTTTTTTAAATTGTGAAATAGGACCCATGGTATGAGTTCTTGTATTTGAGCAGACTAGAATCAGCCCCTTTTGCCCAAGTCGTGTAACGTCACGTGGGCCTTATAATAAATAATAATGGGCGTCAAATAATGGCCTTTAGGCACATCGGTGCCTAAAGGCCATTATTCACTTTGATTAGTTATTATGCAAGTGATTAGTACTTAAATGCTGCTGATTAGTGCAGGTGTGTAGTGCGAGCAGTACGAGTAGCCGAGTAGTGTCCAATTCTGTTTAGTGTCTGTCTTTAGTAAATTTAGTTGTTAGCCGTGTCATACGCGGTTAGTGGCAGGCACGCTGCGATTGCGAGTAAGCGGGAAGAGAGGGCGCGCGGAAAGGTCTACTCGCAGTTCACTTGCAAAAAAATAGAGCAACGCTTCTAAGCACTTTACTACGCAGGTTACTAATCTATCCAGCTATCCAGACGTGTTTACTCCTAATCACTAAGCATCTGCACTAATCACTAATTAAAGTGAACACAGTACACAGGGCTTAAGACTAAGGTGCCCGATTGTTGCTTAGTGTCAAAATCTATTGACAGCACTGTCATTAGAGTTATTGGCAGTACCTAGATTGTTTTTTGTTTTTTGCTGTCAATTTTCGATTTTAAAGCCAGAATTGCTCAATTTTCGCTATCGCATTGCTTTTGTAAGATAGTTTAAAAGGGTGCAGGCGTATTTTTGATAGGAATTCCCATTCGCATACAAATTCACAAGAATCGCATACGCACTCCTAGAAAGTTTTACACGATTCTTGGGATTTCGTATGCGAATTCAAATTCGGACGCTTCAAAAATACTCCTCCTGGTCTTAAAAAGTAGAGGTAGCTCCACGCATACCCCAATCTGTGCTGTAGCGGCATGGGAGCGCTTGCGGCGGCGCACCGCGAGCGCTAGGAGTAGCACCAGCGCGATCGAAGACAGCGCCGCCACCAGCAGAGGCAGCAGCAAATTGTCTCCGGGTGAATATCCCTGGAAAGATAAACGGTAAATCCTTAATGTACCTGACTTGACTTGTACCTAACGAGACAGGCGGGCAAGTAGGCATACGAGTACATTTTACTAGCATAAATTAACTAAGTAGGTACCTATACTGTATATGGGCATCTAGGGAAAGAGGTGGGATTTGTGTCTTCTGTGTAGGTTTTAACTTTTAAATTGACTTATTATAAACCGCGAATTTATATGGCATTCAAGGCAGCAAGGTTTATTGGGACGTCATAAAAACCTTATTTTTAACCGACTTCAAAAAAAGGAGAAGGTTCTCAATTCGACTGAATGTTGATGTTGTTTTTTTTTTGTATGTTTGTAACGCGATTACGCCGTCAATTATGGACGGATTTCAAAATTTATATTTTCGTTGTAAGAATATAACCCCGAGGTGTCATTTTCACCAAGTCAGATTCTGATGATGGGATCCCCGGAAAATCGAGGGCAACCTTAAATTTTTATAGGCACCCATAATGTTTTGCATACCTATCTGATTTTTGGGTCTGGTAATCATCATGTCATGTTGCTGACCTGATGATGAGAGCCACAGAACCTTTTAACGGATAGGTTAGTTACGGTACGGTACGGTTACGGTAGTTAGAAGATAATACTGCAATTTGTCTACAGAACGTATTTCGCAGTATGTTGAGCAGACGTGGAGCTTATGAGGTACCAGACCGCCAATTTTTATTTACTGGGGGCGTAAACCCGCACACCCAGTAATGAAAGAAATTTAAAGTTCCTTTCTTAAATTGACTTGTTATTGAACGCAAGGCCTTATCTTACGGTACCGACACAAAAATAGCCGCCTTTCTTGTTGGAGTGTAGGAGAGGGAAAGAAAAGGAAAGAAAATTTACCCTATATGTATAACACCATATTTTTATCATACCATTTGGATGGCCCCTTCATTCAACAAATAGAGGACCAACCACAGAACAAGTAAGACTCGCTACGCTCCTGTTCTGCGAGACCAAAATTAGTTAAGGTCACTTTGCTGTAAAGTCATTTTTGGCGGAGTTGGAGGGGAAACTAGAGGACTTAGCACTTATAATTGTGAAATAAAATAAGTTTTATAAAAACGAAGAACCGACTTCAAAATAAAACAAAACGCTATTTTTCGCTTTTTAGTTTTTTTTTTTGAAGTCGGTTTTTAGTTTTTTATAAAACATATTTTTCTCTATCAAGCCTGGTTTACACTTAGATCCATTGAAAATTGTAAAAAATTCTGATTTGAATTTTCCTTTCGTAACTTCTATTTAGATGAAACATGCTGATTTTTACATAACGCTAACTCCGAAAAAAAAGCTGTTGGAATAAGTTGACTGATCAGTGACTCCTTATTAAATTAGATACATAAATAAGCATTTTTATGGGTTGTGAACTGTACTTTAGGAAACACGTGTTTTGAACCGAATCAAAACAATATGAAATCATGACGAAATTTGCCAGCTTATTTTATTTTAAGTAAACGTGAAGATAACCAAGTTGTTTTTGCATGTTTTGAGCCATGACTCAAAAATTGTTCTGTTTAATTAATTAATATGCGATATGCCTTTTAATAATTTAGATTATTAACAATGTCCATCTGTCTGTCTGTATGTCACATGTCATTTACTTGGATACTATCATTTTGGAAAGTTTAACTTCGGCATTCTTCCTTACTGATTTTAAGCCAATTATGCTATTTTTAACCGACTTCAAAAAAAAGGAGGAGGTTCTCAATTCGTCTGAATGTTGTTGTTTTTTTTTTTTTTTTTGTATGTATGTTACGCGATTACGCCGTCAATTATGGACCGATTTCAAAATTTATTTTTTAGTTTGAAAGGGTATACTCCCGAGGTGGTCCCATTTCCACCAAGTCAGATTCTGATGATGGGATCCCTGGAAAATCGAGGGCAACCCTCAATTTTTATAGGCACCCATAATGTTTTGCATATATTTTCTGACTCGATGCTGATTTTTGGGTCTGGTAACCATCATGTCATGTTGCTGACCTGATAATGGAAGCCGCAGAACTCCTTAACGGATAGGAGTTAGAAGATAATACTGCAATTTGTCGACAGAACGTATTTCGCAGTGTGATGAGCAGACGTGGAGCTTATGAGGTACCAGACCGCCAATTTTTATTTACTGGGGGCGCACCCGCACACCCAGTAACGAAAAAAAATTTGAAAGTTCCTTTCTTAATTTAACCTGTTATTTAACGCGAGACCTTATCCTATGGTTACGACACCAAAATAGCCGCAGTTCTGGTTGGAGTGAAGGTAAACCCTTTTCTTAAGACTTAAAAATTTTCGTCGAAAAATTGACCCTATATAACACCTTATTTTTATCATACCATTGGATGGGGGGTCCATAGAGGACCAATATTAGTTAAGGTTACTTTGCTGTAAAGTAATTTTTGGCGAAGTTAGGAGGGAAAAAATAGAGGACTTAACACTTAAAATTGTAAAATAAAAAAAGTTTAATAAAAAACTAAAAACCGACTTCAAAATGAAACTAAAAAGCGAAAAATAATATTGACTAAAACATACCTAATCAGTTCTTTTTGGAGTCGGTGCGAATGAACACATTTTAACTCTCGATGGCTGGCACCGACTCCAAAAAGAACTGATTAGGTATGTTTTAGTCAATATTATTTTTCGCTTTTTAGTTTCATTTTGAAGTCGGTTTTTAGTTTTTTATTAAACTTTTTTTTATTATTTTACTTCTAATGCAATAAAATCATACATAACTTCAACAAAGTAAGGTACGTCATACATTTCTGAAAAAAAAAATTAAAAATCAAACACTGAATATGTAAAATGAACGAATGGACCCTGTAAATTCTATTTTTTTTTAATAAGCGTAGGTACCTAAACTTAGGGAGTATCGTTGTTTGTTTAGGTAAAATGTAGTGAGTTGCTTTAGTTAGGCTTTTATACTTTTAGCCACATTTAACAACAGCTTATAATATTGGTAAATATGTATAACAAATGATGGTAAACTTTAAACGAAGAAAAGCCTTAACAGGAAATAACAACCAATTAAAAATGTACATAATTATGTAAATTTTTAATTTTCAGAGTTAATTAAATACATGGATATGGTCATAAGTTCTTTCACATTGTTCAAATTTAGAATGCAAGCCGAAAAAAAATAAATATAGCCATTCGAAACTTATACATTTAAAGAAAACAATAACAAAGCGTTCCTGGTATTTTCTTCATTTTCTAAAATTGATCGTGGACGCGCAAAGAAGACTAAGTCGTAGTCCGACTAAGGTTTTCAAACTGCTGAAAAATTTAAAAAATCCACTGAACTGAGATGTAGATATTTAACGTACTATCAAACCATTCAGGAAAGATTTAAGATTAGAAGATAAACAAAGGAGCGGTCGACCACGTACTGTTCGGAGTCCAACGGTCATCAAAGCAGTGCGAAGGCGCGAATCCAATAAAATCCTGATTGTGGAATCCCTTTTACAAACAATGTTCGAAAACAGGCACAGCAGGATTCTGCGCGGGATCATTAGGCCAAAAGTACCTACATAAAACTGGCTCGCGACGCGTGGAATCGACTTTATGAGGCATGACACCCTCGTCCAGTCCAGGCTTGAATCCCTTGGATTACAAAATATGGCAGTTCTTAGAGGAGATGGTCTGCGCTAAACCCCATCGCAACTTGGAGTCACTTAAGGTATCCTTGATTAAAGCAGTCGTCGATATTGACATGAACGTCGTGCGTGCTTCGGTTGATGGCTGGCCTGCAGATTGAAGGCTTGTATCGAAGGAAGATTTAGTATTATGGATCCATCAATCAAATTATATAATTGACCGTGTTGAATAATTCGCCAATAATCTTTCAGTCATTATGTTTAATAGGCAGGGAGGTATAGTGTGTACTGTGTACCTAGGTAGGCTACCTGACCTGTCCCTTTTTTTAAAGACATCATTTACGTATTTCTAAACATCGATCAATATACAGGTATTCCGTTTATGAATTTCCATTTTACATGACATGTCGCTTTACAGCGAAATACTGGAAATACCTGCATTTGGCTGACCGTCAGTCAGATTGAGCGTGTAATGTCGACATCAGTTCACATAGACCAAACGTTTTGTATTAAACAGGTAGAATTAAACAAATAAGTCAGAGTTGGGTAGGGAGGGGTACGTAAGTTATGCTTAACATGTAATGTACCATACCTACCTAAATAAAATACCTACTTATTTTATTTTCTTTGCTCATTCCTGAAAGCACCGCTCGTTACCTAAATGATGCACGATGACTACTCGTACTTTGGCACGATTAATGGAGTCATTTACCTTATTACATCTCTAGTTATTTTGTAAGTGTACTTAGTAGGTATCCTATTAAATAATTTACGTAACTAAGAAAAAAAAACATATCGTGTAGTGAGCAGGTAGGTACCCTACATTATTATAAGTAAGATATTTATTCTGTGCGAGTCAGCCAAATAAAGTAATATTCATTGAAAATATTTTAAGTTGAATTTAATACGGAAAACCGATCGCAATTATTTTGATTTTGTTGACAAAATAAGATTTTTAAGATCATCATTAGTAACTTTATTTGGACAATGTAATTAAAACGTTTAATTTGTATTTCCTACTGGAAAATATTTGTTATTTTAAAAAAAACTCATAATAATGATCATAAATAAAACGGAAACAACACTATAAATCTTTCAAATAAAAATAAAATGTGATCGAAATTATATTTTGCCTCAAAACAATTCAGTAAAAGACTTCAGTCAGGCAAAGGGATTATCAGACATCCTGAGACTCTTACTTAAAACAATAGCGATTATAACAAAATCTTCATACGTACGTATTGGTAATAATAACTAGCTGAATACTCAACGCGCATCTACTGTGTTATTGAAAGTATCGAAGGGGAAGAATCTCACTTGATTTCCCTCGAGACAAGTAGGTATCAAAAAGATTTTGGGATCAAAACAGGGATGGTAAATCTGATTAATTTTCACCATACTTACCTACCTCTTCACAAGAAGAAACTTTAGTTATTTATCCGTATAAGAAGCGACCTTTAGTTCCGGAACTACAATATTTGGTCGTGGGAAAATCTGCGCGTAAAATTTAAAGTTCATAATAATCTGATCTACGAGGCGTGAGTAAGTAGTTATTTAAAAGCATTTGAAATAGATACGCGGATGTTCTGCTCTCCGAAGATGACTTAATTAATGCGAGTCCGTACACCCAATGTTATTTCCTAAACAGCGGCAAAGAATGGACTTCTACTTTGTTCTCTCTCTTATCTTTTAAAATGAAGATAATGCACATAAGGACATACATAAAGCTTAAAAAGACAATAACACCCAGACATAATTATAATTCAAAATAAAAACAAAAACAACACAAAAAGGGAAAAATTTGAATACTTAGTTTAACGAATCAAATTTCACAAACGAGCCTTAATATGCCTGCACTATGTGTCTGTCATGTCTAATATCCAGGTTGAAAGGCCACGACTCTGGTTTTCATTCGGTTTGAATATTTTCAGTCCACCGAACTATTTAAATTGATTGTAATTAAACTTGATGATCCAAACGTTTAAAATAGTAATATTGTATTGTGTCAAAATGGCGCCTTTTTAGGCAACTAAAACTAATTTAGTTATCTTTTCGAGTGAATAACCACAAGAGATTGGTTTCTTTAATCTAAGGTTTTATAATAAATTGATGTGGATTATACAGGTTGTTACAGAAAAGCGCAGTGGAACATTGAGGGGTACATATTGCTGAAATAATTACTTTTTATAAGGAACCAAAAATATAAAACAAAAAATCATCCGACGATGAGTTGGTTGGCGCCGTAGGTATAAGGAAGTTATTTTATTTTTTAATTTGGATGCGTTTCTCATAGAAAAAGTTTTTGTATATGAACAGTAGAATTTCCCCTGAAAGTTATACTGCACCTTTCTAATACACTCTGTAAAACTTTAATGACGTCTAAGTAAGTAATCTTCTATAAAATGAGATAGACTACTTACACACTGATCATACAAGTATTGCAGATGTATTTTACGCGTAAAAGTATGTAAAGTTTTACCTACAAAAGTACCTACCTGTTTGATCACCTCCTATCCTACCTCCCTACTTAACAGTAGTGACACTCTTAAACAAATCCGTTAAGTTAAATTCCGCTTATTTGTTTTTGATCGGTAATATTAATAATACCTAGCAATTAGCTTTTGTCAATTTGTCGTAAAAGTGGTCACTTGAATACAAGAATATTGTAGAATTTGTAAAGTGATACAATTTTTGATTATGAATTCATAACAGAATAAATTAATATACCTACCTACAGATAAAGTTACCTATCAGTTTTCGTGTCTGTTTTCATAAATGTTTCAGTTTTATCGTGGAAACGGTTACGAATAAAGTGTGTCGTGCACGCGATATAGTTGTAACGTCATTATGTGTAAGTACTTATTACACAAGTTAGGTAACACGCCAAATCATAACATGCTTGCTGGTTACGCACTTACCGTCCACTGGAAGTATGATGACGTGTCCACGAACGGCCACCGCGCGCCGTACCACCCGCTTTCGCCTGCCTTCAGCACAGTCACTTCGTCCGAATCAGAGTTGGACGAGGATTCCGGCTTCGACGGCGGCAGCGAAAACACTTCGTCTACCTCCAACGACTCCTTAAACTCATCATCATCATCCACAGATAATATAGTGTCCTTCAAATCCTTCAGCTTCGAATTCTCGCTGGTTGTCGTGAGGTCTGTCGTCACTGGAGTCCGTGTCGTGGTCGGTTTGGTAGTTATTAATACGTCATCAAACACTTTTGTACTTGGCGGAAATGGTCTCTCGGAAGGAACAAATGCACGGGAATAATATCTGAACACATTGCGTAAAGTGATGGGTTCGGGTGTCACGGTTGGTCGAATTATTATGTCCTTCTCCCAAGGTTTCATCGACATGTAGTGGTCGAGGAGGCGAATGCTACCTGAAGGAGTACCGATGAGCGGAATTTCTGCATTGCCTTCTGTTGGGATAGGGCGAATCGTAGTAGAAGCTGTCGAACTCTTCCAGGACCGTAAGGCAGGCATAGTCCATGGTGGTGTGGTCGGCTTTTCGCTAGACCCTGTAGTTGGCGTCGTCGGAGGAACAGTGGATGACGTTGTCACAGTACTTTCGAATTTGGTATATAACGTGGATATGATTTCTGGAGAAATCTTTAGCTCCTTTTTCCGTGATTTGACAATTTCTCGTCCAGCTGGAGCAAGAGGCGCAAACGTGACCACATCATGATTGTCCTGCTGATTCCTACGAGCGTACAACGCTCCGTTCATAACATAAAGCGGTACTGATGCGAGAGCGAGTGCAACTATAATTCCGAAAATAATGAGTAACACATATTTTACGGTGGATCTCCTCCGAGAGCGCCGAACGTGAATCGAGGGGCTGTAGTCGCGGCCCTTTCCTTTGAGGCCGCTGTTATTTATCACCTCCTCCGTTTGCGGAAGGATAGTGTATTGGAGACTGTTTTCACCGTGTCGCACCGTCTTGTACATGATAGCGGATGATAAGTACCACAAAAAGAAACACTACGTTTGGTCGTATCGTGGATTTCTATCACATGCTCGTACTAAGTACACTGGTGTTAAATTCCACGGCGTGTAGACGTGTCCCGTGTGCGCGTCAACGACGAGAGACGTCGGTGCGGGACATCTCGGGTTCTCGTGCTTTGTGCAGCGACGGCCGCGTATGATGGCGGGACACCGCGCATGCGCCACAACATTGAGCGGCGCGCGCTCCCCCAACGCCGGCCTCGGCAGTCCTGAGTTTTGAGGTTATGACTTAGACGCCGGCTCTTATTTTTCATCAGCCCATATGACAACAACAATAACATCACATTCTCTTTAATTATAGCTCATACAACATCCACTTGATACGCACCAAGCGCGACTTTGATTAACGCTGACCCCATTTTTACAGAGTGTGAACAAAAAATTGCCGTCAAATGAAATGGAAAATGTATTTTGGTAGAGGGTCAAATAATGTAATCGAATGCCGGCTGGGACGGTCAGTTGAGCAATCAGGTCTGGATGGGAAATAATATTCTACAGATTTGTGGGGGTACCTACCTACTACTGGGTTAGGGGTTATTGCGAGTACCTGCGTGAAAGGGTCTGTATTTTACGCAACATTGTATGATACGCTTCGAGAATCTTAATCATCCAGTCTCGAAGTGACTTCTTTGCATGAATGGGTGCAATGACGCGGCATTTTATTATGTTCTTTTTAGCTTCGTTTATCGACAAAATGAGTCACGTTTCTCGTCACTGACATCCCTGAATTATTAGTAAGTATTGATCAGATGCAACGACGTATAATCATTATTTAGGGGGGTTCGAAGTCGAACGGCTATGTCTGCGTCATTCGAATTGCATGCTAATAGCAAATGTAAACCGAAGTCTAGGCAAAAACTAAGCACGGGATAGCCAGCTCCTTTCCTATTTTGTCGTTAGTATAATTTTTACGTAGTATAATACTTACTCTGTGGTACTATACAATTATTATGTCTCCCGCAGATTATTAGGACAAGGATAAAATTAACAACATCCGTTGTATGAGTCCTAATGAATGTGCTAAATTATTTAATTTTAATGAATAACAGATGTTTACTGGCTCTACTTTTTGGCTGTGTTGTGTTATCATAACTTTTAAAGCATGTGCTTCTAGCTAGCTACCGGTACAAATCCGTTGCTTTTCTAGTCATTTTGTATCTAAATTAACTCAACATTACAAATTAGGGGAAATTCACATCACTAGCATTGCGAGAATTTCATGCCTTGTTTACCAGATTTTACTACTTTGTGTAGCTGTTTTGTTTTAATTTACCTAGATTCAACTGCTAAGGGTCTAACCCAAAGCTCTTTTAAACATGAGTACTTTACTTGTTTTTCTGTTTGACGCATGATGACATAAGATCATCACAATAGTCTGATCCGACTGACTTTGTTGTATTTTTACGAGTAATACCTAGTAGTAGAACCAAGTAATAGAAAGTTAACTAAAAAATAAGCCCCTAAATATCTTAAGTAATATTGGGAAACCATTTTTGGAATGTGTCGTGTGGTGCCGGCACGTTAAAACAATTGCACCACCCCTTCTCTTCCTACGGGTGTCGTAAGAGGTGACTACAGGAGAACCGCCATAAGAAGACGGGCAGCAGCGTCTCCTCTCTACCATTGACCAAACTGCGATCGCGACCTGCCTGCCAAGCGTGGCGATTATGGAAAAATCCTCCTTTTAGAGAGGTCTTTGTCCAGCAGTGGACTGATATAGGCTGGTGATGATGATTTTTGGAATCGGGTTGGTACTGCCATCCGATTCTCTATGAGATATTCGGATCTCGAATCGATCACCCCAAGTCCGTGTGCTGGGAAATGTGTCAGGTTAAAGTTTAGAAACCGTGTTTTTTGTTATTGAGCGAGACAATTCTATTCGGTAATTACTCGCACAAGAAAAGAAAAGAAACTGAATATCAACAATGTTGAAATTGAAGTTTCCCTGTGTTTACATAAGTAACAATAAAAACATGGATGTTTCGTACCTGATTAATAAAAATCATAATACCTATTGTACGATTACTTTAATTTAATCTGTGAATTAAAGTTCAAATTCTCAAATAATTAAAATCACCCTATTCTGACAACAATACGCTCTTCATAATCTCCACCACTTTTTTACAAGGGAGTCCTATGTCCAGCTGTGGACTTCCAAAGGCTGATGATGGTGATGTTGAATCTGCACCATGCTATAGGTAGGTAATTATAATGATATGAAAACACAATTATGTGCAATAATAAAACAAGGCTAAAAACCTATTATCTACTTTTAATAACTATAATGGTATTGGCAATGCAAAAATTAAATAACCTTTATGCTACATTACTAAAAAAGCTTAAATTTCTTACCTAGCATTAGAGCTGTTATGTCTCGTCTCTCGTACGAAAAAAAATAAGTAACAACTAACAACAAAGGCGCTCGCAGCAAGCAACAGGCAATTCCAATCAAGATTAGAAAAAACTCGACAAGGAGTGTATTATCAAGTTTTTGTGTCCGGTCAAACCTCGATCACACCATGCGAATACTAATTCTCCTGACCTTGGCCCGCACCACGTTTCCTTTCGAAATTGGTTTGTGAATGCGATATTTTTAGAATAAAAGTAAAAAGAGAACGGCCGACGAAATAAAAGGGTTGGCCGAACGAATCGCCTCTTTTTGTTGGACGGCCATCTTTTTCTACTTCCAATTTGGTGCGTCGAGTTAGATAAAGGGTTTGGTTCCGCCTCTGACACTGAGTTTTAAAATTTGAAGTTGCTTGGGATGTTTTGGAATCAAAATAATAATACCGTTGCATAGTGCATATTAAGCTTTATGTACCAAGTTAAGAATATTTCGTGTCGTTGTTGGTAAGGGTTCTACGGAATTGTGATTTGAAACTAACTAAATCTATCATATTTATTTAAAAGTGTTTTTACTCCTCGGCCTAGCGAAGTAGCGAATCAAAATAATGGAACACAATGGACTGCTTTGGGTTTCTTAAGGAAAGATATTTATAAATGCTCTTTATTGCCTAATATGATACATTTTTGTTAGTGATAAAAAAACTTCTGTTTAAACATAGCAGTTTAGTATCGTATCTTCTATCCACTGTCTTTATACGCTCTACAATGCGTACAGCAAGCTATCTACATACCAAGTGCAGTATTAAGCATGTAAAATTGTCCCAATAAATAAGCGTAGAGTGAAAATATTGTCCCGTATCTGATAAACAGATACAAGTACTGTTTAATGGGCTTAAAAGAGGAGTTGTCGAGGGTGGTCACCGCCGGCAGGAGCTGTTCTAGTAAGTACAATGACATCGGGAAAGGCGCTATTTTGGTGATCCTGGATGCCGGCCAGCGCGCGCGTAAATAAAGGCCCACGACGCGCTCTCCTCGGGACCATTCCGACTAATTTAGTAATGCCCTGCGGTGCAGCGAAATATGGCTATACTCGCTAAACTTGTAGCAGATACGCTCCAACGGTCTATTGCGAGCACTATAATAAGAGCTCTAATAAGAATAACTGGACCCAGCCTGTTATTATACGCGGCGTGTATCGTCGAATAACATAAACGATGCTGATGATAATCCACTTTATTTTCTTGTGTAACGACGTAAATTAGAGCACGTTTAAACCGTGAAGTGATTAGCCAAGCAGAAGTTTACTACGACGGAAATCGCACTTGGCAAAAAAATGTGTTAGTAATTCAAAATAACCTACACAACCTTGAGGGTTCAAAGCACATCCTGTCAGTGTATTTTACGAGTTCGCCTAAATAAACATTTCGACCAACACGTGTTTGTTTGGAGCCATCGTCCGACCGAGACCGACTGCAGGAGGACCAGCCTCGTAAAAGTGTTATTGCTAAACGAATATCGTCGTTTTATCCTCGTAAAACAATTTGACAGAGAAATCTTGCTTCTCTACCTGCTGCTCTCTTAAGGGCGAAGGATTTCGGTATTCTTTTTTTCGAGGCAAAGCGCTTTCTAAATATTATGTCTCGCCTTGGGGCTTCAGATAAGCCCTCTTATGCTTATCTTATCCGCAAAGCGACAACTCTCTAAGCCTCAGATAATATCTGGCTGTCGCGTGTAAAAAATGTCCTTCATTTCACTCCAAGGACTCGGTAGTCTAGACTCCATATGAATGCGTTCCTACAGAGGCGGATAAGGAGAGAAGCTGATTCCATACAAATGACAAATCTATTCGTTTTCGGTTTGGTTTTCTGCATCACTTTGAATTGCAACCCAATAAAAAAGTAAATTCAATGTTTTGCACATCTGTTTTATGTAGAGCTGTTTATTTTAGGGATGACGCCTTGAAAAAATCGCCATTGCAAATTGTATATAAAGACTTCGATAACCAATATTTAAATCTACGATCGAGACCTGAATGAGTACTTAGGGCCCGGAGTTGGCCGGTAATTTGTTCTGTGGTTAAACTTGATAGGTGATAAAACGTGTCATCGTGTAGTGATTGAGTGACGGGCGGGTGCATCGGCCGCTCCTGACCCTGGCTGGCCCAATGCCACGATCCATCTGGGCTCGGCAGTCAGCCAACACCAGCCACCCTTCCGCATCGTTCGCACGTTATCATTCCCACCAAACTGCGCGCGCGATCGCAATTGCCGATTTCAACTGACAATTCGGAGTTCGAAATAAGAATGCAGTGTCATAAACGAATTTTGCTATTTATTTCAGTGTACTATTTACACGTGGTGCTGATGGTTATGTAACAATTTTAGAAGTTTTAAGGGCCTATTTCACAACTTGCTGAAAAAGGTTAACAATCGCATGGTCAGATAACAACCTACCTATACTTCTTTATAAAAGATCCGAAAGTTTTTGTCCAATTATTTGGGAATATCGTATTTTATCACGGTGTAAAACCTGGGGCCAAGATGAAACAAAACATACCATGTTTTATAGCGCTATGAAAGAAAATAGGGTATGTAGTGTGTTGCTACGGTATCAAATTGAAGAAAGTGGTCAATTTATTCAGTGAACTTTAATCCAACTGTTGTCAAACCCCGTATGTAAGCTTGCTCCATCAGTCACATTGTGACCGAGTTCCTAACGTATTACGTGCCCATTCTACAGACTGTGCTTTTGACTAGTCGCCAAATTCAGGTCGCAATGTGTTCATCAATACAACAAACTTTTATTATGGGTTCAACAATGAAATCATGCCAATTGTTTGTCTCCATCATCAACATCATGTAAAAACATCGAGGCAATGTTAAGCTTAACAAACTAAGTTTGTATGGAGAAACAAAATAACCTGTATTGATGAATACTTAGTGTTACTGAATGAATCTGCATCAACAATCAATTAAATGCAAACGTCTTCTCAAACTAACTGCTGTACCTACAGCTACTGTTCAAAACCATAAACTATTTAAGTAGCACACTAAACAAATTATTGTAGAGACAGGTACCTATTTTATAATAGGATAGTACGAACCATACTACGCCCAAAAAAGTAAAAAGTTCGTATCTTTTTGAATAGGCTAATTAATTAAGTGTGTTATTAATTACCACCTTGGCGTAATTCTTAATGAATACCTACTACGAGACAAGATAAGAATAAACTGTAAACAAAGCTAGCGGAAGAAATAGACTACGATATCATATTATTAATAGCTGCTTTATTATGTGCAATATACATTAAGAGAGGTAATTAATCTTAGCTAATGAAAAAGGGGTCCGCATAATATTTTATACTTAAAATGGTCTTTCCTTTGTAGAGGTGACATTCGAGTTGCTAAAAGACGTTTTAAGAGTAGAAAGCCAAGAGGACTAAGTAGTTTTTGAGTGGCACAAGTTAGAACTACTCAAAAAGAAAAAAAAAACAAATGCTCCATGTTAGTATTGATCTATCGGCAAAACAATGGTGTCGCATGACAATAAAATTTATAAATACAAAAGTTGTGTCACGTTTTACTGGGCTGCGGGATTAAATGGATTCAGATCTATTTAATTACAACATTGGCAGTTAATATTAATGGAAGCATTACTAATTTGTTTTTTTACCTTTATAAGGAAGACCGATAACTCGTTAACAAGGTAGTTACATGCTTATGATTGAATCGACAACTTATATGGAAACGTTACAGGTTTAAAAACGAGTTCCAGACATCTGCACACGGCAATAAGACCTCTAAACTTTAATGAATAATCACACTGATTCAAAATGTGAAGAATTTAACATTTGGAGAGCAAAAACTGCTCATAAAAAGTACCTATGACCTATACAAGAATCGACATATGAATAACACTTTTTTCGTTGTTAAAAAATATTGATTATTCGATAAGACCACCTAACTTGTTACTTTGTGAAACTTTTAAAACGCACATTTGTGTTAAGTGATGTGATGTATATGTATGTTTAGATTTAAGCTGATCTTAGAATAAGCTGCCACAAATAGAGTCCATTTATTGCCCGTCCGCAGTAAACTTAGATTTCGATATTCAAGAACCTGGAATCCCAATTCTACCAACAATTAGACCAGTTCTATTGGCACTTTGGAAATGTGACGGTCCCCTTGTATAATGTTATAATTAGGATAGGTAGGTATAATTAGGATAGGTATAATAATGTTATAATGGTATAATGTTATAATTAGGATAGGTAGGTTCACTTCATTTCGTGAAATACTAATAGTATTAAAATATAGTATAGTATTGATAAACAATGTAGTGTTAGACCCCTAAACTAGTATAGGCAAGCGGAGCTGGCATTGGCATAGGTCCGGTGCATTGAACCGCCCATGTGCACATATGCGAAAGTGCAAGTGCATTGCCCGATCATGCACCTACGACAATTATTATAGACAAGGTTCATTGCGAACGCAAACCTATAAATAAATTGTACTCAAGCTTATTTATCATGTGAGCAAAAAATGTAGAGCCCAAAGATTTGAGCAACGTTTTTTGTCGTATTCATTTCCCAGCGGGGAACAACTTTTCCTTTTTATTATGCTGAAACAGGCAGAAGGCATTAAATTGACAATATGACGTCATAATTTTTAAAGTATGAATGAATGGTCGCACCATTCCAAAAAAGTTGTTTAATCAGTTTTAAGAGAATAAACAGAATTAGCAATGCAAAAGAGCAAAACATATTAGTTGTTGTTGTTTGTACCTATGGGTATAGGTAAATATGAGTAATTTCTTAAATATTTATTAACATAATTATTTGTAACGAGGTACGCAATTCAGGTACTACGTCTCAAATATATACGTACCTACACTGTAATCTTAGATTAACGTTGTCAACAACTATTAATAGTAAAGCAAAGAGTTTATGAAAAGGATACATTTAAATATATTGTTGTTTATCGAAGCAATATCTCCACACAATGTAACACTTTAATTGTAATAATCTAGGTAGGTACTTATGCATTTACTTACGCCCATCGCAGTAGAGTGCGCAGGAGTGGCAATACTCGGTTAATTGATATTGGTTAGATTTGTCCAGTGATAAATCTATTGCATTTCGTTATAAATGTTATATAGTGAGAGTATATATTATATGTGTAGGTAGATAATTACATATTTAGTTGTTTAATAATTAATTTCCTAGAAGAAACATATCTGCGACTAATACGACCGAAACTACACAATACAAAAATGTAACGTTTAAACAGTGTCGAAATACTCTGCCGCATTTCCAAGCGTTACAATTATTGTTAAATTCACGACACGAGTATGTTAGTGATTGAAGCGAACTTATAATTACGACGGAGATATTCTGAACATGTGCGTGACTTCGTACATGTATCGCACTTAAATACGGAGACAAGTGTAAATTGCACGTCGAGACGAAGCAGGTAGATACGAATACATGCCCATACAAAATGCGTGTCTTGCCTTCGTTGTGCCGAGTGATACACCCTTTTCAAGACCCACCTCGGTTAGGCACAGAGTCGACTTGTATTGTAACAGTCGCATTGTCGCGACAGCTTTGTGTGAGTAACGTCGCCTTAAGTGTGCTCACAAGTGCTTGCTCGACGCTAAACACTTGTGGTTTTGAACAGCGTTAGTGACAATGCCACAAAATTATACAGCGCTGCTTTTAATTTAAGTCAACTGACGCACCTGAGCCTGTATCCAAGAGAGCTTCGTTAAAATTTTACTTAGCTAGTCGCAACTTTACCAGATAAAAGATAACGTAAACTTAAACGGTTTGTCATTTTCTAGCAAATAAGAATATTATTATTGTAGTTGTATCTTACTATATAAATAAAAACGTATTTAGTAGAACTTAAATAATTAATTAATTTGTATCATTGTTCGTCATTGAGCATTACTAAGCTCTCTCTCCGCAAAGAGCATTAAACAAAGCAGGAAAAACCGAAATAAAAAAGAATTTCGATCTTTTTGTATTCAACAGAGCTTTCACGTGAATTTGGATTACGGCCAGTAAGTAGTTGGGATCATTCAAAATACCTCGCCTTGGACTTGAATCAGTTCATTGGCGTTTGACGGGTTTGCGTTTGCGTAGACAGGGAAAAACACCAGAATAGAGGACAGGTTGTCAGCTGAGCTAATGTTTATGTAACGCAAATGAAATATTAGCCAGGTAACACACAACACAAGGCAACAACAAATATTTTTTCGAGTGTGACACATTTTTCTTTGTTTCGTTGCCAATTTTTGCTGTCTCTTTGAAATTATGTAAATTGTTACGTTCTAAGATTATCTAGTTAAGAACGGCGTTTGATTCCAGTGTAACGGACCTACACTCACATTCTTTGTCTTTGTTAATATTATAACTTACTAATGTATTGTTTGTAGTTCACATCCATTAATGAATAATTATTTGTTTGTAGTTCACATCATTACCAATTGAATGTTTGTTAATCATTTGTTAATACTTTGTTTACTTTGTCATTACTAATGTAGCCATTAGTTAATTGTAATGATAATTAATGTACAAGGGTCGTGGTGCTATCAGCCCTTACTCTCATATAAAATAGCCACCACTGCTCTTCACGATCAGTTGAAGCTGACTTCGCATCCTATCAAGAACTGCGTAACATAAGGTTGTAACCGTTGAAAACTGAATAGTAAAATCAAGTTCCGCTCTAAATTGTGTTTCGATCAAGTGTCCCGCTACACCAAACTACAACGCCACCGCTCGGGCCATTACAACTGGTGTCAGAAGTGTGGGATTTGATCGATTTATAAAGTCCTTTGCGATCGTCGACAACGTGAGGACACACAAGAAGAAACTGTACGAGATATTCATCGGAGTGAAGTGATAAAATACCCTTCGATTCTCTACACGTTCATCATCAACGAGGCCAACGAGTTTGTACGAGACGGTCTAGTAAAACCGTTTACAACGTCAAACCACCGCCACATCGGGAACTTCTACTATGTCAACGAAGCACCTTCAAGCAGTCTTCCTTGTCCTGTGAGTACACCGCCAACAAACATCGTTATAAAGGATTTTTCCTGTACGAGATTTGCCAATCAAGAAGATTATTTTTAAACTAAGACTCTATTCTAGATCCTAGTGTATATAATCAAATTAATAGTTAATCATGTCTGTCAATCCAAATGTATCGTCATCTAACACAAACACTTTTATTTCATTAGAAATGGCAGAGAGAATGTTAACTAAATTCGATGGCAATAAGGCGCGTATCCACGAATTTTTGGACAATTGCGACACAGTCAATAACCTAATAAATCCTAACTTAAGGAATATATTACTACAGATACTCATAACAAAAATCACCGACAATGCTAGATCTATGATAAGAAATCGAGAATTTCAATCTTGGGACGATTTAAAAAATTACTTATTAGACACATACACAGAAAAACGAACCATCGGACAGTGGCAATTAGAACTTAGTAGTTGCAAACAAGACCACAACGAAAACGTTTTAGCATACGCTAATAAGGTCGAAAATTGTTACGTTAAATTAATAAATTCATTAGATTCAAATCAATCTCCGGCAGCTCGTCAAGCTTGCGTGGAACTTTTAAAATCACAAGCCCTAAGCGTTTTCATTACAGGTTTAAATAAAGATTTAAATTTAATATTAAAAGCACTTCAGCCAAAGACCTTAGAAGATGCTATTTCAATGGCAGTAATAGAAGAACAACAGCTTAAAAGTAAAAACGAAATATCTAAATTTCAAAACCTTAACACTACTAACACTAAACATTGTTATAAATGTAATAAACCAGGCCACACAGTCGTAAACTGTCGAGTTAGAACATTTTCAGGACCTAAACCAAAATTTTGCAATTATTGTAAAAAGAAGGGTCATATTAAAGACGAATGTTACTTTTTAAAAAATAAAAACAATCCCAATAATTCTAGTAAACCTAATAACAATCGTTTCAAAGATAGCGTTAGCTCTAACCAAAAAAACTAGTCATTCCCAATGGCATGAGCCGACCAAAGGGTGACAATTTAATAGAAGAGCTCATTTCCGCTATAAACAATTGTTATTATGCTTCACTCAAACTTAAAGGTGATACAGAAAACAAAAGTTTTCTCATAGATACTGGTGCAACAATAAGCCTCATTAAACAGAGTTCTGTACCAAAAGAAGTTGAAATCCATTATGATATTTTAGCCGATTTAAAAGGGATCGATAAGGTAGACAAACCTACAAGGACGTTAGGTTATGTCGAATTGGAGTTTTTAGACAATTTAAAATTAACACTCCATATCGTTAATAATGATTTCCCTATTAGTGCTGATGGCATTATTGGAGGTGATATGTTGAATAAGCACAATAGTATGATTGACTATAGCACCAAGTCATTAAAATTAAATAATATAACATTTAAATTGTGCGATGAAAAAATAAACCAAGTCGAATCAAATAAAGAAAAAATAAAAATAACGGTCAAGGCTAGAACCGAAAGCGTCATTCCGATAAAAATATCAAATGATAAAAAGGTTAAACATGGGATAGTTCCGCGATTAGAGGTTAGCCCGGGAGTACTTTTATGTCCAAGCCTAATCACAATAAGTAACGGCAAAGGAATTACGACCGCACTAAACTCAACCGACGAAGACGCGACCTTCCCTATTCCTCAAATAGAATTAGAGGAAACCGATATTGTTATTTCAAATGAAAACATATTACAAGTAGAGAATAACAGCAAAGATAACTCAATTGAAAACAAAAATTTCGGAAGCGATCGACTTGAAAAACTAAAAAATTGTCTTAGGACGAATCATTTAAACCAAGAAGAAAAAGAATCGTTAATTGAATTATGCAATGAATACAACCATATATTTCATTTAGATGGTGATAAATTAAGCTGCACAGATGTGGTAATGCATGAAATACACACAAAAACGGAAGCTCCTATCAATACTAAGAGTTATAGATATCCAGAAGCTTTAAAAGAAGAAGTTAATAAACAAATTAACAAGATGTTGAAAGATGACGTTATAAAACCGTCTAATAGTCCTTGGAACTCACCTATATGGGTGGTCCCTAAGAAAATAGACGCATCAGGACAAAAGAAATGGAGATTAGTTGTGGATTATAGGAAGTTAAATGAGGTCAGCATCGGGGACTCGTATCCCTTGCCTCAAATAACAGAAATATTAGACCAACTTGGTCATTCAAAATATTTCACAACGCTCGATTTAGCCTCAGGCTTTCATCAAATTAAAATGCATCCAAAGGACGCTCCTAAAACAGCATTCACTGTCCCTCAAGGACATTTCGAATACAACAGAATGCCATTCGGATTAAAGAACGCTCCTGCAACATTTCAACGTCTAATGAATAGTGTTTTAACTGGATTGCAAGGTAATCGTTGTTTTGTGTACCTTGACGATGTAGTTATACATGCAGATAATCTGGAAAACCACAATCGAAAGTTAAAAGAAGTATTTGAAAGATTTTCTATCAATAATTTGAAATTGCAGCCTGATAAATGTGAATTTATGAAACGAGAAGTTATGTATTTAGGTCATTTGATCACAGAAAACGGAGTAAAGCCAGACCCAGGAAAGGTGTCAGCTATCGAAAATTATCCTATTCCTAAAAATGTTAAAGACATAAAAGGTTTCTTAGGATTAGCAGGGTATTACAGAAGATTTTTACCTGATTTTAGTAACTTGTCACAACCTTTGACTAAATTATTAAAAAAGGATGTTCCTTTCATTTGGACAAGTCTCCAGCAACATGCATTTGAAACTCTTAAGAAAAAACTTTGTGAATCTCCAATTTTGATATATCCAGACTTCAGTCAACCATTTAACCTTACTACAGATGCTAGTAATCATGCTATAGGAGGAGTTTTATCACAAGGGCCAATTGGTCAGGATTTGCCTATCGCCTATGCCAGTAGGACGTTAAACAAGGCAGAGCAAAATTATTCAACCACTGAAAGAGAACTTCTTGCTATCATTTGGTGTGTTAAACATTTTCGCCCATATTTATATGGTCGCAAATTCAATATGATCACGGATCATCAACCGTTAACGTACCTATTCAATTCTAAAAATGATGGCGCTAGAATTTTCAGATGGCGATTATCACTCGAAGAATACGAGTATACACCAATTTATAAGCCAGGAAAATTAAATACTAATGCAGATGCGTTAAGTAGAATACCTCCTGTTGCCGAAAATAAAGTATTTGTGACTACCGCGTCAACAACAAATGATAATTATAAATCATTCCTAGAGGCAACGCAAAAATCAATTATAATAAATGATAAATTATATGAAATTAACGGCGAGTTAACAGCGAAACAAAAAAATATTTTTATACCTATCTCCGCTGATAAACATATAAATGATAAAGGTTTAAAAGAATTAGTCAGTGAATTTGACCACTTAAACAAGATAAGCAATATAAAAGTAAACGAATTTGCTGTTTTTCAAGAGAATGAATTTAGATATTATTATGCTTGTACTAAAGAGAACTATTGGGACAAATCAAACTATGAAATTTATTTTAACATCTTGAATAATATTAAACAACATTTGATAAAAGCAGTTGAAAACGAGTTACATCTCACTCGTCTTGGTGATAGATACGATCAATTACATTGGAAAAAATCTAGAATGATGTTAAGATTCATATTCAGGAAAACGGATATCACTTTAAATATATATAATAACACTTTGATCGTTCCTTTGCCTAACGAAATTGAAGATATCTTGAAAGAAATGCATAGTAGTCTCATAGCAGGTCACTCAGGTTTTCATAAAACTTATAAAAGGATTAAAAGCAATTATAAATGGAAAAATATGAAAAGAGATATTAAAGATTTTATTTCACGTTGTGAATCATGTCAACAAAATAAACTTGTGCGTAAAAAGCATAGAGAACCTATGATTATAACGACAACGGCAAGCGAAGCATTCGAAAGAGTTAGCTTGGATATAGTTGGACCTTTTCCATTAACTCTCAATGGTAATAAATACATTCTAACTCTCCAAGATGATTTAACAAAATATTCACAAGCATACGCTTTGCAAGACCATACTGCAGAAACAATCGCTGATGTTTTTGTAAAATCATTTGTGTGTAAATTTGGTATTCCCAAAAGTATTCTTACAGACCAAGGTGCCGATTTTACATCAAAACTTTTGAAAGAAGTTTCAAAATTATTTAAAATAAAACAATTAACTACAACTGCTTACCACCCGCAGACAAACGGTAGCCTGGAAAGAAGTCATGCTACTCTAGCAGAATATTTACGACATTTCATCCAAGAAGATCAAAACGATTGGGATCGTTGGATAGATTTTGCAATGTTTTCTTATAACACTGCTGTCCATACATCTACCAAATTCACACCACACGAACTTCTATTTGGAAATAAACCAAGTATACCATCGTCTATGAATGCACAACCAGAATTTAAATATTCATATGATGATTACGTAGATGATTTAACTTTAAAACTAAGAAAGTCTAGAGAAATAGCGAAAAATAATCTAATTAGTTCAAAAAACAAAAATAAGGAATATTACGATAAGAAATGTAAAATAGAAACATATAAAATAGGTGATAAGGTGTATATAACAAATGAAAACAATAAATCAGGAAGATCGAAGAAACTGTCTCCTCAGTTTACTGGTCCTTACGAGATCGTTGAGATAAACTCACCCGTAAACGTGACCATACAAATTAAAAGAAGGAAAGTGAAAATTCACGTAAATCGTTTAAAATTAGCTAAATAAGTAATTAAACAATTCTATTGTTACAGATTTACCTTCGCGTCATTTAGCCGAGGTGAACTTTATAATGTAACCCTTTTAAATAAAGGTGGAATTTATTTTGAACATATAGGGAAAGCAAATCACTTAGATAGTGAATGGAATTTGGTTACATATCTCGATATTTCAAATTGGCATAAAAAATTTGATCTTATTGAAAACACTCTATTTGAAACAAAGAATCTTTGCAATCATGATACATTTAATAAATTCTCACTTTGCCAAACATCTATGTTAATTTTAGAACAATTGTATCCTAATTTAAAGAATCAAGAAATTGTACTGAAAGAATTAATCGGACATTCCATTCCAAACCTTAAACGATCAAAACGTTCCGTTATCGATGGCGTAGGAACATTATTCAAAATGCTTTTCGGAACATTAGACGTAGAAGACGCAAAACGATACGATAGCGCAATAAATAATTTAGATAAAAATGAACATGAATTAGTCAATTTATTAAAATCGCAATCACAAGTTGTAAAAACAACCATTCAAAACTTTAACAATACTATAACCGACTTAAGGAAAAATGAAGATATTTTTAATAAAAATTTAGAAACTTTAACTAATTATACCAAAGATACAAATAATAAAATTTTTAATATTGAAATAAAACAAGACTTAGATGAACATTTATCGTTCTTAACTCTAGTTACCACAGAAGTAAATAATGAGATATCTATGGTAATTAACTCTATATTATTTGCTAAAAATAATAATTTACATCCGATAATAATAACTCCAGAACAATATATGATTGAATTGAAAAAAACTATTTCTTATATTCCGACTCATACGCAATACCCATTAGAATTAAACGTGGATAATGCCGCAGAAATGCTTTCTTTAGTTAATATTGTTTCGTACTATATGAATGAAAAAATTGTGTTTATAATTAAGACTCCATTAATTATGCAACAATCTTACGATGTATATAATTTAGTTCCTGTTCCAATTTTAAATAAAAATAATACTTATGTTTTCATTTTACCGTCAGAAAGATATTTTTTGATATCTAAGAATAAAATACATTATACCACATTAGAAAATATCGATATTTGTAAAAAGATGTTTAACAACAATTATATTTGTCAATTAGAAAAACCATTATATTCTGTACATGCTAAAGATAACTGTGAAATAACATTATTATTAGGAATAGAAAGTCAAATACCTTCATCATGTGATACAAGAATAAGTTTAATAAAAAAGGAACAATGGTTTCGACTTCATAATGAAAATAATTGGTTATTTGTAATACCAAACAAAGTCATCACGACGATTTCTTGTAAAAATGAAGAACCTCACGATATAGAATTAACATCAACAGGTATTATAAATTTAAAAAAGAATTGTAAATTATACTCACCTAACATTATATTACATTCAACAAGTCAAGATTTTGTGTCAAAACATGTATCAATTCTTCCAGATTTTGATATAATTAACGATAATTGTTGTAACAAAATTAAAAATAACACTTTAGAAGATAAGTTAGATTTTATACCAATAAATAAATTTAGTATGAATTATGAAGATTTAAATGTAGCAAGTCATAAGATAGATAAAATAAATGATATATTAGAAGAACTTGGTAATGACAACCTGTTTCATAAGGTTAAAAATAATACATACTTTGTATTTATGTTTATGTCTTTAGTTAAGTTTATTGCCTTTTATATTTTGTATAGACTAGGAAAATATTTGTTAAGAAGAAAATTTTTATGTACACCACAAGGTCGATTATTAGCCTTAGAAGATACAAGAGGATGTTGTGGTAGAATCACTAACTGTATAACACTAAATTTAAATAGAAATAGCAATTCACACAACACTGATGATAGAAACTCTGATGTAGAATTAGAAGAGATTGGAGAAATATCTCAAGAACGCACTCCTATTAGACGTTCAACAAGAATTGCTCAAATTAAAACTAAATAATTTTTATGTATAATATGTTAAAAATATTATTGTATAATTAACATTATTAGTGTAAAAGTGTTTAATTATTGTAATTTTTAATTATTTTTGATGCGAATAATTTTTTCAAATTATTCTCATTTTTAAGGAGGGAGGTGTAACGGACCTACACTCACATTCTTTGTCTTTGTTAATATTATAACTTACTAATGTATTGTTTGTAGTTCACATCCATTAATGAATAATTATTTGTTTGTAGTTCACATCATTACCAATTGAATGTTTGTTAATCATTTGTTAATACTTTGTTTACTTTGTCATTACTAATGTAGCCATTAGTTAATTGTAATGATAATTAATGTACAAGGGTCGTGGTGCTATCAGCCCTTACTCTCATATAAAATAGCCACCACTGCTCTTCACGATCAGTTGAAGCTGACTTCGCATCCTATCAAGAACTGCGTAACATAAGGTTGTAACCGTTGAAAACTGAATAGTAAAATCAAGTTCCGCTCTAAATTGTGTTTCGATCAAGTGTCCCGCTACACCAAACTACAACGCCACCGCTCGGGCCATTACACCAGAACTTTCTAATAAAGGAAGTGGCGTGTACGTTAATTTTGGTAGGTACTCATAAACAGAGTGTTTCTTACTCATTGTTCTTTATGTATTCATATGCAGGCACCAAAGCATCAGCAATTACTTAGGTTCATTACAATGAACTGAATATTAACCCACAGCCTTTGTGTTCTTTCATAGCGAAGGCATTCTAAAATTAAGCTAAAGTATTTACTATTCAATTTTGTATCTACTTATTGTACGTTACGTTACGTACGTTACGTACGTTTTGTATCTACGTTGTAGAAATATGTTGACATGAACAGTCAAGGCGAGCCTATCGTAATGTTCCTTGTAAACTTATCTGGTAACAAGCCACATTCGATTCATAACATTATCTTAATGTGCGAGCGGCCAGTCATAATGAGCTACGTAGATTGCGTTAACTAAAAGTTTTTATTATTATACATGTCGCGTAATACCTACGCCATGCAAGATAAAGCTGCAGTCCATATGTGCGCTTGCGACGTTCCCACGCCCCGCCCTCCTTACCCCAGCTGTGATATGTACCATGTGGCATCGACCAGTTTTGTAAGGACCAATCTTTTCTGTTTTCATCGAAGGATTGCTGGATGGCCGAGGTCGTTGTAAATTGGTGAA
The DNA here is from genome assembly GCA_950371115.1 of Anania fuscalis. Taxonomy (NCBI): domain Eukaryota; kingdom Metazoa; phylum Arthropoda; class Insecta; order Lepidoptera; family Crambidae; genus Anania; species Anania fuscalis. Next base: position 8,837,597 of record OX493340.1, on the reverse strand, counting down.
CGTTTACCTCCCGGGTTTTTAGTATCGCATGTTCACGCCTAGGGCTTCAGGAGTGACGGTTCAACGTTAATTGAGCGACGTGTAATTGATTAATGAAATATTAAGAGGACAAAATGGGTATCTGTGAAGCAATGTGTTGTCATGCGGACCCGCTGACACAAGGCAGTTTGTTTGTTCCAGCCTAATCTCTGATTACGAAATAAGGGATGAGTCTTGATGCTTCGCTGAGAGAATACACTTTACACGCGCTGAAATGCGAGTGATGGAAACATGTTGCTGAAATGTTTCATTTGATACTTGTTGTTGTCTGAAACTTTACGCTAAGGAGTTGAGTTTCAGTATAGGAATGCATGATTAACGTCGTATTACGTCATTATTTGGCCAGTGTGCGAAGTATAACCTACGTTGTATGATGAAAATAAAGCCTATCTTTCGCAATTTTTGTAGTCATTTTCCTCGACAAAATTAAAAGCGTTTCGCTTAATTAATTCAACCTGTAAAGATACACAGAACTCAGTAAATTGTTGCAAACTCCGTAAAAATAGTTTGTACTATTGCCACAATCACTTCACCTAACTTGTAGGGATTCCACAGAATCTTTAAGTACCTACACCTGCCAGTCGCAATCCGATACCCAGACGACCCTCCTTGCACCCCTCTTAGCTCGTTTCTGTAAAATATATACAAGGCTTTTAGCTACGTAAATTATGGAACTGAAGGGTAGTTGTCACTAATTGAATTAGTTTCAAAGTATACACAACAGAAATGTTAATCTTATTCCTACTTCTTCATAACATTGTTTACTTTAACCTAGAAGCACAGATGTTGTTAAAATTATTTAATTTTTCGGATTGGCTGCCTTAAATTTTTATCAGGGTACTACAAAAAGCTTTACTAACTCTTACTAATATCTCATACTTAAAGTTATCTTTAAGTAGACTCAATTCTAAAGCTTAAGCTTTTTTTTACAAAAAAATGCAAGTAACGTTATTTGCGCACGCACGAAATTGGACACGATTGTGCTTGTCGAAATTTCTACACAATACGAGCTGAAAAACAGACAGGGTACAAAAAACCCCACATGGGTCAGGTCGTAAAATATTGTTTGTGTCATTTCTGTATGCGTTAACGTTCTATAGAGAACATATTATATTCATAAAGTTGGTACTTGATTGTAGACCTTAATGCGTTGTCTTAAAATAGAAGTTTTGGAAAAGTAGGCGCATGTTCTTATGTGCACATGTGCAATAGTGTTGGCACCTGACCTAACCCAACCATGCACTTGTGATTTGACTCCCGCTTGAAGAGGATTAGTGATGTGCATTTAACATTAATATTAGGCCCTTAACAGTCCAGCTTTTACTTATAACATCGACGATTTAACGTACCTACTTGTTCACGCTTTCTTACAGAAACGTTTTAAGTATTTATCTACAATTCATGCAATATTGCGTAGTCTGCAAATATGTATACGTTTCATTACTTTAAAACTTAAATTTTGTTATATATGTTTAGGAATTTTATACAATACATTTTATTTTCTTAGTATATACGAAACCTGAAAACTGTTTGTTCAGACTGAGTATAATCGATAGCAATTTTTTTTTTAAATCATGTTATATTTTGACTTAACAACAAAAGTGCCGCGCGCGGTAAGGTTGTCTACACTTGCGCGTGGACAACGGGGCAACACAAAAAGCTTGTAACTTCGTGAGTTTAAAGGTATTGTTATATATTTTTTTATACTGATGCTGAAAATGAAAATATGTGACCCGTGTTTCGCCTTTTGTACAATCAAAAATGATGTATATCTTTAAGAATTCTTTAGTTGTCAGAAACAATAAAATGTTACTGCGTATTATAAAACATTTAAATTGATATATTATTTAAAATAATTTGCATATAAAGGACGACAACAATAAATATTTTACGATATCGTACGTGAGCTTGAAAGTAATGTCCCATCACTAGAATGTTTTGTTTCTTAGTGAGTGGGGTTGAACGGAGCGTACAAAAAATGGATTTCTAATGGTGACAACGGAAAGATTTCGGGACTCCTTATGACCAACTTTAAATGCTATTCAATTTCTTGCCCCTAGAGGGACGCAATAGGATGCCCTGATGGGTCATAAATAATACTGGCTGTGTGGTTTTCAATAAATTACCACTTGGCAGCAGAAATTGCTTTTTGCCATTATGCTTTTACCATATTTTTGAAAAGGTAACTTATTCTACTAATTCAGGAAGCCAAAAGTTGTTTTAATAATAGAAATGTTTGTGGTATATTGTTATTTACCTATTTAGTTTTGCAACACGTACCTAAGCATATTTTGCATATGGTCCTGTTTTTATCATTTGAATTTCTTGTCCCCTACAAGGTGATTCTGCAGCTAAAATTACGAAAACTTTTATTTTGGGACTAACATCAAATTTGCAAGTAAAAAAAAACACTATAAATATCCAATCAGCAAATATTAAAAAGAGTTTTTTTATTGAGAATCTGATATCGGTCTCATGGTAAAAGTTGTTCTATGAGCGGGAGAATCACTCCTATGGTAAAATAGGATCTTTAATCTTTTTACACATGAGATTGACGGTTTTTTTTAACATGAAAGTCAATCGACGAAAAAATGATCGATATGCGCGTGTAATTTATATTATGTTTGCAAAAGTACATACTACTCTGTCAAAAAAGTACCGGAAAAAGATTAATAATACACAAAATATTAGTTATCCATCCAAATTTATTTTATCACCTTCAAAGTATGCTCCTTCAGAAGCGATACACGCCAACGAATAATCCAATCATCAAAACATTTTTTAAGAAGCACTTGTAAAAACGGTACATAAGTAACTACTTCATTTATTATTCAATAGATGGGTTACTACAAGTCATCTTTCGTTAGATAGAAGCTAAAAACAGTTTCATGGTATCTTACTATATTCGTAGTTTAAATGTTATAATTAGCATAATAATCTCATTTAAATAATGTACTTAGCCATATAGCGCGCAAATCATGGCTATTATCATTTTAAAGGCATCAATTCGCTAAACTATTGGGAGCTTCCTACCTCGTGTGATGAATACGAATCTGACAATGTCTTTTGCCTTATTTGGAATGTTAAATTATTTAAGGCTTACGATCAATCTTCCTCGATTGATTGGGATAAAAAAACTAAATGCTTAACATTTATTTTATATGTTTTGATTTGAATCCGTATGCACCTACATAATACATAATAACATTTGATTTCACGTAACAGTTATGCCATAATAGATAACTTAACAAAAGACAAGTTTTAAATTTTGACTGGCATCCTATGGCAGTCGTTTTGTTTTGTTTCTTCGAAACAAAGAGGTCGAGTGTTGCATATAAACGTGCGCCCGCGCCTGACATGAGACAGCCAGCGAACGCTTCGAAAATAAATTATTTATTTTTGCTATTCAGTTTTGTCATCTTTTAGGTTTTAGTATTATTATCTAACCTTTATTCCATTGTCTTCGTGTTTGTTATTGAATACCACGAAATCCTGAGCTTTTATATTTATTTATTTCTATGTAAACATGGGTAGATTTTAAGGGACTTTTATATATTTATAACTGGTGGTGATGTCCGGCTAATACACGCACTGTATAATAGTGTTGTGCTCCTAAAGAATTGACAAATAGAAAGCATTGGTTAGTCGCATCAGTCGCACGCACTAAATGCTCAGTCAAATCTGATGTGCCGATGACGCAGGTAGGCCTGAATCCTGCAAAATTTGCGAAAGTTTTTTTTTATTATTGACTCTTTTTCAAACTCTACTTTAAGACAGATTGTCATACAACCAGAATAAGAATGTAAAAGCCACTCCTTCCTTTAATTATACAGTACTCATTGATTTAATCTATGTATAAACACCAAAAGACAGGTCACAGCTCATAAGTAGCTCATATGTAATTAGCCGCTACAGAGTCGTATGTAAATTTCGAGTATACTTAGATGACGTAGCGAGATTTCCAAGAGGTGTACAATGCACCTTTATGGTATGCTAGCCGCGTGAAGCCTACTGCAGTAGGGATGTGAGAGTCAGCCGTCGATGACACCATTAAAGTCAACCCAGGTTTCAGATTTCAGAACTTGTCAAACACTCAATTTTATAAAGGATTTTTAGAAACCTTAATGATAATGACATCATATATGGCGAGATATAGGTACACCTCGTAACCAATGTAATACAAAAATAAGAATATCAATACTCAAAATTAGTAAATAATCACACAACAGTTTGCGACAATTTAATTAATATAGATGGTAACACGTAGATAGCGTTGTTTAGCTATTTTTCGTATTTTTTTGCTGTTTGTTTTTCTCAATAAATAAAAATAAAATTTGAAACGAGTTTTCTATGCACGTTAGAAAAAAAACCTTGTTTTGGAAATAAGTACATAGTCATAATAGCTAACTGATACTTAAATACATTTATGATTTACACATGCATGCTGTTATAAAGACAGCATTGTAACAAAAAACATTTTTATCGACATCGATGTCATGAAGACAGACATTACTGTCCCAGCTATGTGAGTCGAGTTGTGAGGCTGGTCACGCACTTCCCTAAACGCGTCCCATCGCATTGTCCCGCTCCGCAGGCAGACGGGGTATCAGTTTACTGCATTATTACAAATACGTACGTACCTATTACTGAAAATATTATGCACTTTAGAATTTAGTGATGTTAAATATTGGTTTAAATGACCAAAGTTTATAATCTATATACTCGTATATAAAAATGAATCCCTATTTCCCTTGGTCACGGCATGCGGCATCACGCGTAAAAGGCTGGACCGATTTCGCTCATTCTTTTTTTGTTTTTTTGTTGTGTTTTTTATTGTCAGGAAAAGGGCCTTATTAAAGAAAAAAAGAAAACAAATTGCGCGGTAAATTAAAAAAAAAAGAAAACTAAAAGACAACGGGAAAGAAGTCGCGGGCAACAGCTAGTCCCTAATAATTGTGTGTAACATGAACTCTACATGAGACTTCAGACTATAACTTATGGTTATTATAACCAACTTTTTATCTACCTAACTTACAATAAGTTGCGAACAAATGTAGTGTTCTAAAATTTAATTTTTTGGTATAATTTGTATTTGTACTTGCAAAAGTAGCAAGTAGTATGGTTGACAGTATTGCGTTTAAATACCAAAACAGACTGTAGGTATTACCTTATTTTCATCGTTAGGGTGATTTGCTTGAAGACACGCCGTTGAAACCAATAGATTAGTAACGTACTGGAAATAACAATTTGTAAGTAATAACCAACTGACGACCTCCGTAGCCGAGAGACGAGGACGCCGGACTAATATGGCGTGTTGCCATCTCTTAAGTTCCGGGTTTGATCCCAGGTCGGGTCAATGTAGGAAACGAGCTTTTCTATATTGTCTGGGTGTTGTGGTACCGTCCTTGTTTCTGATTTTTATAACACAAGTGCTTTAGCTATAAACCTTAGGATCAGATCAATGTATGTGATGTTGTCCAATATTTATAATTCACCAGACACAGTTGCAATGTGCAACAAAAGTCAAGGAAGCGATTACTCATCGTTGCTTTACATACGTTCGATTACTAGCACAAAGCAATTGAATAGTTAGACCAAACCATAGACTATCCGAGTGTATGATGGGTGACGAGGAAACATAGTATGGTATGATACGGTTTATTATTCAGGAAGGACGTGTGACCTCGGCTTTATTCGCACGAGGAAGACATCGCGGTAAGTGGCTTATTTTAGTTCCTACATGAGCGAGGGCTGAGGTGCGGCTCGAGTCAACTTTGTTTCAATACTTGATTCATTAACAAAGCATTGCATTTGGGGCAAAGGCGCCTTGAACTAATCGTTCTGGCCTCGGTAACGTATCGCCTAGGGCGAGGGACGACCTATGTTGGAGTACGTGCCTAGACATATAGTTAGGAACGATCTGGCGGAAGTACCTTTACCAGTACTTGGTATGTAGGCTTCTTCAGTAAACGTATTATTGTTACACCAAGTCTCTACGTCTGCCTGTATGTATCATGTATTTGAGTATATTTATCCGCTATCCTAGTCGCCATAATACAAGCTTTGCTTAGTTTGGTGGGGCAAGATAATTGGTGTAATCGTGAAAATAATTTATTTTATGGCTACATGTAAAGTAGCATGTTTTTGCAGGAAATTAGAAAACAAAAAGATTTTGCAAAGTTCAGTACTCCAGTTGCTTTGTTCTTTGAGTCCGTCGCGTCGTAATAGTAAATAGGTAGTTTTAGTCATAAATTGCCCGAAGGTAATTTATTTGTTTCTCAATAAACTTTCACATCAGTTGTAATTTACTGAAATACTTTGTTTGCTACCAGTTATTTTGGTAACACAACGCCAGTTGCACAAACAAATTGTCTTGCAAACAACTCGTGTACCTACAGAGAAGGTATGTAAAATTACCTACTTCTACTATGTTTGTGAATACTTATTTAATATTGTACCTTAACTTTGATACATGTAGGTATTTGTCGCATGCGTGTTAAATATTCTTTATCAACCTGGTTATGTTGACAATGTTGATTGACATTGTTCGATGAAGATGCCTAATTGTTTGGGCAATTTAAAAGCGAATATTTATTTTGTAGTAGTACACACTGTGGTATATACCTATTTACTGAGTTGTTATGTACATAATAAAATAACAAATGAAACACATTCTCTATTAAAGTAAATCAAAACTATAAAAAATAGCACTCATGTTTAGTCAAAATGGTTTGACGTTATTATGAAACGATAGAAGAACAAAAAAAACTTCTCAAAAACATTGAAATAATCGGCACCCTTATTCCCTTAAAAATAAGCAATCGATGCTTAGTGTCATAATCTATTGGCAGCCCTGGCAGTAGATTGCTTTGTTTTTGTTTTTTGTTTAAAAACCAGAATTGCTCAATTTTCGCTATCGCAATGCTTTTGCAAGATACGGAATCAGGGTACCGGGCAAGAGTCGGACTGACGCGACCAGGGTTTCGTTCCACCTTTCCTCAGTTCGGGAAATGTAGGGAGAGCCTAACTCATACTTGGCAAGTTCTTATTTATTTATTTATATACAGACAGGATACAGTCATCGCATGCTATAATTATTACAATAAACAGACGTATCTGGACCGTAGCCCATAAATAGTGTACACAACATGTTCGGTAAATGCTAACGTATGCTATTAGGACATAAAACTTATACACATTAAAACAAAGTCTAACATAAAAAAGGAAAGATTATACATGCAGAAACTACTTTCAGTTACAAATTACAGGCTTATCTTATTTGATTAATTACAAATAAATAAACAAATTACAAATAAAATAAATTAATACTATTTGTTACGGCGAGACTTCAGCCTTTAGAGTATTGGATATTATTTGTTGTTTGCTAGTACAACCTCAAATTTGTCAATTGTATGATAAACTACATAAATATTTTACTTTTTTATCCTTCTTTTACGATATCGCTTTAATATGTTTTATTATGTGACTTACTTGGCCAACTAGGTATTATTGTTCTAAAGCTACAGCTTCGAGTAGATAGGCTAAGACGCACAGAAGGACAAACAGTATAAGCTTAATAATATAGTATATATAACAGCTAGGTAGGTACTCCTAGTACCTTACTTAAATTGGGCACCCTTTCCGTACGGATATCTTAAATACGTGAAATTACACCGAAATTTTAACCTATGTAAATAGTAACTACCAGTTTGCCTAAACCAAAGAGTACAATAAAGGCTAAACAAGCTGTCTCGTTAAAAGATCATTTTTTGGTCTTAACAGCCTCGGCTATGTTATTCAAAGGATAACCTAAAAACTGGTCTTACAGCCGGCGGCTCCTTTGATGTCCTTCCAATGTGCGAGCGAGCTCTATCAATGACTTGAACTTTGCTGATTAGTATTATGATATGATTTAATATTTTAATGATCAACCGGTAAGGCACAGATTAAAGAAGAAGTTGTGAGTCAGTTTCTCTCCCAACATATTTATTTTTAATTCGGTTATGACTTAGCATGACTGATCCGATCAAAAATGAGTAAGTACCTATATGTGTGTCATCGTCACCATCATAAGATGCATCTCTCTGAAATGACTAAGGAAGATCAGGAATTAATTATGAAGCTAGCCTTGAAACAAAATTTATCTGACGAGGATGTTGTAAAAGATGGTGTAGCATATCACTTTATCTACATCTCTCATGCTCGGATGCAAAAACTTGTACCCGTACCCATTATAATGTCGTCTATGTATGGAAGAATTTTAGTTGTGCGCAAGCAAGCTTTATCAGATCACGCGGATAGCCAAGACGTGCCAAATTTTCGCGAGAAACAAAGAACCCGATGTTTCGAGTCCCGAGAGCTGTTTTAAGGTTAATTGGTGCCGCGAACTTCTAAGAAACGACTAACAGTGTTTTAACACGATTTCTTTAGCTATAAAAAACATGGGTAATATGAAATCTATTTCTTTAACAGATGAACGCCACCCATGATCATCGTATTATAATTGGTAAATTGTATTTCTGTTTATTGCCGGTTCGTAAATTTACGACGTGCAACCGTTTTTTCCCCCGTATGAATAGTTAGTACACACCTACCTATTATCTGTTTCTCGGAAAAACTCAATTATAAATCTTAAAGTTTACAACGCTTACAAATGGCAGATTATAGTAAGCGGCAATCGTAGAGTTGATCTCGTATGTACAGTTTTAATTTACATAGCATTAACATCTTAATTATTGTCAAGCAAGCAAGTTTTACCATAAAATTATCTAAGTAACTAGTGGTTATTCTTTAATATATTCCCTTCCTCAATTCGTAATCACACACGTCAGACTGCGCCCAGCGCGAAGCTAGCATGAAGGAGCCTTGCTCGTGAACCACCGAAGGCCGCCCGGATCACCTACAACGAGTTTCCTACATGCACCGGCAATGTACTCGCGCAATTCGTTTAAGAAGTTCATGGCTATTGTTATTTTTATATGAGATAGATTCGGACTCGGAAGGTCAAGGACTTTATTTTTGGCGCATCCCGACGCTGCGCGTTGCCAACGACCTGCTTTTAAAGTTTATGTTTCGCTTTTGCTTCACTCAGCAGCATTAGCGGATTAAACTGTAGTAAACGATAGTCGTAGTATATCATTCATAATTCCGCGTTACTTACTCTGTCCGAGAGAATTGGGTCAGCGGTCCAAAAATTCGTATTTACTTGACGTATTTAGAATGACTCGATAAAACGTCTATCGCGAAAACAGGTTTTACGATGTCCGACCATGTCCAAACATAATTAACGAGTGTAATTGAACATCCTTGTATGTATACGAATGTGTACGTGTACCGTATTTATCTTTGGCATTTTCCTATGGCGAGCTCGGCATGTAGGTATGGCAGTTTTTTAAGATCGCATAAGGTATTCACCGTAGCGAACGAATTAGCATTTCGTTGGCGATCCGGCGAGACTGTCCTTGGAATAAGGATGTGGCAAATGGGTGTCTTGACTGTCTTGTCTTACAAGCCGTTTGAACTGCCTGTCCGCTGTCGAGGTTCTAAACTTTGGTGCACAGATTTAAAGCAACTAAACATCATCAAGAGGTACATTAGGACTTAATGCAATTTGACACTCGTAAATAAACAAATCTTGTCATTGTTTTACAAATTGACAAAGAAACATGAGATACAAGATGGCACGAAGTCGTGATAGCGGCTTATTTGAACTTGATGTCGAAATACATAGTGTGAAATAACCGAAGCCTGAAATAATCATATTGTTTTGAATTATGGGTTGTAAAGAGAATTCCAAAATCCAAGCCAACCTATACGCAGTGCCTGTCGAACAACATACTGGCCTCTGCAGTATCTATACCTACTCGGTGTTAGTGCTTTACGCGAGTTCGCTTGCATTGTATGTACCACCCACCCCGTCTCGTTTATTTATACCGCAAAACAGCTTTACTGTATTCCTGACAGAAGGGCAAGATAAGCAGCTAACCTCTGAATAAACGTGCTCTGGCACCTAAGACTTCATTCATAAGATTGCTCATTGACGTCAATGGTAAATAGTTAAAAAAACATTTTTGTCTATTAAAGTAATTCTTTGCATTATTATCGAAAACAGCTCGAAGACGTAATTGGTGTTCGCCAGAACCTGCTTCAGAGGTGATATAACCGCTACGTCAGCGCGGATATTTAGCACGCTCTAGGTATTATAGAGATTGTATCGCCAATAAGAAACAGCGTTACGTGTGGTTTCCTGTTGTGTTGGGGTAACCTGATACATGGTTTACCACGCTCGTGGCTGTTAGCTCTCGGGAGTAACGCTGTACCTGTAACAGTAGCTAATATTGTTGAAACATCGGTTTATATTTCTCCACGTGGAGGTACTGAAGTGTGGACGTTACGCATGCGCTCAAATGCTATTTACGAGTATCTTCGGTCTTCCAAGTATAATTCGTTGTTTCTTTAAAAATATCAGTGAATGTTTTAGTGTTTGTTGAGCTGATTTCCTTGGAAAGAGCTCTAAAATTCCTTTAGCTATATTATGTTACTTGAAACTTTATTTGTCAGGAATTCTAGGAACAATTTTGTACAGTTTCATGACTATATTCGAGTTTATCGGTTTAAGATTATCTTTTATTCAGCGTTTACATGTAAAATATGAAATCGATTTTGACTGCATAATCTAAATAGGCATATCGGGTAGTTATACTCGTAAGTGCTATAGGATGAGCGAAAACAATGTGGTATCGAACTAAATGACAAGCATCTTAATAAATATTGATAGAATAATATACTATATAATTTAATATTTCTTTTCAAAAATATAAATACGAGACTTTTATTCTCTGTGATTAGTTATACAATGTGATATGGGCGGTACTTCTAACCCGTTAGGGCTAAGTTCGGTATCTAATTTTATTGTCAAAAAAAGTAATTTGGTGTCAAAACAAATCTGCAAAAAAAGATTTTATTCAAAAATAATTTAATAAATTATTTTTTTCTAGCCAAGGAAACCCAAAACACCAGAAATGAAGTTTATGTCAGTTCTCTGTTCTTTTAGCTATCTTGTGGTATTTCTTTCATGTTTCTACGACACGTAAAACCTTTGTTATTGCGTAATCATTAAAAAACCAAAATGGCCGCTATTCATAGGGGGTGAGGGTTTGAACCCCCAAATTATTATTTTAGTCGATAAAATTAGATATCGCACTTAGCCTTAACGGGTTAGGAGTACCGCCCATATCACATTGTATAATTTGGTCGATTGGTTTTATAACGATTGGTTTTAGAGTGTAAGTATTGTAGGTACCCGATATCTTGTAAAGCTTTTAGACAATGTAAAAACGCTTAAGTAGGTATTATTATTTGCTATACACTTCAACCGAGATATTCTATGACTATATTGACGGAATACTATTCTGACGATTATGACGGAATACCTTTTGAGGCTACACAAACTATCACTTCGATACCTACATTATCAATTTCACTTGGTATGCTATGTCATTTTCCTTTTAACCCTCTATGGGACAGAGATGAATGTTGAATATTATCATTGGTTTTCGAACTTATGATAAGTTATTAAGATTCAAATTATGTTGTAAGTATAATTGCTTGTGTGTGTTTAATGAATTAATGTAGGGAAGTTTTTTTTTTACATTTCAAAATTAGTGAAGTCTCTCCATGTTATTGCAAAAATAGGAGTTCATTGTAGCTTCGTCAGTAAATTCAAGGGAAGACTTGTATTACAAATTAAATCCCACGATCCATATTACTTGTACTTTGATCGTATCGTTTTATGCTTAGTAGGTAGGTGTTTGCACTTTGCAAGTTTTATCTTTGTGTGGTATACTTTTGCAGTTTACATGTAAATGCTTTGTACAAACGGGCTCAGTGTTGCTTTTAGCTAAATGCAACAGCAAAACTTCTGTTCATACAAACTTCGAGATCCGCTCGCATAAAGAAGGGAATAGTTTTTTTGAGTGTTCGTATGTATAATAATATTTAATGCTCTAAGATAATAATAAGTCTGTATCTTTAACGGCTAGACGAATTTTTACGTGTGAGAGCATCGATTTGGCTTTTATTTGGGTAGAGTTATGAGTTTTGGGTTTTATAATAAAGAAAAATCGATCTTCTTAATCTTTTAATGGACTTTCCGCCTAAGTTCGTAGATTCTTAAGTACTTAAATACTTAAAAACTAGGCTAACTAGATTTCATCATAGAAATACAGTGCAGCAGATATTTTATGCACAAGGATTTAAAACAAGACTGTTTTTAGATATATTGTATGTGGGTATACAAAATAAATGGCCGGTGTGGCCAATTTGTAAACAGAATTGATTTTTGTTTGCGATTTGGGTGTTGGTCTTTTGGTAAAAGTTGTTATACTTGAGCAGCAGTATCACCCCCTTTTGGATCAAACAGGTTCAGGGTTTTTGTTACCTCGTAGTCTAGAAAGCACAATACTACTAGGTACTACTTACTTGTGCACATCTCTATGTGCACGCGGCCGGTAAGTTTTTAGGAAATCTTTTTATATAAAAAATATGAGTGGGTTTGTGTGTCCTGACGCGGCGTGCTATGGCGCGGAAGCTGGGCGCTAACAAAGCCCGGGGCTCGTCCGAATGATCCGGGTCGCTGAGCAGGAAATTGAGAGCGCAATCATCAGAGTTTCACCAAATGTCAAAATCCGACGCAAAAGCGTGGCAAACGTTTGTTGTTTTCACTACGTTGGGAAATTAGTTATTGAATTTCACACAAAACGAGATAGTAAACAAATATATAAATAGAAAGGTGAAGAAACATCGTTTTGAATCGCATCGGGAGCAGTAAGAGTAAGAGACGAACCAAATTCGCTATAAAATGTTAATGATTCTTATGTCAGACGTACTGTAGACATGTAAAGAGTGCTGTGCTCAAAGTGAGCCATGTGTCATCAGTAGTGTCGTTTATGGAGCACGCTTGGCTCAACCATTCGCTTCATATTTTTGTTGGTGGGTCAGACGGTATTACATACATATGCGCCGTTCGCAAATATTTATCAGATATTTCTGGTGAATCGACAGACGCAAATCTTCGAGTTCAATGAACTTTCAACCGCAACAATGTTTCATCGCTAAAACATAAAAAAAACGTTGCTCTAACAGGAAAAGTGCGCTTCTATTATTTAACTACAAATCGATATTCAATGAGGAAAAAATCCATTTCACACTGCTTAAGCAGCTGACTGAAACAGACAAATTACATCTTTATTAGTATTATATCTTTTAGGCAAATTAATGACAGCAACACAAATCCTATAAAAAGACTCATGTGTTGGTGAGAGTTTCTTACGGACTCCGTTTTTAGGGTTCCGTACCCAAAGGGTAAAACGGGACCCTATTACTAAGGCTCCGCTGTCCGTGTGTCTGTCTGTCCGTCTGTCACCAGGCTGTATCTCATGAACCGTGATAGTTAGACAGTTGAAATTTTCACTGATGATGTCTTTCCGTTGGCGCTATAACAACAAATACTTAAAACCAGAATAAAATAAATATACGGAACCCTTCGTGCGCGAGTCCGACTCGGGTTTTTTTGTTAATAGGTGTAGTAGTGTTATACCTGAACGGTACCAGGAACTTACCAACCATGTCTGTAGATTTTACAAGGTCTTCATATCATTATACTCAAATTATTTTTAGCCAGCATGTAAGTATGTTTGTACAATAAATGTAAATTTCCCACAGGTCGCAGCGCTGAGGCCAGTCGGAAGCGCGCGCAGTTCCGCGCTGCGCCTGCGTACTTCTGCGCGCAGCTTCCTCGAGCCTGGAGGCCGCACTTGCGTTCCGCTTTTATCACCCTCTGACGTATGACTATTGTCGCTGGAGCTTTTGTTTTGAAGATGACAAAAAATACACCAGACTTTTTTCCAGTATCTATGCAATTTAGTCTTTAAATCCTCGCCTTGCTGGTATGTGTGCCTGCAACTGCTAAGATCGAAATAAATATTGGCTGCTTTGGAGGCACTTGCATATTTTGTTTCGGTAGGTGTATCTACCAGCCTACACAAAACATGCTTTAAAAATATAAGTCTAAAAGTATAACAAAACAGAAATTCATCCTATCATCCTTTTATTTTATATACCTTTTATCAATCATCTGACGTTTCAAACGTGTATTAAGTATAAGTTAATATGTTTAAATAAAACAACACATCCGGATTATGGTAACTTAAAAATTTGTAAATGGGTCAAGGAGTTGTATATTCACAATCAGCCTTTTGTGTCAAAGATGTCTCGCATTCTAGCAAGAAGGTATTGTAAATATTCAAATACAAAAATTGAGAAAATATACAGCTTAGCTGATGTTGCAACTAAACTGTGTTTCTGCGCGCTGTTCTACTATAAAATTCACAGAAATCTCGTTCCATATTGATGAAGTGGTCATGTATTCAACATTTCATTTTATGTGAAATTCTACACCTAGTTAGAATATATCGGGTCGACATTCAAAAGATATATCAAATTGTTACGGTTTGGTTAAAGCAACTAGTTTTCAATAACTAGATAAATCCTAAATTTTAATCCTTTTTCAAGAATTATAAGATGGGTAATTTTATTTGACTCTAAATACATTAGGTGTAGGTAGGTGAAAAGTATAGTATAAACGAATCAGTAAAAAACAGTAAACGAGTATTTAGGAACATCATTCATTAATATTATTCAGTATTGAAGTCAATGACTTCCTCAATTTGATTTAAGGTGATAAGTTACGCACATTATTAAAAAATAACTTGTTATTTTTATATTCGACAGACGGAACTGTGACGCGCACTTCCCACCATCTTTTGAAGAGTGGTCATTCTGCATAATGTTTATACTCAAAATAAGCCGCAATAATTATATCATCATGATATTTTGGGAATACTTTATTTTTAATACAGACTAGAAATATCAAAGGTTCCATCAGCTGTTTAACTGTATATCCCATACGATTAAAAATCATGAGAAAATCATGATGCTTGGTGCTTGGAGTATTTATGTTATTTAGGTATGACGTATGTAAATAAAAAAGCATTCAATAAGCTAACGTCATGTCTTTGTAACAGATTTGCCACATATTACCATAAGAGCCATTTGCCATAAGAACTCTAAAACTAGCTTTTATATGGCAAAAAAAATACATTATATTACCGATATCTTATGATCTTATCTCTTGCCTTTTAATCGCTTTTTCTTAAACATGGAATATGTTCGTCGTTCGTTTCGTTGTTGTTAAACCCATAGATTTTCATTGAAACTTTGGGCAATTAATGCCTGTTTAGGTTGCTGAAGTTTTGAAATACAGACGATCAGAAATATTAAATTATCTAGTTACAGCTTTAACAACTTAAACATTGTTTAGAGAGCCAAACCTTCATAATGGTGCTTATGTAGACGTAGAAATATATTTTAGCACTTATTTAGTACACTTAAAACATGTTTATGTAAGCTTGAAATAACAAACAAGCTTTTCAATATTGCCAAAGAACTACCTATATTGTGTATTTTATAACAGCGCAGGTGCGCCTTACCTGAATCATAATATTCATAATACCTAACAACATAAGCCTTTTGAATTTAAAGACAGGAATAAGACAAATACAGCCTAGTACAGCCACTCTATTGTATCGAAATGTGTCACTTTCAAACCTCTTGTTAATCGTATTACTACTTGATTTATGTGGAATAAAACTCCAATTAGAACGCAAAGTAACAATCGCCACCAAAACGTACTACAATTCGCCCTTTTATTAAGAAACCTTATTTATGTCTCCAAGGAACCGCTACCTTCTCTGTTAAGGCAAGGCTAAAATATGAGGTACCATTAAAGCCTAGGCATTTCAAGGAAAAATACCGTCAGATGCAAATAGTTTGGTAACTAAGTTGTGGTTATTAAGAGTCCAGTCGGAGAACCTGTGCTTTTATAAAATCCTGTCTTTCGTGACAGAGTCTTGAGACTAAATCATATTACAAGATCCATTGGTGCCAGGAGTCGTGGATGTGAGACGAGTCCTTAGGTCAGCCGTCAATGGTTGTGGTGCAAGGCGGCTTTTGTTCACTAGTCTGCAGAGCGGTTTGGGGTGGTAGACAGTATCAAGTGACGTGGTAGAGCACAGGTATTCAAACTACCTGTGAACTGGTCCCACTAAAAATCCTATTATCAGCCACAATACCCCAGGAATGGTTCAGTCACGTAAGTTTGTACAGATAAGTCTTCCACAGAACCGAATCCCCTATGTTGAGGTTGAGAGTCTGTGTTGGAGTCTTAATTATGAAAGCCAGCAACTGAACATAATATCTACAACAAAACTAGATTTCTTGTAATTCTCTTCAGAATAAAATTTATGAATAACACAATGAATCGTTTATTTATTTTTTTCCCTTATAGTAACATAAGGTTTAACAACATAGGTAAGCTCTTGTCTTTAATAATTCAAGAATATTCCCGGGTCGTGCCCACAAAATTTACTTTTATTTCTTCGTAATCGAAGAATTTATGTAAGAACACACACGGGATAAACAAAACTACATTTATAATAATAAACAGGCTGCTTAAAAAGTAGGATACAAATTTTAGACGGTGTTTACAGTCGCGTCTAGGAATACAGGAATGATAATAATAATATACATATTCATTTATTCACTTCATAATGTTACATTACAGCAGTATTAGTAATAAAAAATAGATTGTATTTTTTTTTTGTTTAATCAGGATCAATTCAATCATTTCACCTTGTAAATACATTTTTAAAGATTATTTTATACATTTTCCATTTGAATGCCCAAAGGAGTCTCTAAAATCTGAATTTACAGTGCGTGTTGTGCCCACTAGTCCAGCGTATGTTTTGTGCCCACTAGGGACAGTGTCCCCCAAGTTGGGAACCAGTGTGCCCAGGGCCGGGCGCTGCGTGGGCTCGGAACGAGTGCGACCGGTCCCCCGGTGTCAGCGCACACAGGCGCGTATTTGGCGACCCGCTAATTACCTTCAATAAAGAGCCGCTCAAACAACGCCATAAGATGAAACCGTACATTTAGGCGCACTTGATAGAACGGTGACGAGGCGGCCCATCACTTATGTTTTATGACATAACTTATTTTTTTAACAAATTATTTACCTGAACTGATCTTGCTTTTAAGACACTTAATAAAAATAAACATAAACATCTATTTAGTCTAACGAAATTCTTTAACGTAGTCATTTTTAAAACCTACTGACTTAATCTGAATTTAATAATTTTAGTATTTTTCTAAGAGTTTTAGAGCATCTAAATTTCTACCTACTGAGCCACACAAAGTTTTAACTCGTCATACAAATCAGTGATTCTCGTACAGCGAAGAAAGTTCACATAGATCTACTAGGATTGGGTATGGCTGTAATGTGTTCTAAATGTTGTTAGTTACAGGTTATAGGCCGATCATTCTAGACTGTAGGTAACTCTTATCGAGAAGGCATTTCTCAGAGTAAGGGTATTAATACACTCGGGTATGATCTAGGTTAGGAGGTTATTTAACATGCTTGAACAAAGACTCGACTATAGAGACATATAAAAATAAACTAGAGACTGAAGTTGAGCTCGTGTTTAATATTCTCAAAGTGCGCCCCTGTGGCCGCACAACAATCTAAGCCAACTCGCTAAGCAGGAAAGCTAATACGGTTGTTTGCGTAAACTCTGCATCAGCTGGATACTAGCGTTTACCTTAATGCTACATTTTAGCCTGCTACTCATTTACAAGACTGTAAAAGGCTCATCGAATTACTCTGTCATGATTATGGATCAAATTCAAAGCTTACCTATAGCTTAAATATAGGTAAGTAACTACACTCTCGCTGAAATTTACAAAACCTTAATGACACGAAAACAATTAAATCAAGGTGGGTGAATACTAAAGCAAAAGCTAAATCAATCTTTAAAAAAAGGGCACCATTTTTATTACTAATCTAACATTATGTAAGAAAGGTTAATACCTATTACCTACAAACAGTTGAAATTGTTTTGCTATTTATTAAAGTAAATAAATCACTGTTAATTTCATAAGTTATGATGACTATGCATGACACAACAAGTTAATTATATATAAGTTGGGCTAAAACTTTAAATCGTAAAGTAATTTTAAGGAAAATCCTGCGAATAAAATGCTTTCTTTCTTACTGCAATTTTAATTGAATAGTAACAGTCTATAGTTTGCATTATCACTGTCCTCATTGCCTATCTGTCTATGGCCTAACTACTGCTATCGGAGACATACATGGTTAATCTTTTCCGTTGATAGAGCGGTGATCGACACATATTTTATGAAACTATTACCAACTAGCGTACGTTACGATAAGTATTTCTACATTATACACAATTTCGGATGGTAGTAACTCGTTGCAAATGATTTTCGTAACCAGCTTGTAGTAATTTTGTTACTTGGAGATTGTGCATTTTCGTCACTTTGTACACTGATTGCGGTAGTCAACTTTATTTCGTATGTTCAGATAAAAATAATGAATGGTCTCTTTTGAAACGAACAACATAATTGTTTGTATCTCTTAGGAAAATACAAAATTTTTACTTGTCTTCTTATTTTAATTATGTTAGCAGACATATTGTGGATTCTTAGTGTTTTTTTTATTCATATCTTTTATGTGATGGCTATTAATATCTATACGTAAATATTATATCTTAATGTAATGCAAAAACATATAATTTAGGTAATATTCTGTACTGAATTACTTTACAGCGTTAATAATATTGTGTGTGTGAAATACATTGTTTACATCTAAAGTAATTTATGTCTCCTAAACACGCAAATACTTACTTTCTTTGCACACTTGCGTAGGCAGTCTCTTTAGTGAGTTTTTAAATTTTAATGTATCTAATAGCTTGATAAGTCAAGCTATATTTTATTGTTAGTAGGTAGGACATAGTTCTATATAGGACAAGTCCTACCAGCACATAATCAATCTTTTTTAGTTTACACTGGATCGAAAATTGTACTTTACAGAAGCGTAATTACTAAATGCTTTTCAAATCAACACGTATCCCCACCCCAACCGCACGCTGTAGGTGGGTAGGTACTTCATTTTCGAAGCACGTAGATACGACGCGAAATGTCAACGAAGCTGACCCATGGTTTTGTAAGATGTAAGACGTGCCCGAGCCACTGTTACGACCGCGACGTTGATGTAATCCAACAGTGGAAAGAGGACAAAGTCAAGGTCGAAAAATTTCACTTTGTGTCGGGTGGAAAACCCCACCCACTATAGACATCGAAGTCGGACCTATAGCTATGTTACGAGAAGTTACGAAAACAAGATCGGACTTAGGTATTCGTCATTAATGCAGATTTTATGTAGGCTCCTTGTGTGTTCATTGGAAGGATCAGAATATTTTATTTTAAAATATCACCAACTCTCGTAGCAGCATCTTTTTGACCTACGAATGATATTGCAGTCAATACATATTCAATAATTTTTACTCGACTTCATAAAAGACCATTTTTTATTTTTGTTTGTACAACTGGCTTTTTTGTTTTTTGGATACAGTGAAAAATAGAATAACCTATACTATTATATGATACTAAACAACAAAATAATTAAGTGACCCGAATACGAATTCGGGTCACTTAATTATTTTGTACATAATGTAATGTAACAGACATCGGTTGGAACTACACCCAAAGCAACGATGCTTTGGGTGTAGTACCGACAACAGAAGGTACCCAAGCAATATGGTTACATCAAACTCTGAACAAAAAAAACCACAAGGTTGAAGTAAGCTAGGGCCTAGTTAAGGCCTTGAGCCTGGACTATGTGAAATGCATACCCATAGCGGGCTCTACCCTAATGACCAAATAGTATATTATTTTTAAAGTTATAGGTAGTTACTTATTATACTGTGTGTCATATAAAAATGGCTATTACGCAACACGCAAAGTGTTGTTGTTATCTATGTCAACGGTTTCCTTTCTTCATACGCATATCTTGTGAATCACGCATTGAGAACTTGAGACCTTTCATATCTTCGAGTAACGGTGAAGACCACTGAGTCACAGCCACCCGGCCAGCGCAATAATGCAGTATTGCATTTTTAATGGACCTGATAAAAAACATTATAAAACATAGAGTTAAGTGGTCATTATAACTATGGTAATTATTTTTAAGTCAGAGACCTAAGGCTATTTAATAGATTTTAAAAATGCTGTAAAGATAAAGACGAAATGCTGGGCTTTTTGCTTTTTAAGGGTCGTAAACTAAGAAATTGCCTTCTTTATAGTTTATCATGTTTGTCCCTACGATTGACTGTGTGTCCGGCTGTGTATCTCGGTTTGGTTGCTGTCTATGATGAGTACCTAATGAAAGCTAAAATTCGGCTTGGTTATAGAATCTGTAACGCCAATTACGCCAACATAGTTGTACTAAACAATTGCACGTAACCCGTTAAGTGGGTATCATCGATCGATATAGGTCTTTAAAACCTTTTGTTGATTGACTTGATTTTTTAAATGTTTACCGATATCTACGAGACGAATACATATAGTATTTCATAAATTGATAACATAATAAAAATTTAGTACCTAAGCGTACAAGCAACTTCAAATATTGTCATAGTTTTACGAATAAAGTGTATATTTCGTAACTACCTATATTCAGCCTCATTAACTTAAGACTATTCTTAAATTTAAATTGGAGGCTATTTCTTAAATTATAGTGCCTGTTTTTGCATTCATTGTATTATGAAATTTGTTTCAATGTTTTATGCAAGTAGTATAGTAGTAGGTAAAGACCTACTACTTACTTACACACTTTAGTTAAAGAAACTACTTTATTACGACACGGAACAATAAAGTTAGAACCTAAGTATGTACTTAGTCTTTTTAAAACACAAAGCTTTTTTCCAATTCTTTTATCTAAACAGAAAATGTTTTTATATACAGCATAAGCCTTCTCTGCACAAACTTCTGTGATTATAAAACGCGCATCGGCTCGTAATGGCATTTACGAGAGCGAAATTAAAAAATAATATCACTTTTTTACGGCTAGAGAGTAATGCACTAACAGCATTTAGTCCGCAGTGACTGTAAAATACTATCTGCCACTAAATCAAAAAGACAAAAAGACGTGGTCTGGCTACATTGACGACTAAATAAGGTTGTGCAGTGTGTATATACAGCTTACAAAAAATATGTAAAGGCTGATTGTCTTCATCAGTTAGTGGTTCTGTACGTTTTTTCTAAAAAATAAAAAGATACGGTATGATACATTTTTTTTCTGGAAATACGGAGGAGGCGCTGTCCAATCAACTCTGTACGAATTGCTTTGCAAAATTTGGACGACCAAAAAACAGCCCGATGAATGGAGCATTGGAGTCATATGCCCTGTTCATAAAAAGGGCTATAGGAAGACATGCTCCAACTACCGAGGTATCGCTCTCCTTCCGACAGCTTATAAGGTACTGTCGCATGTGCTTCTGGACAGACTCGAACCGTACGCGGAAAAAATCGTAGTAGATTATTAGTGTAATTCATATCTTCATCCTGAAGCAACTGATGGAGAAGAAATGGGAATATGCTCAGAATATCCACTCGCTGTTTGTCGACTTCAGTAAAGCCTACGACAGTATTGATAGAGGATCACTGTACAACATACTTGACAGTTTTGGCATCCTACAAAAGCTAATTACGCTTCTTAAGGTTGCGACTAGAGTAAGCAAGATGCGCGTCAGGGTTGGGGGTGATTTGACGGAGGAGTTCGATGTGGTAACGGGACTAAAACAAGGAGATGCTTTGTCTCCCATGCTCTTCAACCTGGCTCTAGAACATGTCATCCGGAAAGTTATGTCTCTGGACATAGGTGTACGACTGAACAGACAACATAGGGTCATTGGTTACGCGGATGACTTGGCTCTCCTGGGCCAGACCAAGGGAGAGGTAGAGATTGCGGTGCAGAACCTTGCTTCTGAGGCATCTAGGGTTGGACTCAGAATAAATCAGGAGAAGACGGAATATCTCCACATAAAGCGTTATAAAAACACAAGGCAACAGCGCGAACATCTGCGATGTGGAAATATTATGTTTAAAGGAGTCACTAAATTCAAGTACTTGGGGTGTACCATTACTGACACAAACACAAGGGAAGAGGAGATAGATACCCGCATCCAGAATGCCTTGCGTTGTACAGCTGCCCTTCACAAGGTACTGGTGTCTAAGCTTCTTAGCAGGAGAACCAAGATACGGATATACAAAACTGTCATAAGACCGATCATGAGTAAGATTTTGGGTCCAACTCAAAGAGAAGATGGCAGCTGGAGGGTCCGAAAAAACCAAGAGATCGAGGAGCTAATCGCCGAACCCAACATCTTGGGAGAAGCCAAAGCCCAGAGACTCCGTTGGATGGGCCATCTCGAAAGAATGGGGGAGTATCGTAGCGCCAAAGCAGCGTATCTTGGAATACCTCGTGGCCGCCGCCCCGTCGGCCGGCCCAGATACCGCTGGAAGGACGCCGTCATATCAGATCTGCAGGAGCTACAAGTTGCGGACTGGCAAGAGGGCCGCCTCTTGCCAGTCCGCAACTTGTAGCTCCTGCGGATAAGATGGCGTTATCTTGTGTCGGAGGCCAAGACACACTTTGGGTCGCTGCGCCAAAGGAGTAAGTAAGTAAGTAGGTATGATACATTTTACATGAGTCGTTTTGCTGCAACTTAATATAGTAATTAAACTGCAGAATTTAATTATCCGTCTCAAACGCACGTAGGAGCACACAAACGCACATAACTATAGATAATTGTTTGTGCACTAAGCATTAACTCCTAATTTTGATATAACTGGTAATAAGTTAACGTCGCTAGTATTAGCTATGGTATTGATAATGATCAATTGGTTCAACGCTATTAATGATTGTTTCAGTCTACCAAGTGCGTTTTATGGCCCTCATTACGGGCCCCTGACAGCTATGGCACTTCTCAAACCGGTTCCTGCGGGGTGCAACCCGCGCACGCTACGTGCGAGGCGCTGCTAATAAACTGTATCAACAATCAATATTAATTATCGTAATTTATGCCCTCAAAATACGGGTTCCGCATATCAGTAGGTTTTCAACCAGCTATTGCGTATTCACTATTCGCCACATCTATCACAATTTTTAAATAAACGCTATTTATTCACTGCATGTTTTATTATGCTGTAAATATTTAATTGTTTACCTCAGACCTGTGATACAAGAGTACACTTTAGTCAAATTAAGATAGGAAAGATAAAAACCTCGTTTGAGTTTCACAAATGGAGACATTAGTCACATAAAAAGGAAAATTCAGCAAAGTAATTTAATTTAGTACTTTTAATTGTAACTTACCGCACCGTGTCTTATGTTACGAGTAGGTATATGATTTAAAACTGCTTACGAGGTTTTTAAACTCTGTTTTCATTTTAAAAACAAATTTAATGGACGGATTTTACTTTATGGTGCACCTAATGTCAAAGTTCGCATAAAACATTTATCTTTTGTCTTGGATCTTTTTGTTTCCTATCACACTCTTTAGGATTTATGTATGAACGGTACTAATTTATTGGTTAATTTCCTTTTAGGGAGTGATTCTATAGTTCAAATACTTTTTTTTTGTAATAGACTAAGATCGAAAGATAGAAAACGTTACTTTTGATACAAACTCATTTTTACTAATTAAAAATCACTCCCCATTTAACTTACTAAAGCATTAATAATGTTTTTTTACGATCTAGACATTGGTCCCGCTGTATTTTTTTATTTATTTCAGTATAACAAGCACCCCCTAAAAATTTAGCTAGTAAAATATGAACGGAAAGAGAAAAATCCAAGAAATAAGAAAAAGCCAAACAAACAACACGTTAAAAAACAAACTGTAAATAGCTATCACCGGTCTTAGTCAGAACACTCAGAAGTAGTCAGAAGGAGTGTTAATTAGAATGGAATAAGTATAGCAGTAGCAATAAAGACATTATTAAAATCTCAGAAAATGTTCGCCTCTAAATCTTGTATTGGTGATTGGGATATTTTTGCAATTTTTTTAAATTTCAGTGTTGGGGAAAGCAAATTTGATTTGGAGTTTTTGAGATTGTTTCGTTTTATTGTGAAACAGAGTCAGCTCCTTGTTTTATTGTTTTTGTACACGTCGTAGAGGATATGTACTTGTAAAATATTTGTGTTTCAAGAGCCCCGCTAATGTGACTAATGTCGTTGATTCACGACGCATCAACAAATTGGAGCTGCTGAGTCAGCTTCGGTTTGAGTCGTTCAGAAATAATTACTGCGAAAACTTTTACTTCAACTCCTTTTCCTTCAGTACCACCGTACATTTTTGTGCATCTTATAATGCAATTTTCACTGTTAAGATAGATCATAACAACTGTATGAGCTCTGCTTGCCTCACAAACTTGTTTGTGATAAATTTTAATATACTTTGTAAAGTTTTTGACTCATTAGTGAATGTTTTATTATTATCATCAGGTCCTTTAGTCATTATAACGATAAAATAAGGACGTAGGTAGTTTAAACATCTTTGAAGTGTTAAATATGTTGTGTATGTGCGAGACAGGTCTTAAGCAGGGTAGGTAGATAAAGTTTTGAATTGTACGATTTTCCCAATGAAAATTTCCGTGACTTTCTCCTGTTTTTTTTTCAAACGATATAAAAAACAAACGTTATGAATCTAAAGAAAAAAATGTGTCAATGTGTGTGTATGTCAGCTCACGATTAGATCTACACGATTAGAAACCCTATTAGTAAATTGATATATTGACTGATGCCTGACACTGAAATTAAAAAAAAATGCATTTCAATTAACACTGAAATTATAAATTAAAAATGATTGATTACTGAAATTAAAAAAAATGAAAAATATCTCTAAGGATTTATCCCAAAATTGGAAAAAGGCCGCCAATATACCAACCCTGGTCTTAAATAGGTAGGTATTTGCGTTTTTGCGCGTGCGTCGTTTGGGCGCAGACCGGCGGGCGTTACGGGCGCAGAACTGGTTTCAACCGTCAGACGATGTTTACGAACTTAGGTATACCTGGCCTGGAATACTTACCGCTATAGCAAATGGGCGTGGCGTTATGCAATAAGTTCTAGGAAAATGTTATTATGTTGTTTGCAGTCCATTCGTTACGTTGAGTTGTTAATTGATATACACATGGGTTCTATTGATATTCTGAAAAGTTTTCTGCCCTAGTCAACTCTGCTCAGCTCTACAACAATTTCAATTTGTCACTTGTAATTTATATAATGGCTATAAATTGTATGGTCACAAATGGATTTCTTAAAATGTAATCATTAAAAATGGACAAATTACAAACTCATTGACATTTAAAAAAATATCTTATTCCTCGTTTAACTTGAGATTAATGTATTAATTTAATTAATTAGTTTAATTAATAACTTTTTCTTTACGATTACACGAATGTATAGTCGTTATCAGAATCGATAATAAGTCCTCAGTTCTGAAGCGAACAACCTTCGCCTCTAGCACCGATCGGCTCGTAATGCGTTTTAATTTAATATCAACATGCACTCGGGTTTGTTTGGTTACGGAATGCCCTTTTTGTTTTCTGCGTAAGTAGCCTTAAAAATTCGCGACATTTTCAACTCTTACCGTTTCCTTGGAATTCTCGTTTTTACGCTAACGAGCGCTAAGCACTCGCTCGCTAGTCGAGACGAGACTCTTTATTATTTACTCGATCGATTGTATATTGCTACGAACCGTAATGGCCAATTAAAACAAAAATATAACTCGAATCAAAAGCGGAGCAAACAAAAACTTAGACTTTAAACAAAAACTTGTCTTTTATAACAATGACGCAATTCGAAACTAATTTGTTTAGTTTCGTTATACCTACGCTATACATATTTGTTTAATTAAATTGTATTTTTAGAGTAATTTACGTCAGCTTTTGTTTGTTGTTAGGTAATAACGATACTTTCACATTTTATAATAATACATAGTTCGATGAAGTATGTGTCATACTGAATATGGTCTAATATATCATCGTGGCAGACAATTGTGGGCGTTTCTGCGGTTACGTAATGATCTAAGCTTCGACA
Organism: Anania fuscalis; assembly: GCA_950371115.1. Classification (NCBI taxonomy): domain Eukaryota; kingdom Metazoa; phylum Arthropoda; class Insecta; order Lepidoptera; family Crambidae; genus Anania; species Anania fuscalis. Next base: position 8,811,484 of record OX493340.1, on the reverse strand, counting down.
ACGGAGTAAACGGTTACAATGTAACGTTCAATAGTTTACGAGGTGTTTAGTTTGCAATGGCAGTCGCTAGGCTCGCCAAGCCTCAGAGCTAACGCGGTACCATCCTGATGTTTTCACGTCTCGCAAATGGATGACACAGACTATTGGATTGAACGATCTTTCAGATCGGTCATTTTCTTATTTGCATGACATCATCATCTTTGATATTCGGATAATCAAGGTTTCAAAAGACGTTTCTAGCTAAATTAATTCTGTGGTACCTCATATCTGAGACACTAATTCCTTATTTTGGAGACCATTGACAATTGTCGTGCTGTCTGGCAATTTTAATCTATACTATAACTGATTTACTCACATTAACGTTAACATATTTACATTTTTCAAGACAATCCTAAAAAATATTGCAAAAACCCCAGTGTTCGTAATTATTATGCTCTACTATACGTTTAGATCAATGTAAGCAAAGCCTGACCGATTTATAGCGCGGTCATAGGTGATTGATCCGAGCGGTGTTAGATAAATAATTTTATGCGCTTGTTCGGATAACCTATGTGCATTTGTAAGACTTGACCGGCGAATATGTTGTGTAACCTGAACTTTGAAACCACCACGCTTTCTTGCACTTTATCTTAGCAGCGATCGGTATGCTCTTTCAATGAATCCTATGATCAAACTATTGAGCAGTATTTCTCAAGCCTTTACTGTAAACTCTACCTCTAAAATCAGTATTTTTGTTTAACTCAGAATACCTAAATGAAACAATTAAATAGTTCGATATTTAATATAGATACAAGATATTATGTGGTTTTACATGTCATGACTATTTAATATTTAGTCTCTTTTATAAAATTGATTTTGTTTATGTATTGCTTTACCTATTCGTAAAAGGAAATGATAGGTCGTCCTATCCCTGGACACAAATATTTAGGATCTGCTATTTTAAAATGGAATTGATACATTGTAACTAGCACTTTATTAATCAGTCTGAATGACAAAGTAACTATATGTTAAGTTGGGGAAAATTATATTAAGGAATTAGATATACTAACATTAGTTATAATCGTAAGTAACGACCTACGAAATAAATAAAAACAAGAACGTATTAAAACAAAGTGTAAGGTATAAATCCCTTTACAACCCGTGTATGCAAAGTATTACGAACATCATCGTTTGGCATCACGTCTATAGCCAACGTTGCACAACTGTCGTGCAAGCCTAAGAACCTCAGATCAGAGAAAGAACCTTGTAGTTATTGTGCCTGCTAATGCAATATATTATTTATTTGCCTTTGTAAAAAATAAAATATATGTCATAATACGTATTTATATACAAAAATTAAATATGGCAGGCGATGTTTTGTTAAAAAATGTAGGTACATTAGTAGCATGTACTATACGTGTCGTTATTTTTGGGTAAATTGAGTATTTTATTTTTTTGTATAGTTCAATAAATTATTACAAAAAGTATAGTAGGATGGCAAAAACCTAAATGCTAAAGTAACATTAATGAAACTCATAACACTTAGGCTTAAAATGGATTAAACCACGGCTAATAAAACTTGAATTAGGCTTTTAAGCGTAATGATTTTTAAAATGTTTTTTTTATATACTAAATTACTTATACAAATTTGTGCCTTGAATACGCGTCAGGCCTGCATTAATTCTCATGACCACTGTTCGGCAGCCAATTTAGTTTTATTAAACGATATTTCGTTGCAAAAGAAAAGTGCAATGAAATTACATAGTAAAAAACATATATAAACCTTGAAGTTTTTGAACCAAATCTGTGGTTTTTAAATTTAAATATAATTTCTGACATGGGAAGTTCACAGCTGAACATAGGCCCCCCTTAATGACTTTCATATTGGCCGGTTGGAAACGGCCTGCATCCAGCGGCTTCCTGAAACCTAACCAGAATCTCTGTGCACCTTGTATAAACCTAGTTTACGATTAAAAAAGAAAAATAAAGATTTCTGTCATATTTTGATTCGGAGATTTAAAGTAACTAATAGTAATAAGTGTATCACGTTAGTAATAATTTATTAATATGCGTACGCATTTGTATAAGGCTGCATTACCATGGTGTTATGTTCAACGTTTGTATAAGTTTATTAAACTATTTGATACTTACTTATATTCGTTTTTTGGTGTATTAGGTGGGAGTATATAAAATTATACCATCATTATTAAAAATATATATATACATAATACTAATTTCCACTTGTTTTCTCAGATTTTTCACGGATAGTTGAGTTCTATCAGAGAAAAAGAACCTTGACAAATGGACGAAAAAGTAATCTTTTAAGAGTTTCAGTCTTTCCTGTATAGGCCTATACTGCCCCTGAAATTAATGGTTGTATAAAAATTTTATTTTAAACTTTGATGGCGTTTTATAGCCAACCAGCCAGTGTATCAGGCCAATACAGGTAAAATGAGTATTGCGGTGGCGCGTCTCAGACTCAGGTCACCTAACATGGAATTTTCCTCTGCAAGAAACAATTTATCGTGACCCGGATGTTCGATTATTTATTACTATTGTATACCAGCAACATTACGTCCATAAAGTACCTATTTGTATGCGTAAAAAACAAGGAAGTGCTCAAGTAGCAAAAATTATCTTTTTATTGCGCTTCAAGGATTCACGGCCGGCGAACCTTTTTTTGTCGCAAATACAGATACGCCTTCTACACGCTACACGTTACATTCTCCTGTACAACCACCGGGTTTCAAGGCTAAAGTTGTAACTATTTTCAAATTATCTTGAAAACAACTTTTCTAAATACGTAGAGCGTGGAGTTTCTACCTATTCAGTAATTTTAACCACAAATTAACTTGTATAAAATATGAATGTACGTATCTCTGAAAGAATAACAAGTCCTGCGTAACAAACAGTCAAAGTTCATTGCTATCTAACACGCAATTTTACTATCGTTTGTTTTCTTATTTCGTTCGATAATTCTGTTAATCTGTCTATTATTTATGAATCAAGACTTGCTATACTAGTAAAACTATTTGATTTAATATTAACAAAAATTTAACTTAAAAGTTCTTATGTGAAACAAGTCTTCGTATTATAATAATCACTTGAATGTTTACTTAGGACTTGAACAAAACAGCTTTTAAATTGTTCGGTATAACATTTGAAGTTGTGTTTAAAGAATTACTTAGTTCCTTTACAAATTACTTAGTTCAATAATTTCTGGCCCACATTCATTGTCATTTTTTTATTCCAACGTAGGAGTTATTTAAACCTTGTGATTGCATTTTACCATGCAAATAAATAAGAGGTCGACAATCATCTTGTCAAGAAACATATAATTATGCCCATTGTCTTCTTTAATTTGCCGAGCAACGTTTAATCGATTCATCTGCTATGAAACTAGAAGCCCAGATTCTAACAATAGATAACAGAATTATCAAAATTAATAGCCCGAAAGACGAGGCCTTGAATTATATTAACGATGTGTATAAAGATATTAAGCTGTTCCAAGATGAATTTGTTATTGAAACGGATATATTATGTATATTAAATTGTGTATCACATATGAATAATAAACTTGTTGCTCGAGGTTAAGAATCACACCTAAAACTGAACTCGAATCACAAATCATCAAATAAAATTAGCGTTGAGCGTCAAAATTAGTCGATTTCGATTATATTGTCGTCTAAAATTATTGAGTAAGTTAACGCGTCAGGGCTATACGCGTCATAATGTGAGATGTTGAATATTAATAAATAATATAAATATCGGTTTAGCTTTACAATAAATATGCAAATGTGTAGACGCGCCGCTACGCAATATACTGCGGTGCGTACCTAGTACTTTGTTTACTAACAGAGTCTGCATGCGAATCGGCGATTTTTTTCTCGACATTTCAATCGTTTACCAATAAGGCTTGAACGGGTAGCCGGGTATGTCACCTGTCACATACAATAAAGATAACCAGCTAAAGGCCACAGTCGGTATGCGCTACGTATTTCTCGTCCCATTGAATCGAACACAAAGGACATTTTCGTAGGCTCATAGTAATTCCACCTTCCATACATTTCCTGCATGTTAATAGCTGATTTGATGTCATCAATATTTTAATCATAATTCTGGTGGGTGTTGTGGGAAATACGGTTAGACAATGAATAGGTACGTCAGCTATCACTAACGCAAAATCACTGACGTACTATAGCGTTTTAGGTATTGTCAGCAGATATGCAAAGCCATGTTAACGGCTATATACGAGTTGATTATTTCCTACACACTCAGACAGGTACTACACGTGATATAATAAATTTTCCATTGCTTTATTGATTAGGCACTTACTTCATGGTTTTTGGTAGTTTTCGAGTCGCGATGAAGATAGGGTAAAGGGTGGGGATAGGTATCTAGACTTTAGTGTAATATCTACTATTTTCTCATACGAGTACGAGTGTACCGTTACAAACTGATAGAGACAAGTACATTACCCTAAATGAGAATTCTGAAAATTACCTTGTTTTTCGCGAGGTGGAATATTTTACCTGTACTTATTATTTAAGTCCTTTTCTGGTTGTTGTCAAGCCACAACTTCTTTGCGACCAATACGCCTCTTCCCGGCGACCTTCCCCATCATAGTTCCGTAGAAGGTGGTGAGGGTAAAGGGGTGCACAACTGCACAATTCTAAATTTACTTAGACGAAGTTGTACGTGCTAGTCATATCTATTAAAAAGCTAGCATACCTACTTATACATATTTTTTTCAGTTCATAGGCAAAATTGCCAGTGTTTAAGTGTGTCTATCTGCTTAGTGTATCCATTACTATAAATTAACCACTTTGTTTTATTTGAATAAAATAGCTATAGTGCATTATGTAGGGTCATGATCACGACTGGTTAGTCATAAACTATTCAACGTTTTGTGTTACGCAAATTAGTGCCTAATACCATTTTGAGAAATCAAATCGTGCACATTGTTCACTCTAAATGGATAGAATGCAAACTGAGCTGAGAAAAAACAGAACACAAATTAATGTAATAATATGTACAAGTATCATTGTCAGTGGAGTTTAGGGTTCAATACTCGTGTCAAGGTAAATTAGTGAATAGGCACAGTTCTTGCGATTTGAGAACTACTAGGTAAATGTATAGAAATAAAAATATTTTTAAGGAGTCATGTCATGACTCATGGTACTTAGCCAATATGTACTTATTTGAATTTTGAATGTCACAATAATATTTTTGGGAGAATGTCCTACTTAGATTTATATTACTTATTTCTACATTATTATTAGTAAAATTTTAGTAAGTAAAATTAAGTAAGTAAAATTATTATATTTAACCTATTTAGTTCTCTCTTTTCCTATGTTTAGAGTTAAATACCTTGTATAGTTAATAAATAATTTAAAGGAAATTACAAAACAAATCAAACATTTGCGAACATTAAAGTTAATTAACAAATAAATAGAAACTTAAATAGCGTACACGAGGTATATAACGCCAACTTAACTTTAAGCCAAATTTATACTAATGTTTTGTATGCAAACAAAATAAATTAGGTAGGTAAATAAAGAATGTTTGTTTAAGAATTGACATATGCAAATTTCTTTATTTACTACTCATAATCTACACATTACATTCTTAAATAATAGATACTTGAAAATAGTGCTGTCTAATATAATTTATTAGTTCACACACGTATGGGCTAATAGCCTCCATTAGGGGTAACAACTATGCGTTATTTTATTGGGTGTTATTATTCCCCATGTAATTTTCATAATAAAAAATATCAAAATAAACACGAAATGTTGGCAGCACAATGCAAGATACTTTTGTTTAAAAACGGATAAAGTAAATATAGTTTTGTAAACTATAGGTAAAATAAAAACTTATGTCTTGAAAGCAATTTTTAGTGTAGCGCAATCAAACCATCATTGTTTGTTTCATGTTTGTGTCATTTTGAGAAGACTAGGCATTATTTAATAGAGCCTAGAGCACATGAGTAAATTTTCTTTACTCATGTGCCTAGAGGGCGTTAAATAAACGGTCTACGTTATTATATTGTGCAAATGTCTCATTGTTATATTTATAGAAGATACCTAACTCATATGGTTTGTTATTGTTTACTAGCATATGAGTAGTCTTCATTACAGCGTAGGTAACCATATTAGATGTATTTTTGCAACATACCAGTTTGTTACTAGAGGTTATTTTCCTGGGTTCCTTCTGTTTTATTCATAGTCGTAGTCCTTGTATTAAAACATTCAAATAGAGATTCGGAAACGTCACTAATTATAATTTCAATAAGAAACAGCCTAGCATTGTGAAACAAAGCCGATAAAATGGGACCACATCCAATGCTATTTTGGTTGTGTGTTTTGGACAAACATCCGGCACCTTCCACTTTGTTATATGGAGTACACATTGTATTAATGTGTTAAATCTTTTGTTTGAACTACCGACACAGAGGTGTAAAACTTCGGCCTAACTAAATCTCCTATCTCCTTTTAGATTTTAATAGTCGTGGTAGGAAAATCCATAAAAAACAATTAAGAAAAGCCTCCTCAACGTTAACCTAATTGAGACGATAAAACCACCATTATCAGCCTGTTGCTAATCTGATGGACGAATGTGTCCATTGACTTTAAAAAGTGCTCTGTTTGTTAGCAATAACAATAATTTACTATCGCAACCACTTTTTACGTGAGATCACTTGCAACTTGCTATAATTCTAAATCATAGTATTATAACATTATAGGCGGTGGTTTTAACACTCTAATTTATCGTAAGGCTTATATTAAGTGAACGTATACTGTTGAATCAGAATTTATTTATCATGTAAAATAATGTACAGTCCGAAAGAGAAGAAAATGACCAAATTTGTGTTATGTGTCTTGTGGATACCGAAAACTTATATCCACCGCGCCACGTCCACCAAAAAGTGGTACAAGTTATTGCGAAGAGTTTTACTCGATAATAGGTATGAAAAAATAGCTATTGGGATTCTATTGCTGCAGTCGAGCAGTGTTCAGGTTACTAAATGGGATGTAGACACCAATCATAAAAAAACTAAGGCATCATTTATTAAATCGGACACCTCATTTTAGGCTATCATTTTTTTTTTTTTATTTTTATTTTTTTTTTTTATTTGAGATGGGCTTACTCTTGACCCCTATCTTGCTCTAGAGCATAGATGGGATCTACGATAGAGCGAGCTTGCCCAGAAGATGCCTATTCACTCTGGACTTAAAGAGAGTCAGGTTATATGCACTCGGAAATACAGACGCAGGCAGGGAATTCCAATCCTTAGCTGTGCGCATTATAAAAGATGATGAGAAGCGCTTAGTGCGGGTTATGGGTATATCAACTAAGAACGGATGGTAGCCGGCCGTGCGTCTGGATGTCCGATGGAAGAAAGGTGACGGTGGTATGAGTTCATGCAGCTCATGAGCACACTCTCCGAAGTACAATCTATAGAAGACCGATAGGCAAGCAACCTTGCGGCGGTGAGCCAGGCTGTGCAGCTTGGACGCCACCAGTTTTTTATCGCCTATTATTCTCTTGGCTCTGCGTTCCACCGAGTCAAGTGCAGCAAGTTGGTATTTCGCCGAGCCATCCCAAAGGTGGCAGCAGTACTCCATGCAAGATCGGACTTGGGCTTTGTAAAGAGTTAAAAGCTGTCCAGGCGTGAAGTACCGCTTGACTTTATTCAGGACGCCCAACTTTCTAGCTGCAATTTGAGCCTTAGACTCGATGGTGGTGCCAAAGTTGAGGTCAGAGGAATTTGATTTTGGTTTGCTTCAAAATGAATGAAAAGTTAGGTATTTAAGGCCGGTAAACAATGACGTCATAGCTTGCTATAGCTATACAAATTAAGGCAGAGGTGCGTTTTGACAGCACACAAATAGTATGTCAATTGATTGGTAGTATTAACTACTGCCTTTATGCAGCTTGTCGGGTTACCAGGCAACTGCGCGCATGAGGTGAAAGAGTACGACGTTAGCTGTTAGTAGCATAAGTAGTTATTTATTATTATTATTATTTATTATTTATAAACTATCCTCTTTTATGTTCTCTTTTTCCAACTATCATACTTATCATGTAACTACTAACAGGCAAAGCATGTACTATGGCGCATAGATGACAGATATACAAGGTGTGGTTTTATACATTAGACTTTAAGAAGGTGTATGTGTTATTTCCTACAAACAACTTTTACTAGAAAAAATAATTGGTGCTCTCCTTTAATTTGGTTACTATTATAAACCAGACCATGTACATAAATACATTATGAAGACGTCTATCACATAGGTAATGCTTGTGATCATCACATAACCACTCGCCTTTCCGGGATTCGAACCTAAAACCACTAGCGTTGTAGTTGTAGAGTGCGAACCACTAGACCAGACAGTCCTCGATAGAAAATTATTACTTATGTAGACAATTAAAAAAAAAAACTTCACGCTGCTTGCTATGATTGACCATATCCAATAGTGTTTGATTTGTCGACTGTTTCAAAACTACTTCCAGTTAGTAATATACGAGTATACTTGATAACGGACCATTACATTAATGAACTAGTTAAACTAATCCATTTAATACAACATGGTCAGTTAACAATCCTCGGTCGACCATTCATATCACTCGAATAACTTGAGACCGGGCCTTGAATTACATTGCCGATAAAATACAAATTCAATCCGATATTTTATGCAAATACCACTAAATATGTAAGTACACTTTCAATCAAACTATAATAGATTATCAAAATAAATGATAAACTGGTTATATACTGGTTTAGTTTTCGTACAATTAATCTATGCAATGTACACTTTCCCAGAATTTATCTCTAGCCATTCATCGAAGTTATCCAGCCCGACTCTAAAACCATCATTCTTGAGCACTCTGGTTTCTAAAAGAGTCAGCCGGACCAGAGAATAAAAAAAAATGTGGTATAGATTCCTCCGCCGCATTGACACTAAGTCATAGTAATTTATTTACAAAAAAATGTACTATTGTATATAGGCCCCTCTTCCGGGCACTCCTAAACGTCCCAAAAATATAACAGGCCTACCAAAATTCAAGAATTGTATCCACCTTAAAATATACATAAAAAATATATTTAGAAAACATTAACCCTATGTCAATGTTGCTACCCCCTTCGCAGCTCCCCCCCTCCATTAGAGTCACGTCACATATTTAAAATTTTACACGTTGCCATTTTACTTCTAGAAATAGTTTTTCCGTTTGTAGGTCAATGTTTCAATACTTGACTATTATAGGATGTGACGTCTCGAACTTCCTTAAGTTCGAGGACCCGCCCCCACCCCTTGTCACATAGCCCATTTCGTCGACCGACCCCCCCCCCCTCCATTTTAGTAGGTACTTAGCAATAATTCGTAGATGAGGAATAGCCAAGTCAGACGTTGGGCTTCAATATATTATCCTAAGTTATAAGAACAAAAGGATATTTTAAGGATTTAGTCATGTAGAGTCCACAAGTTTTGTACTTGAAGGATAGATAGATGTTACCTCCCAACATTTATAACTAAGAAGACTAAACACATTTTGATGTTTTGGTCATCGTTTTGTCGGTCATCCTTTGTTACGGTACGGTAAACGAATAATATGAATAACCCAGAATAAGCATTTAAACTCATTTATGTAATGCAAATGGATCGAAATTTGGCTAACTGTTTTGAGCTTGTTTAGGTATATTATTATAAATAAATATGCACTCTTCCGGACACTTATACACGCTCCAAAATATAGCTTTACCGTACCACCGTTTTAGAGACTACATATGCTGCATTTGCTACTCGTCGAAGTAGCTTCCTAATTTTAAGCTAACTAACCCAGGGTTGCTAGCTGGAAGTCAAGGGGGGGGGGGGCTATGTTTCAGCAGTGGACGTCCTGTTGCTGAAATGATGATGAAAACCCAGGGTTGGACCACAAAGCATAATTAGCCCCAGCCTTGCAAGACGAGCCTTATTTATGTGACCGCGCTCGGGTTGTCTAGTAGGTAAATTGCGCCATATGTTTTAAATTGTCGGCAGAAGTCACAGAGAGTTTGCTCAAAAGTTCTTTGTAAGAAAATATGCAAAACTTGGGGTTATGAACGCTCGCAAATCCAGCGTGTGCCCACCAATAATTATGGATGTACCTTCCCTTGCTAAACATTGCGTTAATTATCTCTAAGTACTCTTTATGTAATTACGGTTCTCTAAAGCGAACTAAAATACTAATACTGCTTGTAAATCAATATTTGTTTTTATTTATAGCCGTAACCACATTAACTAGACCGCTTTGAAATCAATAGATAAATGTGAATTTATTCAAGCGCTATTCTGACGTCTTCAGAAAAAGAAACATCCTTAGCTAGCCTACATAATAATCGAAGAGGAGTTCATTTACTTACGGACGGATTAGCCGGCTGAAGTGGCAGTGGGTGGGGCACATGGCACGTAGAACTGACGGCCGATGGGGCAGAAAGGTTCTGGATTGGAGGCCACGTACCGGCAAGCGCAGCATAGGACGCCCACCCACAAGGTGGGCAGACGACCTGGTAAAGGTTGCAGGACGACGCTGGATGCAGGCCGCTTCCAATCGGCCAATCTGGAAGTCACTAGGGGAGGCCTATGTTCAGCAGTGGACATCCTGTCGCTGAGATGATGAGTTCATTTATTAAACACATGCATGCTTATTTTACTTAGTTAATAAACGCGCATATAGCAAACTCGTACGTACGAATACTTTCGTAGTGTTTCCGCTAAATCATAACACGAAATTTTACCTATATCCTTTTCCCCAACCATTTTTGCATAACGGAAATATTTCACAACAACAAATACGTTGGGTTGGCACTCAAACTTCACAATTTTGTTTTAGAGTTTGCCGACGGCAAATTGAAAAACGTGATCCAAACCTAAGCCAAGATTAACAAATCTCGACAAACAAGTGATTTGAAAACCTCTGATCGCTTAGTAAACTGACATAAATGTATGAATACAATATCTATTGTATGCAACATTATGTAACAGGCGGACTGTAAAACCCGCCGTTCTACAATATCCCAAGTTTGAATAAACCATCTGATATTTTACTGAAATTCATAACATTCTGCCACAGGTGGTCTACGAATCATAAACTACGATATTTTGGTATCGTAGCACATTTTAGCAACACTAACCACACATGGTTTTGAAAGGAAATAAATAAGTTCGTTCTCTTTATCCTGGCAAAATCCTCTTTAACGTTTTCTTTATTCACAAATATGAACCTTTGAGGTGCGTATTATAATATTCTTTGGTGCTACATACATACTTAATCTGTTGATAATTCATGTTTATTACTTTAAAGTTACAAGACCTTAAAAAAATATTGTTCTCACCAAAGACAGAAAGTGGCGATGTGTGTGTCGCAACCGGGGGCCGATTCTGGTGAGAGGCGGTTTCCCAAGCCGCTGGTGTTGCCAACAAGGAAGTGATGGTCGGTGGGGCAACTGACCTTGGGTACCCGCTGCTTACTAATCGGATTGCTGTCGTTTAGATGCGCCCGCGCAGGTGTCACTTGACTCACACAGGTTGATGGAGTATTAAAAGTAAATCCATTTTATTAAATTTCCAATAGAGCCATCTGAGTCATGTAATAATCACAACAAAGTATCATGTGGATTATGATCACACGATACGATATGATCATAAATACTTATAATGAATGAATAAAACACGGTAATCTGCCTTTTTGATTATCAATTAGCATCGTAAACAACATTGTCGGTTAAGCTAGTCAACAAGCGCTATGTATTTACACGAAGTAATGTTTCTCGCAGTGCGGCTTAGTTTCGCCATGTCCGTCAGTGCGTCCAACGTCTGTCGGTGTTGCACATGATAACAGATATATACCTATATCGTCGACAAAGTTATGTTGTGAGAGAAGAGGAGCAATAGATTTTGACGGCTTACTCTGACAAGTCGATCATCTTTTGTTTTTTGTTGTTCGATTGTTTGCCTTACTAAAGCACTGACACCCTTGCCCTACTAACACCCTTTACTGCGCTTTTTCCGACATGCACTTGACTAGCGGGGTAACCATGAACTCTTAAAACAATCTCAAAGCTGTCAAATCTGTCAATTTTGGTACGTCATTACATACAAGATTTGACAGATTTGATAATGTTTGACAGATTTGAGATTGTTTTAAGAGTTCGTGGTTACCGTTCTGTTTTAATGTTAAAATTGTGATACTGACTCTACTCTACTATTGTAACGTTATAGAATTGATGCCGTTTGAACTTTCAGTTATAATTGGATGAGTACCAAGATTTCTTTTTAAAATTAATTTTTTAAACTATTTAGCGTCCATCGTAACTGTGACGAATATTCTATAGTTTCACTTTTTCAAGTTATCGAAGGCATTTTACGGCGTGTTTGTGCGACAACCATACGATTACTATAAAATTAATGCAACAGGGCCGTAACTAATTTAAAATTGAGAGCAGAAACGATTGCGTCGTTGCTGAATACATGGATCTGTCATTTATAAACGTCAACACCTATTTTCATATTCAGATTTTGTTTGCCAACGTGATTTTCACTTGGAATACGCCATGGAAGCATAATTTTTACCTAACCTTATCATAACAAAAAACATTCATGGCTTTGCAAAGAAGGAAGGAGTGGAAGCAGTAGGTAACCTGCCATCCCATTATATCCTTAAAATTATAGTAAAGAAGGCTAAGGGGGATAATAGTAAATAGTATAAGTATAATACTCGTAGTAAACTTATACGGAAAGAAAAACAAAATAAGGTTAAAGTTATACTGTTTTAAAAGCTCTTTAATATTATTTATTTGCTTGAATTTGATATTAAATTGTTAAAGTTCTCATTTTGTTGCACCGCCCATGACCCATACCATCTCTGTCAGCCATGGTTAACGGGTAGAGAATGGTGTTGGCATTAAGTCCGCCATTTGTACCACTTTTTTTGTATGTGCAATAAAGTATCAATTAATAAATAGCACCAAACCTTGAATCTAGAAGTTGTTATTTGCAGCCACTTTCTAAATAAAACCCATTGATTCAACGAAAAAAAGTACAACATCAATTTCCATGGACCAGTAATCATATCCATCATATTATAGAAATAACGTTAAGTACCTTATCCGTAAGCTTTTAAAGTTTATTAATAAGATAGCATGTGTTATGGATATTGCCTGTTCAAGCCACTCTCTAATTTGGTATCGGACACGTCTTGCTGGCTTGCCGCATTTATTCCAAGTTGGTCGGTTTTAAGTTTGGATTTCTAACACTCCATCCAACCATCCATCAGCCGAAAGACGTCCACTGCTGGACATATTTAGCCAAACTTGGTATGTTAATAAGAAGCAAAAGCTCTACTGCCTTCGACTCTGCGTGATAATAATGTTTAAAATTACAGTGAAACTTGTTATTTGGGTCCATCTAGGTAAAGTTACAATTGACAAAGCGGTTTTCACAATAACTACTTACTATTGGGTCTGGCTTATCTTTATCACGTGACTTTTAGTAAAATTTTAAGCTCTGTTGAACCGCCAATCTTAAGATCCTTCAAGATTTTGATGCATCATTGTAATAACCTATCAAGTTAGGGACTCGTCGAACCTATGATCCTTCGAAAACCCGTTTTCGAGCAATTGCAGATGCGGATCCGTTCACGGATCTTCTCATTTCTGATTTGATCTCGCAAAGAAACACCAAGCATAGCTCTTTCCATAGCTCGCTGTGCAACTTTGAGCTTTCTTATAAAGCCCATAGTAAGAGGCCACGTTTTTAAGAATACTTTGAACTTATATACCAGCTCAACCTAAACGTATGTAGGTATCAAATTTCAAGTAACTAGGTAGCGATAAAAAAAACCCCAAATAAATCTTATCTTACAGCAATATCACACTTCGGCGTTCGTAGATCCATGTAGTGATACATAAACGGTTCACTATTTACATAATGAATGATAAAACGCAGGGGCCCTCATAATCGATATTCTACCAAAACGTGTAGGTAATACATAAATAAACAGTGTTTCTCTGCGAACATGTGAGTTTCAATATGTCCCAAATGTATGAAATGCTTACAGAGTGCGACAGATTATTGTAATATATATGGTTTAATCTGTCTTGCTCCACGACTACGTGTGACGCCTAACATTTTATTGTTGCTGTCCTATGTGTCTCGTTTCAGTTCGGATGGGTTATTCAAAATTATTTATTTGCAATTATCATTTAGTTTAGTAAATAATATATGTTACATGTTACACTATCTATCTATGAGTTATATATTTTCTTACGTATGTTCAAAATCTACGATTTAAATCTACCAGCCCCCTAACCATGAACTCTAAAAACAATCTCAAAGTTGTCAAATCTGTTAATTTTGGTACGTCATTTCATACAAAATTTGACGGAAATGATAATGTTTGACAGATTTGTGATTGTTTTAAGAGTTCATGGTTAGGGCCCTGTACATAATTTTGGTTCCACTAAACGTTTAAGTGGTAGCGTTTTGCAGTTTCCAACTCTTTTTTTACGTCGTTACGAGCAAGTTTTATGGTATAAAAAAGTAGAATAGACAGCACAGCAATGATATCCAGCCGATAGATAAGGCGGCCAATAGGCATTGATATAGTATACATGGATTCAGGAGTTAATTGAAAAACTTACTATAAACTGCGTGTCAGTTTTATAACTCGCATAAAAAGGAACTATTCATGTCTTATATTATTATTTTTTCGCTTTTTTATATTCTTAGTTTAGATGTGTGTAGTTGGGTTGGGCAAGTCTATATATTTTCTTCATTGCATTTATTGAAACTATTAGCTGTTTGGCATTTGGCTTGGCAAATAATGTATAGTTTTGAAGCTTTTCCGTTAAACCGTTCCGTTCTGTTTTTCTCTTAGCAAAGAGGAACCGGACCATAACACCACGGCTCCACACCTAGTGTTAGTAAGGTTCTTACTTGTTATCAAGGTTTTCATAATTTATTGTTCAGATGGATTAATTAAATGTACAATGCATAGCGCGGATTGCGGTAGTGCTTATTTAATATATTAATCTTACTTTGGTCTCGTTATGACTCACATGTCCTGAGAGAAGTATTTAAAGCAATTCACTTAACAATGGTTTAAAAAGAAATGCTTTTTAAAAAACGTTACGTATTACCTACCTACTCTGTGTGTATGTAATTACAAACTTCAAAATTTAATAACGAAAAACATTTAGGCTATTGCTAACACGTCAAACAGGGAAACCTGCCTTCAGATTTTTTAATAAGATCCAAAAAATAAGATTTTTTTAAAGCCTTTGTTACTGTTTTCTGTCCATTTTTAGGGTTCCGGTTTCTTTGGGTAAAGGGTAAAACGGGACCCTATTACTGAGGCTCCGCTGTCCGTCTGTATGTCTGTGTTTTTTTTAGATAATGGTATGGAACCCTTCGTGCGCGAGTCCGACTCGGACTTGGCCGGTTTTTAATTTATCAGTTACTCGACGTCTGGGATTAAATCTTAATCATTTTTGAGTTAGATTCAATTTGACACAATGTCTGCTTTTATGAATATGAATATACTAAAAATATACTCGGTAATAGTTTCTCAGCGGTTTATTGACGTGGAAAACAGCCGGTTGTAAGTATTTTTCCCACCAATTGTATGGTTCGGAACTCTACGTAGGTGTTATGTCGATAAGTCTCGCGTTAAACGGCTCATTGAATGGCAAGTAGACCGGATTATTATATAAGAATCGATACAATATAATAGGTATTTAACGCGAAGCTTTTTATGCTCTGATGGGTTTGCGAAAGGTCATTTTGGATCATTGTGATTACAACGACCTGATTGGTGTAGTGGCTAGGGAGTGTAATCTTGCAGCAAATTTTCGATCTCGGTATTTTCAAGATTTAAGAGGTCTAATCTCGCAAGATCTTGGTATTTTGCGAGATCTCGCAAATCTACGAATTATTTTAAATTAATAAAGATTTTCTATAGAAACTTAGTAATGTTATTGTTCTAGGAGCGAAATAATGAATTATTACACTTATACAAAAATATTGAATCATTTATTTTATAAAATTACGGATTTCTTTGAAAAAAAAAACTCCTATAATAAAACCCAACATATCTAATGTATCGTCTAACACCGAGCAGCAGAAAAGGCCCATTCTGCCGCTTCAAGCGTAAAGCTTGTTGGCACCACTAATATATAGTCATTGATACGCTGACTCCAGGTTCTGCCCTTTTGCACCGCCTGCTAAATTATTTTTTGTCTAATAAGTTTATCAAATAAAGAAACACTTGCACGTGAAGATCGTTCTTGTGGGCGGGCTTTCAAAATCATTTTTTATTCTTCATCCATCAAGAGAGACCTAGCAGACAATGAAAATGATAACAGCATCATGATGTTAACCCAGTGATCAACACAGCCGCGGTCCTGATTAGTTATGGAATGTGCTGCTGTGCAATCTTGCAAATCTTGCGAGATCGCGCGCAATTTTGGGTGCAAGATTGATCTTGCAAAATTCGTGCAAGATCTCGGTATTTCGAGATCTCGGGATACCGAGATTGCACCCCTAGTAGTGGCGTGGTATTCGCGTTGAACGCAAAGGTGCCAGGATAGATTTCCGATTAGGATAGATTTTCCGACATTCCGGAAAAAATACAATTACAGGTTACTTAGTTAATAAACATATTATAAGTAATTTATATTTTTATATAGATATTTTATTGCACAAGATATTACATTACATTATTACTTAATGTTTATTACAAACAAGACAGTCATTTCACGTTGCCTTATTTTTGTTATTAATACTTTTATATTTTAGTTGCTCTCCCAACTCGGCATCTCTCGGCAACTCCTAATTAGAACGAAACAAAATGGAATATCAATTTATTGTCATTATTAGTATAGCCTATTAAATTAGCATTGTAATCATACCACTTCGCACTATGGCGAAGAATATTGCGTCAACCTACCTAAGTATTAAGTATTTCATATACCCTATTAATATATAAACGTTACGTATACCTACTTCTACAAAATTGCGTCAAACTATTGAGACCGATTGCAATGACATTTCCAGCCACTATCTCTGACCCGAGATGACTAAGCGCATACAAAACTGGTATATGAGGATGCAAAAGGGAAGTTGAAATGCGATAGACATATTCCAAGCTAGTACGCGAGTGAGCGCGACAAATACATAGAGTCGTCATTGCTCTCTGCTACAGAGGGAAGTGAGGACGGCGCAGTCGCAACGAAAGTAAAAGTGAACGCTGTTCTGTCTTAGAATTTATTACACTATTACTTAATATTTGATTTATCGCTGTTGCATTGCAAACTTAAGACAACTAATTATAGTAATTATTAATACTTATTCACTTAACTTTGCGTATAAAGCTATATTTATATTCAAGGTTTTTATTGAAAACTAAACCTTTATGTGTTGATATATCTTGATATCATAACTCATGTGATGAACAAATGCTAAACATGTTATTGCACAACCGATAAAATTACTTACACATAGCGGACTTACTGCAATGAAGCATAAAGTCTGTTTTGATAAAAGTGTAAAGAGATTTAGTTAGAAGATAAATAACACTTGAAAAAAATCATCGACCTCAGGTGGGACACGAATGATTTTTTTCAAGTGTTATTTATCTTCTATTAAACCTTGCATGGAATTGCTTAAAACAAAAATTTACGAGATTTAGTTACAAAATCGCATTATATGTAACTATTTGCATTTAGTCTCTCTGTTAATGAGCTTTTTCACTAAATCGCATGCTATGCTACTATTCCAGTGGCTCAATCAATACGTCCATAGCGTTAACTCATAGGATCTTTCTTATATGTCATGGACCTTGTTCCAATTTTAGTTGGGGTCGGCTTTCCTAACCATCTTTCTCGAAACAGGTCGTCGCTGAATCGGCATTAGGTATTCCTTAATGACTCTCATTTATATTAGTCGTTTCTGCCACGGTTTGTTGGTCTCGAGTCGAGTTAAAGCACTTTATGTCATGTATTCTTCAAATCTTCGCACATAGAGGCTGTAAGACTGTAAGCGTGATATAGAATCAGCATCATCATAATTATCAGTCGCCATAGTACAAGCTTTGCTTAGTTTGGGGCTAGCTAATTGGTGAGATGTTAAAAACAATTTATTATTATTTATTTCAAGGATATCTACTACTGAAAATAGACCTCCCAAGATGACTTCAAGATTGCCCATTTAAAATGAAATTATGGTAAGTTTGTAGTAGCGTATAATACTACAAACTATAATAGCGTATAATACATTAGTCTGATTTCTGCTTCAAATGTACTGGTTTGGTCCACACTTGGTCTAGCATTTGACCAAAGCGGACTTCGCTTAGCACCGTAATAGTAATTAAATTATAAATAAATAGCATATTTCTCGCATGTCATTTAACGAAGGAATATGTTAAGCACGCTTTGCACAACGTCTCATTATGTAATGCACGATTATGTAAACAACATGTAAGTGGTAGTTGGGGCATCTACTGCAAATGTGCGTTCGTTGAACTAGTACCTTTATATTAGTACCTGGAACGGGACTCGTTAAATTCTAGTCTTTTATTCTGTACTAACTTAAATATACGGACCTGTTAGGAATAAACTAATATATTTTATTCTACTTTGCGAAGTCTTGTTACTTATTGCAAATATCAAAATGGCGCCACAACTGCCACAACAAAATTAAACTTTACACAATTACACATTAGTACAAGAGATGCAACTAAATATGATTATGTCTGATCACATGCTATCGGTAATGTGATGGTTTTTAATTTTCATAGTAATTTTGTTGACATTGTAGCGAGGTGCCATTGTTATTGGATCTTATCATAAGTTTATTTGACTGTAATAAATTATTTGTCCTATAATTAGCTATACCTAATTAACTACATAGATGAATATTTTTCTAAGATAAATTATTGTAATCCCATTTTAGTTGATAATTTATTCTTAGGTTTTTCTACAAGTCTACAACCGATAAATTACCGTTTGTGATTCGTGTATGAAGTAGGCGCGTGTACATTGGAGTACTTACTCCAGTATTAAAGGTGGATCACGAAACTCGCTGTTTAATACTAGGTCCTTTGCCAATATTCAAAGTTTGTATAAAGTCAAAATAATAGAAAATCTGTTATCTCTACTTGACTCTATAAATCAAGTTCGACATCATATTTTTTTTTGTGCTGCGTAAAATTGTTAGATAAATTCTATGTGTTTTTAAACACTTTAAATATTTAATTCGGTTATCTAATTTCTATGCAAATTATACTGTTGCCATCTTCTAAATATACAATATATAATACGAATAAATAAAACTGCAGCGGCAATTTATTACTCCTTATTATTTTTTTCACAGAAGCCTTTTAGTAAGTTCTTGAATGTATCACTTTGACCTCGAACATTAATCTTTTTTTATCTCAAAGCTTTTAGTTAATTAGGTATGGTAGATTTGAATGCGTATTAAATTACTTTTATTTATATTCCGATTAAAGATTATGTTTTTAAGTGTCACACCTTCAACAGTCGTTTTCTAATTTGCACAACGTGGTACGAAAGGTACACCTATAGAATATTATTTTCAAAATATATTTTGCTCATTGTTTGTTCTATAGTGCAAATTATGCAAAAATATTAAACACATATTTTGATAAGTTATTTTGAGAACTTTGGAAATAGGGCTGATTCCTTATCTCGTTTATCTTTTCCCAGGGAAGGATATGAAATAAAAAACTTTCCCTTCCTCGTTTGACACTAAAATAAATAAGCTAAGCACAACGATGATATTGTTATTTGGACTCAGTCAACCCGCGTGGGTTCAGCTTATCGCCAGATAGCCTCGACCTCTCTACATACTCACTACTCCTACATAACTTGGTTAAATAATTTCACCCTTAAGACAAGGGAATAAGGTTTAACAAACTGCGGGTTATAACTCAACAATAATGTGTCTATCTGTGTCAGTATATAATTATTTTGCAGTTTAATACGTAACGATAATAGGGAAGAGTATATAAAATAAACAATTAGTTGTACAAATGATTTTGTATAAGATTTTAAATTAAAAAAAAACAGAATCATGCTTGCAATAAAATTTACAGAAATAAAAAAAAACAGTGTGGTTCCGAAAACATGATCTAGAAAAAGTATCTACGAGTACTCAGCATTTACGTCAACCATCTTAATGATGACGACGCTGGTCTTCCGTAGATAACCAGACTAAAAAGAGAAATCAAAAATAGCTCAGCATTGATTTCGGAGTTGATGTCAGACTCGGTTGGTGTCAGCTAGATGATACAGATTATTCACAGTCCATAAAATATACTAATTTGTGTACTACTCTACTCAGTAGTAACTAATATGATTGTGTTATCGCAGTCACTCAGTCATCATCACTAATTGGCAAAGAGCAAGGAATGTGACCAACTTTTTTTAAATAATGACTTGTGTTTGGTCGGAAGTTAATATCTCTGTGGGTTACCTAAGTTCACGCGTCTGAACTCGATCGAAGAGACACAGTTAGCTATTGTGCAGGTATGTACAAACCACCTAAATCAACAAAGGTGGTATGTATGTATTAGCTTGACGTTTCTTTACGTCCGTATCGGTTTGTGTGCCCAAGTTATCACCTGGAAACACAAACAAACTCTGTAAACACGCATTCGATAGGGATAGCTTCAAGGATCAATTTTCGTAAAAGTGCTTTTAATTTGTACCGATATCGAAGTATGTTATCTATTACCCGATATGTGCGCTTAATGCGCGCAGTAATATTACATATAAATTCTATCGAAACTTCAAGTTTAATTGCCCTTTTTTCTCTGTTAAATGTCGTAACTTTTCGATCCCCGGGTGTATTATCAATTCTTCGCACCATGCATCGTTCTTGCGTTAACCTATTCGGCGAGAATTAGTATTTTTAGTGTGAAAACTTGTCCCTAATTATTATTAATTTTATATTGAACTTAATGGCATACTTGCAACCATGCACTTATATAGCAATGTTACTGTTATCATGTTTGTTTTTCTGTGTAGCATATATTTATCTGTAGAACAAAACTTCTGCTAAGGCTGAAATTTGTTTAAGTTGAAACTGCACAACAGTGTTTTTTAACGTCAAACTTTAAAACAAGGTCGAAGTAAAACTTTATATTGATTTAAACTTTCATGGTCACTAACATTAGAATAGTTTGTTAAATATCGGGAATTTAAAAAATAAGGTACATGGTAGCAATCTCGTAACAAACTATTCTTAAGTAAAACTTTTTAGTGCATAAGGACTAAAAAAAGTTAAACAAAAGCACTAAAAAAAGTTAAAGCTTAACATAAGTTAAGGCATTTGAATACAAAATTGTAGCTAGCGAACAACTTATGTTGTTGTTTAAGCAGTTTCTTAAAACATGACTTCATGAACATCCTAACATAAAATAGTATATAATAGTGTATGTGATTTGAAACCATAATGGTTATCACTTGCCAAAATACGCCTGATTCACATATTACTCATAATAAGTACGAATAATATGAATTGAGTTTGTATATATTTATTTATTTGATAAGGCATACCAACAACATTAACACAAAACACTACTAGTATATACAAGTCTTAAATAGACATTTCACTTACAGGTGAGCACAATATTTGAATTGAGAATGTGAAGAGAGAGAAAAACAATCAATTTTTTTGTTAACAAAAACAGGTAATTATTTATTGTATATCCATTGCAAAAAAATACATCAGTTTTTTCAAATCGAACCAACAAAATTAACAATGGTTAGTGAAATTGCAGTCAGAACGCAAGAGACAATGGCAATTTACTCAAAAGTTAACCAAGATTCATCTCTTTTGTTTTACTCGTCGGTTTGACGCTAATTTTGCTTGATTATGACGTTTTCATAGCAGATTAAAAGTTTTAAATAATTCACTTAAAACTTTTGTTCAAAAGCCAAGTTAAAAGTTTCCGTTATGATCGATATTTCAGAGTTTTATTTAATCATTAACCTAATTGCAACTATGGTGGTATTCTATGAATTTTCTTTTAACTAACAATAAAAACTGGTAACGTCTTAATAACAGGCATAAAGAACATTATTGTTTCTATGAACGAAGCTTGATTACCACTGTTGTCGGGAATGGCTTCCGAGGAATGAAGAAACAAAAGCTCTATGGATCAATTAACGATTTAAAATCACACTATAAAACAATGGGACTATTTTGCCAAGTTGCTAGTTACATAGCTCAAATGGTACAGGCAATTTATACGATTGATTATTATTCCTAGGTAGGACCTATGACATAATACAGGAATATGAGTAAGACATATTGCACGGTCTAAAGCTATTTTATACCTAACAATCTCTCTCTCATCCTAGCTATTTATCCGGCAGTGTGGTGGGATCAGCCTTCCATATTTTTCTTTTCCACGTCGCTCTGTTCTCGACATCGTTTTCGTAATAAAAAAACTTATTTATAAATAACAGCCATCATTAAAATTTCCTATAAACATCTAGGTATGTGCGTAACCTCTATGTTAATACATGCAGACATTACATACAAACCATTCTATAATTAAAATTAATTTTACTCCGAATCCACAAAATGCTTTTGGAATGACACATCTCACATCTTTGTTGTTGTGATCTACCCACCTAATCTTGAAGAGTTCAGTGACAAAGAAATGTGACGTTTATTTTTATTACCTATTTCGTTGCATAAAGTAACCTGTCTGCTTCTACAAGTACTGTGGCAGCATCTAAATATGCTTGGAGAGTGTTCTCGGAAAGTGGTCGGTGGTCGCGGGCTTTGTTTGAGTGTGACTTGCATTTTAGAAGCTCGCAAATTAGCTAAATTTAGAGCACTTCCATTTTTGCTGGGGGACGATGCGTTCGAGTACGAGAGCGGTGACTTGCTACGTCTATTTTTACAATTCGTTTATTAATTTTCGCTCGAAATTTACGGTCCGGAGTATGGAAACGAAAAAACGCTGAAATACGTTAATGAATTATTTATTCTGTAGTAACTAAAGTGTAGTTGAATGCAACTAAAATTCGAATATGTATACCTATCTCATTACCTTTTGCCATGACTTCGATTGGTGCTCACCATCTCTCATTTCATGTTGAGAAAGGCAGAACTTTTATTTAATAAGTTGTACATTTCAATTTTATTATCACTACCTTCAGTTTTTTCGTTAGTAAGTAAGTTTACACGATTATTTTTTGATACAACAAGCTTAAGAAAAAATAGTAAATAAAGTAAATAACTCAAAAACTACATTACCTATAAATCGTATTTTTTTTTTAAATCATTATAATATGTATTTAGTGTATAACAACAATTCTGAATTTAATGAAGTTTCTGGTACCCGAAGTTGTTTTCCTAGTCATGACTCAAAAATCATGCGAGTGTCTCAGTAGCAAACTCAAAATATTACTTTTTACCTTGGTAAGAACAAAATGTTACATTGCCTAGGTTAATCGCCATTAACGTACAAAATATAAATACACAGGACAAAAAAAACAAAAAGTTCCTTCATTTTCACCACGTGCACCCGTTCGAAGTGCTGCGAAATAAACACGCCTAGGGTTGTCATCTTTAGTTCTTAATTTATTATGTTTTACACCGAACAACAGAAACACAATAACGGTGATCGATTTTGTTTACGATTCTGTAAAATGTTTCACTTGTTCCTTTTTTTTTTAAATAAAATTAATGTAATGTATTCGCGATACAAGTAAGACTATGCCTATGTAGGTAATGCGAATTCTCAACAAATTAAAGGGTAAGTAGTCGTTTTAATAATCAAATAGAAATAGGTACAGAGAACCCAGAACCTTGTCTAATAGTATGTATACTACACAGCTGTAACCTATCTTAACGGAAGGGGTTAGTTATACGTTGTTACGTTACGTTATTTATAAGAAAAAAAAAACTCTAGATTGATATAAAACTTAAGTGAGAACTCCTCGTTTTCTAGAGTTGCAATTTTAGGTTCATCCGCCACTCTAGAACATAATATATTTTCTAAAACGGTATTACACTTCAAACTGTTTTATTGTCCAGATTTGTGACTAAATCAATAACTGACAGCCCTGTACAGCGACTATCTACACAGGATATAACTTATCCGAGTAACGACACGGTCGCTTATTAATAGTAACACACATTGTTTTGTTGTTAACACATAGAAGTAGGTTAATATTATATTGAAAGATATTAACGCTTTATTACTAGAGAATTAGTCGATATACATACTATTTAGTTCGCATGTTATTTAAATTGGTTGTTAATGTTAGTAGGTATTTTGAAAATAATTCTATACTTTCAAAAAGCTTTACAAGTTGTGTTTGATAAATTCCTGAGGTAACAACTGTTTATCTACCGAGACAGATAACATTATTTTTCTTAGGGCCTGTTTCACAATGTACGGATAAAGTTATGTAAAAGATAAAAATATGTAGAGGATAAAAATGCTTGAAAATCGTGTCAAAATCGTGTTTAACTAATCCTTCAGATAAGTAAAATATAGCTTATTCAGAACTAATGCAGATCTTATCCGTTCATTGTGAAACAGGCCCTTACACTATAAAATACTACAATCAAAAGTCAACTTTACTTTTGATAAGTGTATGTATATTTAGGAGAATTTGTATAGGAGGATTGTATTTACAGTTTATATATGTTTTTAAGAATTTAAAATACTTAAATGTTATGAATACTATTTAGGATAGGTAAATTGAAACATTTTATAAAAATGACTATACAAACAACTCATTTTTCGCTATAAAACAATCTTATTTACAAAATCAATTAGTCAATTTAAACCTACATGCTTAGTTATTATTACATTGTTTGACATTTAAACCGTTAGTTTAATTACCTACGCCCGCCACCCTCTCTTGAAAGTCGCAGGGGAAGCGCGGCTAGATTGGCGCACCGCTCCTAATAACCCTGATGCGGGCACTTACCACATTTACCCCGCTAGTGATGAAAAAAATTTAAAATAATAAACGTCGATATCGAGATATTGTGATGATATTCGATTTTGATGATTATTTATTGAGAGCTTTGATTTCTAGAAATATTATATCGATTAATTCACACTTTGAATGAATGAACGGTGACCCCCTAACAACAGATTTTCTATTGTGTCTATCTGTTGGCAGTTATACTAGGCAGTTGGCAGTTATAACATACTTTAAGTAAAATTTTACGCATTAATTGTTTTTTTTATCTAACTAAGTAGGTTATTCTCATTAAAGCTCAAACTATGTAGTTGGAAATTCGTGTTGCAATACAATAAAACGGGATCAAAATACAAAAACCGAGTAAGTGCGAGTCGGACTCGCGCACGAAGGGTTCCTTACCATTATCAATAAAACCGGCCAAGTGCGAGTCGGACTCGCGCACGAAGTGTTCCGCGTACCATTATCTATAAAAACGGCAAAAAATCACGTTTGTTGTATGGGAGCCCCCTTAAATATTTATTGTTTTCTGTAGCGGCAACAGAAATACATCATCTGTAAAAATTTCAACTCTCTAACTACCACGGTTCATGAGATAAAGCCTGGTGACAGACGGACAGACAGACAGACAGACAGGCAGACGGACAGCGGAGCCTTAGTAATAGGGTCCCGTTTTACCTTTTGGGTATGGAACCCTAAAAAGGATTACTTTCTGTATCTGTCATGTGTCACAACTCACAACACAACAAGGTATGTCGTTCAAAGACTCACCTTGTATAATTTTAAAACAAATAATTACACTTATATTTACGCGGAAACAACTAAAGCAATACAAATAATTAATTCGTGGCAAATAGCGGATTTTCCATGTTTTTTTTTAGCATCGATATTAGTCAGTCTGAGAAACGTTGGGTTACACAGATTTATTTATTATGTACAGTGGTTTTGTATTTATGTTATAGGTATAACGAATATACAGTGAAAACCCAACAAATAAATTATTATGTAACTTCAACGTTGTATAGTCGTACCTATACAGGCTGTCCCATAAATAAACGACAACCTTGTAACCACAAATTCTATACATCATGGACAACTTTTATTTATGAAATTTTGACGAATATTGATCGATTTCCTATTTTAAAAATACCAAACAGCTGATTAAATTTATATATAAAAACAACATTCATTTTTAAAAAGTTATAGAAAAATTGTTTACCATGATGTATAGAATGTGTGGTTACAAGGTAGTCGTTTATTTACGGGACGCCCTTTATAAAAAACAGAAAAAACTTTTTATAGTCTATCGACGCTCGATACCAAATCCTAGCCTACTAGTATCAAGCACATCTCTAACTGGCCCTGCGCCCCGACTCCAGGCCAAGTTTTTACGTTGTGACCGTTCGCGCGCCACTCTAACGATTACCATATAGATTTTGCAAGATAAATCGCATGTGTTATAAATTATTACATAAAATTACGTCTAATTACCCTCAGGCATTTAGCTCAGTTATTTTTTCTTGCATTTTGTTCCTTGTTTTCGCTTTAAGTTACTCTACTTTAGTTATAAAGCTGCTTTGTTTGCATTTAATCTCAGTGGCTTTATCCAACATACAAGAAATATGGCATATGTAATCTCATCACGGAAAACGTTTGAGTAATAAATTAGTTCTGTATTCAAACAAGTAGTACTAGGTACATGTACCGACATTAGCATTTGAAACATCTTAGTAAATCATTACACTGCAGTAATGAGCGATGGAAGCAGAATAAATAGTACACTGTAGTGTAATGATCACAAGATAAAGATTGCTTACCGTTTTCCTGGACTGAGTATATTTATTTTTTAATTAAGGCTCGTAGAGAATGTGTTTTAGCCTTTAGTAGGTACAATTTTCCTGTACAGGAATATAAAGTTTGAAATAAGCAATGAAATTAATATGAGTCAATAAAAGTAGCAATTACGTTTTTTTTTAATAATATGTTTTAAATGCAACATTGTTTTTTTGCGTTAATACTTAACTAACAAGACAAAGAAATACATTTTAAAAAATTGAGCTACTTAAATAAAGGAAGATGTTCAATTAGTCAGAACCAAATTCTAATTTGTTCCACATTTTATTTCCTAAATTAGTTACAATTATGCAATATCTAACTAGAGAAAGGATGTCTCAGAGTTTCAGCTGTTTTAACCAAATTACTGAATAAACCCTCAGTATTACAATTTGGCCTTATTTTTTGCCAATTGAAATAGTAAATTAGGTTCGTTGAGTCATTTCGATGCGAGGTATCGCATGCGCACGGACAGCCCGCATAGCAACCCTCAGGGGCGGGACAGACCAATTACATACCACAGCCTGATGATTAGACATTATATAATTACCCCTATAGCAGTTTTGCATTACTTTTTCTTATATTAAGGTCATATTTTATTAGGCCACTTCCTTTGAGGGAGTATGTGGTTGTATTTGAAAAGAGAATCATCCTCTTTTAAGTTATAAATAATGGAACCTAAAAATAATGGCCTACATATTAATTAGCCCACTTCCTTAATTTTAAGTGGTTATTTTACCTCTTAACTGCATAACAACAACTTTTTCCATGAGACCAAAATTGAAAGATTATAGAATTGAAAATTTTTGTTATTAGCAATTCCATGCAAGGTTTAATTGACGTGGGTTTACGAGTTTGACATGCTAACTAGTCAACAAGCTTCGGAGTGGCGCCTTCCAACTAAACCGAAACCGAAGAAACCGCGCCAAACTTGGTCGAAAGTCAAAGTCATGTTGACTGTTTTCTTGGACTGTCGCGGTGTTGTGCACTCAGAATTCTTGCCAAAAGGTCAAACGATAAAAAAAGAGTATTATTTAAGCGTTATGCGGCGTTTAAGAGAGCAAATTGAACGAAAAAGGCACGATTTGTGGAATTCATATTCTTGGATTTTGCACCATGATAATGCGCCTACCCACAAAGCCATCATTGTGAACGAATTTTTTACCAAAAACTCAACAAATACCATCGAGCAGCCACCTTATTCACCAGATGTGGCTCCAGCCGACTTCTTTCTTTTTCCTAAACTCAAATTACCACTTCGTGGCACCCGGTTTCATTCGGTAGATGACATATATAGAGGAGAATTCGCGGCGAGAACTGAACTCGATTCCGGAAAAAGCGTTTAAAAAATGTTTTGATGATTGAATTATTCGTTGGCGTAAGTGTATCGCTTCTGAAAGAGCATACTTTGAAGGTCATAAAATAAATTTGGATGAATAACTAACATTTTGTGTATTATTAATCTTTTCCCGGTACATTCTTGACAAAGTAGTATAGTGTTCATGTTTACCAGGTAAAACTACTTAAAGGTACCGCGACACACTCAATATTATTGTCATTGCTTTTGACAGCTAAATCGGGACACGCACTCCGCACTCACGAAGCACGCACTCCGAAGCTGATCAAGCCTGTCTTAGTGTCACTATTTTTGATTACCCGTGTTCAATTCTCGGTCGGGTCAATGAGTAAACGATATATAGTAATATAGTAAATATTATCTCGGGCCTAGGTGTTGTGGTACCGTCGTTTCCGATATTTATTTATTTAAAAAAAGCTACATTGCCAGGTGAGACTTCATCCACCCTCAATAGATCGTTAACCAAATTGTCATATGTTACTAGGGCCCATATATCGAGATTAGGGTACCGTACACCCTCGTTATAAGGCAACCATAATCTGGGCATAGGGCTAGCCATGCGGGCTCTCCCATCAACGCGTTTTTTTAATAATCATCGTCAATATTCGACCTTATGCCTTGAAGCGTAGGGGTCAATTAATAAATCAGTGGAGAGAACATTTTAGCAATCTGCCGTTAATGTTCAAATCAAAACAGGGAAGATTGATGCCATGAGAACCAAACGTGGGATTTGGATGGTTTTTGCCGAAGCCTCATTAGGCACCCGTATTAATGTCACTTTGGTTTGATATTGAAGTAGTTTCGAAGTTTATTTTTAGTTTGTTTGGCTTCTTAGGATGGTATTCGGTTTGTTAAATATAAATACAATCAACACAATTAAAAGTAATTTAAAAAATCTAAAAAATAAAAAAAAACGCTAAAATAGTTTTGTTTATGAAAAAAATAAAGTTAAAAAAACTTTATGATAGTGTAGTATAACGTTTTGTTACTTCTGACTCCATAATTTACACAATATTAAAATTGCAATTTTTTTATTAAATTAAATTCATAGTACCTACAAATTACTGAACCGCAAAACCGAGTCGTGATCGTTCACATTTTAGCTCTTTAAAGTCCGCACTCGTGAGTTCTTCTAATTTCCACAGTGACCCTGTATTGATACTCTCCATAGGTGCAGGAAACTAAGAAGCGGATTAATGCGTGATTACAGAGGAATGCCGCTCCTCGATTAAAAAAGGCTCACTCCCATGATCAGTTCGTAGTGCTGACTTCATTTCGTTTTTTAACGAATAAATTAAAATGTTACAGGCAAAACTCAAGTCCAGTTGCTCTTGCGATTGGCTATTAGTCAATCCTCTAGTGAAGGGCCTAACATAATTAGTTTTTCGCACTGTGTAAGCGGACTGTTGCTGCTAATAGATGGTATAGCACCTATACAGAAAACAGAAAACATGGTTGAAATTATACTGTTTTTAGGGATCATCCTTATCATTATAATATCCTATTCAGCCTAGGAGAACCTCTTAAGACAAGCCACGACAGAAAATTGTTGTTATATTTAATAGTCAAAGACAATAATTATCTAAGTAAATAGGCATTAATTAACACTTTGTAGCAGTAGCACATGAGTAAAGAAACGGAACAGAGACAAAGCTACATACAAATGCGCTGTGATAGGTACATCACTACAAGTGCAACGCGTGTGTGTGCGTGACCACTGGCCCCTTGTCACGTCTCACGTATGAGCCGAAACCGCTTCAAACTAGATCAGCCAGTGGTCAATCTTAGGGCTTGCAGGCGTGACACGACGCTCGAATGTCGTGCGTGTTTTGTTTTGTTATCGAGTTTCTCACATAATACGTAGTAATATTTTTGTTTTAGTATTTAAAAAGTGTTGTAAATATGGTTGTACATTGTACTGTGTGTGATAATACCTCCTGACAATTTTATTGCATTTGTTGAATTGCTTGAGCAAAAATTTTGCAAATATTTTGATCTTAATGTACAAATTGTTAATATTGGTAATGACATATTAGCACGTTTGCAAGATTGTACGTACATTTCATATGCCATGTGATTATTTCCCATTGGATTATTTGAAAAAACTTTATATTAGATTTAGAATTAATCATTCGATTAAAAGACACAACAAATGATTAAAAACCAAAAGTAATATAAAAAAAATATTTAGAGTATGTAATTTGTAAACAAAATAACCTATTTTAATAAAAAATGTGAAAAAAAAGAACATTTATATTTTAAATTTATTCAATTGTGCCAACCCTACCAAAATAGGTATAAATTTTGCTAGCTCTTTAGAAGCTTTGTCTCTGCTCCGTTTCTTTACTCATGTGGCAGTAGGTAGTAGAATCATTATACCTAAATAAAATAGCGTTTGATCAAACATAACGTTGTATACTTACGGTAGACATTGCGAAACATTTTGAGAGAGGTTTGCTTAGATTTAAACGGTGCTAAAATTCTTTTACCTAAACGACATTCTTAAGATATGTATATTTTACAGATTGAAGCATGGCATACAGGAGCGGGAATAGCTAATTTACTGTAAGACCACTTTAAGGCATTGTCTGTAACATAGACAATGTGGACGTGCACTACAGCAATTACGTATTACGGAAGCGATCTACGAAATGAAACATTACGTATAGAATACACGTAAGTTCCCGCGTTATCTCATGTTGATATTGCTTATAATAATTTACGTTACAATCTATACGTCCATTATTATTATAATGCGCGTTTTAAATCTTTGCAGAAACTGCGACGCCAGTTACATATTATTATATACTACTTCTAGCGATGAAAAACAAATATTTTTGCCTTTTACGTTTTATTTATCATACCTATTAATAACGTTAAAAACATCATAAAATAAAGACGCAAGACATTATCTTATCTACAAAACAAATAAGTAATTAAAATAAAGTGCAATTGTTCAATATTATGAAAGCAATGCAATTAATCAATTTACGTGCTTTATCTACTGTTTAGCTACTAAATTTAAATCCTTAATTAACATGGATAGACCTTATGAAATTGCCTCTATTCATACTCTCATAAAATTCCCTAGTAAGTTACTTTGAGTATCAAATTAATAACTATAATCTCAGTTAAGTGTAGGTAAAAGTACTATAATTAAATATGATCTTAAGGTAAGTATGGAGATATTCAATGTTTTCCCGTTGATTATTAATAAATGCATTTGACGGGTGAGATTCGTTTGGAACCATTGGAGGATGTCAATTTAAAATCAACGGTCGCGCTCACCCCTACGAGGGTGGCACAAAGGTTAACGAATTCACTTATCTACCCACTAGAGCCGATAACTCGGGTGAACCCTACAGTGAGCTAGGCAGGGAGTACCTATACGTTAGTTGTAACTAAGAATAACATAGCTTTCACTTTTTCTCCCATATGTGCGACATTTTCAAAGGCAGGAATACCGGTGTTGTACGTTTATTTTTTACCGAATGCTATTTAGAAAGAAACAACCTCCATTGAAACTGTTGTCAGATTAATAATCATATTTCACGATTCACGATAGGTACCTATTTAATTACACATAAAGGCTCACGCTGATGTGTCTTAAAATATAGGTATCCAACAAAAACTTTTTCGAAGTCTATAATTACGACGAAGGTACGGACACGCGTGACCAAATACATAACTTAGCAAAATCATTTTTATAATCGACATGTGTGTGAGTCTAATTTTATTCACAAAGTTCTCGAAAAATTAATGCGGTGTTACTATTCCGGTTTGTAAATATCAACCGGTGTACTCATCGCAGAATAAACTTAATTATGCAAATGTTGTTTGTTGGCGCTGCGCGGATTTTTCACACCTTCCCTTCACCCCTCATCATAAGCCACCATCTATTTAAACTCATCAACAGTTTATTCGTGTCACGAGTGTCGGTTTAAGCTTTTTATTATGGTTAAATTTGCGTAGTATGACCGACACGCGCATAACACGCGACCCGCATGGCGACTGCATTTAGGGTGCGCGTTTTTAAAAGAATTATTTGCAACGACCACCATCGACTGCACTTTTGCTTTTATTCAGCCGTAAAAAGGGTGACAGACATAAACTCGTGGTCTCGCTATGGGAATTCGTGGCTTGCCATCCCCAACTTGCTGAGTCACACGTCAACGTCCAGATAAAAGCGCGTCCTCCAAAGTTTAAACAGTCGTTAGGCAGTCGATTACATTGTCTTTGCTGGTTAACTGATACGAGCGTGCTATATGCAGCTGATAAAACTAATGAAGTTTTATCGTACATCGACCCCGAGAATAGCACGCACTATCAATCAGTGCCACAGAAATAGTTCTGTTAACCTGTTAAAGTTAATACGTATAGACGTATCGATATGAAACGGAGTGTAATAACAAACGAATGCATGAATTCATGACTTATGGAAAATTATTTGTCGAATAAATGTTATATTCATAAGTTTTATGACATCACTTTAAATTCGTATTTTAAAAAAAACATTAAAAAACTAGAATGATTTGAACAAAACGGGAGACGTTTTTAGGGTTCCGTACCCAAAGGGTAAAATGGGACCCTATTACTGAGGCTCCGCTGTCCATCTGTCTGTCCGTCTGTCACCAGGCTGTATCTCATGAAACGTAATAGTTAGAGAGTTGAAATTTTCACAGATGATGTATTTCTGTTGCCGCTATAACAACAAATACTAAAGGACAGAATACAATAATTATTTAAGGGGGCTCCCTTACAACAAACGTGATTTTTTGCCGTTTTTAAATGGTACCCTTCGTGCGCGAGTCCGTCTCACACTTGGCCGGTTTTTTAGTTTCAGACGATTGTTATGGAAATCTAGAAAAAAAAAATCTGTTTAATCCATAGTCGTACTGATTTGGTATTCACAGTGCTGTTGGTGTATACACCTACTTACAAGTGAAATCGCATCCCGAATTTCTCAATTTTCCATTTATAATAAGTTCTCGCTAAATAAATCGGCTTACTTTCTCCCACCTACCGTTTTGCTGATTGAATAAATTTGTTGAAAGTCATTTGTTGAAAGGTAATATAGGTGCCATTTTGTTAACAAGAAATTTTGCTATTTATGAGTAGTAGGCACAAGGTAGGCGCCTACCTAAACCTGCGTTTCTCTAAATCGAACCTATCAATTACGTTGGAACTCTGGAAGTTTTTAATAAAAACTTCAATATACCTTTCATTTTGCGAATGTATAATGTGGGCCTGAGTTTAATGTGTAATGTGGAAAAAATATTGCCCACAAAGTTGAAATAAATAATTTTGTTTTAGGTCTTAATGCTTAGGTCCTTTTACTTTTGGACAGGACCTAAAATCGGAGATATTAAATCGACAAGCAGAAGTTATGTAACATTTTGTTTTGAAAATCGGAATAACGGTCCGCATAATTTGGTAAATTTGTTTAACCAATGGAGGTCCGTTACCACACATCGCAAAAAGGATCAGTCAGTCAACTTTATATGGCACACCTTATTTAATTCATATTTGTCACAAGAGGCTTTTGTGGTCCTATTAAATAAAATAAATTAATAATATTATTATTTTTCACGTGTCAATGATACTTTAAGAACAAAAATTTGACATCAGAATTCAGCGCCAAACAGCTTGTCATGCGCTCTTCCTTTTTTTTAAAAAGTATGTTCTTTTTAATATTTTTGATTGGATGCTAGTTGTGAGGGCGGGCACCCGCCTCGCAGTCCTGAGCGTGGGCACTAGCGTGCAGGTGCTGTTTATGGAAAAGCAAAGAAACGCTACATCGCGCGCCGTTCACTGCTTTCAATACTCAATAATTTATTGCTGATAATGTACATTTAGGTGTTATTTAAAACAATTTCAGACCAGTGTTATGGGCCCTGTCGGGCACACAACATAAACTAGGAGAAAATAAGCGCTTTTAAGAATATATAAAAAAAAAATAACTATATACATACTAGAATTTTCATTTTGTGTAACCTATATATATGTATTATCAGTAAAATATTTATTTGTGCTATAATAGCATTTACTAATTAAGAATACTTTTAATTTTTTTTAAAATAGAATGTCTTTTTTTATTTTTTTTAAATGTCAGGAATAAATTATATTTTTTTATGGAAAAACTGAAGGTACTTGAAGAAGCTAATTTTAATCGGGAAGTTGGTAATGCTAATTTATTTTTATGTCGTAACATGTACTTGCTTTGAATGTTTTCGCGTTTTGTATAAAATTGTTTATATTTACGTATGAATTAGGCACACGTGGCGCCTTGAGGCACAATTTACAAATGTGTACAGTGCTGTGAGCTGGCTGCTTCACTTCATGGGCTGTGGTTACAGCAGGGAAGGGGGGCGATTATACTAAACGATACATCGATAAGATCATAATAAGTGGACAATAACATGTCCAATCCGTTACCAAAATGAGTTTTTCACCGAAATTTTTAGGGAAACTAAGAGCTGTGTAGCGACAAAGGGAACATGGTAAGATTTTCTTGAACAAAACGGAAAATAATTAAACTCCGATTCTTATAACATTCCGAATTTCCGATAACCTTTAAAAGAGTTTGAGTTTTTCTCTTGTATCAAATTACCTATACGCGTAAGAAATAGATTGTAAAAAGGGTGTAGGTATAGTTCAATGATTCAGAAAAACAGCAAAGATTGACTGCTTTGCATAAAGCGAAGCTAGCTGCGCCATATTTCTTATTCCACTCATTCATACCCACTTCAACTAATCCTTGAGAAGGCCTTGTTATCAGGTAATCAATCAATATTCCCTCCTCCTCTAAAGGAGACTTTTCTATTTTAATAAAATTTCCTTGGCAAAATACCTAAAAGTTAATGGAAGCTAGACGTTTAGGGTGTCCTTTGTTAATTAAAGTTATGTTATATCAAAATTATAAACATATTGCTTTACAAATAACAATTTACATGTATCCTGAATCCTTAAGAGCGATGTAACAATACTATGACCACATTAATTCTTCACAGCGTAATTAATTCACTAACAAAGATCAAGGCTGCGATTCGTCGATTCAAACTTTTTGCTACTATTCGTGATCAATCTGTGGGCTTTGTAAAAAGTCGGCGTGTAATTTTAAATGGGTCCCGAAAAAGAAAATGGCGTCGCAGTTACTATGAGCGGCACGCACACGCCGGTAAAAACATGCAATTGAATAAAATCCGCAAGGAATTGGTGTAAAGACTTTTACGTCTACACAGCTTACCGTGATAACTTGGCAGTATTAAGTATGTAGGTGGGTACTTGAACCTCGAATTGATTAAAGATTGATGTAAAAACTTTCATGGTATTGGTTATAAAATAATTTATGAACTAAGATATAAATCTAAATATAAAGCTATAATATAATACAAATTACTTTTCCGACTGTTCTAGTCTGAAACAAAATAAAAAAATTCGGATACGAGAAAACTTAGTTAACAGCACAAGATCGTTTCGTGATCTTGTGAATCCTTACTGAAAACCGGCTAAGAGATGTTACACTTGAATAAAATATATATATTTAAAATGTCAAAAGTTAAATTCGTTCGGTACATTCTACTTGTGACCGTAATTCTGATCTTTGGAATCGTATAGTTACTATTCTTAAACATTCATTCATAGCCAGCCACTTGTTTAATATTTGAGAATTATAATAGGTATTATTACCAGAGGAACTCGTAATACCCAATTCATGAGCACGTGTGCCATTTTCAGCATCACGATACGGAACACTAAGTACAGAATAATATTACGAACGAACAGAGCCAAGGCCATCGTACATGCGGATATAGCGAACTTAATATTCAATTGCTGTGTTGCCAGCCCACAGTGGGTAGTGGCTGTTGGTCCGTCGCGGCGTCGCAGAATCTAAGTATTCACCATCGCGCCCATGAATATTTTATTTTTATTCTTATAACATAAAAACATGCCTAACTACGCATAAACTGGCTTGGTTGAAGCTCAAGTACGTACTTGTCAAAATTGCAAAAGGAGAATGCATGCAAACGCTAAATTAAGCTTAGTTTGTGGTGCGATGAACATTTGTACATACACTTGCACAACTTTCTTAACTCTCGATGTAGCCTAAATCTGGATAACGGTACACTCGCGCAACCTTTTATATCTTGACACCTAAACTAAATGCCTTTTAACTCCTCAAACGTCAAGCGGACCTATGAGGCCGCATAACAATAGTATTTCCATTCCCTAAGCTGAGGTGTCCTAAAGATGTGTGCTCTACGTGTCAGATTGTGTTAAGTTAATAGAGGCAGAATTATTATATTTAAATCTAGACATGACATTATTCTTCAAATTAATGTAAAACACATCTAAAAATTATGTTACCAAGATATGCAGCACCGATTAATAATACATTTGAAATGTTAACACAACGCTAGCTAATAAATTAGAATTACATTATAAGGGAACTTTCCTGCTATTGCGCAGTTGCCGACGCAACGAAATGTAGGCAAGATTCTCGATTCTCGTCTAGTCTCTGATTTCCATACAACCCAGTTCAGTTCTTATTATCTAATGAGGAACCGGTCGACGATAAAAATCACAATTACTTTGAGGACAACGCCGGTTCTACAATCGCTGAGATAATGCTGAATTTGAATATGTTGCTGATGGGACTACATTCGGTTTTACTGCTGAATCTAGAAGGGAATTGTTTAGCAGCGTACTGTGCGACTGGAAATAGAATATTACACCAATGATATGAGAGGAACATCGCCTAGCATGGTACTCCGTTAATACGTGTGGCGCGATAATTCGCCATGAACGCGGGTCCTGGGTTTTATTCCCGTAGAATTACCCCTGGGAAAATCTCATTGGCTGCACAAAAATGGATGTTAATTCCACACTACGAAAGCATGGCTTGACTTATTTTTATTTTATTTATTCTTAAAAACTAAAACTTAAATTGACAAAACTCATACGCAATTGTCCGAATCCTCTAAGAAGACGACCACTTACAAATTTCCCCGCGTCATGGTGTGAAACAGTTGAAACCGAAATATTCAGAGCACTAAAGTATTAAAATACATGATTTCTTCATAATAAATTCATGGCTTCCTCAATGTGCATGTGTAACACTTTAATATTTATACTTATGATCCGATTTCTTTGATTTATAGTTGACCTTGACGTTATGTAAACTGTAATTTATTAATCATGCAAATATTAGGCCAGGAAATGTATAAATAGAAAATTAAACAATTATAAACAAAACGTAGCATTGGAATTTTCCAAAACATTCGTAGATCCGAGTGTGCTCTATCTACGTCATCTTACAAAAACCGGTTCATAATGCCAAGCGGTCATTAATCTTTTGTCAACAAGGACAGATAGATCTCACTTGTTGCTAACTCAGTAATGAAAATACGACCTAATTTTTAATATATTGTCCTAAACTGCCTTATTCTTTCGTATACGAATGTTTTTAAACTCACTGTGATAATTTTCTTAATATCCACTGCCTTAAAAACGTTAGTCGAATAATGCTCAAAATTGCTTTGTCTAGTAACTAATATTGCTAAATACTGAGTAGTTAGGTACTGGGTATTTGAAAATTACCTACTATATAATTTAAAAAAAATCTGTATTTATTTTAAGGGGGGTAGTACCCAATACAGACTCAAAAAAGATAGTATTAAAAAAAATTGGGTGTTGTAATTCAAAATGTTTCGTACAAAATCTTATATTACTAGGAAGTGCTTTAAGTAATATGATAAACTCTGTCAAGTAGTTGATTCTCTAGAAATCGGCTTCGCAAAATCTAAACCATCCATCAAAACGAGTAGCCATTAGAGCTGCTTCCTATTGTGTGTGTAAGTAAGGCAGTGGCGTAGTGTGCGAGTATTATCTAACAGTGAACAGTGAAAGTGTGAGTGTGTGCGGCGGTGACGTAACGTGGAGGCCGCCACTCTCACTGTCGGCAGTCGGCTGATGCTGATTTTCAAGTAAACAACTAGGAAGTTCCAGGCGTACTAGATATATTAATTCCGCATTAAGTTCCACGGTGGGCCAATGAGGAAACAAGTTATCGTTTTTAGGATTCCGTAGACAAACGCGGAAACTCGCGATTGTCATATCCGAACTGACAGATATACGGCTGTCATGTCTCGCCTTGATATGAAATGAAATGAAATGAAATTATTCATTTTGTATGTAGGCCCTCCTCCGGGCACTTATACACGTCCCAAAATATAACTTAGCCCTACCACCGCTTCGGGACTACATATAGGCTGGTGATGAGAAGAAACGGCGCAACAAACTCAGTCACCTTTGTCAGCCTGATTTTACTTGAAATGAAAAGCTCTATGATTTATCAAAAGACTGTAATACAACTAAAATAAAGGATAAGGGTATCATCCATATTTTTTTATTACCACAAAAAAACGATGGTCTTAATGACTGTAATGAAAACATTAATTATTACATTATATTTATCTCAGTAACTATAAGTGCATGTACACTCGATTCTTAATCACCCCGAAGATGTCCGAGACCGCGTTGAAGTCTTTTACTGAAGCGTGTGCTTGCGCAAATAAAACCGCGCTATTGCGTATCGTTGCGCAAATATGCCAGCCGGGCTGTGCGCTTACCTACTTATTACTGCGCCTATTAATATTGCCTACTAACACGTTACACATATGATAATTAGCAATAAAACGTATATTCGAGAGGCTCTGCGTGTTTATTTTATGAATGAATTGGTCAAACGTAATTTGTTGGTTAGTAGGTAACAATGTTATAATTTAGATATAAATATTTTATAATAATATAATGATTTAGCTGTTCAGAGGAGCTTAACAACAGCCGTGGTAGAAGAACGGCGCCCTCACGGCCACACCATAGGTCACCTCAGGTAGCCGAGAGGTTTTTTGTTACGTCTATCCAATAAAATATGTTCCACCGTAATTAGATTGTACAATGTAAGAGTACATCGATAGTAGGTCATATTATAACGAGATTTTTTATTTGTTATGAAATGCGTGAACGTTATCATTATAATGTATGAAGGACGATGATTTGGTCCCCTTCACGTCCTTACTTTAAATGCTTATGACTAATCAACAATGCGTGGAATAATTAATTTGACAAACATTCATTAAGCTCTTTATAGCTGATAGTATGTTGATAAATTGAATCAGTTTTATCACACTATTTGAATTCAATTAAACTGTCAACTGTAATTGATTAATAGTGCACATACTCAGTTATATCAATACTGAATTAAGCGAATAATGTATTGTTTTTCGATGTTGTATTAGCAGCCTTTATCTGACTATTCATGTCTACACATACCTGAAGATTAAAAACAGAACCCTTTTAGATTATCTTTGTTGTCCGTCTGTCAAGACCATTTTTATAGCGGAACGAAAATGTTTCAAGTAGATAGGTGATAACTAATTTAAATTACTAATAGTATAGCCATTTAACGAAGAAACGCTTCCATCATTCTCGTCTTCTAGTCTAATGGACACGATTTAATTTTTTAATAGTTTTAAAATTTTAAGTCAGTCTGTTTATCAGAATTGTTTTCATTATAATTCTGCTACAAATCAAGTCAATACTAATTACAACGATTTATTTACTTGGCCAGAAACTGTGTTTAAGCTTTGTAGTCACACCATGTCTCTGAATGAGGATCGTACTAGTACTGACGATCATTATTTATGTGGGATAAAACACGATAGGTGAGTGCTCGGCATTATTAATGGACTGTGAGAAGGTTTTGCAAGCATCTATGTACATTGGCCGTGTTTAAGATTATTTTAAGGCAAACTCATTATGTGGTCTCTTTCATTTTTGTAATAGCTTAATTTTTCATAAGCAAGCTTAATCCCTCAACTCCCAAGCGGTAACCGGTAACCCCACGTCCATTGTTATTCAATTATCTATTTTACACACGGTCGAGGGGTTAATTGACAAATCAAGACGTAAGCTTTATTCTGTCATCCGCTTCCAACCTGCCAATCTGAAAGTCACTGGGGGAGGCCTATGATCAGCAGTGGACGTCCTGTGGCAGAAGTGATGATGACGATTTGTGGAATATAAGAATTTTAATATCGATTTCAGTAATACGGAAATATATTAAGTAATATTATAGCGAAAAATAATGATAAAAATTAACTGTTACAATTTATTATTACTGGTACTTGGATACAAATGCTCGTGCTTTTCATTCAAACATTTTCCCCGTGTGGTATTCCATCCCGCATCGGCCTGGCTTTGGAGGTTTTCAGTCCGGAGCTCGAACCACTACACCAGACGGTCGTCATAGGGTACTGAAATCTTTTACTTTTTTGATAATTTACCAAATCCAATTTGTGTTCCAATTGCGGCAGGTATGTCAAGGTTAGTGTTGTAAAAGACTTGAGTTCTTCAGTCTTACATTCGAGACTCGATTCATTTTGCATGACTTGAGACTAAAGTCTCGCGAGCTATGAGCCATTTGAGTCCTTTGAGTCTTTTTTTATAGATATGATATCATTTTATTTAATAATATTGGTATATCCTGCTTCGAGCGGTGGTAGCCGTGTGGTAACGAACGCTGGCTTAAGTCAGTCCCGAGTCTTTTGAAAGGACTCAGTCACCACGACATGAGTTCTCGTAGTCATGACTCAGTGTCTTTTTTAAAAGACTCAATGACTTAAGCTTGACTCGGGTTCGAGTCTTTAAAAAGAACTGAGTCTCCAAAAATAACTTGTCTCATTATTATAGGACTATAGGACTCAAGTCTCTTACAACACTAGAAGGTTCTACCAGGAGCCCATGACTGGCACACTCCTGCGCAGTCGAGTGGAGCGCCACGCACCGCCACGCTCGGCCAACCCGGCCCATTTCAGTCTTATACTTTTTGCCTCTCAACGCTACTAAAAGCTCCTAATAATGGTCAGTCATGCTGCCAACGAAAGGGCATGTTTTGGTTTTTAAATAATGTAACCTTAAAACATGTAAGCAAAACTTATTGCCTCTGGGTCCGTAATTTACGTGTTTTCCTGAGCTTTGAGGTTGCTGATTCTAT
Source organism: Anania fuscalis (assembly GCA_950371115.1). NCBI lineage: Eukaryota > Metazoa > Arthropoda > Insecta > Lepidoptera > Crambidae > Anania > Anania fuscalis. Next base: position 8,770,240 of record OX493340.1, on the reverse strand, counting down.
TCGGGCGTAAAATAATATTTGGTTTTTATTATTTTCTTTTATTTTCGATACCAACCATTGGATAATTGGCAAAATTGGTTATTGTAACAGATTTAGATAACTAAATCTATTTAGGTTGGCAATACGGCAAAAAGCTTAAATTAAAAACTCAATCGCTCTGGATAGAGTTGGTTGAGTCTGTTTCTAATTTAATCTTACTAACAAAAACAACACCATCATTTCATGATTAAGCCTCTGGATAATTCACGTAAGCTTACTTTATTTTCTTACTCAAGTAAGTATTGTGGACTATTGCCAAGCATTTAGGTACATTACTGTGCTAATGCACTATACTGATGAAACAATTTATCAAGAAGACTCACTGACCTTAAAAGCACGATTACTTATTTGACATTTATATTACATTAAGATTGTTTACCAAAACTTAGGAACTCATATGTTGCTGAGAAGAAATGATTATTCAATATGTCATGACATGACTGCTTCTTATTTGAAAACACGCGAGGAAAAATAATGACAAGGCATGGTCTGTTGGTTTTTAGTCAACAGAATGGAAAATCGTACAACTCGAATTGGAGGCAAATTGTCAGTTGGCACTTCATACGTAATGAGGTTATACAAGGCGATGGAAATATCCACAAGCAATTTGCGAATTTCACACCCTGTTTCGATAACGATGCTTCGTTAGGATTGTTTTATTATCTAGAAACAAAAACGTTGTTTTTAAATTTTTATTTTAACTTGCATAGTTTTAGGTGCGTGAAGATGGTGAGGCGATGTGAAATAAAATAGACACTAAATTTACATGTACTGGATACCTACTTACGTAATCAAAACAGCTGCCGAATTAGGCATGACGGCCAGACGTTATGGGTACAAAAGAGGAGAATCCTAATTATTGAAGTACATAACTTAGCGAAGAAGACTTAAGTATACTGAAGAGAGTGAATATGCGCAAGATGTCGAACGCAGGTATGGGCACTAAAATTTCAGAAGTAACTGTTGTTTTTGACGTGTAGTTTTATCGACAATTTCTTAAAACTGTAACTGTAAGAAAAGTGTGGCGGTAGTCCATAGCTATTGCTGGCCCAACCATGAACTCTTAAAACAATCTCAAATCTTGTCAAATCTGTCAAATTTCGTACGTAATGACGTACGAAATTGACAGATTTGAGATTGTTTTAAGAGTTCATGGTTACCCCGCAGAACGTAATTCTAAAATGACGGTATGATATGGCATTACAACAGCCGCAATCAGATTGTAAGTTACACAGCACGGTGTACATACTTACTGAGATTGTAAAGTTCGCTCTGAAATCGCAATTCGCAACCATCGGAAATGACCCAGGAAGATACATAATATCACAGCATCAAAATACTCAAAATAGTGTTATGTAATAATATGTTGTGCTTGACGCAACGCTTGTTTTCGTGTGCGGTAAGTGTGCCGCGATCATTTCGGTCAGCCGGTGGCCCACTGAGCGCGGTGACGTAACAGAGCTTCCGCACCACTCGGCGCGGGCGCAGTGAAAGGTGGCCTTTATGTCACAGCCTATATCGTGCAAGTTACACGTTCCAATTGCAAAAACTTGATGTAGTTTGAAGGGATTGCAGATATTATTGACGGCTTTGCGCTTTAAATCGATTACCTGAATAAGTGATTGACCCTTAGAATTCTCTGATCTAAGTAATTGACCCGTACCCTGATTCCGTATCTTGCAAAAGCAATGCGATAGCGAAAATTTGGCAATTCTGGCTTTAAAATCGCAAATTGACAGCAAAAAACAAAAACAAAGCAATCTTCTGTCAGTGCGTCCAATACATCTTGACACTAAGCATAAATCGGGCGATGACTGCGCGATTATTGCTGATTGCTATTTTTTAGGGAATAAGGGGGCTGTATTAGTTCACTGTCAAACGAGACCAAGCCTCACAGAGATTTTAGACTTAATTGTAACTTAATATTGGATAATTTCTGGGCTGGACGACCGGTTTAATTCTGTTTTTCAACCGACGAAAAAAAACGGAGGAGGTTATCAATTCGACGCGTACGCGTTTTATTAGAAAGGATATAGTCCGAGGGGGTACCATATAAATTTGAAAAAAAAATCCAACCCTAAGGGTAGGAAAACAGGGGATGATTGATTGTTTACTCACTGATTGTAATGTTTGACCACGCATAACTTTTTACAGAGTAGTCCGATTTTGATAATTATTTTTTTATTAGATAGGGTATACCTCGAATTTTGTCGCATATAAACGAAAAAATTGAAATAATATAACTTACCCTAAGGGTGGGAAAATAGGGCTCATTTATTGTTCACTCTCAGATTTTAATGCTGATATTATATCCACAGAAAATCATTAAATAAAAGCTTTGTAAAAAAAAAATTAAACCGCCGATAAACTGAAAAGCAATATGCGCCAGACAACACTCCAATAGTCATAGTCCAAAGTAAGGAAATAACTTCCATGTATTACGACAATCAATTTTGCCAGCGCCCCCTGTTAGGTCTCTTTGGTCCATTATCATAAATTATAAAATTATTTTAAAAAATTAACTGGGAATCGAACTATTATTAATACCGTATATTATTAGAACAGATAGTTTGTTTTGTCACAATCACACAAATTATCTAGCTCCAGACTTAGTCTGGTACAAAGTTTGTACTATGGCGACTAGATAACGGATAAACATACTTAAATACACATAGGGAATAGGGACACAGTGAGTGTAGTGTGTGACGGTACTTGGCGTGAAAATAATATTATGAGAGTAGATGAAGAATCTGCCTCTCATACGGAGTGAAGACATCGCTGTTCCAGTCAGCCTGGGTCGGTGTAACCCGATCGAAACGTCAGGCCAAAGAAGTAACATTTTGTACCTAAATTATGATCGCGTTAATTCCCGTTTCATTGAGTTTTAAATTATGCAACGCGATAGTCTAAAAGTAATTATACTTAAATACGTTTATAAACATCGATAAATTAGGTACAAACGCTTGTGCTCATCACATAAACATTTGCTCCTTGCGGGATTCGAACCAGACGGTCGTCAGATAATGTGACTGGCGTAAATATAATTGCATACAAAAGCAATACTGTAGGTAGATAACTGCGTGTCTACTTTATGAATATAGAGTAGAGAATTCTTAGTCTGCTATTTACTTATCAGCTTAACGGGTTCTTTATCTTGTAACACAGTTTCCAACTGAACTTATTTTAATCCATCGTAACAAGTACCTACAATTTGTTATTCGAATGCGTAATTATCCAGACAACAAGGCCATACTATCGCGGACTAGGTAACTATCAATATCTACAACTAGGGTTGGTCCAGTCAGCGGGTTAACATTCGATTTCCTCCTATCTCGATAATTACATTAATCTTTTTACGACGTCTTATCCATTTTCATAAAGATTTGATACTAGATAATGTGTTTTCACTAGGCTACTATAGTAAATCTTCTTTTATCTATAACTTATACAGGGTGTACAAGATAATAGGACACTCCTTTTAACCCCGTTATCAGCCGGTCATATACAGCAACTTTTTCTATGTGAGCAACATTAAAATCGAGAATCAAGAGATCTCAGTCACGCGCATACCTCGACAATGTATGGAGCATCTGAAAAAAAAAACATGATTTCGATGTTGCTCCCATGGAAAAAGTTGTTGTATATATGACCAACTGATCACGTGGTTTTTAGGAGTGTCCTATTCTCTTGTACACCCTGTAGAAATCGGTGCACTAAAACATCAATAATGTCAAAAATGTTTACTGAAATGAACAACCGAAACAAACTAACTAAATTATAACTTCTAAATTAATTAATGAAAAGTGAAATTTCACTCAGTTTATAATTTTTTATTCATTATATTGATAGCGATATAGTTGAATTGTAAATTATAACCTACCTACTTGTTTTACATTAGTTAAGTTTTGGGTGCTTGCAAATGACAGGAACAAGTCAATAAATCAGTCGTTAGTCTAGCTAGAGGTATTTATATCAATTAGAGTCAGCAAATAAATGATTGTCACTCGAACCTTTTGTAATGGTTTCGCAACCAAGTTACCTAAACTGGCTTATTTGGAGCATACCGGTAGCTTGTCTAAAACGCGGAACTAACAGCGTGTACAAAACCGAGCGCTGGGGCCCAACATAATCTCTTAGCGGTATTACTTTAACTATGTTCTGATTTTTTATGTATTAAAGCTTGGGGTTAACTATGAACTCAAGCAGTGTTGTTTTTACGTCAAATTATGTAACATAAAAATATTCAACTAGGTTGAAACAATAATGTTTTAAAAGCTCATGTTAGGCCCTTTGATATAAAACAACAATGCTTTCATAACGTTTCGGCCCGTGTTGATTACTTTGTTCGTTACCAAGGAAATAGAGAAGCTGACACATGAAAATATACTTACAGAAGAAGCCGTTGCCAATAACATGATTTAAATAGGTTCGTTTTCACAACTCGCCTAAGCATCATTCTATATTCCTAAGTTAACTACACTACACTCGAAAGGCCAAAACAACTCTTTCTAATTAATACGTCATTAATTATTTAACTAGTAGTTTGTTTATCAATTTCAAAATGCGCCATAAGCTGCTACCATTATATAGAATTAAGAAATATAATGGTTATTGCTGTTATTATTTAACGAGCAATCTATTTTTCTGTAGGAACAGTTTTTTGTGAGATGATAATTACAAGTGCGAGGTTTAGTTTAATTTCACACTTCCGTGTTTTTTAATCGTTTATAGTTTTATTACTGGTATCATAATAATATGATCACCGCATACCTTTATTCCAATATTCACTATTACGAGTATTACAAATAAATATATTAATATCAAATAATATAATTTTTATTAGTAGATATAACATGGTTCATTTTAAATGATGTCAGATATGTGCGTGAACTAAATCACGCTTTAATAATTTCAAACTAGTAAATATAAGCAATTCCAACTTGATTTTAGGTTTATTCTTTGCTTAGACTTTTCCGATTTTTTTTAGCAATTTTGCTCAATTCCTTACCGTCGTATCATCCGGCAGAATAGGCATCGTCTGTATTCTGTCGCTGAAAGTTTTTCCCCGCTATATTACTCTACTTTATTATGAACCGAGATTGAAAGTTAGCGATCACGATGCCCATGCCTGACCAATCAAACAAGGTCAGTTGATGGCACACGTGACGTGGCGCCCGCGCGGGTCAATTGAAGTCTTGTTAGAACCACAGCGAGATGCGCCCGCGACGCTTAGGCCACTCGCTCACGGGTCACCCACTTGCTCACAGATATGGCGTAACTATTAAATCAATTACAATCGCAATTCGACATTTCGCACGACAACCTTTGCTTGCTCTTCTGAGGTGCCAGAGAGTTTTCATATCTGTTAAAATAACCATTCTTCACGCTGACAATGGGAAAGGTTTGATAATGTTTGAGCTTTAGACATTTTATACAAAAGACATTATTACAGTCTTGTAGTCGAGCTGATAGGTATGTGGAAATCCATCAGCGCGCGTGGGGACGGCCAGTTACCAATAGTCTCATTTCTTCCTCTTGGATGGTCGGCTACGACTAATGAATCTGTATTGATATGGCAATAATACATCGCAGAAATGCACAAGATTAAATAAAAGGAGGGGGAAGTTGAGTTTCCTGGGTAGGTAGGCTGATGATAAGAAAATGGACCAGCTTAGTCCTAGTTGTTAAACTACAGCACTAACATTCTACGTTCATACGTCAAAACAGCGAGCAATAGGTACGCGTCGTATTAGTGTAAATTAGTCCTTTAATTTTTATTTATTTTTCGATTTATAATACATGTTTCTATCAAACCAATTATTAAATTAAGTATTACACTAATAATATAGTTAAAAAGTTTGAGACGACAACATGTTTTAGAGGTACAAAATTCATTCAATCATACATTCATACAATTCGTTAATACATAAATTCATTTAGACTTTGTGTCCAGGTTTTTTGTTCGGAAGCTAGAGCATCTTGCAAGAACGTTAAGTGGGATTACCCTAAGCCAATTTTTAATTCTGATGTCTACGTCAAACAATTATAAATCATAGACCGTGCTTTTAAGTAAAACTCTTATAAGATTAATAGAAACCAAACATAACTCGTGTCCGTTAATTGATGATAGCGGAGTACAATGTTTGTTCGGCTACTAGGCTCCCGATTATCTATCCGTCACATAGTATCAGACTCTACTACATTGTGTAGAATTTATTTACGTTTTTCTGAAAATAAACCGAGATATTGTTTGATGTATCAGTTGAGATATTTCGTTTAATATTATTCTTATCCTATTCGCGGTTGTTTCGGGAATGATTAACGCGTTACTCCGGTCAATGGATATTAAAAATATGATTTATGTCAATCACAATTTGACCTGCCTTATATTGGTAAACAGAGTTCAACTGCGGAGTAAGAATTAGTTGTAAAAACTTATGTTGAAGAATAATTAGTTACTTTCATAATAATTTATACACTGCTAGAAAGCTGTTTTAAATTACTAGACTGGATTGGACAAATAAAACATTAATTTAAAGATTTATTCATTGATCCTGACTCAAGACTGAGCTATAGTCTACTAAACAGCACTAATGATATAAATGTGAATAAAATATTGGTCACAACATAAACGTCCAGACAAACATATAATTTTAAACTGATTGATTGATGCGTATATCCAGACGTAAATTGATACTTGCCCATTTATTAAGAGGTTCCTAGATGGTCGTATTGGAAAGTCGAAGATCTAGCTGTATATTTAATTGGTGTGACATTATAATAAAGTTCATTCTATCTATATTCATCTAGATAGAAACTGCGCTAGTCTCAGCCTTCAGAAATGGTTTTCTATAATTTAGGATTCCGAAATTCCCACTGAAATGATTCAGTAAACAAAGATTACACAATATTTTATGTTGTTGCAAATATGAGTCACATACAATTTATACAATTTCAATATATAAGAGACATAAGTATGACCTAAAACAAGCTTACTTCTTACTGGAAGCTCGAAATATGAAACGCACACATGAAGAATTCGTAATAAAGCGATTTGCTTAGCAACAGATTATCAATCCTAGGTAAACCGCAAAACTTAAAAAAAACATTGCGCAGTTCCTTAGGGATTTGCCAAAGAATGGACTTTCCCAGTCGATATTAAAATAAAGCAGGAGTTAGCGATCCCGTGGAGGCAGCAGCAACTTTGCCGGCCGCTATCGCTGCTCGCCGTGTGGCCGACACGACGATAAGGGCTATCGCTCAGCCTCGCTCGCTGCACTCCGGCAACCCGCTTGAGTTAATTATTTTTAAATTTCGACCAACATTATCTTCTGCTTTGAGCTGCGACTGATCTGCCTGCCGGTAACCTTCGACTAGAAAAAATAGTTAAGACGTTTGCGACAACTCCATATGAGAATATATCCCCCATTCATTTTCATTCCACCACTCCTTGTATCTTACACCAATCAACTGTGTGTCTTCAATGATCTACAAAACGAATTGCTTCATCATCATTATTTACACCAAAGGACCTCGTATTATTGCATCTGCCGAGTAGTAATAATTGCCAAAAGTTCCCAATAACATACCAGCACCTTAAATCCCTTAGCATAAATTGTTTAAGATATCCTCAGGGACGAATACAGTCAACGTCAAAAACTCTACAATATTGACTCGTAAAGAAAAAGAAAAAAAATGTAGTGGTGTCTATGAACTAGAATGAGCGTGTTGCTGAGTTCGGAATACTACCTTTATGAAAAATCTGTACAATATTTACAAAAAACCTTACCTAAATAATTCCTTATATACCTTATTTATAATCCAATTGAATGTCTTCATAATTAGCATCTGATTCTCGTAATAGGCCTAAAGCTTTCTCAAGCGTCTCAAATGACTTCAAGTGGTGGGCCATTAGCCACCACGCTGGCCTATTTATACAATTTATTTACTAATTACGGGAACAGTGTTCTAGTTAAAAAGTATTATCTTCATTAACGGGTCAAGGCCGGAGACACTTCCGTTCAAAACAGAATGCTTGTCGACATAAATATCACAAGGATGAGTGCTGGAACGATATAAGTATGTATTTAAAAAATATATTATATTAAAATTATATTTATTCAATATAAAATAATTATGCAGCATGCATTTTATGCAGCTTATACCCAACATAAAGATGAACTTTACCAGCATGAGAAGAGAAGTGAAAAAAAACTTTTTTCTAAAAAATAAAACCGACTTGTCATATAAGATGTAAAAAATCATTATGCAAATGTGCTAGTGCACAGATTCTAATTCTAGATTTATTTTTGTCTATGAAATATATAGTATGATTTTTATTTGATAATACCCTTATACTTATAATACAATTTAAGCTTAAGGCCCCCCACCAACGACATGGTTATGATGACGGAAATATTTAGTATATCGCGGGCTCCAACCAACCCACTTTACACTGATAACACTATATTAATTAATGGTGTCGACGCCGATAAACTCACTATTATTACGTTACTTTATCTCTACGAAAGAGAAAACAGACCTTTTGGTTTCGGAGATAAACTCTGTTTAAACGAGCAACCGTCAAGTTTCCTGGTAACCAAAATATTGATAATTTGCTTTAACGAGTAAATTGTGATAATAAGAACGCAGCGGACAATTTGAAACATATTAGAACGAGTTCTAGAATTGTTTGTGTATCTATCGTGCGTCGTATAATAGAAATAAAATAATATTTATTGAATACTGTTTAAAAAACTATCGCAAAAGGAAGGGATACGTGACTTAAAGAATTTTTGATCAACTAATAATTCAATTAAATAATAACACTATTTTACTAAATGTTTAACTTTTTAATAAAATTTGTTAATTTGGTACATGTATTTATATCTACCGCTTTACGAAAAAAGATAATGCTTTATGTATATTAATGTGCTTATTAATTAATAGTTAACGCATAACGAGCCAAAACATAAAATAGGTTAAAGCTCTACGCCATAAAAGCGAGTTACTGCTGAATATAAAGTTAAACATAAGTATTGAAGATTTATAAGTACTTATTCATTTATCTTAGATGGTAAATACATCGGGTAACTAATTGATACAATTAATGCAATAAACAAACACAACGATCATAATGATAGTCGTTAAGAGGAGTTCTATCAGACTCAACCTTTTATAAAACTATTCATAATACGATTTTCTTTGTTAAAGTTTTAAGATGTCCGCCTCGAACTACTTATACTGAAATGTACAAATCTAGAGAACTATCCCACAAGGATCAAACTTTGCCATCTTGAAATCGGGTCGCGTTATGCAACCTCCTGCTAGCCATCCACTATTCCGTTAAAGAAAGAGTCATAAATGTCTGTTCTTATTGTTTTCTTTCTTCGACGCAATTTATGTGGCAGCTTAAACTGCCAGGGCCACTTTAGGCCAACTTAAAAACATAACTTGGCGAATGCGTGCTTTGTTCTCGTCCCAACTCGGCGGGCGTCGTGTTTTTTCGGGGACCCTTTTGTTCTTAAATTATGTAACTTCGTATTTCAATCAGCCATAGAAAAAAACAAGCGAGCGATGATGAATCGTTGTCTAGCTCGGTCAAGGAGGTTGTTTATTTTTTATTTGTGTGTGTAAACTTTAACATATGATCATAAGCGTCTTTAGTTAGATGTTATCTTAATTACACTGACAATGTCGTTTTCTCCTATTTCTGTGATGAATAACGATCATTACTAAAATAATTAAGTACCTACCAATGTTATAAAAACCTTGTATTGTAGGTGATAAGATGACCGGATATGTGTCAATTCAAAAAACTAAAACTGACAATGGCTGTCAGACAGAAGTAAAACACAGTTTAATTTTGCAATTGCTTAATATTTTAACAAATCAAAACAAAGTACAATCTAATGTGTACGTTCGCGCAGCAAAAAGTATCGCCTTTTCAAGGATTGGATGATGCAGATAATTAGTGCCCTATATCGTATAAATGTGCCCGAAATTTTATATTTGTGCCTCCAACAGCTTCAGATTAATTTAAGAAAAACGGATTCTGCTGCACGAACGTTCGCCCAGCAAAATTTTTTTTAATTGATGGGCCTAGCTGTATATTAAATATGCAAAAAGATAGCTTATATACGATCATAAATGTGCCGTGAAAGTCAGATTTGTGCCTCTCAAGATATCAGAGTTATTTAGTTTTTTGCTGGGCAAACGTTTTGGTGATTGCTGTATATCGGAAACGGTTGAACGCACATTCATGATTTTTTGTATACAGATTCGGTACATTTGTGCCTATTTGTGCCGGAATTTTCATTAACATGACTAGCATGGTTCAGATGCAATTCTTTTATTTCCTAAAAAACGGAAATATGCTCTGGCTCCCGAACGAAAAAGACCAAGGACTTCGAGTTAGTGCCGACTGGTAGCCATTGTATATTTACATGATCCTGTAAAGTTTCGCGGGCCTACTACATATCATTTCCGATTTATTAACGATTTTGTCTTTTTTTTTGAGGTTATCTTGAGTGAAATTACTTAGAATACGAAAACACTAGTTTCCTGTGAGCTGGCTTATTACATGCTTCTACAATAATATGAGCGCTGTTTTATGAATACGTATGCAAAAAATCATGTATGTATACCCATTACTTTAGACAATAACGATAAAAAACCATTCGAAATATTTTTGGTAGATTATCCGACCAAATTGTAGCGAACATTAAAAAGCGGCCGCACGATACATCAAACTATCCTTCAGCACTTGATGGCGTTGTAACAAAAAAATAGTACAGATGCGTACAGAATCATTAAGTTGGAAAATAGTTTATATTAGGGACATGAAATAAAATGTGAATTGTTTTTTTTTGTACATAATAATACACTATAATTTGTAATTTATTATTAAAAATAAATTGTCGACCTTTTGAGATTATAATGAATGATTTTGCACCATAAATCTATACCTAACTACATAGCTTGATAGCTGATTAAGCTTGATGGCTTGATATGCCATTGACAGTATATTTGTTTTTTTTAGTTGGTAAGTCAAGCAATTTGGATAAAAGGAGATAACAAAACAATATTGGTAATTTTTATATTGATTTATTTTTTGTATACAATAATAAACAATGAATAATGGTTAGGTGCTATTTGTACCTTTTAGATGATTAAAACGTGTACAATAAAATTAACATTACAAATAAATAAAAAAGGCAAATTTAACTTAATTCCTAAACACAACAAAAAGTGTTCTAAATATTACACATAACAAAAAATGGATAATATTGATGGACAAGAAATTTTGTACTTCGTTATCGCTTCAAACAGCCTAATCAGCTTTCAAGCTACGTAGGTATAAATAAATGGTAATTTTTGACGAACTCCGAAGCCGAGAGTCGAGCACGCGACGACGACGACGACGACGAGCGACTAATATGGTGTCGCCATCTCTGAGGTTCCGGGTTCGATCCCCGGTCGGGTCAATGTAGGAAACGAACTTTTCTATATTGTCTCGGGTCTGGGTGTTGTGGTAACGTTTTTGTTTCTTTTTCTATAACACAAGTGCTTTAGCTACTTACCATAGGAGCAATCCTTATCAGAGCAATGATTGTGATGTTGTCCAATATTTATTTATTTTTTATTATTATTTATTTCATTCATTCATTATATAATTTATTTTAAATAATAAATTACAAATTATAGTGTATTATTAGGTACAAAAAAACAATTCACATTTTATTTCATGTCCCAAATACCTATAAACTATTTTCCAACTTAACAATTCTGTACGCAACTGTACTATTTAAATTTCGTTACAACACCATCAAGCGAGGAAGGGTAGTTTGATGTATCGTGCGGCCGCTGTTTAATGTTCACTACAATTTGGTCGGATAATCTACCAAAAATATTTCGAATGGTTTTTAATCGTTATTGTCTAAAGTAATGGGTATACATACATGATTTTTTGCATACGTATTCTTAAAACAGCGCTCATATTATTGTAGAAGCATGTAATAAGCCAGCTCACAGGAAACTAGTGTTTTCGTATTCTAAGTAATTTCACTTAAGATAACCTCAAAAAAAGACAAAATCGTTAATAAATCGGAAATGATATGTAGTAGGCCCGCGAAACTTTACAGGATCATGTAAATATACAATGGCTACCAGTCGGCACTAACGCGAAGTCCTTGGTCTTGTTCGTTCGGGAGCCAGAGCATTTTTCCGTTTTTTAGGAAATAAAAGAATTGCATCTGAACCATGCTAGTCATGTTAATAAAAATTCCGGCACAAATAGGCACAAATGTACCGAATCTGTATACAAAAAATCATGAATGTGCGTTCAACCGTTTCCGATATACAGCAATCACCAAAACGTTCGCCCAGCAAAAAACTAAATAACTCTGATATCTTAAGAGGCACAAATCTGGCTTTCACGGCACATTTATGATCGTATATAAGCTATCTTTTTGCATATTTAATATACAGCTAGGCCCATTAATTAAAAAAAAAATTGCTGGGCGAACGTTCGTGCAGCAGAATCCGTTTTTCTTAAATTAATCTGAAGCTGTTGGAGGCACAAATATAAAATTTCGGGCACATTTACACGATATAGGGCACTAATTATCTGCATCATCCAATCCTTGAAAAGGCGATACTTTTTGCTGCGCGAACGTACACCAATCTAATCACAAAGTGAATAGATGTTATGTGGTTGCAGTCAAAATAATCCTCACTTTCGTCTACTTCGAGGTTCAAGGTGAGTGAGTATTTCAAAGTTACATTTTATTACTTTTTGTAATCATCGGTCCAGCTGAGAAGTTTAGTGGTACATTTATAGTGCAGATCCCTGGCCATAAAGCAATTCTGGGCAGTCAAGCCACCGCCTAAACAGATAAGTCAGTTTTTCCAACTACCGAAATCCTAACTGAACATTAGAACCAGTACTGAGACACTGAGTGGCATTAATATTAAAATACATAATTATCACCACATATATACGTACCAGTTTACCCAAAAAAAAAAAGTATATATGTCGTCGATAGTAACGTAAGTTCAAGGGATCGAAAGGCATGAGGTTTTCAGTGTTTTTTGTATTGCAAGTTCTAGAATTGCTATGTCGATTTCTGTGGTAGCAGTTGATTTGAGAAATCTTACTTAGTCTACTGAAATGGCTGTTCTCTCCTTTTTGTGGTGAGTCCGAACTTGCGTGATCAAACCGGTTGAGTGCTAACATTGTTCATTATTCAAATTAGTGCGTGCTGTTATAATTCGAGTCCCGCCTTTCGATTAGGGCCTTCGAGCTGAATCCTGTTTAATCACCGTTTCTGGAAATTCGTGATCGCAACCAGCCATTTAAGAACTCTGGAAAGACGCATTCCCGTGTTTTGGTTTTTGCGTGTGCAACATAACAATTTTCACTTACATTTTGACGGCACGGCAAAAGTGTGGGATAACAGGTTTTTTTAATGAAAAAAGGGTTAAAAATTTAAATCTTTACTAGACAGTCAAACAATTCAAAATTCATAACAAAATCATCGATATGAGTTTAGATCTCTACAAAATGGTTGTGTCTAGTACTGTCATTGCGCTTGCGGAAATGTATACTGTACAAGATAACAATGTAAAAATAGGTTAAACAGCCGATTTTGAAATTTTCTGTCAAATTAGTTCTTTCAAGCCCTTTAATCTTGAAAACCTTACATGCATCCTTTCTGTGATTTGACAATTTGTTTGGCTGTCCCTGTCCAACCTTAGACGGCCGTATGGCTGTATTCGGTATACGCCCTGGCCTTCAAACTTCTAAATGGCAACGAAACCATGAAACCTTTATTATGATCTTCTATATAAAATGGTACACAGCAAAGCACGGACAAGCTATAAACCTTTTCAATTAGCTTGTCTCGTGTCCACTTTTACGAGAACATAAATTCTCGGCTCGGAACCATCTTCAGACTTCAGCGGTTCGTTGTAATTGTTTACTATATTATTTTAGTGCGTATTAATTTTAGAGACTGGTTATGGACAGACGCATATTGTTACGACCGGCTTTTGTCGTAGGTCACAGGCTCTTTATACATGTTTACATGCAAACTTCGTGTCGTATATATTTACTTGTGTGATTGTTTCACACAGCAAAGCTCATACTACTATAAGTGATAAAAAATAAGGCTTACACGCGGATCGCACATGTCACTGGCTGGCTTGCTTGCTAGCAATTCAGGCACCAGTAAGGAAGTGTAATTATTTCTAATCTGAGATTCCGTAACAACAAATTATTTTATTATTAAACATAATAACACACAAGTTTTTGTTGTTTAAATTTTACGTAAAGTCGTCGACACATTTTCAGTTTAATTAAATTTAATACCAACCATATTAGCCTATGATACCAACCCAACCTTTAGTTTTAAGTAATTTTAAAACCATTATGGCTTTAGTCTCCACAGGTGGGCACTTTTAACATGCATAGATATATCGTATATGAACCATCTATCTATGTTTTTAGAAAACGAACCTGATTTATGCAGGCGCCATTAAAGTTTTATAATTTTTTTTTAGTCTATAAAACTAAAGCCCTTAACAAAATATGATAAGAAAATATAATTGAAATTAATAGGTCCTTAAAAAAGTAGTTCAAATATCACACGATAAAAAATTCAAGATAAGAAGCCATTGAAAAACAAAACATTTTTTATCAAAGCCGTTAGCCTCTTTATTTAGTTTGATCAATAATAATAATATTCTTATGACGTTCGCTCTTCGACTTCCTAGTTGTGTGAGCTGTCGGTATGGGGCATAATAAACGGCACATGTGACTCGAAGGCGACACTAGAACCGGTTCGGCACTTCCTTGAAGTCCTGTGATCACCTTTATTGGCACTATATGGTATGGTATTATTTGTGACCCGCCTCTCGACTTCACGACCCTGAATAGTTAAGTTACTAGCCAAGAATTAAATATATTTTGAGTTGGATGCTAAATCTGTGTAATGTGTTATCTTTTTATTTATTTTATATTATATTTATAAGTATGTTTATTATTTATTCTGTTAAGTTACATATGTATTATTTATTACATATTATTATTAAATTCTTATTTTCTAAGGCTCTTCACCGCCTCCCCCTCTCAACTTTTACTTGACTGACCTGTACCTGAAGGTTGTCTGGAAGAGATCGCTTCTAGCGATAAGACCGCCTAAATTGTACCATTCTCAATGTATTTTTTTCTGTGTACTGTTTGTTTTGTGTGGTGTGCAATAAAGAGTATCTATCTATCTGTGGAGCAAAAAAACGTTATAAAGTTAGTGGTACCTATACTCAATAAGAATGCAGAACACCGGTATCGACAGATATCAGCAGTAAAGAATTTTCTCAAATGAATGGCTTCCTAAAACTTGATTAGGTCTTCCGTCTATGACACAGTGATGGTTCCACGCGGCACTTGCACCTTAGCATCCATCCATCACCTCCCCTTGTTTTGTGGGCCCTGCCCTTTTCTGTTTGTTAATCCATGGCGCGACTTTTGTCCAACTACAAAAAAAAGTGTAAGTGTCAGAAATTTTGAGGCACTCTTATATCTTTTGAATGAGCCATTTTATATGACTTGTAAGAGCTAAGCTACTTGAAACGAGGTTAAAAGCATGTTGCTTTGACTAATTCTAAAAAATGTTAAAGACAATCTAACCTAGAGTAACGTTATTTTTGTTTTTCCTTACTCGTGCTTACATACGTTTATTTGTTTTGAGCTGTCAAATTTCCGGTTTAACTTTGTAGTCACACCAGTCTACACATTTAGTTCTAATGAATTTTACTCAATAATGGGCGCTCTCATTGCAAGTTTATTGTCGAGTTTACAGAAACCGCATGTAGACAATATTAGTCATTATTTCATCGTTAGTCTGCAGTTACCGAGTTCATTAGCGGTAATTTTAAAATGTGCGCAATCTAACGAACGGACTTAATTATAGATAAGCTAAATGTTCTTTGTTATTTTGGTCTAGTTAAAAAAATATATAGAATTGGCAGCTGAAATGTCAGTAGATGGCGTGGGTAGAATTGTTGTCTGGTGACACTGCAGCCAGGGTTGCCAGCCAGGCATTAGACGAATTGGCTTTTCGTCCTGCCTAATATTGGAAAGTTCATCTAAGCTCTTGATTAGAATGAGTTTTCTCTCGTGGTTCACGTTAAATCCCAGAAACCGTCAGCTTTAAGTCAAAAAAAAAATCCTGAATTTTCTATTTGCCACCCAACAAGACGTAAAAGTAATTTCGTGTGATGTGTATGGATATATATATATGCTATCCAAAATTGCTGTTGTCAGTATTGTGACATTGCATTGGGCCGTTTAGTTGATTCTACAGTAAAATAACATAACCTTCTCAGTACCTATTTTATTTATGTAAAAAGTTAGGTATTAAATCCCGTTTGCCCTCACATAGTCCGACAAAATAAATAGGTTAATGAGTAGCACTCTAATCAATTGTTTATTATAAGGAGGAAAACCGCATTGATGGCGAACAATACTGTTATTACAAACAAAAAAAGTCGAGTATTTGCTGTTTTCCTAGAATAATTAATTGAATTGTATTCAATCCGGTAAAGTATGAATTTAAATCGTAGTTTCTTAAAGGATAGATTAGGATACATTTTGAAGAATAAAGTTTCTTGACATAATAAATGAAAACAATTTTAATAACTGGAAAATCTCCACTGCAATTAAAACTGCCAAAATAATAGTTCACCAAACATAAATTAAGTAATAAGATGCATAATGATAATCTGTTTATTTTAAAATTACAATCACTATAAACGTAATAAAAATACAACAAAATCGGTAGTTAATATAACTGCTTACTTTTTACCTATTATTATTATTTGAAAATACATAAATTTTTACATTTCATAATTGGAAGTTTAAAAAGTCTTTGCTTTTTCTGTTTTAGTATAAACTTTTAGCCTTATTGTAACATAAAGTCAGGTCCATTTATCAGTCTCGAAATTAATATTACCGTAACTGCTCAGGACAAGAACGGGTAATTGCAAATGGTTGGTATTGTTTTATTGGAATGCTCATTACAATTTGCCAGGTGTGTAGCGACTGGTACTGGCCCAATCCGGTAAACCGCCCTGACTGGATGCAATCCGATGGTTTTTACTACAACTAGATATCATCGTGCGTGAAGGCAGCCTGGAAACTGCCTGTCTTTAAACATCAAAGATGTTTAGCAATTTATTTCAAGGTAGAAATGGGTTACTTCAAAATTAAATCAAAACTTAAATTTTATGCAATCCTGTAATTATGTGTATTTGAGTGGTAAGATATTATATTCATCAACTTCCATTGATTATTTTTTTCTTCTTGATCACTCTTGAAACAGGCCTACTTATGATCCGTCCGCTATTAACACACATTCACTAAACAAACTTGACTTTAACTAACTAGATAAGTGAGGCCTGCTACTTCTAACTGATTAATCGATTTGAAACTGTAAGTAGGTATCTTACATTGGGATGACAATACAATTATTTGATAATCATTGTGATGATCTGATAATGGAGCCAGAAGGTGGATAGTGGACCCTTCAATGAAAACTAGTAAAACCCTCGTGTTTAGGCTCATTTGATTCGGAGTTCATATAAGAGACCAGCTGCGTTTCCACCTTCAAGTATAAGTATTAACCATATTTCAAGGCGTAGTTAAAAAAAAATATATGTTACTCTGTGGCTTTGCAACTTTATGGTTTTGCTTTGTAATGCCACTATGGCAAAAGTCTGCGGTATGACATTTTAAACGAAGGGTCAGTGTCTGCCCTACATCAGAATTCAGAAACCACAGTGTCTGGATAGCATTGAATTCATTGCATGTACAAAATATTACAGCATATAGTAGATAATTATTAAAAGGGCCACTTAGATTTTTTTTAATGTTATTTATACACACCATTATAGAATCTTGGTTAGTTGCGCCAATTTTCAAAAAAACATGCCATGGTAGTGACCATACTTTTTTTTTACACTGTGATCAGTGAAAGTGCACTAAAAGTAAAAATCTTTCGAAATTTTGGGGAAAAAAATATTTTTGATTGATTTTTGTGTAAAAACTACTGGCATTCTGGGATATTTAGGGATTGTGGTGGATCCAGTATAATTAAGGCTGCCGATACAAAAAAAAAATTGAAAAATTGTGGTCATGGTAGTTATAAATGTCATAAAGGGGTGTCAAATTTCAAATATTTTCATTTTTGTTTGTAAATAAAAAAAATTAAGAGTTATAATATTTTTTTAATATTTTTCTCGAGTAGTCATTAACTGACCCATCATCTGGTGCCGTTTTATAGTTGAATTTTTAGGCAGGGTATTTTACTCTCTTTTCTAAATGGTTAAGTCACACCTACAAATGGTTATTGTTCAGTTTCATAAAACTTAGTTTTATGCATTTGTATCATGATCTTTTTATTAGTACTTTTTAATTTATGATCAAACACACTCAAGCCACAATATGAACTGTGATTTAAGCTAAACCAAACCGCCTTGTTTTGTTTTTATTTATTGACAGTCGTATAATTGTATTAAAGATAGTATTATTAACAAAAAAATATTTATCAGTTCAGAAGAGGCTGATTACCTAATCAGGTTTTCGCGAGTTCTTAATTTCCGAAGGTGGTTCCGGCAGCCCAGTGAATCAGAGAAAATAACATTGCGTGAACGAATTATGAAATTCGTTGGATAACAACACCGGGATGCGTACAATACTTTTGTTCTTCGGCACTGAAGGCGCTTTTCATTTCAATTTCCAAGAAGGAACTGATTGTCTCGCATTGCACAACACAGTTTTTGCACGGTTACTTACATGTATTTTACGCAAAAAGTACTTGTAATTTTTTCTAGACACTTGTTAAAATATATTATGGAAGAGGAATGTTTTACTACTACGAAGTTTTTACATTGTCCTTGAAAATAATAATGATGCATTTTACACTTAAATGTAAAAAGCGGGAGTCGAGCGTAACGTAAATGGACGCTTTATTCAGTGAATACCTACGTGTAATTAAGCACATGAAAACGTGTTTCACGGATCAAGGTTACAGATATCATTAATTTAAAACGTTTTTGTAATACCTACTTCTTACGAGGCTGTCGGGTAAGGGATAATGTTTGTATAAGTCAAACTATTAGAATAGTAATATCGAATGGTATTTTGGATTAATGTAATCTATGACGAAACTATTGAATACGTTCGCATGCATGGGACTAATTGTGGGCAGACATGTAAACTTGTGTTTTTGTTTTTTTGCACATTCGGTGCGTGCGCGCACGATACGAAGTAAGTGGTACAGTCGTGTGGTAATTATTGCACAATCGCGGTAATGAAGCGCGAGCCTCGTTAGACAATGATGCAGTAGCTAAGTATAGGTCGAGCTTTAATGTGACTTTTGTATGCAAATTAAAATATATCACTAGAGAGCGAGTTAGACCAAATTAAGGGTTTTATATTTATTCGGCATCCTCCTTGTTAACATTATAAAAGCTGTTAACATTAATACAGAGAGGAAAGAAACCTTAATAACCCTTAATTTTTGTCAGCACTTTACAGATCTATTAATGAATAAAATCCAATAGTTTTATTTTTCCAGCAATCGAAACATTTATTTAGCCCAGACTAAGAAAAGCTTGACGAAAACTACTTTGACGGCTGGAAATGATAAATACATACATTACAGTACATTTTATAAACTTGAATTAAGTACATAATATATCATACAGTGTTGTAGTTTTTTAGCTTTTGAAGCGTTTATGATTATAAAGAAAGGTTAATGAATTATAGTTTAGATTCTTACACGAAAGTCTTGAGTTTCATATAAATTAAAGCTATACGATAAATAATTACAGTCCACTTCTGATTGGCTATACTTGATAGTACCCTCTCATGCTGCGTTCACGACACGACACTTCCTGATCTACCAAATACGTCGTAACGTTGCATTTGGCCTTACGTCTGATAATCCATTCATACGAAATGTGTTTAATGGGCAAAACCCGGCAGTAATCAAAGGCCGAGGGCAGGCGGCCCTTATTGCACTTAGTTCAGGGAAATACTAGTAGGTACTGTGGTTTTGTACGTAGATTTCGCTTACGAATAGATAAACTGATCGACGTATTAGATACTATTGAGATGTCAATTTTAATCGAGTCCTATGTGCTACAAGCTTGTTTCGCCATTCAATATGTGCCATCTTGACATGTCATAGAAATAATCCTCTCTGTTCTGACTGAGGTTTGAACGTTTCTGCATACTATTGAACGATAGTTAATTTTTTTTTGCTTGATAGGGAAATAAATCGCGAGTGCTAAGGCTACAGTATGAAACAAAAAAATCTTTTCTGCCTTTAAAAAACTATCGGGTTTTTCTCGTTGATGAGGGGGTGTGAGCATTCACAAGTCTGATCGGTACAACAGTTGGTGTCCTGGTTACTTTAAGGATATTGCAAGAACATGGACCTTGACCTTGTTGACGGATGCTGCAGCATTAATCGAAATCTGCAGTATACGTAACTCCTAACAATCGTAACTAACATAGAAGTTAGGACATAGATAATATTATATTGTTTTAAACTTTCATGGTCACTAACATTAGAATAGTTTGTTACGGGATTGCTACCATGTACCTTATTTTTGAGTTCCCGATATTCATATCCCGTACAGTACAGTACAGTTCCCGATATCAGTTACTCCGTGATCATGGCGCTTGCAACAGTGCCGAAATATCGGGAACTCAAAAATAAGGTACATGGTAGCAATCCCGTAACAAACTATTCTAATAGATAATATTGCATGGATTTGATCAAATTCATTTGCATTCTATGAAAACTCCGACTTTATAGCTGTCAATAAATAAATAAATAAATTGTTTCCACAATTACACCAATTATCTAGTCCCAAACTAAGCAAAGCTTGTGCTATTGCGACTAGGTAACGAATAAACATACTTAAATACGTTTATAAACATCCATGACTTAGGTGCAAATGCTCGTGCTCATTACACTAACATTTGCCCCTCGCGGGATTCGAACCCGCAACCGCCAGGCATTGTAGTCCGGAGCGCGAACCACTACACCAGACGGTCGTCAATGTAAGTATAATATACTGTGAGTTCGATTTTTACTTGAGTCAGTCACTTTTTTTAAGTCTAAATTGTAGCACCTTATTTTAAAGTAGTAGGGAAGTAACCAGCATTTATCGATACACACGTGCTTAGGGTCGTGATACCGTGTGTTGTGTGTGAATGAGCGAATGATCTCATAAACACTAAAACTCCTATCAATATAACGATCTCTGGTTAGGATTTTGATTCTACATATAATTGTATGTCTAATATAAACAATTTTACGTGCACGGTACGTAATTTTTTCTTCTTTTCTATATTTGCCCAGTCAAAAATTACTTTTATTTTTTTAGTAATTTTTGTAGTATTATATAATAATACTACAATAATATATCTACACACGACAGATTAAAACTAGTATTAAGAGTTCTTGTTACACCTAATTACAGCGCTAAAGCAGCTTTTAATAAGCCTTTAAATGCTTAGTAAATTTTTGTTTTTAGCAATTCCATGCAAGGTTTAATTGAAGATAAATAACACTTGAAAAAAATCATCGAGTTCCCACCTGAGGTCGATGATTTTTTTCAAGTGTTATTTATCTTCAATCTTTAAATGCTTGTCACAGTTTTATAAACTTAAAGCTGTTGGTAGATGGCTGAAGCCACTCTATAGTTCTTGAACTGCTTCTTAAGCAGCTCCTTTACAGCTTGGGAGGTACTTTGATAGATAATAATTCATAGTTAAATTAAACAAGATACCAGTAGTCATTGTATACTTTAGGCAGAGCCCAGTGCAGAGGTTTCAAAAGGATGGTAGCAAATATTAATACGGCCCTTAGTTATCTTTGTAGAGAACATACTCGAGCCTAGACAACGCACTGTGACGTATTAACTGCAGCTGAATCACTGTCTTACAATAAGATAAAACAGTATTGGCGTTAAGTATAAACACAAAGGCAATTATTATTATTATAATAGCTAATAGTTTACGAATAGCGTATGCCAGGATAATGTTTATGTTAATAACGATCTGTAGCTAATAAAGACACTACAAGGGACATTGAATAGACCAAAGATCTAAATAAACAGTTGACATCGATCTCTATTGGCCCCTTTGTATGTAAAAATGATAAAATGTATAACACAATGCTTATTAAGTAATCCCATGTGACAAATCTATATGGTTGGAGATTAAAATAAAGTCTGTGTTTTTGATGTATTTTTTTTTAAGCACAGTTAAGATCCGGATGCTGGGAAAGGCCTTCTAGCAGTGGACAACAATAGACTATCCGATGATAACTTACAATGATGTTTTGACACGATAAGAATGTAATCGCACCAGCTAACTGCTGTGCTCAGACCACATGAGTAAAGAAATTCCGTTTCTTTACTCATGTGCTCCGACCAAATGCAGATTTCAGAGTGCTTATTAAAATTGTAACACATAATTGTGCAGTTTAACATACGAGTAACACCGATAGGTGACTAGTTCACTGAACTACAGAACAACATGCATTATGTACTGCATGATACCCACCTACTATGCAGGCGAGTGCAATGCTTTCGGTGATAAACTGCGTCCGTGCCCGCATTTACATACATTCTTTAGCGCACTGGTTATGCAACTCTACATCATGAAGTTCTTAAACCAATAGTTAAAAATACTATTATCATCGTCTAATAAAACGAATAACCTTAGCATTTTTTTAAAGTCAAACTCTAGCTAGACAACAAAAACAAACGAAAGTGAAGTTCTTTATATTATTTAAAGAGCTCTTATTTAGGTCCTAAAACTCTTTATAGAGATTTTCATACAGGACTAATTCCCGTTTATTTAAGTTAAATCTGCAGTTTCTACTTGTGAAGTTCATTCCCATTTAATTGCATTGCATTATAGACTTTTTGCAAATCGGTATAGTGAAAAGTATTTTAATTTTTATTGTTATACCAGATAAGATACATAAGTATCAATTTCATTTTATATACAGACAGTTAAAAGTCAACAACTTCTACTTTAAAATAATAATGTAAAACGTGAAAGAGCACCTAAATATCAAAAAGGTTTAATGTCGAGTCCACATGTTTATTAATAAACCCAAACATTACATCCACATGTCATTCTATTAACAATTATCATATGTACAAACACATTAATGTCAAACAAGTGAAGGGCACGTGTTCCTTCGTAACTTATTACTAAATTATTAGATAATCCATTTAGTACTTACATAGTATAAGTTAAAACAAATCGTTTAGTTACGTAGCTTTACTATCTTACTACTTATAATTATGAAAACGCGCATTAACAATGTCACCTTTGTTATCGTAGTGTGCATTGTGCATGTTTATTTTTATGTCTTATTTACCTTTTCCTTGATAGCTAGAACGGATTCCAAATGAGTATTACAAGTGGGTGTAGATGGTACTTTTCGATTCTAACGACAGCAATTTTTATCGATCAAGTCGTTTTTTTTTGTCTGGCCAGCACGGGCAGCCATCTCCCGACTGCTGCACATAAGCCAATACTATTGTCAAATGATATTATACAATGTCATTTTTAAACCTTCACATTTTCCACAACATTGAGAGTGTGCAGTGCAATGCATTAAGTTTATTTAACTAGTCAAGCATTAAATAACAAGGGTTCCAAATAGTGTCAATCGGAATACCAGAGAAGATACTTAATGATGTTTCAAAATAATGAGATTAAACGCCACTTAATCCTTGAGCTTAAATTATACTTTTAAAATTTTGATGCATCGATATAATTATTAAGTTGTCATTTGTGTGGGACTTTCGATTGCAATATTTTTTAGACAATCTGTATAACTGAGTCTTCAAAAGTATTATTTTAATATCTGCCATTTCAAAGAAACAGTACACAATCTCTTGTTCAACGTACAACGTTCACAATATTATTTTAAACAAATACCACGTTAAGGGGTAAACGGCCAAGAGACAGTAAAATAATTCCCTGCCTCTAACCGTTCATTCATATTCATAGAAAAACCGTCCTATTGTCTCTTTAGTAATACCTATGTGCCTATTGTTTAACTTTTGTTGTATTCGTTTCTATACAATAGTTTATTACGAAAAATAACTTTTACACGAAAGGTGACTTCTTTGTTCAAATAGTTTACGGTTGTTCTAAGTTTCTTCGATAGTTTATTATTTGTTCGTAGTAGGATTTTATAGAAAAACTAATGGTTTTTTGTTGTATGTCAATTGTATTTTTATAGGGAACCTTAAAAGTTTAAGTACTGTCTCTCGTCTGGTCCAACCGTCTTATGGTGCGTGCAGCGCGACACGAACTACAAAACCAACGGTTGCGGATTCGAATCCCGCGAGACGCAAATGTTTGTGTGACGAGCACGTGTATTGCATTTTGTACCTAAATCATGGATTTTTTATAAATGTATATAAACCTAATCGCTTTAAAACAAGCTTTGCTTAGTTCGAGTCTTAATAATAAATTAATGTGTTGATTAGACGAATTATTTATTTGAATAAAAGAAGCTACATAAATATATTGAATTAGGTATAGTATTTACAAAGAAATATTTTGTTTGATCTAGTGTTTCGAGATCATGCACTGTAAGCACTTAATAAATAAATGTTCTTTCAAATCAAGTTTGATTGGACTGGATAGTCAATAGTAAGGTAAGCCCTATGTTCGAATCCTAAATTATATCTTTTTTTCCCTGTTACTGTAACTGTACAAGTTACTATATCTTGTATACATATTATATTATTTTTTGTTTATTGTAAATTCCATACACTGTTACATGATTTTGTACGCTGGTCATCAAGGTTGGCAAACAATTTCACAGCGATAATACATTTTCAATTGTCTACATATTTTGTAAATAAGTAGGTATTCAAATCTTTATTACTTTTATTGTTAGATGAATGAATTACCATTATATTTAAATTGATATTAACGTCCCATAAATAAAGAATATTTTTATTAGTTCAATAAAGCATTGACTTTTAATTACTGGTACTAGTTTGTTTAGCTCTTTCCATAGCTCATCATAACTCATTGTCATGGCAGTACAAACAAAAGATCAGTGCCTAGTTGTACTGAATGACCTGTTTAATAATGCTGAGTATGGCTGAGCAAGTAGTAGCTACACATCATACAGTTAACATTACCTCCTGACGGTGTTTGCACACAATGTATAGTATTACCAAGCGCCATAAGTTTAGGAGTAAGCAATACGTGACCGTCACCTGACACTGACCCATTATAACAACCGGTCATGGGTACATGCTTAAATGACACGCTTGCATATTTGGTTCCGTATGTTTATTTGTGCATAATACATAATTAATCGACTCATCGTCATGATGACTCTTTCAATACTTTTCTCATGGATATGCAAATTTGACGTACTATAATTTATTTATTTCCCATAAATTAAAAATATTCAGAATCCATGTGACTATCCCAAATAACGGAAATTAGACGGGAGTGCGAGACGGGATGATAACGGGAAACGGGACTTGCTTACCATCGCAACTCTAGTGTAGCTAAGATGTCATCCTGAATGCCTTTATAACTCGCCCTAAAGCTCTAGCTAGTGGATGTTACAAAAAATAGTAATACCTCTCTCTTTGAACTTTTTAAAAGATAGAATCTGTAAAAACATGGCAAAAAAAAAACACGTGTACCACGCGGTCACCATGTTTTCTCATTTAAGTAAAAATTTAATTGTTATTACTTACCTACGTAAATGCGAACTGTACAAGTGTACATAGAAAATAAGTGTAGGCACTCTGCATTTCCACTGAGACAGAGTCGAGGAAAGGGAGTAAGTAGGTATGTTTTGAAAATATTTAAATATAGACTATAAAACGCAAGCACGACGCGAAGAATGAATGACGTACCGATAACAAATTACCGCTAGTGCCGCGGTTCCCGGCACATAGGGATGTTCCCATCAATCGATTCCTCACTAACAGAACGTTATAGAGTGGGACGTCACCTATTAAGACAGACGACCTGGTAGAGTTTTCAAGAAGCCGTTGGATGCAGGCCTCTTCAGCCGGCCAATCTGAAAGTGATTGAGGAAGGCCTAATGACGAAATGATGATGACGATGAGTGTTTCATGACAACAGATTTTACCCCCGCATATACGGAAACTGAATACTAGGATAGACAGCCCTGTGCTGACTCTTCCTCTGATTGAGCTCTGACATTCAGCCACATTAGTAATTTTAGTGACCAGCTACCGTTTTTAATTTCTATTTGGCACGGAACCCTAACCACATGGAATGAAGTTATTATTTCAGCTCGCGTTACAAAATATTTCCCATGAGAGAACACTAGACCGTAACCTAAATATGCCGATTTTTAAAAAAATCTGGAAAAATACTGTCACATGTCATTAAGACAATGTAAACAACTTAGACTGCATTAATAAAATCGCTTACATAATTTTTACTACACACAAAACAAATTACGGTTATTTAACATTTTGTTATTTAAATGCAAAATATGTACTTCTTTTGAAGTAGGTGTTTGTATTATATTATATTTATTTTGCATACAAATGAACTCGTTAATAAATGGCTGGCATGCCTAATTAAGAGCAGGAAGTTAGATTATAGGTCACAATAATATTCTCAGACATGTTATCAATATTTTTGCGCTACATTTTGTTCGCCACGGGCACTCACAATAAAAATACCACGTTATTTCAGGTTTGAATTTATTTGTAATAATTTGATTATAGTATTTTTAGCGCATATAGCTATTGCTGATCACCCAGATAAAGATAAATTGAATTTTAAAGAGGACCTGATCGGTGTAGAAATGCGATAATTTGCCATAAACGCAAAGGGTCCATCTATTCCGTTTCGTTTTTATTCAGAAAACGATCATAACTAAATAGGCTTGCGTCTTGGTACCTTGTAACACAAGGATGATATTTCGAGACCATGATAATAATTGGTAAGCGCATATTTAATTTTATAATTATGCATTTTTTTGCTGCAGGACTTGTACCTATTCCTAGTACCTTCATGCATGGAGCCTTTTTTTCGTCAGGAAAATGCTTTACGCAACATGCATGGAGCCTACATTGCACTTTGTTTAAACAACTTTTCTTTGATTTGAATACAAGCTAGTTAAGAGCGCCGTCCTTTGCCAAGTATTTAAAACTAGGATGTTGTTTGATAAAAATGCATTTTTTTTTAAATAAATCATGATCAGTGATCACCCTAAGAAATGTATCTAACCCTTAACGTGCTTGGATTATTAACGGTTTAGTTTTCGATTTTTATGTGAAATTAATTACGAAACTCTGAATGCGATGAACTAAGCAGGCACTATTAAGATAATTTAGTGGGATTAAATCAACAGTTGCAGGAAGCCGCTGGATGCAGGTCGCTTCCAATCGGCCGATCTGGAAGTCACTGTGGGAGGCCTATGCCTATGTTCAGCAGTGGACGTCCTGTGGCTGAAATGATGATGATGAAATCAACAGTTCCTATTTGTTACAACACAGCTCGTGTTATTATTATTGTGACCGGAATTTCATCGAAATGCCTACCTACCTAATCGGTATAAAATATTACAGATTTATTTAGGAATACCTCGGATAACTTTTCTAGTCTTTTTATACCCTATTTTTTTCTGAAATGGTTATTAACTTATTAACTAAACCAACACCTCGCTATAGGACCTATGTAAATATTTATAACCTTATTTTCTTTGAGATGGTTATTAGGTAAGACTCGGGTATCAGAAGCCAATTCCGATTCCCGTAAGCCTGTGTGCAACATAGCGCATAACACTAAACCGTAAAACGAGTTTGCAACGAACGAATGCCATAATAAAAAGTTGTTCGAGGGACGCGACGAGCAGAAAACACGCTGACAGAATGTGCTTTAAGCGGTAGCGGGCAACGCGCCGCACAGACAGCTCAACCGAGCGGATAAAACAAATTCTTATCACACAAAATAAAATAATTATTTGCCTTGTATTTGTACCCTGTACATTAGATAGCGATGATGTTTGAAGCGTCAAAATGTCGACGCTTTAGCCCATTTTCCCTCTTTATTTAATTATTTGACAAACAATTAAAAAATGGAATTTAATTCATTCTTATTTCCCCATATTAACAATAATAAAGTGATTTAACTTTTTCCTCTAAATTACTGACAATTATTGAGGTGTGACAGTTAGGTGTTTGATTTAGCGGGCTGGTCAAGATTATAATGCTGATTAATGAGTTCAATAATCGTTAAAGACAAAGTTATGTTTATAATTTAGTTAAAGCTATAACATTCCCTTTTTATTAATTTCATTATTTGGATGACTAACTAGTTTCAAGAAGCTGATGTGTGAAAACAGCCCAGAGCTGCTCGTTCTATGCTATGCTATGTCCAGCAGTCGACTTTTAAAGGCAGATGATGATTAATAATTAGGATAGTGCCTTTATAAATTGTATCAATAATAATTAAATGGGCACTGGGCAATGGGCATACTTAAATATGCTCACTCAATCCACACTAGTCTAAAGCTGGACAGACACGGTCCTCTCAGAAATGCACGCCCACTGAGGCCTAGCCTTGGCTATTCTTTTAATCCATTTCCATGTCATTTATTTTATAATCAATATAATCGCGTTATATTGTTTTCCTCTGACTTAACCGCTCCGCGCTGCTCGTGAGCGTGTTCGAAGGCGAGGCGCGGGCGCGGGCGCTTGTGGTCATCTCGATTGGTGGAACCAGCTCTAAAATTACAACTTTTTGTTTGCCGCTCTGACCACTTATTTTTTAGGACTTCCTCGCCGAAACCTATATCTAAAGAGTTTTATCGAAGAAAACTTTAACAGAAACTCGAACTACATTCATTAGCACGCCGAGCCACGTTTACAGACTGATTTCCGTGAAACGAACGAGTTAATTATTATTAAAAAATATTTTTCAATTTTTATTTATACATTACTAAACTAGTTAAATAACTCGTCCTGTTTTTCTACTCGTATTTGTTGTATTGTTAAGTTATACCTACAATTACCAATTTAATTCCGAGCTTCAGATTAAAGAAAGTAGGTAATTCATTTTTGAGGAAATGTATAAAAATCTTTAATAAAGTACCACAAACTCATGTTGACTTGCCTGTTTATTAGTTCAAAAACCACATTAAAAAATCCTTATGGAAAAAGGATATTACAAAGTTGAAGATTATTTGAACGACAAGAGTGCATGGACCTAATAACCTGCCTAGCTCGCACTTACACTATCTTGTAATTGTATTTCCTGTAATAAAACCAGGCTGACAAAGGTGTCTGAGTTTGTTGCGCCGTTTCTTCTCATCACCAGCCGATATGTAGTCCCGAAGCGGTGGTGGGAAAAAAAATGGGACATGTAAAAGTGCCATTGATGGCCAATTTGCAAAAATAAATGACTTTGACTTTGAATTTAATTATTAGTGAACTTTAATTTTCCAACCTATTTTCAGAACCTTTAGGTATAAGCATAAGTTACTGTAAGACAAAGCCAAATAAAAAAAAACAAGAATATTCAAAATACATACCTAGTCGAAGTAACAAATATTCTTAGTAATTTAATATTTTTATCTTAACTCTTTCAACTTTACCTACCCGTTTTACTTCGTCAAACGACTTCCAATAATGTATTTTATAATTTTAATAGTGTTATTATATAACTACCTATACTAAGTAGCTGGCCACTTAAGAACAACTAAAATTAAATTAAGCGCAGTCTAAATTAAGTAAAATAATTCATAGTAAGATAAAAAGTAAGTAGGTATTTAAATACAAAAATATATCTATAGGTAGGTAGGTACTACATAGATTTATATTGTTAAGAAAATCATTGAAATTCAACAGGTTATTTTTGATGAATAGATAGGTACCTGACCATCATAAAAAAGTTACAAGCGTAGGTACCTACCTAGTAGTACTTATTTGGCTTGGCAGTACCTACCTAAATAGGTTTTTTTTAAACACTTGTATCCACAGATCACACGCTAACTAAGCCGCTAGACGCTAGAATCAAACGTCAAATAAGTGTGGCCACGCACTAAGCGCGGAGCTTAGTGCTTTTAATTAGTTAACGTTAATCATGCCGTTATTTGAACGTTAGGCGTCACACAGGGCTTCACAACTTTGGAACTTCTTCACATTTGTTCGTAATTATTTGTTATGTAAACAGATCTTGTTACAATAATTAACCATATATTTACCTATTTTACTCATTTATTCGCAGGGAGTCCAGTTCAGTTACTGAACGTAGCTTACTGCAAGTTACTCGGTAGGGTAAAACGACGCGGGAGTATCGCAAACTTTTGTTATGGCGGGTAGGGGCAGGATAACAACAAAACACCCGAATACAGCCGATATCTGCCGAACATACCCGAATGGAAAACGAATCTCGCTCCAAAACGTGATCGTGCTGTTTGATTTGAAAACAAAATCCACCCGACCGCTGCTGCCGCCGGCTCGCGATTCACGGGCGAAGGCGACCAAGGAGCTCAGTGCGCGAGCTAGCGTGATACGGAATGATCGTGTGGTGCGTTTTGCGCGGACATTGACTCTGCGATTTATTTTTTAAACCAGCGATTTATACCACCAGAATTAAAAACTTTTGGAGTATAAAGTCGAGTTAAACTAAAAAGTATTTATTTAAAAAGTCAACTTTTATGCAGTTCGCGCAGAATTTTGACCAAAACTGTGTATTTCCGTATAGACGCGAAAACTAAAAAGTGAAGAAGACTTCGAAACAAAGGACTGTTTTGTACATTTTCGCAACATCTGCGAAATTGTGTTCAAAAATATTTACTGGCTGCTTAGAAAAAGGCATAGTAAAAAATATTGCCCTCGGCCTACTAGTTCGGACACAATCTGTGGTCAACTAACGAAAAACAAACACGCAACGACTTGCAAAATTATCAAAACATCTCTATGTATGTAAACAAGTTTTCATAAAATTCTAGTAAAGATTTATCGTGGACATTTCGAAATCTTATCAAAATAATACAGTGAGTTCGTCGACCTTCCAAATTCGTGCTTCAGTGATTAAGTTCGCAGATTTTACCCAGAATTCAGAAACCTGGATTGAGTGTTCGAACTGGTTTTGCATGATGTCTACTGCCATAATGCATCAGTCTGCGCTGTACGACTTTGGTGATCTGTTTTTGAAGGTATGTTTGTTTTATTTTAATTGCTATTTACCGTCATTGGAAATATTAGTTTGGTTAGCCACGCAAACTGATATAGTTACACCGGTTGAATAAATCTACCAGCTATTCCTCAATAGAATTCATACGGTGGCCGTAAAGATTGATAACACTACAACTGTTTGTTTGATAAACTTTCTTTAGTAAAACTATATAATTGGTTAATAATCTAAGATGTATATAAAAATAATTGACTATAAAGTCCCTTTACAAGTCATGGTCCATTAGTTACCATTTTACTTACTACACGAGGCAGCAACTTGCTTCGTTTGCTCATCAGCTGCTAGCATCTTTTTTTCTTAATGCTCGTAATAAGTTTGAATCTGTGAAATGTATGAACCTAGGAACCAACACAGTACAGACGCCGATTAATTTTAATGAAATTTAGTTTGTTAGATTGTTTTTGGCATTTGCATTTTGAGGTTAATTTATGCATTTATTAGAGAAAAACAAACATTTACATTATTTGTGGCTAGGCAAGGCATACATTCTGCATTCACCTACTCGTGTCGTGAATTATGAGTAGGTATTTATAGTTGAATAGGTCCTTCTATTTACCCTGTACTTTTTAAACAACAATTGCTCTGCTGAACTTTCGCAGTTTCTTGCCCGTGAGCACTGAGCTATCAACATTAATGTTTATGTTCATAATATTATATTTAATGATAAAAAGCTTGTTTGTTTATGTAGGACTAACCTACTTTATTACCTTTTAAGTAAGTACCTAGTCATTCACACTCGTACACCTACCTACACAAGACAGACCTACTATCTAAAAAACCTTTCTTTGATATTTGTTCGAGTTTGTTCGTCCAATGTGTTGGAATAATAGAAATACTCGAATTAGGTCGTAACATCACAGATTTATAGTTAAATCATTACCGAAGCATATGCTTTTAAATTATTAGTTCCTATGAAAAAGTAGGTAGGTTAAAGCAGCTAAGTACAAAATTATTGCGCTAGAACTAGGTTCAATGACCGCTGAATATAAAAAAATAAGGTACATTACACACGAAGTGAGCAATAAAAATATGCTTGTAAATTTTGACATATTTTTTTATGTCAATTTAGTTTGCAAGTGTTGCTTTGCTACAAAACCTTGAACGAACATTTTGATATCTGTACCTGTACGTAGTTTTTGTAGATCTAGATTGTAGGTATAATTTAGTAGGTACTTATAATCGTGTGTACTAAATATTCTGTACATGCATCGGGTGTACTTGCTTCCAAAGTTGCGAATTTACCGACAGATGAATAAAACTTAACTAATGTACGATATTCGTCTGCAGTTTAACATGATGATTGTTTTTTACTAAGTCTACATAACTAATACGCACACATGTTTGCGTTATTTATTATTCTTTGTTATGACATCGGCAGACTATCCACCACTGTCAAGTTCAATGTTGTTAAGGCAATAAATCAATCATCATAGAAAACTCTTTTTTTTCACTCCTAGGTAGGTAACTAGGCCTGGGAAAATATAGTAAGTAAGTAATTTGAATTGAAATTGATTCACCACAATTGTACCTTCGACCACGTTTCAGGTTAGGATTTCATTAGGTAGTACTTTCTTGATCTAATAACCAAGAATTATAAGATTTCTGGGAATTCTACCAGTCAGCTATCGGTGGTCGGTTTTTAAATTTATTTTGATGCAAAATGAGTCTTATTTTAATTAGGTACAATCTAATTTAATCTAATTTTATTTACTCTGATAATCTGATTGAAAGAAATAGTTACACACATACCAACGTACGGCAGTAACAGCACTTGTATGTTAAGTACCTACGATTTAACATTGCACATAAATATATATTTTATACCTTACAAGTCAACGTTCCTGGTTATTACACCATACGGAAAATAAGTGTCAAACCAGTTGCGGACTCTGGTAGGTACATACAGGTTGCGTGCACCCGTATGATGAGGCTAGTCTGACTGACAAAGTCACTCTCCTAATAGCAACTGAAGTACCTTTAACCAGTTCTAGAATATGATATCAATTTCATTAAAAATTAAACGATTTTTAATTTTTTTTTGCTATTAACAATCGATTGGTATTTATTTAGTTTAATAGGTACTATTTAATTAATTAACCACGAAAAAAATTGGTTTGCTATACTACTTTTTAAATATTCATAATTTAAGATTTTGTTGATTTCAACATGTTATATTTAATTAATAATATCGGTTGAACTTATAAAGTCTGACCTTGGAATTGCGACAGGAGTCATTCTTAAACGACCTATTGCTATTCTAATATCGATGTTATAGTAATCATGCCTGAAAATACGTTCACTTCTGGCACACCAGAATTTAAATACGTCATTTAGTTCGGTTCGTCCACATGTCTTATCAAGTTTACAAAATTAATTAACAACACATTTTTTGTATAAAACTTGTATTCACCAGACGTTGTATTTATTATGGTCCTTTTGAATCTCTGCAGGGGTGTCTCGCCATACATACGTGGTTGTTGTTCCCAAAACACAAGTGGGACTGTCTTTGAAACGGATCTAAAGCTGTCCAAGTAAAGATCACAATCGTGTGTGTACCCGAACCCCGGCCTATCTTTGTGGTGACGATGTAAAACCGGTTCTATTGGTTAAATCACATAGTTATAAATGGTTCGTCCTCTCATACGCTACCTGCTGCGAGTTTTTGTCTTCTTTTCCTCAAATAAAAAGGCACTTGTTGCTTGGGGTTGTTCTCTTATGTACGAAACATTCAATGTACGACGTCTCTTGGGTATCGTATGATATAGTGTTGTTTATCGCGTAAATGCATACCGCAGATTTTTTCTAAAGGATATTATAGAGTACCATGGTAGGTTCATTATTTACGTCAATAATGAGATCTAGGTATTTCACGAGTTTGGCCATAGTAGTAGGCATAGTTTTTTATGATTTATTATTTGGAGGCCATAGGGTCCCATAACTCCCATAGGGATTAGGTGGATTCTAAGCTAAGATCCTGTAAGTAATAAACAAAAATCATGTGGGCTTGGTCATATAAAAATAAAATTTTCATGGCGCAGCTTGTTCACCCGACAACAAGCACGATATTGATCAGTTTGCTGCTAATTAAAAGTCGAATTTTTGTCCTTGATTGACTTTTAAAGTTTTTTTTTATTGTAAGTACCTATGAATAATACTACTGAATGACGCAACTATCGAATTTTATTAATTAATTTATCTAATGGCCAAACTACTCTTAATGTACCTTATGGAAGTTTAAAAATATTTCCAAACCAGCCTTGCATATGTTTTAATAATCTAGTAAAAGTATGGTACAAACGAAACTAATACTTTAATAAAAAAACCGTAAATTTATCTTTTCTAAATTGCTTTTGTACTGGTGGCTCAATAAAACTCGCAGTGGGAATTTCCAAAGGTGTGCTGATTTTTTTAGTTTATTGAAAAAACAGTACGCACAAACCGTTGGACTTGTGAATACACCTACAACCTTCTACCTGCCGTCTACAATAATACCTACTGCCATTGCGTCGAATGTTTTTATTTGTGCCCCGGCACATCAGATAAAGCGCTTTTTGTCCCATATCTCTCTTTGTACACAATTGAACCGTAGTCCCAGTTTGTGCTTGGAGCCTTGGACCCTAAGGATCGTAGTCTAAGAATTATTGAAAGGTGGCATCAGATCTGGTTAATGTTATGTTCATGGAGGGTTTATGCTGAAACGAAACCAGTGGGCGGAACACTAGACGCTAGCTTGCGTAAAAATATGTTTCATACGCTGATTTTATAATTCGAGATCGAAACCATACAATGTAAACAAGCACTGTCAAATGAAGAACTAGCATTCCTTTGTTGGCAAGATAACAAAGAATGTTGCCATTTTGTTGCTCAAAGAAAATTTACATTAATTAGTAAGACTGTTTATATTAAAATATTTTTTTGGTACATAAGGTCTTAAAATAAATATTAACAAGTCCTTAAAAATGAGCCCTATTAGGGCATTACAATTTCAATTATTTAACCTATTTGAAATATTGAAATGCAATTTAAAGGCGAAAAAAAGCAAATCATCATTCATTTGTACTTCATGGCTAAACGTTTTTAATTATAGATATACGTAATGTATTCTTTATTTGTTTTGTTTTTGCAGTTTTGAACCTATTAACTTATTTAAAACATAATAAATATATATATATTTTTTTAAATTGTAATCTTGGTTACATTTATAATGAATGAAACATTCTTAGTAGAGGCTGAGAAGGGGACTTGGTCTCCTAGGCCAGACCTCGCTTAGATAAGTGGAAAAACAATAGCAAACCATTTTTACTTTCCGTTCATCTGGGCAATGTGGTAGCAAATCATTTCTTCGAAGTCAGCTCTCGTGATGGGGAGACTGTATCTTACTTACCTGAACCTTAGTGAACACAACTTTTGCATTTAACGAGTTTCGTCGTCGAGCATAAATTCGTTGGTTGGTTTGGCAAGCAACTGAGGTCAAGATACCACTCGGTGTAGTCATAGAGTGAGTCGGCGACTTTGGCTAGTGTTTGGTGAGGTATCTAACTCAAATAGCAACTAGCCATTTGTTGTTACCTATTTCGCTGGTTGTTAGTTGGTCAGTAAGGCGTATAATCACGTGGGGCGGCGAAGCGTGCAATCGCGCTACGCTCGCATGCAACTCGCTATATTGCTCACCTAACACGTTATTACCTATTACTTTGCACATCGGTCATACAAGTAACAAAAGGAAGCTCGTCTATCTTTATCAAACATGCTGCCAGATTGATATCAAGCCTCATTATTCCGCACAGCTTCGTAATTTAAAAGCATTTCTTCTCGGCGGTTTATCTGTAATAAAATCGACGAATAAGGAAATATGATTCATTTGGAATACCAGTTCAACTTTCCTGTTAGTTTACCTGCCCCTCTAGCACGATCAACAAAACACGATATGATACGATATGATATAGCGTTTTATCGCCTATTTACTTAAAAAATATGATAACATAGCCGCCATCTTGAACTTTTATTGAAACAGTAAGGATGTCCGTGCCGGCGACGTCACGGTTATGCTCGCTTTTTTGATAAAAGTTCATATTTTGACAAAAAATATGCGATAAATCGCTATATCATATCGTGTTTTGTTCTACATGCTAGAGGGACTGAAGTTGTAAAATTAATAAACAAGTGCAAATGCTTTTAGAAATAGAGTCGTCACGTGACGCGATTAGCTTCCACGTGGGCTTGATAAAGGCTTCGTAGTTCGTCTTACAATCAAAATATTGTCGCGAGCAAACCGTAAACTTCCGTAGAAATCTAAAGGTCGTTAATTGCAACGCTTTCATCATTTTGTACTATTTTTCAAATCCAAAAATTATCAAGATTACAGACCGTTGTTGGCTAGTAAACTTTCCATAATTTTCGCAATCAAAACTTGAAAGATTTCTCAAATAGCCGGTTCTATGTTAAAGTCGACACCTTCGCCGTTTCTCAACACCTAGCCGTTGCAGAAACCTTCGAGTGCAACGCAAACAATTGTCGGTCGTGGGAGTTTAGTAGTGCCAGCGCAGCGTTTGTATGTACACAATAAGTAATTTTAGAATATTTCCTCTCATGCTCGATTGGCGAAATGTGATCCCGTGTGCAGGTCGTGTAGCGCGCCTCGTCGCTATCAAGCTGCAACTCGGCAGTCTGTCAGCGGTTGAGCATACAATGCATCTGCGCCTGCTCAGCCCTTTGACGATCTTATCAAGTCACTCCACGAGTGTTATGCAACGAAATAAACACACGTGGAAAATACACACTTCCATAACAGTCTACGGCAACCGGTCGACGCTGTTTGATTAACGCTTCGCTCGACATCACAGAGCTCGCCTGAACCTGCTATTGATCAGATAAACGTTTGAGCGTGTAGATAATTACATCTGAAACGTGCGTACCGGAAAATCCTACTCGATTAGTTGGCACAGTCCGATTGCTAGATAGAGTACGTATGACAACGTTCATTGGCTCTAATGTGTCGTGGAGATGATTGAGCTTGCGTCAGGCAGGAGGGCAAGAGTGAGCTGCGTAGGCCAGGTCCAACGGCCGCACTATTAACCGCCACTGGACTATTTTTAGCTCGGCTCCTTTCTCCGATGGCGGAGTCCGGACGTGAGTCAACCCTTTGTTCCCTCCAAGCGCAACGGCCTCGAAGAGTGAGAACGTGACACCCGCCCTGACCCATGTGTGGTCAACTATTCAAGGTGTCGCGCTTTCCAAACATGCGTGAATATTGTTTAGTTTTAATATGTAGCTCACCTTGAAGATTCATTGCTCAACTTAGAGATGCCATTATGCGCCGAGGCCTGTAGAGACACCAGACGCTGAATTAACGTAGATGGAGGTTTCACACGACGACCCTGTCATAAGAAGTTGCGACAGTCGCCTTGCCACCCACATTACGGTGAATCTTAATTAACTGCTAAACTCGAGTTACTGCTGAATTAATTTATTTAATTACTTGACCCGGTAATGAAATGCTTGTAAATGATCAATTGGCTGTCTTGGGAAAGGCCTGTATAGGAAAAATAGTCATCAATTAACACTCCCAATTTAAATAGTATGTTACTATCCGATAAAGTAGGTTGGTTAAACACAAATGTTTTTCATTTAATGTGGGCCTGTGGGTCGTATAAGATAATCACAATAAAAATATTAGCCTCGTTTTCTATTGTGAAAATATTTTGACAAACTTTAAATTGTTCGCGTTGTCTGTATTCAGTGATATGTTAATAAAACTGCCTGACCTTAGAATTGTACGGGTCGACACATTATCATTGTTGGCTCATAGCTGTTTCTGTAAGTCATTAAAGTAAACAGGTTTTTCATCAAGAATGAGTTTTGTTTAGTAACTTTTAAACACATTCGCTTGTTATTTCGTGAGTTGAAACGGGGTCAGTATTCAAATGCAGATCTTAATGCTCGTTTGACGTTAGTTCGAGTGTAACATAAAAGTACAGCCATATTTCATGACTTGATTGTACTCATATTAAACACACAATTATTTTTATACTTTCCTCAAAATAATAGGTCTACTAAATGTGTCGTAATATGAAAATCATATTCGATCGAACCTCCTTCATCTTTTTTTTCATATTTTACTAACCCATATTTCTTTGTCAAACTTGTTCAATTTCATGAGCCCAACCTTACTAATATTCACTTATGTATACTAAGGGCAAAATAATTATACTTAAACGGGTCATATCATACCTAGGACTTTGTAATGCCTGAGAATTCCATCAATACATATTTTTAAAATGTCATTGCTAATACGACAAACTCGATGGTGAAGGTCGTCACGTTGGAAAAGTAAAGTTGTAATGTAAATTGAAGTCCATAGTAGGTACCCACTAAGTAGACAAAATTGTTGTGTTAGTAAATAGTCTCGTTAGATTCGCAGCGCGTTGCTAATTGTTTCGGCAGAGCAAATGCTAGGGTTCAATGTCGGCCATGCGGCTTTGTGGACGTGTCATCGCCCACGAGCCAGCTCATTTATTTCCAATGCTGTCTTTGTACAATTTAATGCTTGTTCATTTAGTTTAAACTCGCATACTTCCATCACTGTTGTCGTGTATCACACCTAGTAACAATGAATGTAAAGTCTATACGATACTGCTAGGTACTGCCTTGTACGATAATGATAGCATTGACATCTGACAGTTTTAGAGTGTTCATTTTAAAAATAGTAAAAATCATAACAGTAATTAGTGGTAAACCATTTATTGTCGACGTCAGCTAACAATGATAGCATTGGCTCTCTATACGTAGGAAATTTTATTGCATATTGTAACTCTAACAATAAGTAATAAACTTCGTCTATCTTACTAATTAATGACAGATATATTTAATCATTGAATTTAATCTCATGATTAGGAAACAATATAATAAACCTAATGATATCGTAAAGTCAATGTGCTACTTATCAATCAAACAAAATACAACATACGTCCGCTACTAAGAATTTCGCTATTTTATAATAAATAGTGTTGCCGTACTATCGATAGTTTTACTATCGATAGTTGACCTCGGGAATCATCTATAATATCGATAGTATCGATAGCTCTGTAAGATTCAATACTATCGACACCGAGCAATACTATCGATAGTATTGCTCTGTGTCGATAGTATTGAATCTTACAGAGCTAACAATTAGACTAGATATCCAGCTTCGATACTATCGATAGTATCGAAGCTGAATATCGGATGCACTATCGATAGTATCGATACTATTGGTGCTGACTATTGCAACAACAATCGATACTATCGATACTATCGATACTATCGATAGTTTTGTCCTATCGATAGTGACCCTTTCATCAATAGTATTGTTAATACAATAAACTATCGAATTTCGGCCTACTATCGAAAGCGCAAACATATCGATACTATCGATTGTTGTTGCAATAGTCAGCACCAATAGTATATATAATAGTATCGTTTTTGTCCAACTATCGATCGGCAACACTAATAATAAAATATTTACTCTGTTGTTAACTTATTTGTATAATAATAACCGTCGTCATTTTTGCATTAAAAAACTAAATGTTTTGACAAATACATAAATCTCTTCTGTCCTATAACGGTTATAGCCCTGAAAGTAAAGTTTGCATAACCTTTTCAAAGACACAACCTACAAACAGACAAAGGGCAGACATGTCGAGTGAGTAAGCAAATACAACTTACCGTACTTATGTATTATAGATAATGCATTATCTAAGGTCTTATGTTGGAGTGCAGTGCATAAACAAAAGGGTACTGTACTGTATCTTATCTGGACGGCTGATAAGCGCTCGGAACATTAGTGTTGTTGTAAATAACAATGTGCCTATTTAACATATCATCCAGACTTTGCTGTGAAACAGATTTAAGTAAGTACTAGTTTAACGATTAAAAACACCATTTGGCACTATGGTTTTAATTAGCTATCATTATATAGTTTATCTTCTGCACTGCACATTAAAAGTAACACAGAGCAGAGTCCTTTTGCACAAAAATTGCAATTTACTATTGCTTTGTATAAATGCCGAGACGATTCCGTGGGGTAGATAGCTCACAAATATGGTGTAACTCCTAATGGGTAGTATATTTATGCCGGCTACCATAAAGTATGGTCTCGATATACAGCAAAGATTCGGTTTTGATTCTTAGCTTTAATAAGGCCCTTTGCCTATGATGTACCCTCTTTGAATAGATTGATACCTTAAGAATCATGTCTGTGTTTAATTCATTGCAATTATCATCATACACCTTGAAACATACATAACTGTTTGACCTTGGTCCCAATTGCTTCTGCCTTTTTGTTCTCATTTTATGGAACCATTCCAAAGTTAAATTACCGTTCATAGTCGTTTAGGGTCTATTAGGCCGCATCTAAGCATGAATCTTGCTTAATGTGGCTATAAGCGTGGTGCGTGTTTATCTCGACATCAATATCGAAGGCTCGACTGCAGTTTTGGCACACATTCGCCAAACTCTTGCGTCACTGCGCGCGCGCAGAATCGAGCACACCGCGTAACACTTTACCATTACGACGGCAACGGCCGCCTCTCGCCTCGCGGCTCGCCTACTTCTGCCCGGTCCACCGCTTTACATAATTGCTCGTAAAGAACACACAACTTACGCAATACCAAAACAACATTTAATATTCTGGTTGAGTTCACCAAAGAGGGTCACTGTCTCATCTACTGTTCTATTTTGATGTTATAATTTGTAATTAAAGTTTTGTAATTGCACAGGCGCGTAGGCGGATTGTTATTTCTGGTGTTGTTAAATAATTGAGTTAAGGACAGATTAAATATTATGTTTTATGTTTGGTTTTAAGTGGTGTTTATTATTTCAAATTAATAGAAGTAGGTAGGTACTTAAGTTAATAATATGTGGATCCGGATTGGAAAATTACTCAATAACGCTCTGCTTCTTAAAATACTCATCAGTGAACTGCAAGACCCAAATCTAATCTCAAGAGATCTTACCAGTTCCAACAATATTATATACCTATATAACCCAAAAGCATTAAATCTGTAATAATGAGATACTGTTCTCAATCTGAAAGAAGGAAATCCGAACCTGATCTGTGTAAACAAATAAAAAGTGCAAGTCAATGTAAAGCTGCGATTACATCACGATGCGGTCAAAATGCGGGATTTAGTGCAACACAGCACTGCAGGCAAGGCGATGGAGCGACATTCTCTCAGTCGAAACAGTCTTAACTTTCTTTTCTTGTTTCGTAATGATACGGCCGACCGGAGAGCCGCTGTCGCGGCCGGCGCCGCAACACCGCTGGCGCCGTTTCACAACCTCCTTATCGATGCTTAATAACCGTATAATAAACCACGTGCGCAGGAGACAGATGCACCACAACGTGTTGTGCAACGTGGAAACTCGTGACACTGCAATTTATGCAACCGAGATTAATCCACTGACAAATTAAACAGGAAAAGTCAAATGTAAACAGGCAGGTCATCGCAGGCAAATAACAATTGAACTAGGCTTGATGCGACTTTCTAACAATAGCACGGCTGTAAAGTGTTTTAAGCTTCATTTGGATGTTGACTATTTCGTTTTTCGCGGTGCTAAATTTTAATTCCTAAAGCGAGAACCATTCTTAGCACGCGACATCGATTGCCCTTAGATCGAAATGTATTCAACGAGAGGTATTTCGAAGTATTGGAAACATTCGTTGGCAAGGAGTGTTTTAACATACAAGCCACAGGCGCGTCACACGTTGCGCATGATTCGCACGATTGCAGTTTGCATAAGCGCGTTGCACAAACGCGGAGTTAGGTATTACGCGCGATTATAATCCGCGCGTGCCGCGATATCTTATGCACTCGGTGCAGGAAGCGAACTTTCGAACTCTTTCACTTTTATGGTACCATACACACTAATGAGAAAGAGAACTTTGCACACCTTCCTGTTTGATTTTTTCAAACCACCTATTATTTGATTTACGCAGTAAAAATCCCTAAATCGTTGAAATATTTGTAATCCTGTTTCAAACATCATTGTTTCATTTATCTCTACTTTGAAAATATGCTACTGTTATAAATTGTCTAATCTTATTGTGACCTAGCTAGCTCCACTTTCCACTAACGCAAATCCATGTTGTAACAAAAGAATCCGATTTTTTGTGGTAGTAAGTAACATGTTTTATTCCGCACTTAACCTCAAGAAGTACATAGTTACAGAAGCGGAAGTTTTACAGGTATTTCTATTTTTTATTTTAAAAGTATTAGGGAACAATTAGAATTATGTAAGTAGTTAAATAGGGCACTTGAATTTATTACAATGTTCCTGCTGATTTGCATTCTCATTTAATTAAAATAACAAGGCCGGTGGTACGTTGCCGGGTCTATTTTGAATTTTAAAACGAACTGCGCAATTCGAGCGTTATCAGACTGTACTCGTATAATCGGTGCGTTTTGGATGTGTCACCTGATACATTGTATTAAAACTAACGTACCTTACTGCTTAATAATGGATCCGATTTCGACTTTATCACTTGTACTTGCTTAGTCATCCGAATAATTAAGTATGTGACTAAAAACTTCTGTGACTACTTAAAAAAAAAACAGGAAAATTTTAGAAATATACAATAGGATTCATAGACATTGTGATTGGGATGACGCGATGTGTATTATATTGAATAATAATAACAACATTATTTATTATTATCCCTCTCTTGCTATCTTGTTCGTGGTGATTAATATCAAAGTGGCCGAGTGCCTCATTAAGAACTACGTCACGTAGAAATCATAATTATAAAATTCCGTGTAATATTTTGCAATAGTTGCAGCCTTACCACCCACTGACCAGCAACCAAGATTGTTTCGTCGATGCATGAAACTATGTAGAAATATATTTCTAGCTTTATGTTTGCTACTAGTGATGGTCTTAAATTATCGTTTTTATCAGTTTCTTTCTCGTTACTCGTTAATGAAAATCAAGGAATTGTCGTTGGTTGGCAATGCTTAATTATTAAGGCAATTCTTACCAATTTAGAAATTACATGTAAACCACTAATTAATAGATTTTAGAAGCATTTAAAACTCGTTTCGATAGATGTTAATTAACCAAAGATCGTATCCATTGTGCAACTTGTTTCCTAGCTCTGTCGATCACGTAGCTAAGCCCGGCGATAGTCGCCCGCTATAGATTGTGTGTCAATAATGAAAGGAAAGTGGCGCGACCGGGCCGGTAGGTCAGTGTCGTTCGGTCGTTTACATAACTCGTGTCATACTGCACATCCATCGTGCCCAATTTCGGACACGGTACTCTTTGGCGCGTGTATAAGATCGATCACTCGGAAAATATTCTTGATTTGAGCCGGAATTTTATCCTGCAATCAAGGGTTGTGTTGTGATGTGTTAAATGACACATTCTGTAATGATGACTGAGATTATACAGGGCAGTTTTCGTATAGCGTTCCAACAATGAAGTTGAATCATTCAAGAAATATTAGTTGCCTGACTCTACAAAAGCGCTTAAGCAGGGCTTCAAGTGAAACCAAAAGGTTACTGGCAGAAGTCGGAACATTAGACTTGCCAAGTTGCCACAGCAGTCACTGTCGAATGTCGTCAGTCGTTGTCCTATACCACACAATCTGATTACAAAATAAGGGGCTCCAAAAAGGCACAGTGGTGAAATAGTCTTGCTGCCACTAACGAAGAAACTGGCCATACCATCCTATAAAAGACGATTATGAAACATGTTTTCAAACCCAGCTAAACGCAGGTAACATAATCTGATGTCGCGAATAATATGCTAAGGGCAAAGTTGAAAGGTCAGTTTTCTCCTGAAGCAGGAAGCGTTATAAAATGTCGTGGAGGTAGGAAGAGTGCGCGTGGGCATCGTCATCAATGGCGTTGAACTCCGCAAGGTCTCAGCTCAAGCCACTTCCTGCTCGAGCGGCCGACGTCGCCTCCCTAAGCTGGGGGCACACGCACTATAAATTTTAATTAATGCCCGACGACTTAAATAATTCTTCGGTTAACTGCTGCTCTTGCTTATACGAGTGCGTCGCAGTATTTAATTGGCGGTGCGGTGTCTTTTTGGTGTCTGTTAATGTAAGTCGTAATGTTAATGTTATGTGAATTGTAATTGTACCCAGTTTAAAAGCCATTTAGAGTGTGAATTTCCGATTACTATAATAATTAAAATATGAATTTGATAAGGGTAAAAAATAAATATGTATTTGCAAATTTTGTGATATTTTGCGATATTTTAATAAAATTAAAATATAAATTAAATCATTATAATATGCCTTAGAAATATAGTTATTTGTGTGCAATCCTTGTATTATAATATGTAAAGGATAATTAATACAATACGAAATCATGAATATGGTGAAGATCATTCGTGTATTCATGTGCACACAGCTTATAGATAAACTTACAATACAATACGTATGACCTAATCGTGGTTCGGCCGACTTGTACAAAAAACACCACAA
This sequence comes from Anania fuscalis, assembly GCA_950371115.1. Taxonomy (NCBI): domain Eukaryota; kingdom Metazoa; phylum Arthropoda; class Insecta; order Lepidoptera; family Crambidae; genus Anania; species Anania fuscalis. The sequence continues at coordinate 8,725,409 of OX493340.1, read as the reverse complement.
AACAAATCTATAAATGTTTTAACTAACAAAGTATACTAGTACTAGACTACTAGTATACAATAAAATCGAAATCATGGCAGTTCTGTATGTATTAATTAGATCTAAAACGTTTAAAATATACAACCAAGTTCCGATTAATAAGAAAATTCATGATGGTATTGTTATTTAAGATAGATATGATAGTAAACATTTAATTAGGTTGTTGTTTAAGTTTTACATGCCTTATCGTTTAAGTTTGCGACTACGTTCTTAGTAGTGAAACTTTTTTGTTTTGATTTCACGGACCGATAACTTGACTAGTTGGCGACTTTTACATAACAGGTCGTGAACAGGTGGCAGTTGCCCTAACTGCATTATTATGTGCAACAATGCAGTGCAGTATGTTGTAACAGGGATACCACACCAATCCTAAATAAAATATTCTACTCATTAAAATTCCCCAAATTATTTGCCAAAGCCCGAAGAATGTCACCGGGAGATTTGTACTGGTGTTTGATTTATGGCATAACATTAAAAATAAATCGTTTATTAATACTGTGATATGGATCTCGTTGTGTTGTGTAATTGTATGTGAGTCAGTGCAACAGCTATAGGAATAGTAGCAATTTGCACCACAAAATCTAGGAACATAGGCATGATCATTCAATTAAAAATTGAAAATTAAGTACTCAGTGATTGTTGATTGGCTTGGTCGTATTTATGACTATTCCGCTTGTTTTCTTTATAAATTCTACATCAATCAATCAACGTTCCCTTTGTAGGGTCAGTCCAACTGATACTGTTTGCTACTCAAGGTACCATTCGGATCCTGCTGGATCGGACTAGATCCGTAACTTTACTGTATTGCGTCTCCATAAATTATAAAATCTGGAAGAAAATCCCTTCTGTTGGCAACCCTGGTGCGGTATCGAATCGGTGCAGGCGCGGTGCATCGCTGTGCACCAGCGGAACGTACCTGCGTGCCCAAGGGTCCGTGAAATGCACCACTACGTGAAATATTACAGCGCATCGTTATAAAAAGAAACCCGATAGCTGTTACTTTACATTACAATTCAGTCTCTAAATTCATACTTTTTGTGATTTAATTCAACTGGTACCTATTCTCCCTCTCGCCTACATGAGTCATTAATATCTATTAAAAGTAAATAATAAAAATAAAATAAAAAATATTAGGGTCACTCGTATAATATTAAAAATGGCCATGCAATCAAAGTGACTAAATTGGACAGATGATAGTCAATTTCTTTTTTGCAAATGAAATTCAGATTATAGCTGTCCCAAAAACAGCATGTAGTAAACGAACTTTTCTTCATTGTCTCGGGTCTGGGTGTTTTGGTACCGTCGTTGTTGCTGATTTCCGTAACACAATGCTTTGGTCAGTTACAATAGGATCAAAGGAATCAAGTGATGTTTTATTATATAAAATTTATTTTATTATGGACCACAAGCTAGCTAAAAAAAATAGGGCGAACGTGAGACTACGTTTAAAAAAATTATAGGTTTAATAATTGAAATAACTTTGTTAGTACTTGTAAAATACCTTTTTAGAGCAGTTCGGGCATACAAACAACCTACATAATACATTTTTGAATAGGTTTGTGTTGGTACGTTAGTTAGTACGTCACATATTTTGAACACCTATAATGTGCCGCCTTCCACGACCCGATCGTGGAAGTGGGCACAATCGTGACAATGCAAATCGCGAACATTTACAATGAAACGTTTTGTAATACGTTACGCCACCGCTAAACCCCCCGTACCTACCAATAGGTGAGGAGCCATCACCGTAACAATTGGGGTGGTCTATGGCATGACTACAGCCATGCTTCGGTGCCCAGCGCACGATACCCATTGAAAACGACTGCGATAACGAACCATGCTACCTTTCCTTTTAATTATCAGTTTTCACCATCAAACGCTTACCTAACTACAAATTTACTTGCTCATATTTTTACTGTCTAATTAAATATGCCTCAGTGTACATTACACGAAAAATAAACAATGTGTGACGCAATCGCCGCGATAACTTAACCAAAACTAGACCACAGCCAGTTCAAAAGCTATCAGGAGCTGACCTGGCGGGTGATACAGTTTCCTCGAGAGTTCGTTAACGGTAGTTTATTCAACTTGTATTATATTTCGTCACTGCGCTTTATTTACAATATTATTAGTATCTTGGCGACGGGCCGGCTAAAAATAATCGTTTAACTACCACATCCGTTTCTCGGAGTCTTTCTCTGAATTGCTGCAATGAGCGCTATGCATATGTCATAAATTCACACGGTTATGACCATTCTATGCTCACACTGATTATTATCATTATTGAGATTCGTAATGGTGTTTATATTTTTTCTTAAACAAAAGATTATCTCGAGAAACAGCGTAATAAATATTCAAATTAGATTTAAGTAAAATACCAAGAAATCGTAAGGTTATGGCTTATATTTTTTTTAATGTACCTGCTGTCTTAACATGTTCACTGATAAATGCATTACTGTGCTGTTAGAAATATCAATCGAATAATTGCGTAAACGTAACGAATAATCATAATATTGCCAAGTATTACTAAGCTTTTAGTTTGTAGCGACATAGGTAGCGATTACCTAACAGCTTACACTGACTGGTTGCATTTTAGTATCATGGTAAACCTATTCTAGTGAGGTAGCGTTGCGTAGCATCTTTGCACAATGTAATAATAATGCAACTGCACTACGAGCTACGAGGCCATGGAGCCCACGGACTCGCTGCTCGATGCACCGCGCTAAACAAGCGCGCCTCTATTGAAAGTGAAACTAGACGTAATCGCTTGTTCTCTATTTTTGTTATAGACTCTCGCTACTAACTATACGACCTATCGGATAATCTACGCATTCGGACTACCTTCAGATACAAAAGCAGCGCGCTGCCTTTTTAAGAGCCAGTTTATTTCAAACTTTACATTTGCATAGGTTCGAGTTTCTCGCTTCGATTATATCGGTTAACATGGTCGTTTTTGGTAACTGCAATCAATTTTCCTCGTTCTATTGTTTACAACGAATGTCATTATTATGCATAAATGTTTGTGCTTTGACGAAATCGCCATAAATAATTTGATTTATTCACGGTTCGAAACGTCTACCAAGCGTACTGTATGATTTAACACCCACAGCCTTCAGTGAATATGATTTGTTTTTGTTTTCTTAAAAGTGTGTAGGCGGCATGCAACACACCGAAGATTTCGTTTAAATGATATTTATTTGTGTTATTTGAATTGAATGGCATTTGACTAGTTTTGTAAGAGGCTGTAGCAAGTAGCGAGTGAGACGTTAAAAAAGAAGCAAATTATGAGCGGATGTTGCACATCTGTTGCGTTGGAGACATAATAACAAGTAATTAGCCCGAGAGACGGGGTCCAGCTACTCATATTCGCACAATGTGTCCCGCACGTTGGACCGTTTCCGTTGCCTGTTCTCTCCAACTCGAAACCTGCAACAAAGTTGTTCAAATCGGTTATTTGATTATGTACACGAATTCACAATGATAATTGAACTTTAATTATTACCACATCTGAATAATAAGTTGTACTCGTAGAGACTTGTTTGGCTTTAGAGCTAGTATGTGAAAACTGAGAGCTAATAATTTCTTAACTTCAAACCTTACTCTACTATAATATTTACACACACCAAATAATTTTATATAGTAAATTACCCTATTTATTTGTATTATTGTGCATTCATATTTTTTTGCCCTAAAATTCTGCTAAATTATACCGGCATTATTATTTTTTTTCCTATAAAAAAAAAATAGGAGCAATAATGATGATAATAATTGGAACGCAGCGAGTGTCGCTGATGAGCCCATTCGCTGCCACCATGCCTCTCGAAGGCCGGCTACCGATCTGACACGACGAAATCTTCTGCTGCTGATGCAATCTGACTTTTTTCGCTGGATAAACTTTATAAAATTTAAAGGTTAAACTTAGTGTAAATTTTCCGAAACTACCGATTAATGTAACAAAGGAAATCCTTATCTATTGCTACCATGAATATTTAAATCATGTCTTTAATCAATTCTACTAGGTAAAGTGAATAAGTATCAACAACGCATCTCAATCGAAATTACATCACATTTAAGATGTCCCGGCCAACTAACATACATATCAACGATTAGCTACGTAGTTTACTTTTTTAGTTTTACTATCTGCAAGTCATGGTTCCTCGATGTATTCATTGAATTTATTATGTTCGATTAAACGTAGATATTGTTGTAGTTATGTCCTGGTTCTTATTACTGTGCTGACAGTTTTATTGATGTGCCTCGTCTGTTTGTTGCAGGTAAGATTTACGCCACTTTCGAGCTTGATGCGATAAGTAAGAAACTTTTACTTTTCGAGGATCAGGTGTCTCGTCCGGTAGCCGAAATTAAAAGTTAATATCCCTGATAAATTACCAGTAACATGCTTCGAAAACATCGTCAATGGTAATTTATTTCTTAAGATATGGTACACTGCATTCCAGTAGCGATTGAAAACGAATGCAGAAATGCAGACCGTCATAGCAATAATCCGCAACGGTACTGGTGTAGGCGTATCGGCCGCGTAGCAAATGTTGCAAATCCACTATTTCAGCGGAGTTGTGAAAACGTTGCCTAACCACGAACGGTTGCCGCCTCGCTACCTACCACACTTGCTGAAACCTTGCTTGCGACCCGCCACCATTGCAACCTTCAATTTCCTCCATTACAACGTTAGCGTTTGTACGTCAAAATCGATTTCGGCCGCTGTACTAATATTTACGTCTTGTACAAAATCAAAGTTTAACCCCACTTTTCACACCTCGAAGTGACCAATTTTAGCAGCTCTAAGTGGTTAGTTAGGTAATAGGTCTACATTTCGGTGGCCGAGATTACTGTTATTAAAATTCAAATTGCTGAATGCCAACACGACATTGCTATGCATGCATTCAAATTGCCGCTTTATGCTGTATTCGCTACAACAAGTATAGAGACAACGTCTGAGACCACATACCTAAACAGATGTAGGTACATAATGTACAAATTACTTAGGAAGTAGGTATTAAGTTCTTATTCAAAAGGCTTGTCGTATTAACACATTAGAATGCGTCATGATGGTATGGTAGCTAAATTCGAATTGGTAGTTAGTTCACTTTAATTAATCCATACGTAAAAACCACTACAATTAAAAATGTTTTACATCATTCTTTGATTATTTTTGTTCATCAATGTTAATTATGTTCATTTGTATGAATCATAAATGGTTTTAAGATTTAGTAAAGTTATTTGTAAGATTACAGTCATTCGCATGGATATGGTTATCTACCTAATGGTATCATCATTACAAAACTGGGGTCATAACTACTATGGAAAGAGAATGTCCCGTGGTCACAATCCGAGACCAAGGCTTTGTTTATTAACAATGCCATTCGAAGACGCAGCTATATAATCTGAATTGTCCTTGCGTGGCTCGCGTATAGAAACTGAGTAATTTCAGATGATTATGTCAGCTGTTCCGTAGAGTGCGTCGGCGTAACCGAACCTCTAAGTTGAGCACACTGGCGCTAAACAAACATAAATAAAATAAATAAATAAATATTGGATAACATAACATACATTGCTCTGATCCTTAGGTTAGTAGCGAAAGCAAATGTCTTATAGAAATCAGAAACAACAACGCAACCACAACACCCAGACCCGAGCCAATATAGAAAAGTTCGTTTTCCACATTGACCCGACCGGGGATCGAACCCAGAACCTCAGAGATGGCGGCGCCATTTAAAGTCCGGCGTGCTCGCCTCTCGGCTACGGAGGTCGTTAATCATTCATAAACATAGCTCTTTATCCTACTACTAGTGGGTGCAGATAAGACAAAAGGGCTAGAGCTAAGATAAAACGAGTACAATCTGTCTTGAACACTCCAAACAGTTTTCCAAACTCGTCATCAGCAAATTCTTTAAAATTTCTAATCCAATCAAAATACTCTAATAAAAGTAAGTGGCTCAATCCCAAAATGTTGGGAACCTCTTTCTATAGCAGCCGAGCAACGGGCATTGTTTCGCAGTAGGTACGTAACGTAACGCACAACGCACGTGGGTTTTCGACTGCACAGAGAAAGTAGCGCAGCCGCCGGCAAGGCCGCCGTGTCGCAAGCGACCTTCACAGATCACTTCCGGGATCCACAGACAGACCGCGCCTACAATCACTACATATTTCGGTGTTCCTTGTTCGTACAAAATGTTTTTGACCGCTGACATAGAAAAGTACCAGCTGCCCTTACAATCGCTCAACTCGGAAAAATTTACAGAGTAGATACCAAAACCACATACAAGAATACGTCGCGGATTTTTTTTTTTTTTTTGTAAATAGAGAGGCCTTGTATACTAAAAAGGTAATCTTAACTGAACTTTTATCCAATTGAGGCAGCAACAGTTTCGTTTGTTATTATCGATTTCTAATAACTTTAACGTCATCAACATTAAAATGTTGATAACTATTTGATTTTCCTATGACTGTTTATTTGCATCGACGTTAGTTTTGAAATACACGATTGCTCTATGAATACGAAATACAGAATTTTGAAGCCAAGATTAAATAAAATAATAGAAAATAAACCCTATTGTGTGTGGATGAAGAAAATTTACAGATCTTGACACCTAAATTAGTCCAATGTGTCAGTGAGCGAGAATAGTAGACCAGCAGCACAGTTACAAAAATGATCAAAATCTACGGAATCGCTATTGTTTCTCGGAGTAATTATGAAGGTAAATAAATTATCCCGCAACGGTGGCAAATACAAATATTACAATGATTTCAAATGATACATTGACTCGAAAGTGTTAGGAAATTCGAAGGTCGACGATCGGCAAGCCCTTATCCACCTGGTCGCGTTGCGTAAACGGCGCCATTTCACAAGTGTTTAATTACATGAATACGAATAGCCGGTAATGATTAGTTAAAAATCATGCGTCTGTACATAGTAATTAAACATCTCGTTTTATAACTTTCAACTAAACGAGAAGGTAGCGCGATATTCAATCACTGCTTATCTGTTTCAATCAATACTTTCCCATTAAGTAGAAAAAGGTACTTACTTCTTTTTACTTATTGTGTGATATTGCTTTTAAGTCGTACTATAGAGGGTAAATTTGAAAACATTTTTAATAGATTTGCAACGTACTGTGTTAGGCCTCTATGTTATTTTTATCAACTGAGCTCGTGATAATATCACTGCAGTAGGTCGCGTGATAGAGTGCATGTTCTATGCCTTTACAGTAGCGTGTGTCACGATGCACCAACTACACCGTGAATCCGCAGTAATGTCATCATAACATATATTTTTTTTACTTATTGCAACATTTTATATTCCAGCATTACACGCAATGCGTTAAAACAAACGATGCGTAATACTGACATAGTTCACCCCTAAGCCTAAGCCTATAATTTTCTTCTAGTCCAATTTATAAAACAATGGACTCGAGGTTTCCGCTTATCATGCATTATAATGTGAATCATTCATCGTTCTACGAAAACTTATAGAATAGAAGAAAAAAAAAACATACGTCGAAACGAATCAATATTACTTAGTACGCGTGGATCGAGTAGAGAATCAACACGCTAGCCACGACTCACCAAACGAGTTATGTTATAAATAATTAATTAACATTTGGTTGCTCGGCGAACTCTTTGTAGCTCCAAGCCAAGGTCACAGTGAACGGTCTAAGCCGATTTTCAAGATTAAATCAAGATGCGTCAATTAGAATAAATTTTGATGTTCTTACTCTTTTTAAACGAGCTCCATGAAGCAACGTAATCTTGATTACATTATACTAGCAGGCTTAAACGAGTATATAAAGACGAGTAGCTTATGTATAAATGTTGTATTCAACCTGTTTACCACTTCTAAACAGAATACATTATGCATCTAATGATATCTGAAAATTAGGCAATCGCTGTATTTTATTCAATAGAAACAAATTGTTCAGATAAGCTCTTGGCTGTGCGAACGGTTAAAGGTTTATTTATTAGACACAGTATGTCGATGTCATTAAGAACTTTAGTAAAATTTCTAGTTTGCTTTTTACTTATTTAAATGAAATTCGAATCTATTACCATCACTAGCAAACTATTTTATAATTCATAATCAGCAATTAATTGGTATAATAACTGATACCATCGGTTATTAAGTTCATAATATTAAACTTGTATAAACATTCGCGGTTGCAATTCAACATGATTATCATGGAAAACTGGGTTGTTTTAATGAAGTATTAGATTCTTGCAAGGCAAACTTGTATACTGGTAATCAATCAGTTAGCCATGCTAATGACTGTAGTATACAGGCTTTATTGCATTGTTGATTAAATCATAAACATTAAAGTAATGTAAAAGTAAAATGCGTAAAGCGAACGTTTTATCATTGGTAGTCAGCTGAAAGATGTTCATATCCAAACAACAAGGTTAAGACAATTGAGCAGCAATTGATTCGAATGGAATATAATTATCGTCCATCAAACATTTTGACGGCATGGTTTTTCAATTTACAATGTCATTTCTATTATTATACCAGAGTCATTCACTTCTGTTGCCATTGAAATATTAATTATGCATTAGGTAATCGGTAAATTTATGCTGAGCTAACACTTAGGATGTTTTGTCTTTTGTCAGCTGTATGCATTCATTATGTTATCCTATCTATGTTGTCGTAATATTAAAGTTTTTTTATTTCTGATTTTTCATTTGTGTCGATCGTACCACATGGATTCCGACCAGATTCTTGGAGTTGGTTCTGATGATTATATCTTAATCTTCATTAATTATTTGAGATCAACTTATAGGGTAAGACCAATAGCTCGGACATTGAACTAGATGAGGATGTATTTTTAGTAGGTAAGTAGGTGTTATAATTTCGTTATTTCAAAATAAATTAACCCTCCATCAGGCTACATACAGCCTCTCGTTCAGAATGATTTCTACTGTGTGCGTTTTTGTTGACGCTGTAGAAGTTTTTATTTCGTACCAATGTAAACAGTAGCGATACGACCGCAGAATTAATGTCCCCAATTCAATTGAAGTGTTTCATTAGCACAAGTGGCCCCGATTGCTTCGTTGATCGAGCCCGACGACCGTCGCAAAACCAGGCGCCTTACATACGTACCACCACACCAGTAATAAATGAAATCGTACAACCGCTCCCCGTACTATGCGCTCGTTATATCGTGGAGAAGAGTGACTAAATAAAATAGTGCAGTTCGTTTTAACTGCCTTAAATCCAAGCGGGTTTTAAATCGTTAGGATACATTTTCTGAGAGTTTAAAGACATACAATTTATTCATCAATTCGTTCATTCATTCGGCTTGTATTGTTTTACTATAATAATATAATGTCTGAGAAGCAACGGATAATTACGAATATAGTTAATAAATATTATTCAATTGAAAGTCATTAAAGAGAGTATATAGATTAAGAGAAAGAGCTAGAAAATAACTATGTAGGAGGAGATTTGGGATGTACTTCAGTTAGGTTTTGTCTTTTAAAAATCTTCCTTGGTAGTAAATGTATACCTGACTCACGATGAACATAAGAGGAGCTCACTCATATAATTAAATCTTCAAAATCTTTCTGATCGGAGGGCTAATACCCACCTCTATTATAATCGCCTGTCATTCCGCAACAGGCGGTGCTCTTTTGGTCAGTAAGATTGTATTTGTGGAGGTTCGTGATCCGCGCAAGACCTTCGCGCGCTGCCGGGTTCAATTAGAGATCACCCGGTTGCGTTAGAAACGACGTCTCCCATTATATAGACGGGTCGTGACACCACACGTCCAAACGCGGTGGCGTAATAAACGTATTGTTGTCGGTAATTTCCACGTGCAATGCTGTAGTTAATTGTTAATGGATGCGATGCTGGTAACTAGGCAACATGAGCCGGAAAATGTGAGCATTATCGCGCTGTATCGCTATTCGCTACGTGCGAAGGACATAAACTAACACTGGCATTTGGTAATTTTATACTTTTTAGAGTTTAACCGTTATCGCTATATATAATAAGGGTTTGCGCAAAAAATACTGATAGTTTTCTAACACTTGCGAAATTAATAACGTTATTATTTTAATATTGCGTGTCCTTTGCACCGCGGTGCGCCAATCCAGCCAGTGGATATGCCAGAGTTAATATAAAAGCTGAAGTTGAAAACCAAGTGACAATTGTTATTATATACAAATATATATTTTTTTTGTTTCATCATTGAAGTCAGCATTAATGGATATGTACATATTGACGCAATTTGAGACAACAAGTTTACACTGATGTCCATTGGATGACACTAATTTCCAATAACTTGTGTGATAAATGCCGAAGTTGAGTCCGACACGGCTCGTACTGCTCACTCGTTTTGAATGACGAATAGTGAGGCCCGTAAGATTATATGGACTTTACAAATGGGCATACGTTGCACAATTTATAGGTAGAGTATTTATTAGTAAATAGATCCTAATACTTATATTCAATTTTTCATCTAAATTTCCTTGCTTTGGGATCATCCTATAGATTGGTACGGTTACAGAATAACAGTGAGAAACCTGTAGGCGTCCTTAAAATTTCCTTTGTTCATCACAGATTCGAGAAAAACTCAACTAACAAATGTATGTGACATGAAAAAATCTAATATTACAATTACACCCTATTAATTATTGGAAAATCTATTTTAAAATTGAGCAAACTCAAATAATGAATATTAAATATAATTTAGAAAGTTGCAAAATTATTACAGCAACGATAAAATAGTACATTTCAAGCTAAAGAACCCCTTTTATTATAAGAACTTAAAATTTTGCATATATACGAGTACGTAACTTTATAAACGCTCATAGTAATGAAAATTATCACTGTCGTTAACTTACACTCTTCGAGTAGTAATATAGGATATGTAATTAAAAATGATATAACAAACAATCACACCAATCATTTAGCTATCCCATTATGGAACATATTTATTACTAAGATGGTTGCGAGATCTAAGATTCAGTATGGCTCAACGCAGAATTAGTACCTAATTCTTCTGAGCTTGCAACATTGTCATTGCACAAGCCTGCAACACGTATCTGACTTCATATTACACCGTTGCTCTTCCCTGGTGAATTATCTTGCAATAAGCAGTATCATTAGTGTATCTAACTCGATCAGCAGTAATGCCGGTACGCCGTAGTTTTCCGGGCGGCTAGCGGGGTATAGTTTTACTTTCTTGTAGGAAGTGCTATCGCTTTCAACGGAGACCGGTCGGTAAGCCCGCTTGCCAGTTATTGACACTGGGTCCAAGTTAAAGTCACTCGCGTAATAGAAGGATATCATTATTAGATGATAACTCTAACAGTATTAAAGGTATTACCCTTGAATAGTTACTAAATAATTTAGGTTAATTTTTCATAATAAAATTTTGACTAGAAGTAGAGCTCGTATGGTAGAAGATATTATTTTATTCTCTTCACTTCCTAGTCCCTAGTACTAGTTTGTTTTGTTGTTTAACTATCCTACTTCTGCTGCTCATCAAACTCTTATTTACTGCAAAATGCCGAAAAAAAAGTTTAATATGTCAACTCATTTTCTAGAGGCCTCCTATTTAAACCGGATCCTTACATTTAACTATTTGTCTACTGAAGTCAACGTTATTGGTGTTGATCGTAGGTTTATATTATACTTAGTTTAAATCTTGTCTCAGCTATGATCTCATTATCATCATAATTTCAGCCACCGGACGTCCACTGCTTAACATGAACTCAATTTACCTTTATTATTTGAGGGCAACCTAACACTTACACTGACGATTTAGATTGCAGTTACATTACTGTCCCAATGATTGTATGAATAATAAGATTTATTAATAAATTTATTTTCCTTTTACCAGGTAAGCCCAGACTACCTAAGCAATGGTGGATTAACTACAACAGTAACTGTAAGTTGGAATCCATCCTCTGTGAATTAAATCATACCAAGTATAGTATTGGCTTATTATCTCGGCGCGTTGTAGCTTGTTGCTTAAACCAGTATGGCAAAGATCAAAGGCATGTACAGTATTATGATATCAATTTATTAAATCATTTAAAATGTATAAAAGTAATGAACATTGAAGCTAATTATTTAATGAACAATTCCACCATAAAACGTAATCACGATGTCATCTCATTTAAAGACAGCATAAACATTATGTTTCATAAGCAAATTCCACGCATTTCCAGCTTAGATGCAGAATTGGATTTATTTTACTCTTAGCAAATGTTTGTTTAGTTATCTGACCTTATAGTTGATTAGTTAACTAGTCTTATCCTTCAATGTTTCTTGTTCCTTCAATTTTAATGGTGGAGCGATCATCGTGTGCCCAATTTTGTGATTTCTCCACGAATCCGCAATTCAGATGTTAGTAGCAATTCATAAATAATATCTAAGTGTTAAATAATGAATAAGTGAATCATCTAAAATAACATTATTATCATCGATCAGTGGTCGTACGTCTTGCAGCAATCAGCTGTTGTCATAGGTCAATAGTACAAAATTTAGAGAACGATGAAACCATAGAATCACATTCATGCGACATGCCAAATTTTTTTTTATGTATAATGTAGCTCGCTCGTATCTTCTGTAATCGCTTACTGCACAGTTTCGCCCCTGGAAATCACTCATTGCAACTGAAATCACTACGCTGTCGCATTTGCGTTGCCCAAGCTGTTAATCGTAGACTACCAGACACTGGTCAGTATATTCGTTCGCCTTCACAACAAATTAGTACCTACCACTAAAACAAAAATGTACCAAAACAGTAACCTAATATTCAATTTTTGCGACCTCGAAAACCAGCATCTTGTAGCCCTGTAGCACGACGCAACATTCAGTCTGAAGTCTGAACTCAAAAGGCAGTTTAACACTGACCTCGTAATATAAGTCTTGATGATTTAACGTATGATACAGCGACGACTGTTATCTGCCGCACAACGACGTCTTTGTTCCGAGCATGGCTACTAAGCATGCCAGCAATACTTTAAGTGTCATTAGTCAAGTATTCACTAAATACTATTGTCCACTTAACGATACCACTAAAACAATCTTTCAAAACAATTACCTATCCAGTTCTATTCAAACTGATAATGTCACTTTCTAACAGCATAACCAGGCAAACCACTCTTTGTATATCTTTAAATTGTGTCACTTAGGTAAACCTAATGCGTATCTGTTATATTGCGCACAAAACTGTTTTTCCACTTTGTAAAGTCGTGTGACTCACATCCTCGATTGGCGGGGAAAGTGTAACCCGGCAGTGTGACGCAACAATAAAAAATTGTACGGACAAAGGAATTGCCAGGTATACGCCTGACGTAAGGGCTTAGTTTGTGCCACTAGATACCATTAGCGTCTCCCGCTATGATTCGCCGGAGCGCACGTAACCATCATGGGTTATGATTTCAATAATTATACGTTTATGTCGTAAGAATGGTACGTCACGGCATAGTCGCCAATCCAAAGTGCTGGTTTGGAATCCATGAGAAAAGCCAGCACTGCAACCACTGTCGTGAGCAACATTGTTTACATTTCGATTCTGCAAATCGGCCTCTGGGCAGCGTTCTCTTGTTGGCGTTGTTGAATCTATAAATAAGGAGGTGCTAAAAGCGGCCTGGCCGGGGGACGTGCTTCCTCCGCTTTGAGCGGCCGAGGGGTAAACACGCTCGGATTGAACGTGGCCCTTTGTTGACATCGCTTTACGGCTCCACCTCGGCTCGCTTGCTTTACGGTGTGCGCGTCATAAACACCACACCCTGACTTCTCGATCCTGAACGCCCGCGCAACTCTGAAGAGGGGAACGTCTGCCCTCGCGTCTCTCTGAAAATATCATTAAATCTTTCAACTCGTGCCAAAATATACACCCGTCGGTATAATTTCAACTTTATTAATACAAAACAACTTTTTATGTATACCAACCAACTACGCATCTGAGTTTCTTTTGAATCTACCAATATTTCCGTGACAATAACAATTCAAATACATTCACCATTGTTTCGTCCGGCGCGACCAGAACATTCGTTTATGTTATAAATAAGACGGTCGGTTGACATGATGGCATTTATACCATAGGCGTCGCGGTCTCGCATGGTAATCGCGCCGCGCGTCCAATCTGCATGCGGTCTGTACGCCGAGCGTCCGGTCTTACTCATCTGACAGTTGCTTACTATGTGAACATTTGCCATAATACACTTCGCTTAGTAACGATGCTCGCGTGCTAACAAGAAGACAAACGATTCGAATTTTAAACACCCACCTATGGCTAATCTTTTCTCCGTTTCAAAAATGTGTGTATATCATTTCTTATCTTGTAAATCTACTAACTTAATTTTTCACAGCGTTACTGCCAGTCATGAATGCTATTTTTATATAGGTATGATGTGGTAATATCCTAACAAAAAATCTGAATAACAACAACAGCTCTACTCATTCTGTAACAAGATGTAAACTTGCATAGTCAAAGGGTATCGCACTCCGCGGGAGAGCACTATACTATTACTAACGCGGCGTTATTTTCATACCCCGTCTAATTGTACTCTCTTATCTGTGTAATATTAATCGTAGCATATGTTTTTATTGCGTTCAATTGCGGTAAATGCGTCACTTAATTGTTCACAACTGCAAGATAGGCGTAGAAGTTACTGTCTACAAATGATTCAGTATTTTCATTTGACCAATGTTTTAAATGAGTTAATTCAATTTTCAATGATTTTATGTAAACTATTATTTTATCATTTACGATGGCTGTTGTTTAACTTCTATCTCAAGTTTGACCACATTTTAATTTTGCATTATTGTTTATAATGATCGTTCATGATTACCGATCTTTCTTGATCACAGATCTCGGTTAATGATCTTGAAAACTGATCTCATTTGAACAAAGTAGGCAAAATAGCAAATCGCAGGCACTTACAATCCGCTGAAACAAATGTACTTAGGACTCAAATGGTTGATCTAGAGAGCATTGACGCCTACCGAAAACAAAGCAAAACTTTGAAAGGTTAATGACTATATTGCCATTGCCGGGAGGTCCCGGAGGTCGCAAGACGCTGACTGAGAGGGGGCCACCGTCTCGGCGCTGGTTTATTTCGCGCAATCATTCAATAAACATGATGGGAGTAATCGACAAGACCCTCAGTTGCCTCATCAGAGAAATGGGATCAAAATCTATGCTGTATATTTGTAGCTACATGTACACGCGTACTACTATGCCTCATTTAAAATTTTAGGCAGGTACAATACTGAAATGTGTCTTTTTTATTTTGTTGACTGTCAAGAGTTTGCAGCACTCTTTATTTAGTTGAGGCAAGGGATTGTTGTTTACTCTACTGATAACATATGCGTACATTTGTGTGTAATCGATTTAAGTTTAAAATCAATAATTATTAATCAAATCAAAAATAATTTGTGTTAGTCACAACAATAGAATTGACGACCGTCTGGTGTAGTGGTAAGCGCTCCGGACTACAATGCCTGGCGGTTGCGGGTTCGAATCACGCGAGGGGCAAATGTGCATGAGCACGAGCATTTGCACCTAAGTCATGAATGTTTATAAACGTATTTACGTATGTTTATCCGTTATCTAGGCGCCATAGCACAAGCTTTGCTTAGTTTGGGGCTAGATAATTGGTGTGATTGTGGAAACTATTATAAAAAAAAAATGAATAGTTTAGTTCAACAGTAGTAAATCTATGATTGACACTGCACTGTGCTATATGAATGATAGTATTCACATAATATTTATGAGTGTAATAGGTTTTCGGGAGATTTATTTTTCGTGTTCTAAAAAGGCATTAACAATCCAGGATGACATCCAATTATAAATCGTTAAAAGTTCATTTAAATATAGAACGCATTTGATTAAAGTCAATTAAACGACAATTAAACTGTTCTCATGTTTGAGCCGTCATTCGCCAGTACATGACTCGCGGTCGTGGTTTCAAACGAGTAGAACCGAGTGCAATAATAGCTTGAATTTATGCTCGTTACGTTACTTCTTTGTTCTACAATTATAAATGCATCATCTAACTTAACCTTACAATATGAGAACAAAAACAATCATAAATAAAATATCGTCACACATATTTCATTATTAACGGTACATGAAATAAAATTTATGGTTTTGAAACTGCAGCCATTTCAGTTTAACCCAGTTTAGTATCTATGGGCCTGTCATTCAAATAAAAATTTCAAAAGCAACCGTTATGATGCTGCTGAAAACTCATAACCTAAATCTGCCTTCTTTGTTATAATGATGTCATTGCCCTCTGAGGTTATCTGGAAAGTATATTTTTAGCGAATTCTCGAGTTCAGATAACAACAGTTAGCAGAGTTGCAAATTCCTACAGATTGAATAAATATACGAGAAAAGTCATGTATTTATGATGTACGCGGGAGGTCGATAAACTCCAATAAAATGTTGAATATTCTACCTACCATACTGAACTGATAGAACACTTGAAACAATTTAATGTGCAGCTCATTATTGTAACGATGGCCATTGTGCATCCGTGTTTGCACCTCCACATTCTGAGCGTTTCACAAAGGTTCCACATTTGTTATCGTTGCCGTGGAGTCGTTGCCCTCTCGTCTCTCATATAAACCTCTGAATAGTCCGCTAATGTTTGCTCTTTCAATATTTTATGACTGTAATTTGGAAAGCTTATGTCATAATACTTCAAAACTCATCGTTTCTTCTTGTAAAAATATAACTCTCGTCTAGTGTGTCAATGACAGGGGGTGTCATCTTCTGAGACACAATAAGATGTGGCATTTTTAATAATATTTTACAGAAATATAGTTTAATCGTACTATTATTATGTCTTTTTTTGTTATTTCTAAGCCATATTTGCCACCCACTACTACCTACTAGCACTACCGGTTGGGTTCCCTACCCAATTGTGGCCTCAATTTCCTCAATATACAGACTATTGTAAGTTAAATTCTCTTGAAGTGCTGCACGGGCCGCATCTCTTTGAAGCAGTCAAAAAACGTGCAGCTCCAAAGGCTTCGCAGTTGCCCTGGCCATATAATTGACAGCGCAAACGTATTGGCTCGAGCTTCGTGTTTGTCGCGTTGACAACGCCAGCTGCTAACCGAAACAGTACACACCTCATTCGAGGTGTGACCTGTGCCTGCCTCTTAGGAAATTTTCGTTACACCATCCTTTACCCGAAATCATATTTACCAAACAAACACCCATTA
This sequence comes from Anania fuscalis, assembly GCA_950371115.1. Lineage (NCBI taxonomy): Eukaryota > Metazoa > Arthropoda > Insecta > Lepidoptera > Crambidae > Anania > Anania fuscalis. The sequence goes on along the minus strand of OX493340.1, from coordinate 8,708,167 downwards.
CTGTTATGGATTAGTTTGTTGCCCCGTAAAATGTAAACTGTTGACGTTAGGCTAATGGCTAAACATATGTTATTATAATAAACAGCCCGCATCGTGGTCTGCTAGGCGCTGCGTCTGATTGCCCTCAGTTTCAAACGCAACGACCGCGGCCATTTGAAATCGACAGTGATTACAATTTTCCCTGGAGCTCGGTTGCGCGGGCGCAACGTCCGATGGAAAGCAGCGTTTAACCAATGTTCCGCTCTGATAACTCTCTAATTACGCGTCGGCTGTTTTCCTTCGACACTTGGCGACCACCGACTTAACCCCTGGCTTTTCACTAAAACATTTCCCCCTAGATTGCACACCGCCACGCTCATTCGTTTGCTACACTTTCGCCTCTGACGCTGTACTGTTTCAAGGGTCACAGACAGATGTTATCTATTTATTTATATAATCTGTAGGTACAGATGCACTCACTAGACACTGCTATTCCACTTCATTTGTGACTTCACAATATAACCAAAGTTGACGACCTCCGTAGCCGAGAGGCGAGCTCGCCGGACTACGAGGGTATGTCGCCGCCATCTCTGAGGTTCCGGGTTCGATCCCCGGTCGGGTCAATGTAGAAAACGAACTTTTAATATTGTCTCGGGTGGGTGTTGTGGTACCGTCGTTGTTTACCTTAGGATCAGAGCAATGTATGAGATATTGTCCAATATTTATTATATTATTATTTCTAATTAACGTAAATTATTTTGCATTAAAACAAAACTTTATGTGCGTGTGTTGCCCTTTATGTTCAAAAGTGTACTGCTAATAAATCACGACATGTTGTCCGAGTTGCGTTTAGTCACGTAAATAATGTTAACCCGTACGAGCGAGGAGGAACAATCTCCGACGAAGGACAAGTGGCAGAGGCAACCTTTATCGCCGCCGGTTATTGCCCACGCACCGAACAATAGCTACTCATAGCACCTCTAAAAGCATTCGTGTGTAATTGTTTACCTACCGTTTACTGTAAACCACAAGTCTTAACGTACACTTAATACACCTCACTGCATGACCAACCAATTCTAAGATTTTAGTTTTGTTCATATTTTTAAGCTATGTTAAAAACCTTTATGCACACAATAATAGTGCTGTTCAAGAAACAAATAAATGTGATGGCGATACGCTATTCAAATAGTACAGCATTAAAATTCAGTTCTTTTGTAAATACGTTTATAAAGCCTTACAAACCTGATGTTTTAAATTTAATATAATTTGTACGTTATATTCAAATACACAAGTGTTTGCGTGTTTACGATCTCCGGACGAGACGAAGGCGAATAGAATATACAATGACGTGTCATTCACATCGATTGAGGCCGCATACAAGATGCGGTGTATCCATACATAATGTATAGAGCTCGTGTTCCGCCTCGAGCTCCAATCCGACCCGACCTTCATGGTGCTCTCGTCACCTCAGGGGTCCTTTAAAATAACATAAATTTTGTTACCATACGAAGATCCGCACATTCGTTTTATAAGGTATTTTTTGCATTTCCTATGCATGCTAGTAATGTGGAAGATGAAACGAGAAATTCAAACCCTACATTACATTTTTTAAAGTGAAATATCAACCTGACATTCATCAACTAAACATTTACCACCAACAGGCATGATCTCATATAGGTAATAGCATCATTATTGATAGCACGTTGAAGTTGAGATTATGTAATGCTCATGCATAGCACGACTTGCAGGTGGATACGAGTCAAACAGATCATGAATAGATCACTATAGGAGTACTGTTACCTATTACGATACACGACCGTTGCCCCTCGCATGACAGCGTGGTCGAATAGCCCGGCGACAATTATGCCTGGCGCGGCGACGAACGACGTTCGAACAATAGTATACAATCACCGCGATTGTGCTCGTCGCGGCCCGTGTCAACTGCCTCTCGCGTGAACACCAGCATTGTTATGGTGATCCGCGCTGCAACGCGCACAGCCCGCCAGGTTCGACGCTCCGTGAAAACAAAAGACGCCACAACGTACCACGGTCAATTGCGTCTCCATGAAAACACACTAGAAATAATCCCTTCTCGCACAATATCGATGGGACCTATCCCGATTTTTACCATAATAAATAATTCATAATGGAACACCGGACAAAGTTTGATCGTTATAAAAGTACCCATTAAAATTCAACTCACCCCGGGGCTCTAAAGTACCACTTTGAGATTCGGTTAATTGGAAATATTAAGCATTTTAACATGGACTCCATTAGTGAAAACGAGATGTGTTGGAGCAGGTAGACGTTGAAATCAGCCTCCCTTCAGGGGAACATTTTTTGTTATTTCGGCAGGTACCGAGCTCTCTGGAGCAGATTTAACGTTTTTCTACAACAAAAACCCGATTTGTGAAACTAAGATAAGCGTGGCTCTAAAATCCTTTTTGGGATAGGGTCTAAAATGTGTAGTTTTTGTAGAATATAAAAACTTATGGGCTCATCTTTGTGTTTACATAATAATAATATGCCTGGGCAGCAAAAACCATTTTTGTTTAAACTGCGGTTAAAGATTTATTCTTTCACTGTATTCTACACAATTATTTAAGTCAAAATAATGCAGTTTCTAATTTATTTAAATGTACTTTGAAAAACTGTCATAGAATACCTCTTACTAAAGCATTTCCTTTGTCTATTCCAGAACCAATCTCGGCCAGTGCAGACGATGAACAGCGCCCTCGGCCCCGTAAACGGCAGCACGGTGACGGGCGGCGTCGGCTGGGAGCAGCACCCCGTGCTCGCGCGCGCCGCCTCCGTGCCCGCGCACCGCGCCGCCATCGTCGGCTTGCTCGACCGGCTCGGCCACCGCCGCCTCGAGCGCACCACCAGCGAGCCCGCGCCCCCGCCGCCCGCCACCAGCAGATACAAGACCGAACTCTGCAGACCCTTCGAGGAAGCCGGCGTCTGCAAATACGGCGACAAATGCCAGTTCGCGCACGGCATGCGCGAGCTGCGCAACCTCCAGCGCCATCCCAAATACAAAACAGAGCTGTGCCGCACCTTCCATTCGGTCGGATTCTGCCCGTATGGACCCCGCTGCCACTTCGTCCACAACGCGGAGGAGGCGCGGCGCCGCGAGCCACCGTCGCCGGGCGGCTCGCTGGCGTCGCTGTCGTCGGGCGCGTCGCTCGCCTCCTACATGAGCGACGGGTCTCGCTCGCCGCGCTCCCCCCATTCGCCGCTCACGCCGCAGTCGCCGCTCACGCCACACTCTCCGCCAGCGCTATCACCGCCCGCCAACGCTACCGCGTTCGCGTTCCGTCGCGCGCAGTCGCCCGACCCCGAGGAGGAGCGGCTACCAGTTTTCAACCGCCTGTCTTCCGCGTTCGGCGACCTCATCATCGCCTAAGGGCATTGCGATCGCCTAGTCTTAAGTTAAATTATACCGATCATAGCGTAAGGATCGTCTGTCACCGCAGTGCCTATTCGACGTCTTCCAGACCGCGCTCGAGCGGCGTCCCGCTCTCGCGCAACCGCACACTCGCTCAACGAATGATCTCCAGTTTGTCGATGCTTCTCATTACTTCGCCCTGTAATTTATAAAGTTAAAGAAGTGTTACTGGCGTCTCGAAAGTTTGCGGTGTGAATATAGTGATTACGTACATCTTTAGTTATCGGCACGCACTTGTAAATGGCACCTTATATTGTTAGATATTTATTGCGTAGCTCGCGGAAGTCTTCCCGATGCGATCCTCCGCCGAGCGGTGGTCTCTGTAAAGTTAGCTTATAGAACATTTATTTATTTTGTACTGCCTATCCGCGCTCGGTACCGTACCGCGAGAAGGCGCTCGTGATCTATTTTTAAGGGTTTAAGATAATAATTTATTATTTATTTCGAGTCTCTTTAACTGTAATAATTATTTTTACGTACTAGCAGCTGCGATGCCGCACCGCATACGGACGGGGCCCGCGTCAACGGGACGTGGCTCTTGGCAAACCAACAGTTCGATCGATCCTGGTCTCAGATTCAATGCATTACCCTAGAACACCTCGTCCGCTGGGAGGGGATCGATCGATGTTCTCGTACATCTCGGGGGTTCGCTGGACCGAGCACTCCTCGCAGGCGTGTAGTAATTTTATAGTATAGCCGTGCTAAGATCTTCGCGCGCCGTTCTCAGTGCGGCGGCGTGCTAACCCCGTGGCCGACACCGCTAGCGATCTCAATCATCCGCAGCCCATTTGAGAACGGCGATGTAATCCCGCGGCGCGCCTCTAGCGGCTCGTCTGCGCAGGATTTTTTCGTTTTGCGTCGTGCGAGGAGGGCGAGCAGCGAGCTGAAACCTGTTTGGGGTTTTGGTGATTGTTTTTTTCGTCCTCGAAGCGCACTCTCGAGTCCCTCTTGCTCTGATACTCAACGAGATTGCGTTTCGGGCGCTCGCAAAAAATGACAGAAACCTGAGAAAACGCCCGCCGAACTCCCGAGATTTCGTGCTGATGAATTTTTATAGATATATAACTTGAATATGGTAACAAGAAGCATGTTTATATTAGGTGTGGGCCGCGGCGGACCTTACCCCGCGCGCTTCCACCGTCGCGCCCGCATCCCTCACAAAGAGTGCCTTTTACTTTATAACAAAACAAATCGATTATAATATTTAATTTTTAGTTCATCGGATAGATTGAATGTTTATTTATTGTCTCTTTTGAATATAAAATTCAAATTGGCACAGTTATTACCTTTGTACTTTGACAGAACTAAGTGATTAGTTTGGACTTAGAATAGTTTCTTCTTTGAATAAAGTGTGATATTTTATAATATTTATATAACAAAGTTTAAAGTTTTAATTAAGGGACCAATATAAGTGATTCGATTAGGAGAAATTCTGATAGAAAACAGCCACATAGATACGCTTTCGATTCTTACCAAGAGACTGTATCCTCGCGCCACACATACATATATTTTGTTATACTATTTGTAACCAGATGTACTGTACTATTTGTATTGTATCATACCAATAAACTAACATTTGACCACTAGTGGTTTTGTGTTTGTTATTGACAGCTCATAGAACCGAGACGGTGTTTTTTGTTTTGTTTTACTAATTTTAGTTTCAGTTTTTCTCCGTATCTTAGAGAGTCGTATCGTGACCACGAAAGATAATAATTTTGTACCTAATGTTAAGGAACTACATAGTTGTAAGCGTTTTCATAAAGTTCGCGAATATTATTTATTATCAGTTCATTACGAATTATTAACCATTAAAGTTGATTTATTTAATTTCTTTTGTATTTAAAACGTCATTTAAGTACGAATATTGTAACTTAATGTTAGTAATATATCATCAGTCATTTAATGTAACAAGCATTAGTTTAAAACTCTAGTACCTATGTCAGTTGTAATTAAGTATTTAATAATTTAATTCCAATTATAAGTTAATCTTCCAAAAAATGACTACGTATTCTATTTCTTATGGACAAAAAACAAATTAAGGCTAAAGCTTGTTTATGACATTTTTTTTCTTGTAAGTTTTCCTTATTTCCATCTGCATTTTTATTGAATTATAGTCAAAATATGTTATTTTTGCTTTTTATTTCTATTTTCTCTCCTGTTAATTCTCCCAGTGCAGCAAAGGCGCAATTTGCGCGTTATTGTATATTTAAACACATCCTACAAAATATGTAATAAGTAATTGTGTCTATTATTAGATTTACACTAAAACATCAGTTATTCTACCATTTATCAGTATCTAAAAGTATTAGAATTAGACTCAATTTAGTAAGTGTACATATATAGCTGGCTAAAATTACATTTCATTATGATAGTAATTGTTGTTCATAATAGTACATTATGATACAAGTGTGCAAAGTTGATTATTATACACGAGGCATTATTGTAAGCGCGAGCCGCAGGCGAGCGCGGTAAGTAAGCCGAGTGTATAATAATCAATGCACACGAGTTCCATACGACGTTTTTCAACACAATTGCGAGGAAAAAAACAAACAAATCTAAAATACCTTCTCCGTTTTTGCTGTTTTTTTCTGGATTTTAGCGGCAACAGGCTATTAATTGCGTTTCGTGCCTCCATAAGTATTTACGACGGGGTTGAATAGAATATTACTTGTCTTCCACTATTTAAAGTAGACATTTTTGATAGTAATTACCTACACAGCAACAATTTTACCAAATATTTAGAGAAAATGGCACGTAAGTTTTGATTTTTTCGCGCACCGCAATTTCAATGCGCGCGCAGGTTCAATAGTGGCATAGAAAAACTGGCTGTTCAGCCGAAGTAGCAGCAATTTAAAAAATAAAATAAACTATAAATTATTACTTCTAAAAATAATAGTTAAGTTAATTTGTGTTTATTAATATACAATTTGATAAAATGAAATATTTATTTTTCATCTTAACCCTAAAATAATTTAATATTGGTAAAATATTCAATGTTCTTAGACATAAACTTTTGATGGATTTTAAAAAAAAAAGTTTACATTACCGCACTAGTGCGATAATGTTATTACAGCACAAGTGCGTAATATGATGCATTATGAAACTAAAAACGATGTTATAAAAGTCAATTTACGAGCAACTGTGTTGAAAAATATATTGTAGACTAGTATTACTACAGCAGTAACAGAAGTGTTTGCTGCATCGCTTTGCAAAATACTAAATAATACTTACTTCTCTTACCTATTAGTAATTATAATTAACATCTAAATAAAATAACTTCTTCATATCAATTAGGCAAATTTAGTCGGAACTAGATAGACCATTTATTATTCTTTAGGGTGGCTAACACCCTAAAGAATAACAAAGTGGTCTATCTAGTTCTAGACTAAATTGAAGTATTGCTTGGATAACATGTCTTATGAGTTGTAAACAACACTTTTCAAGTATTGTTTAGAGCTCATGGTTAGGCCACTGAACACAACTGTAAGTTGTACAACCTCCATGTACACACAAATTCACTCACGTAAAAAATAATTGCCTTATTAGATTTTTTTATTTATGGTCCGTTGTTACGTACGTGCGTACCTATCCTGAATTCCTGAGAACAACAAAACAAAGAGGAGTTGTAAGTATCGTAAGTAAGTAGGTACCTACCGAATTCTATAGAAATAGATATCTGATAGTCATATAGAATAACCAAAAACGAATTGTGTTTAAGTAATTAAAGTCAAATAAGATAAAGATAATAAAAGATTATTGTACCTACCTATCTAAAATCTCTTAGCTTCTTATAAGGGAGATAGATAGATAGATAGATACTCTTTATTGCACACCACACAAAACAAACATTACAAAAAAAGAAAGTACATTTAGAATGGTACAATTTAGGCGGTCTTATCGCTAGAAGCGATCTCTTCCAGACAACCTTCAGGTAGAGGACAGTTTACAAAGTCGAGAGGGGAAGGCAGTGAAGAATTAAAGAAAGAAAAATTAAATAACAATATATATATACGTAAATTAATATATATAGTTAATAATACATATACGTAAATTAACAAAATAAATAATAAACATACTTATATTATCCTAAATAAAGCATACATACATAATACCTTATACATAAATACAATAAATGCAAACCCAATTAACATGAAAGAATCATGACGAAAAGACACAAAAACAAAAAAGCTAAAGGGAAAGGAGATATGTTTTAAGTTTTCTTTTAAAGCTTATAAGTGATCCGGACTGCCGAATAGTCATCGGCAAGGAATTCCATAAGCGGATGGATTGCACAGTAAAGGACTGTGAATATGTGTTAGAAGAATGTAAAGGAAAAGTGAGGTTCGACTTATTTCTAATACAAGTAACTCATCACTCACTCAGTCTACTTATTGCAAAATTATTGTAACGTTGATTATAAAATTTAAAAAATATTTCTTTATTTAGACCGTTTTAAAATAACTTTTTAGGGTTCCGTACCCAAAGGGTAAAACGGGACCCTATTACTAAGGCTCCGCTATCCGTCTGTCACCCACCAGGCTGTATCTCATAAACCGTGATAGTTAGGCAGTTGAAATTTTCACAGATGTATTTCTGTTGCCGCTATAACAACAAATACTAAAAACCCGAATAAAATAAATATTTATTGGGGCTCTCAGACAACAAACGTGATTTTTTCGCCGTTTTTATAGATAATGGTACGGAACCCTTCGTGCGCGAGTCCGACTCGCACTTGGCCGGTACTTTTAGTATCTAGTAGTCTCAGTGGCGCCGACTTCGTGGGGCTCCGCGGGCTCGAGCACCCATGAATAATAAACAGTAGGTGCCGAGCACCCCCGAGAATAGACATCAAGAAACAGATCTTTTAGGGATGGGCGGTTTTTCATTACCCGACGACCCGTTAAGCGCAGTGGTTTGGAGCGCTAGTTGAGACGCAAGGGTCGCAGGTTCCATTCAATTCATAATTAGTAATGAAGTACGCAGTACATTTATGTACATAAGTAGGACATTTATTTATATGATGGTCGATCAGTGTACATTTCTCTTCCCACACTTCGCCACTTTTTCGAGTCATCAAATGAGCATGAGTTGAGCACCCATGAAGTTTTCTGAAAGACAGCCGGCGCCCCTGTAGTCTTAAGATTAGATAAATTTTATTCAGATCTAGGTACTTACAGTCCAATTGCACCTTCGAGTTGTAAGTAAAATAAGCTTCTAGTATATCAAATGTTAGTAGTTGCCAAGTGAATCGGCCATTTATGTTACATTTCTTACTCCTATTGTACTTGACATTCGCTAACTCACAAGTTTTCGCCATAATCAAAAGAAGAAGAAAACTAAGTTCCCGTTGACAATAATGAAATTTGGCAAGAAGAAAAGGCATTTCCTTGTGGCAATTTTAAAACATTTTTATGACGAGGTCTACAGTAAGTACCTAATTTATGCTAACGTCAATCTTGAAGTGATTTAAATGCAACTCATGAAGTAAATTAAAAGAACCTAAGTAACTAAAACCGCTCAAGTGTGAGTCGTGTTACAATGAATAAAGTAAGAAAAACACTAAATTAAATGAAAGAATAGGAACCCTTCCCTCATTGCGCAAGATGGACTCGCACATGACTGGTTTCAATTATTTTATAAAAGGCAGACAAACAGGCATTCTGAAAGATATGAAAGTGAAGATAAATGTGAAATAACACGGTTTTCAAATATTTTTATTTAGGTAGATATCGTATATATCTTAACAACAATATTCGACGATGATAACTTGTTGATAAATTAATTTCTGACATTATCTTTTTGCACTTGATATAAAAAGCCTACTCGGATTAAAATAATATGTTAGGTATATTTATGTTTGACCTACATTTATTTTTAGTATTTTTTAATTTTATTAGTACGTACATTATGTGGGTATGGGGTGGTTGCTAAATAATTAAATGCAAGGGCACGTTATTACTTAACTAGTACTAGGTATTTTAACTGAATTATAATCACACCAAAATATAGCCTCAAACTAAGCAAGGTTTGTACTATGGCGATAGATAAACATATTGAACATCCATATCTTAGTACCTACAATTAATTCTCGTCACACAAACATTATATTTTATTTGGTCCTTGTCCTTGCTGGAATCGAACCCGCGACGGCTAGCATTGTTGACCAGATATCAGTCACTACTCAGTAGACCAGATGACCGTCTTATTAATAGTGTATTTTAAAAACAACTTACCTACAAGTTAGTACATAAGTAAATTACATGCCTATTCTACAATCTGAAGAAGTGTAGCTTATTGTCGATTAGTATTTTCTATTCATGGAATAGTTAGGTACGTACCTATGCGGTCATGCGGTAAGCTTGCTTTGATATCAATGAGCAAGCATACGCATAAAAATATTACTTTTCACATTCAAGTCAGCACGAAAAGGTTTTGTAACGGCCAGTACGAACACGTCAATAAATTCAAAGTAGGTAAGCTGATCCGACGTTTCGAATCCTACGCTGAGTCGGCGACTCTTGTAACCCAACGCTCAGATAAGATGCGGCCTTGACAGAACAGTCTGTGCGTTCTTTACGCATCCGCGTAACTCTAAAATCACATCTACCACTGTACAATAAAGTCGAAATTAATTGACCAAACATTCAAACTGACGCTGATAAAATTGTTGGTGTACAAATGTGAAACGGATGTTATAATCTGGAGCCTGCCGCACAAAATAATGAACTAGCTTGTAGGAAAGGTCAAAAGACCATTCTTAATTAGTGTTATTAAATGTGGACGGATGCTTGTTAAATTTAACACCAACCAGGTATGGTACTGGTTCACGATTAAATTAAGCCTCCTGTTTGTCCCTTAGACCAAGTACGAGTCGGACTCGCGCACGAAGGGATCCGTACCATTATTACCACGTACCATGTCTGTTGTATGGGAGCCCCCTTAAATATTTGTTTTATTTTAATTTCATTATTTATTTTTAAAGTGAATATAAATAACGAAATATTCTGTGAATATTTCAAGCGTCTATCTGTTGCCGTTATCAATATCGAGCAAAAACGAGCAAAAAAAAAAAAAAACACGTTGTTGTATGGAAGCCCCTTAAATATTTGTTTTATTCTGTTTTTTTTTGTCTTTTTTGTTATAGCGGCAACAGAAATACATCATCTGTGAAAATTTCAACTGTCTAACTATCACGGTTCATGAGATACAGCAATGGGTGACAGGCAGACAGAAGGACAGCGAATGTCTTAGTAATAGGGTCCAGTTTTACCCTTTGGGTACGGAACTCTAAAAATGTTTTGACTGAAAACGAATTATAGTTGAGAACTTAGTTAATTATAAGTGGGTATTATAAGTATGTTACCGTACTTCAAATTAAGACGGAGTGTTTACCTTTTCAGAGTTAAAAACGAATTGCCTCACATGCACGTCAAATCCATAGATAGACAGTCAGGAGTCATTGGTCATCTTAATTAAATAGGGTAGTATCAAATGCTGTTTAATGTTAAATCATACAAGTTTTTTATTTAATCATTTCAGCAAATGAAATCTTGACGAAATTATTTATTTTAATGTTAAGTTACTGAATACTGATAAGTATTATGTACTGAATGTAAAATTTTAAAGTAAAGGTATCGTGTTCTATATTATGATTGCACCTAATGTTTCATAAGGTGATGATACACATGATTAATCTTATAGGTCAGTTACCTATTTCACATTGTAAGGAAGAGATTTAGATGAGCTTCTCTTAAATCGTCTCTGGCAACATTTTCAAGTTGAACCGAATGGTTACCTCATAAATCATCTTCTAAATATAACATTCGTGAATGTAGCTGCTATCAGTCGACACATATCAACCGAAAAAGCAAATACTAGGCTCGCTGTTAGTTCACTGATAATAATAATTGCTGCTGGTGTGAGATAACAGCGTACATTATCTAATATTTGTACGGCCAACAGTGATTAGATAAACCGAAAGATGTATCAAAAACGAAGAGCCACGAAACTATTTCCAGTTTGGAAATAAGACGAGCTGGATTATTAAATTTTATTTCAGGGCGGTAACCACGAACTCTTAAAACAATCTCAAATCTGTCAAACATTATCAAATCTGTCAAATTTTGTATGTAATGACGTACCAAAATTGACAGAATGGACAGCTTTAAATTGTTTTAGCTTTGCTAGGAAAATGATTTGTAATTATTGTTTCAGTTGTAAGAACTAAAGTACGTTGAACAATTTATTGGATGAGGGCATACGATTAGCGGTGGCACGTATCATTGTATGTACTACTACGTAGCACTGGTAGCTCTGCTGCACAAACAAGTTTATTGAAATCACTCCTTGAATAAAAATCATCTATTCTATGACATAAGGCCAAAATTAATATCCTTTTATTTAAAACAAAAGGGAGGACTTCCATAATATACGTTTAAAGGCATAAAATATGCACTAAAATCAATTTAATTCCATATTTATAAATTAACAAGACATGTCTCGATAATCTGTAAGGCCTAAATAATGAACTCTTAAAACAATACCGCGTTAGTAAGAAGAAGTGTTGTATTTAATAAGTTGTATATTTAAAGAACCAAAACAAGGTTGAACATCTACAATGTGCTCATGATTAGGCTCCTGTTCAGACAGTTGTCGCCGACTTCCTGGCCTTAAAATTCGAGTAGGTAATGAGTATTCTACAGTTACCTTTTAATTTATATATGAACGTTGTGAACTGAAAGTTATTTATATTGGCATAAGCAGATAGAGGTGAAACGGCCGGCATGTCCGCTTCCTGTCCTGTTAATGCCGAGATATTTTGAAAGTCACGTTTTCAAGGGTAGCTGTAAAAAGGAGATTTTGCATTGGGACTTTTCTGGCCTATCGTTCTGTGTATATTTAAAGGATTAGTCGAAGGGCGAACTGTCCGATAAGCGTTATGGTTCTTCATGAAAGATAAATACGTAAGAACCACACATGACTGCAGGTAACTTATACCTTAGTTTATAAATCTTGTATCGCCTTCATATGGTATGGAAATGGATGAGATCGCTGTTAGCGATAACATTATTGAATCTCGTTATATTAATTTATTTATTAATTACAGGAAAACCAGGGTTTATACAATATTAAAATACATCAGAATAGCATCTATTAAACCACATAAAGTTCTTCACAGGTAGCGACTCTATCTAAGAATTAACAAAACATATCAAAACATAGCTACAGTACCCGGCAATAAATATTGCACATCGGCAATAATCGCATTTCCGACTATTAGAATAGTATTTATATTAAAAAATATGTATATCTGTATAAATATTTGTATTAATAATTAATAATTAATTCGATGTGTAATATTTACCGCCGTGTACTGTAAATTAAATCGAAATATTCACGTTTTATGGAATGCCTATCTAGTATCTAGGTCTCTTGCAGGCCATGTAGTGCATATTCCAATCGTGAAAGAGTAATTGGAAGATCATTTTTCTTTTGGTAAATAAGGTTATTACGATAGATATCCTATTTTAAATATTAAGTACTAAGAATAAGTAATTAATTTTTGTAGATCATGACCTTTTTTGAGCCCTCTTCCACATTTTAACACTGTCTTTTAAGCGATCCCATAAAAAAATAAAATTACTATCAAAACCAGTCAAAAAACCTATAAATATATAAACACAGCTTGGAATAGATAATATTATTGTCTAATTCTGTCTGTCTTAGATCAATCTCAGACAACACCGACTGACTTTTTGACCATATTGTTATGTTTAGACATAAAACTAACTGAGGCTAACAGTTGGCAATTAAAAATTAATTGTCAATAACTTAAAATACGACTACTGTACGGAACCATTTGATAGTGTAAATTAATTTTAATTAGAACTATTTTAATGGGGCGAGATAATTAGCTTATCACTAGTTTACAGGGTAGATAGTCACGCTCGTCTCCATAACGTTTCCTAGTAGGTACATGTACATTACAATTGTAAATTAGACCTATACCGATTAAGAAATCGTAGCAGGTAAAACGTAGTTAGTTTTTTTCTCTATTTGAAATATGTTTTAGTATTTACGTTACATCTAGTAAGTACTACACCAAGTAAATGTATTCAAATTACACGTTAAAAGATGACTAATGAAAAAGTGCTATTAAACAGTTAATGATAGGCAATATAAATGATAAAAAATTGTGGGTTTAAAACTGCTTAACTCGCACCAAAATGCAGTAAGAATATATTTATTTGAAAAGAGGCTTACGCTGGTCTTTCTCGTCACTAGCGCACAAAATGTCCCGACCGAAGCAATGGTAGGGTAAAAAATAATATTGGGACGTGTAATGGCCTATTTGCAAAAATAAAAGATTTTGATTTTACATAACGCAAGTAAGATTACAGATATTTTTGCCAATGCTTTTTATGATCATCATCATCATTTCAGCCACCTAGGACGGCTACTACTGAACACTGGCCTCTCCCTCTTTGGTGACTTGATGATCCTTTCTGCCATTATCATTTTTAGTAGGTATACAAAGATGTAAATGGTAGCTTATCTCTCTTGTTAAGTTTTATTTTGTTTTTGATTATTTTAGTTTTTTAAGATAGTTTTTATTATATAACATACCTACATGGTTTGTCCAAGGGAAGAGCGGTTTCACCTGACACAGGCGTACACCTTATATGCCTAAAGGGTGACTCCATTGTCAAAGATAATGTAAAAAAATGTTTATATTGAAATAAATTATTTATTATTATTATTTCAAATCAAATATCAAATCTCAGCTATTAAAGCTAGTAACATAGTATCATATACGGGCTATGCCAAGTAAATGATTCCTTAAATAATGTAATTATTCGTTTCATCTTGTAGGAAACGCCTAACTATAGGACACGTGTTCAAAATTGCTGCTTTTTGCATCGTAATAAAACTGTTTTCAGACCTATAAGTTTTAAGCGTTGTATTAGAGCTATATGTAATATAGCTCCTGATATATCTTGTTTACCATATTTTAAATCGCTTCAAATACTGCCCCTGCCATGTCTTTATATATTAGAAGTCGGTATATTTGTCAAGCGTAACACTGATAAGTTTGTACAAGCAAAAGACTCTTACCAAAGATCAACGCGAAATCGTCATAGACTGGTATTAGAGATAGTTCCAAAAACGCGAAGATTCCAAAATAATTGTTATGCCATGTGCAAAACTATTTATAATAAAATACCAAACCATATTAAGGAACTTCCATTCCATAGTTTTAAGAGATCGTTGCGTAGATGGCTTTTGGACAAGTCATTCTACTCAATTGATGAATTTTTAAAATATAAAGAAACTTAAACAATATAGTCGATGCATGGTATGAGCCACAAATAAATGGAAATGTTTCTTCTGTACTTGACATTTTATGAATTGACATTATTAATATATTTGAGTCTGATTACAATTATTAATTTATTATTTTTTCTTTAATATTTGCATGCTAAAACTTTTGGCTAAGTAGGTTAATGAACATTTTTATTTAAAATTTATCATCACATGCTATGTATGTACCTGTACCCTACTTAATAGCAAATAAAATTATTTGTATTTGTATTTGTGTAAATGGTTAGGTATGAAGCCTGTACTGGATAGTACCAGTGGCACAATGTAAACTTTTTCTTAATTACAGATTCTCAATATCTCTTCTTTTAATTCTGAATATTTGTGTATTTTTTCAGCTATTTAATTTTTGATGTTGTGAGTATTGGGTACTGCTATGTCTATGAGAAATGCGATTTTATTTACTTTGTCAACAAGGGTTATATCTGGGCCATAACCATGAACTCTTAAAACAATTTCAAAGTTGTCAAATCTGTCAATTTTGGGCCCTGGGCCCTAACCATGAACTGTTAAAACAATCACAAATCTGTCAAACATTATCATTTCTGTCAAATTTTGTATGAAATGACGTACCAAAATTGACAGATTTGACAACTTTGAGATTGTTTTAAGAGTTCATGGTTAGGGGGCTGGTCTATTGCAATGTATAGTTTTATCAGTCAGTATGGCTCTATCAAGATACATTTTGCAACTGGGGCTCTCCAGTACAGATTTCGGTTCGTATTGGTAATATGGATTTGGCTTTTGAGGAATCAATTTATGTTTTAAGGCTAATTTTTGATGCACATAGTAAGCGATCTGATTATGGCGGTGTGTGTAATCATTTTGTGTTAGTAGTGGGCATGCGTTTATAATATGTTGTACAGTTTCCGGATACCTATGACATTTTCTACAGCGGTCGTCTTGTACGTTGGGGTCTTTTATAATGAATTTTCTGTAATTTTTAGTATTAATTGATTATTATTATTATTATATATAAGTAAATAAATATTGAACAATATCACATACATTGCTCTGATCCTAAGATAAGTAGATAAAGCACTTGTGATAGAGAAATCAGAAACAACGAACTCCAATAAAGCAAAGTTTGTTTTCTACATTGAATCGAACCCAGGACCTCAGAGATGGCGGCCAAGTCCGTCGTGCTCGCCTCTTGGCTACGGAGGTCGTCAAAATATCGATCGTCATATATTTATTAAAGATAGAATACCTACTCGTATCGTATTCATACGCTGTAGGTATAACATGAACGACTTCTGTTATAAGTGGACCTCCACCCAAGCAGCATGACAAGCTGTATTTCAGTTTGTGAATGCATTCACAAACTCTACACTTACTTTTTTAATATTTTTATCCTGTCTGTTTTTTATTAGCAAAATTAGTGTACGATCAAATTAGTCTTCAGTTAAGGCATCATTTAGAAGGCCAGAAGCATTTATCAATCAATCATAATTCTCAGTTCCAGACAGGCAATAGACACTTGAGTTGAATGGAAATAAATTAGGTAGGTATATATAGCCTTATTAATTTTGATGTAAGTATAACATAACAATACTTAGTAAGTATTATTCGCAGATTTTTTTGTCAAGGTCATCATTATTATCTTTCTGATGGTAGTTAATAAAGCGTTATCATACATTTTTTGTAACCTTTGTAAGTCCACTGCTGAACGGTCTCTGGAGGCCTACTACAAAAGTGTTTCGTTTGTTAATTTGGAACGTACTAACCTATCAAATAAATAACCATTCACTTGTATCAAACCTTGGCAATTTATGAAGAATTGAAAACGTTCGTGTTTTTTACACGGCTTAAGTTGGTTTAAACTCAGATTTCAGATACAACTGATACAAGTGACAGATTATTTCAATTTTCCGGTTTATTTTTCAGAACGAACGAAACACTTTCGTAGTAGACCTTCTGGGGGGTTACTAAAACTAAACTATCCACTCAAATTCCAGGCAGTTTAGTGTCTGTTAAGCTAACTCGCTCATATTTATACAGACTAATGACAGGCTGACGAACAAATAGTAAATACCATTTTGTCAATAATATTACTAACACTAGGCTAAGATAATTTTTATTCTTTTACTAACACACTATGATCTTATGTTGGTCGAAATAAAGATTTTATTATTATTATTATACTATGCATGGTACGAATCTGAGCGATTCGAATCTGCCGCATCAACGACATGCTCTGGTATGTTTTCCAGACATCGGGTAGCTTTCCGCAACTCTGAATAGGTCGTCAGTCCAACGAGTGGAAAGCCTGTCCACGGTGCATCTTATAGTTCGTGGTCAAGACTTGAAAACCTATATGCCCCAACGGTTATCAACTCTGCGAGTTCTGAAGCAAACAATATTAAAAACCTTCATTGGATGTAGCCTGCCTGCCCATTGCCACTTTACTTGTACCTTAACGGATTTTCTTATTTCGTATACAGGTTGACTTTTTATCACCGTCCAAACCTTCTGAGTAGACTCACGTGATACCACCGAACAACTCTTTCTATAGGACCAACTCCCTAACTCAAAAATAAAATTCAACTGGTCCATACATTTTGGTCGAATGAATATTGATATGTTTTATGGAACAGCTATTTTTTTGTACTTGGAGAGTTAAACCAGTAGAAAGAGTTGTTCGTTTGTATCATGGGAGTCTTCTCATAAGGTTTGGATGGTGATAAAAAAGTCAACCCGTATAATGTAGTCTGTGTTCTTAAATACCCATTAACTTTAACGCAGATTTAAGAATATTTTGTCCCTACTGCACTTTTTAAATATAAGACCTACTACAATAATCGCTCATCAACCTTTTTTCTAGATTTTTGAAATATGTTGGTAAGTCGTTGATTGAACTCCCTTATATTACGTAAGCAATGATCTCGTAAGTAACCCAAAATCATGCTTGTTTTATTCTCTGTTGCCAAGAATTGATTACTTTTTTAACAAACTTTAGTAACAACACCAACAGCTGACCTACTAAAAGTTATCGGATTCAATAAAGACTCGTTGTTTTCAATTACTGGAATGGCCCCTAACAATTTCTTGTCGCTATACCGCGACAAATCGATTTTGGTTCAGCCAAGTCAACGGATGTTTTCATTATTGAGGTAGTCTCGCCTGCTAATGTGCGTGGCGATAGAGAATGGCAATCAACAGGGCACCGCCTAGTACAACAGCTCCGGGAAGAACAGCCTTTACATTAGGCAATGCTAAGTGTAAGAAAGTAAGCACTATCGGACATTGAAGCCACAGAAAATTAAAATGAGAATGTCAGCTGACTCTTAATTTTCCGGGCTATCTTACCCTGACTAAACATAATATCACTCTAAGCTCCTAGGATTAGCACGCTAAAAAGAAAAGAAACGTATTTTCTCTCTCTTATTTCATCAATAAAGTATTGTCGCATGTGGGCCGCAATTCAGGAATTAAATGCTTTAACCTTAAGTTAAGTTCTTGTTGGTATTCTTTGTTCTACGATTATCATCATCATCATCATTTCAGCCAAAATACTTTTACTGATAAACAAAGGGCTTCACTAATGATTTCCAGATTGGCCGGCTGTAAGCCGCCAGCATCCAGACGGCTTCCTGTAACTTTTACCAGGTCGTCTGTCCACTTTGAGCGTGGACGTAGTATGTTACGTTTGTTAGTACGTGGCCACTATTCTAGCTAGCACCATTTGTCCTTACCGACCACAACTACGAGTGATGCAAATACAATCATTAGAAGCATCAGAATTATAATTTCAAGACGCATCTAGCATCTTGAAATTATAATTCTGATGCTTCTTACTGGCTGGGCTGGCTGTTTAATGCGGGCATGTCTAGAGTAACTGGCAGGCTACCGGGCCGAACGCGTTATAATTTTTATAGCCTGACGCCTAGCCATACCGTCGAGAACACAAGTGCTAATCATAATGTCGCAAACGGCGGTATACCGAATGTATATAATTATATCGTAATAACAAGATTTCTATGTTTGATAATGTTCATCAGCCTTTTGAAGTCTACTGTGGACATAGACTTCGCTTAGAACGCCACAGCGAGCTGATCTGGGCCTATCGTCATCATCATCTCACCATCTCAGCCTATTGCCGTCCACTGCTGGACTTAAGCCTCCCCTCCCCCAAAGAGCACAATCTCCCGCTTTCATCCAGCCATCCACAGTCCATCAAGCTGAGGGCGTCCTACACTACGCTTGCCAAGGCGTGGTCTCCACTCGAGAACCCGATTATGGCCTATCGCCAGTAAAAAAGAACATATACCAAAATAATAAAGTTAATCTTTTTCTACCACAGTCGCAGGAATGAAAGTAGATGTTATTTAATTAAATATAATAATCTAAGCTTGATGTCACGACCTGTACCAGCGTACGGTTGGCAGCAATCAAGACAAAGGCTCGTAAAGATAGGCGACGTACCGCCGTTTACTGCTTTACGTAACTGAGGCACTCACCTCTGCGCAGTCGCCAGATACGCCTAAAAAAATCGGGACATTTTGTTGAAAGTTGTTAAATAAAATTACTATAAGATATAGCGCATATATTATTTTAAAGAAATGTGTTTAATATTTCCTTTTTATGTTGTCCTTATTTTCAATACTCCGATTTTTAAAACAAATTAGGGATACAGTTTCCTTTCACTATTCGTAGTTATTGTCATAAAATGAGCTATTGACTTTTTGGTATTTCAGTACCCAAGATCCCAGTCAAATTTAATGAAGAAGCTAACTTCGCCACACAATCATTTAATTTGCCTGGGTATGTTTTATCAAAGTTTATTTTATAATTGTTGCCGCTATAAATTTATTTTAAGTCATATATTGTAAGAGTTTTTATAACCACACTAGGGTCGATCTCCAGAGGCATTTTTTTTTTCGTGTCGGACGGGATAAACCTATTTTCTAATCGAAAGCAAAATTTAAAATATTTTTTCATAGAGAGTTCGGTGTCTTATCTACATGGTACAAAGTTAATTTTATGCATAAGTTTGTTTTAAATATGTTTAAAAAAAACATTAAACCAAAAATCCTGATCGCTCTGGGTTGACCCAACTCCAGATTAAATGAAAAAACATTTTTTAACTTTGTAATGAGAAGGATCAATATTAAAAAACTTACTTAAATGGCATAACAACTAGTTAATCTTTAAAGCAATAAAATATTTTTTATTATATTAACAATACTTCGGCCACAATTTGAATTTAAAATCGTGACCGGGCCTTTTTTATCATCGCTCTGCGCCGAGACAAAACGTCGCGCACAACCCTAGTTAGGCATTATAGACCCTAAATTCCCCTCCCGGGGGGGAACACCAGTAGTGGTCTAACCACCGAGGAGGACACCTGTGTTTTACGTTCCCGCGTTCCAACATAACGAAGGTAAGTTTATGATTGCCCTGGTTTTGGTTCTCGAATTTTATGATTACTATTGCACGTTATTTAAATTCAATAGTAAGTTTGTGAATGTGTTTGTTATGTGAATTAAGTGATCGCAATTGTGTTTTTTATGTACCGTAATCACAACTATCTGTTGCTTTTAAATTCGGCTATATTTATGATTTTGTAACTTTATATGATCGCTATGGCTCTGATTGCTCTGTCCAAAAAGACCAGAGCGATGATATTTTGCATTAATATTACATTATTAAATCTGTTCTAAGTAGTATTACCTGACTGTAACAATGACAAACGATGCGTATGTATACCTTATATATATCTTTCATCATATCAGCCTGCTGCAGTCCATTGCTGGACAAAGGTCTCCCCCAAGGAGCGCCACAGCGAACGATCTCCCGCCCTTTGCATCCAGTCACTGCCAGCTGCCTTCTTCAGGTCATCGGTCCATCTAGCCGAGGGGCGTCCTACACTACCTAAGCGTGGTCTCCATTCGAGAACCTTCCTGCTCCACCTCTTGTCGGTTATGCGACAGACATGGCCAACCCACTGCCATTTTTTGGACAATATCAGTCACCTTAGTCTTATGTCGTATGACCTTGTTCCGGATCTTATCCCTTAAAGAGATCCCCAACATAGACCTTTCCATAGCACGCTGAGTGACGTGTAATCGGTGGGCCAACTTGACTGTCATGTTCCACCTTTCGGCTCCGTAGGTTAAGACTGGTAGGACGCATTGGTTAAACACCCGGCTTTTCAGGCACTGCGGCAGTGTCGACGTGAAGATATGACGCAATTTCTCAAATGCTGCCCAGCCAAGCTGCACTTTTCTGGTGATTTCCCGCTCGAAGTTGTCTCTACCGAGCTGTAGTACTTGTCCAAGGTAGACATACTCTTGGACAACCCCGAGCGTAGTGCCCTCGACGGAAATTGGTTCCGGGATGACATGTTCGTTGATCATTACCTTTGTCTTGTCCAAATTCACCTCAAGCCCCACACGTCTTGAGGCAACGTTAAGACTGTGCAGCATTTTTTGCAAATCCTGCAGCGATTCTGCCATAATAACTATGTCATCGGCAAAGCGAAGATCCGTAAAATATTTCCCAGTCCGTTCCAATCCAGCGTCTTGAACACATGCTCCAGTGCATGGGTGAACAGTTACGGAGATATAACATCTCCCTGTCTAACACCTCGGAGCAGCTGGATGGGTTTTGTTCGGTGGTTTTGTAATTGGACGGACATTGATGCCATACTGTACAGGCTTCTTAGCACCTTCACGTACCGCCAATCGACTTGGCATCGCTGCAAGGATTCCAGAACAGCCCAGGTTTCGACCGAGTCGAAGGCTTTCTCATAGTCCACAAAGGCCAGGCACAGGGGCTAACCTGCCGCACCGTGTGAATGTGGTCTATGGTACTGAAACCTTTACGAAACCCAGCCTGTTCCGGTAGCTGGAAAGCGTCAAATCTTGCGGAAAGACGGTTTGTGATGACCCTCGAGAACAGCTTGTAAACGTGACTCAGGAGCGTGATTGGTCTATAGTTTTTCAGGAGACTTTTGTCTCCTTTCTTGAAAAACAATGCCACCACGCCCCCACTCCACGCTTCTGGAGTTGTCCCATTGGCTATGACGGAATTGAAGAGCCTCTTAAGTTCGCCAAGCACAGGTTGGCCTGCAGCTTTTAAGAGCTCAGATGTGATTCCGTCTTCGCCGGGAGCCTTCCTGTTACTAAGCTATCCGAGGGCCGCCTCAATCTCATCCTCCTCCACGTCTGGGAGATCTTCAGTGAAGTGGCGGGTAAGCTTGGCTCTTGGGTGGTTCGCGTCGGGCTGCCTTCCTTCCTTTTTAAAAGCTACGACTTATGTAACGGCTTAATTAGTCTAAATCAATTTTATATTTTGAAAAGACATATTAATACATAGTTGAATTTAATAAGACTTTTAATTTTGGCTGATTGTGATTTAATTCAGTCCAAAGAAAGTTGATTTTCATAATTATGTTAATTAGTTATTATAGCTATTATTTCGTATAAAATATTCCGTATTTTTTAATATGTATAATTGATAATATGGCTCGGCCTCTTACGTGTATCATTACTTCTTGTCACACGTATGATGTGTTTGAGGTAAATGTGATTGTTTTAGTTCTGTTCAGAATTATTAGAAAATAACATTTATGTTACCTTTAAAGGGCTACTATCTTCTTTTGTAATAAAGATCAATAATTAAAACAGCTAAATAAATAACATTTTATCAGATTCATTTTTTGTTTCACTTTTTTCATCATTTATGATCGCTCTGGCACTAATTATGATTGCTCTGGACGCGATTTTTTTTAAACTTTAATATTTTAATAACCGTTTGTAAAAATTGAAGGCCAATAGAAAAAATATACTATTTGAACATCTCACTTTTTAATGAGATACATAATTCCCATAGAATATTAATATCTAAAAAGCACCAGAGCGATCACACAAATAAGCCCGTTTTGGAGATCGACCCACTAAAGCCCATATAGCAGTTGTGGCTAACGTTTTACGGAGACATGCTTGTTTTTTTAAATTTAAACATCTTTTCATACTATTTCAAAAATATAAGTAAGTAAAATATTTAATTCCTATAGTAAAAATCTATAAAAAGTGTAAAACATTCACAGTATGCTTGGTGGGACACCTGCAAGACTCAACGGGACGGGACATTTAACTAAAGGACAACACTAATGCGCGAGCGCAACCCGCAGCCCGCACGTACGGCCGGCGCGACCTGCGTTTTTACCTGCATGCTGTTATCTAACAAACAACGATATGCAGAAATTAAGATCATGTTACCAAATGTTGTCACATAAAACAGCATTAAAAAAAGTTCATTAACCTCATTAAAGCCGATAATGATTGCCCTTTTAAATTCTGAAAATGTTTACATGGTCCTCGGAATTGGAGTGAATTATGAAAGGGTAAAGTTCTTTTCTTTTTGTTACGTAGGTAAAGTACATAAATAGAGTTATTATTATATCGTTTAATGTAGTTTTCAAAATTACATAATACGAGTAATATTAAAGATAATTTTATGCCTACTTAAAAGTTGGAAGATCAGTTGCCTGCTATCTGTGAAAAGACGAGGGTTAAATATATGCATGCTATTTTATATGGCTAAATAGGTCAAAGCTCTGTTTTTCTAATGTGTTTTTATGACCACGTGTCTATGTAAGTAATGTACCCTATTTATAAGCAAATAAAAAAATGGAATTTGATTTTCTCCTATTTCCACATGATAGATCCTTTAAAATAATCTCAGTCGATGTATCACTACAGGCCGGTAGGTAGGAATCAGGATAATTGGTGGAATCGTTGGAATAATTAATTTAAGAAATAAGAATTAAGTAAGGCCATTTCATTTTAATAATTATTAATCTCAAATGTTTTTATTGTAATTTTATTTAAAACATGAAAATTTTACCTATCAAAAGGAAATGTAACAGTGACATTATGGCCTCTTTGCAGTTTTGCACATTGAGGTATAATGTAGTACATTATACCTCAATGGTTTTGCACAAATGATTTTGAAATCAAAGACATTGACAAATTTTATTTTTAAATTTTGTGATCTTGTTTAATGAATCCGATTTTTACTGGCGAACGAAGAATCCAAAGAATGAGACGATTTCACGTCATATTTCACAACTCGGCTATTGCTACTTTAAAGCAAATAAGTCGACGTCGTTCAGTTTTTTAATTGAGTTAAGCCGCCATAATATGAAATATATCATACGATGATAAATATCGTTTATAGAACGATAAGATATCTGCCATCATTAGTCTTTTAAACTGTTTCCTTTTGATAAACTATACATATATTACTTTCATAGTGAGTCGTCGACACGTAAACGAATAATAAACGATATCTTAAAAGGTAAAAGTAACTCAAAGTGTTACCTCCTAAATAAAATATCGTCAACACTTACACAACATACAATACGGTGTTCCCACAAAGTATATTTAAACTTGTCTATAGTACAGACAAGTGTCTCGAAAACGCTAAAAATACATGATTTTTCATTTGTTTACAAAGGTCACATTCTGCAGCTCAATGCATTGTATGTAGCCTAGATCGAATTCTTCATTGAATTTACCCACCTGCTGATTGGTCATATAAGGAAATGTATCTTTTTTAGATTTCGATGACTATGTTTAGATTTTTTATTTAGGCGGTAAAAGTTGGATTGTCACATTTATCGTATTAACTTTTAATCATCATTAGAGTTGTATATAATTTTTACTCAATTCCAAAATATCTGCTATTGTAAACAGTGGTAGTGCCAGTAAACACCTACACCTACAAGACTTCACACTCTTGCGAAAGCAATAATTCTAAACCGGTTACACCCATCAATAAAATTAAATGTATTAAAAAATCAGCTCAAATACCAGCTTGGCCAAAGTAATAATTACTTACCCTTGATATGGCCGTCCGTTTGACCGCTATTTCCATTCGCTTTTGTATTGACCATTCAAGGTTTCCTGTATGAAAATTGCTAGAAAATAACTATAATCCCCAACTTTTCTTATTATATTGGCTAAAACCGCAGGGCACCTTCAAAGTTAACAGATGTTCAGAAAGAGTAAACTGTCTGCGATGTATAATTACTTCTGGTGTCTTGTTTACCACTAATACAGTCGCAGTCAAAACCTTTATTTTCGATTCTGATAGCAACTTACTACTTAAATATAAGTTAGGTCTAAGTTATTTTAATATTTGATTATTTGTTAAGCATTTATATTTGTTTCCAAGTAATTTGCGTTCGTTTGTGGAATGACGTACAGGCAAACTTTTGATTTAAAAAAATATACATTTCTGACAGTAATTTTTACAATGCTCTTTGCATTGTAAATACCACGTGCAATGTTTATTTATCGCTGTAAAACCTATTAGGCTGTTTAAATAAAAATATATTCCTTTAAGACCGACATTAAAAGGAAAAAAAAACACTTACACATTGCTTCTCAATGTCAAGAAGTACATAAATGAAAGCGCAGAATATAATAAGTTTTTTTTTCGCGCCTAATTACTAACCCATTGCATAGAAAACTTTCTAAATCAAGTATAATAGCGATTTAATTTTTAAAATAAAATAGATTTGGAAGTTTTTCCAATAAATAGTTTTAACTTAATCTATGATTTATTAATGTTGACAGAGACATAGTTTTGAATAAAACAAAACATACACATACAATAAACTTTCAATGAAGGTATACCAACTTTAGCTGGAGGGTCATAATAAGCCTTTATAAGTCTCAACAAGACACGGAAAAGTAATTATTTTGTATGCAACTCCCCCATTAATCCGCTATTTAATGATCCCTGTTATGATAGTTGTCTTTATCTCTAGAAATATAGAATTATCATTGAATAAATGGCTTTATCAGCTACGTTTCATTGTTTGTAAAGTAAAATTGGTCAATTGCAGGTAGGTACTTAATGTTGATAAGATCCATTGTCATAAAAAGTAACATTTGAAAGTTAATGGAAGTAGGTACTTATACTAAAAACCGGTGTTTATCTTTTTAAATCCTTACATTGTGCTATAAGGTTTCGAAAAATCTCATGCTCAAATAAATCTTTTACAACTATTCATTTGTTTATTTTATAGTTTACTGACATGACATTTTGTGAAAAATAACATTACTGAGGTTTTATAACTTCCTTTGAAGTATTGGTACATTGGTTAATATATCTAAATAATGTGTTAATTTCTTGGTGGAAATAAATTAAAACCTTGTTTTAATAAGTAAAAAAAACGAGCATGAACATTCAGGTTTGGTCAGCTACTCGGAAAATTATAATGGTAATGGTAATTGAAGTAAGTTATATTATTTTTTTTTAATTTTGCGTGTGACTGTACATGTTATTAGTCCTTGAAATACAAATTGCAAACGAAGTAGGTATAGTTATGTATTGTATTGCAAATTGATCACAGCTGCGACAATTCCTGTTGCAAAACCTGTCGTCTCCTTCCCTCGTAAAGAAGCAACATATTATTTTATTGTTTCCTGTTTACCTTTTAAGTGAATGCCCAGTTGTAAGTATAGAATAGCCTTATTAAATATATTTATGGATTTTGGTATTTTTTCGTCTGTTATGAGCAGGAAAACTGTATATTTTTGTACCGATTTGTTGGTGACGCAGACATTCACGTCGAACGCAAAGGGTCTTTGGTTCGAATTTTGCTTCGAATCAATCCTAAAACGTTTTTAGGGTTCCGTACCCAAAGGGTAATTAGGCTATTATTAAGACTCCGCTGTTAGTCTGTCTGTCTGTCCGTCTGTCACCAGGCTGCATCTCATGAACCGTGAATACCGTGATAGTTAGACAGTTGAAATTTTCACACATCATGTATTTCAATTGCCGCTATAACAAAAAATACTAAAAACAAAAAAAAAAACTTAAGGGGCTCTCATACAACAAACGTGATTGTTTGGCTTGTTTTTATAGATAATGGTGCGGAACCCTTCGTGCGCGAGTCCGACTCGCACTTAGCCGGTTATTTAAGTTGGGGCGAGTCTATTCTATGTGTAATGGGACTACGCCCCTGGAAAAATTAACCGAGTTATGTGCATTTTCTGGTACCTCGAAGCGTTATAGGTCTTCTAGTGCATAATAATTTCTTTCTTTCTTTCTTTTTTATACTCAACATGCCAATAAGTACTTTATGTTTTAGATACAGATACTAAGATAAATCTTAGGACGTTTTTGTTATCGAAATGTAATCTAACACTTTTAGTTTATATTTTATAAATTATTAGCTGCCGGCTTACTTTTTTCTGTCTGAAATCTAAATGATGAACCTAAAATATTTTTAAACCTATGCATCAAATAATTATAAACAGTACATGAATAGCGTAAATACTACAAAGTATTACTACGACATACTAGTGTACGTTATGTACGAACATTCACAAAACATCAAACGTAACGGTTATAAAAACTTTTAATTATGTGAACCCGATTAAATTAAACGTGATGATGAGTTTAATGTATTCTAGAAAACCACGTTTACCACCAAAAAGTATAGTTTGACGTAAATAATACTTTCAGAAGGAGTTCCAACAGACAGAGTAAAGAAAAAACAAAGAAGTTTGAAGTAATTGCTTATCTACTACATAGGGTGTTAGGTAAATGGTATATCAAGCCGAATTTAACGTACTTATGCATTTAAATAGTATGGTGAAGTCAAAAATTTGATATCATCATTTTGAAAAAAAAAACAATACATACAAATCGGATTTAACAAATTTTGTTTTGTATGAAAACTAAAAAAAAACAAATTATGATATCAAACTGACTTGACACCATAGTATTTATATGCAAATGTTTGCATAGGCTAGTTTTTGACATGATATACCATTTACCTAACACCATGTAGAGTTAGTAGTGAAACCCATATTTAAAAAAAAAAGTTAGTTGTTATGTTAGCAGTTATGTTAGCTAACTTTAATGCTGATTTTAAGTAGTTTTTAACTCTAATGGCTAAACATCACAACTCCTGCTTAAGAAAACACATAATCGTTTTCCATAAAGTAGAATATGTGTTTACTGATCCTTAAAAATATAATGCCTTATTGGAAATAACACATTTTGATGGTTCGCCTCGTGCAAGTCTTAAAATAAAAATTTAATGTTCTCAAGACCTGTTCTCGGCCTGCGCCGGCGCAACTTCGCTCGCTGAGACAACGAGGCGTTATAGTTTTTTACAAAAAATCTGTAGGAGTAGGAACGGAGAGCTCTTGTTATGTTATCTTCTGCGAAAATAACTTTGACAACGTTAATAAGTCTTGTCTGGGTATTTTTTGGTGGGCACAGAACTGACCTATTTCAAATCTATCTTGTGTACCTACATAATATTAGACTTTTCTTGAATGAGTTAACTTTGTGATTTTGTTCTACTGTTTATAAACACCTTCTTTTATCATGGACATACCTACAACAGTTACAGTTGATGAGCTATTTAATTTATTGGAGACTTATTTTTTGCGTAAATGTTGCTAATTTTATCTGAATTTTAATACACAAAGGTAAAAGAAAAAATAGGTACGTTTAAATTATTACCACCTTAGTAGGCTTCTGGTTTCTAAATACTTACTTATTTATTTGCAATGGAGGTGGAGCGTTACAAAACTGAAGTACCTATAATAAATAACCTTGTATTTTAAGGAACCGTTGTATTAAAGAGGAAAATAGTTAATAACTAAAAGCTACCTCTAACATTACTTTAAAAGAGGCAAGATAAAGGTTATCTAGCCAAATTGTGAAATACGTCAAAATCGCAATAAATAAGTAGCATGTTCAGTACCTAACCTTTTTCAACCCTTGAAACAATAGAAAATTGTAACTATAAACTAGCTAAAAGAAATTTAAAGGAAGTTCCCAGTATAACTCAATTCCACACTTCCCGAATATAGATACTAATTGCAAAATCCGATTAATACCAATTAAAGACTGCAAATAATTACAAAACTAGCTGTAATACAATAACGTGTAATGCATTAACGTGTTTGACCGCACAATACGCAATAGATGATATCAACACTAAACACGCTATTATAAACCGATCGAATTGCAGCTTGCAACTATCTTGTTAATCATTCGCGAGTAGTGATGTGCTGCATTACTCGGCTCGAGTACTTTTAAAGTCTTCTATCGCATTCACAATATACTCTTCATTCTTATTGCTGTGGATTCTATTGAACTAACGCATTAGGAATGATCAAAGTAGTTAGCTGACTTTTAATACACATTGCAAATCGCGAAAGTGTCTTATTTAGGCGCTAGTTACGAATAATTTCTTATGCTACATTACAAGATCAAGCTGAAAATAACTTTTCCATTTCGTATAGCGTTATACATATATAACAAATAGATGTTTGCTTAATAGACACAATAATTTTACGTTAGAAGACACCAAGAGTGGCCTCTGGTAACATAATAGACAATAATTGCAGAATATAAATTATTGTTACACGATACCAACTACAAATTTTAATAATATCATGATATGAATAGAACGAAACAGGAATACATTTTAGTCACTATCAAGTTCAAAACAAGAAGTTCCAATCCAACATTATCGTCTATCGATGAAATATAGCTCATCCATCACTATGCTCTTGCCAGCACTTTCAAAATCTAACCGCTGCTCATAAGCTTGTTATTATGGCCTTACCGATTATAACGTTTACTGTTTTAACACGTAATAAGTCGGAAGTTAATGGAACCATTAAAATTCTACTTTACTCACCGTTGAAAGAAAAAGTAGTGACGGCATTGATCCGTGGCTTTGCGTTATAGCATTACCCTTTACGCAATGATGGCGCAACTTGATGTATTTTACTTAGAAAAAGGCATCGGCCACTGTTGTCATGTATATTTTTAAATAATCCTACTACTATTACTCTTATAAATTCGCAAG
The DNA here is from genome assembly GCA_950371115.1 of Anania fuscalis. NCBI lineage: Eukaryota > Metazoa > Arthropoda > Insecta > Lepidoptera > Crambidae > Anania > Anania fuscalis. The sequence continues at coordinate 8,678,501 of OX493340.1, read as the reverse complement.
GTTTGGATGGATGGAGGTTTGTTAATTAATAACGCCAGAACGGCTGAACCGGTCGGCACGAAATTTGACCAGTTAAAGATTATATCGGGTGTAAAAAAGGCTTAACCAAGCCGAATACCATATATTCTACGTATTATTACGATCATTTTTTTCTTTGACACTATACCTGGGAAATGACGGGTTACCGAGTTATTGACAGTCAAAGTTACAATTTTTTTTCAAAGATTTTTACAAAATTGACTTCTGTTTGATAATACTAAACTTTTTTACAAAGAAACATGATAAAAAATTTCAGTGCTTCTTTCATAAAAGGCCTTTAAAGGGCACAGCCGGCAATGAATCGTGCACAGTGCTCTCGCGCCACCCTCTCGCCCGCCGACCGCTTACACACACAGGCATAGTTTGTGGCGTGCGCGCTATACATTGCGGGTTAGAAATAAGTTTTTTTTATGATACCCAAAAATAAAAGTCATTTCCCAGCAATTATTTTTATTGCATTCTACTTGGTTTTATGTATAGAATTCGTGGTTTAAGGCTTGGTTAAGCCTTTTTTTACACCCGTTAAGAATAGAATAATAAGCTTTTGTTTAGTCTTTAAATCTGTAACTTTCCTCTTATATTAAGTATACTAGTTTAAAACGCTTTGGTTACTTTGGCGAATTTTGTATTTGGTTTTTCAACTATACCCACAATAAAATAAAATGTAACTCATATAACTGTAACTTTTCATACACATGTTTTGGCTTATAGTTTAGTACCTACCTAATTATGATTTTTAAAAAATTGTAGAATCACTACTGTGAACTGTTTTGTGTTAATAAAATAAAATAAATTAATAAATAAAATATCTAACTATATTTTATATATTTTAGTCCCGGGAAGTATAAAATAAAGGGCGACAGACAAGCCGTATTACACGAGGACAGCTAGTTGTCCTAGGTACATAAAATATCTTTAGTTTATGGAGCAAATATAAAAACAGAATTTAACTTTCGTCAGGTTCATTTGCCTATCTTTCCAACATTATGCAATAATTTTAAAGCTAAGTTAAATAAAAGCCATGAAATATAGCATATCTAGAAATTTATAATGACACCCTAACGCCAAAAATAAATTAATGTAAATGCAAAATTTAGGCATTGGTCCCTACTTAGTTTGGAAAAACATAATGGGAAATTGGAAATGTTTTTCCATTACCCAAAAGACCCATCACGTGTTATAATGGGCGAAGAGGTTAATGAAACGTTAAATTAATTTACCTAGTACAACAAACTCGTAGTTTGCTTAACTAGGAAAAACACTAAAAATAAATCATTTTATTTAGTCATTAAGGGGGACATTGTGGGCGATATTTATTCAAGAAATACCTTTTATCACTTCATGAAATCTTGTGACAGAGTTAAATTGATATAATAAAACGCATGTGTTTGAATGTGTAAACAAACACTGACTTTACCTGTTAGTGATGAGAAGGTGTCGACATTTTTTTACCTTCAACATAATGGTAGGTAGTCATCATCTGTCCCCGTGATGACTAACATGAGACAGAAAATGTGGTCTCAGTAAAAGTGATAGGATTTTTTTCGTGATTAAATATTATATAAATCAGAAGATTATTAATCAATAGTAATTATTATATCTTAATGGAATGTTTTGTCGTCAGTATAATTTATTTATCATTTAACTGTAGAATAGTAATATAAAATCCCATTTTACCAACTACAACTTCCTTTGAGAGCAGTGGTTCCTAACCTTTTCGAAGTGTCACCCCCATGATTTAGCTAGGGAAACTTATTTCCCCCCACGTTCATGTTACCAATGAATACTCGTACAATTCGTACATAGGTACCGTACGTGAGTACTTTTCGCGCGCTAAAACAAGGCGGCTTCGATTCATGTCACAGATAGGGCATAAAATGCACTAAAGAGCTATATTCGGTTTTAACCATTAAATGCATAGTGTATCATTTTTGATACTTACTTATTATTGAGTAATTTAACTTAATTTTTTATAATTATTTAAATATAATAAAATAAATATTTGAACTATGATCTGTGAGTATAGCATGATTTAATAAATAAATATATAAAATCAGGATTATTCTTGATTGACATTATAAAAAAGGACGTCTTGGAAAAATCTTTTCTGTATTCGGGAATGTAAACCTTTTTTGGAAAAAAGAAAAAAAATACTTCCAGAAGTGCTACTGTAATCATGAAAATTGTGACAGATTTATAATTAAATGATTTTTTATAGTTTAAACGAATATATTTAAATTTATCAAAATTAAATAACATTATTGGAAAGGGTCTTTTTTCTAATTTTTTAGTTGTTTTTTTCGTTTACAGACAAAAACGGAACCAATATTTTTTAATTTTTGAAGTGTTGGCATCATAAAGTAACTAATAAAAAGGCTTTATTTAAAAACAAAAATATCATGCATTTAAGGGTCTATGGTATATTTTAATAATTATTACCCACGTAGAATATCAGTTTTATCCATGCAGGGATAATTTCCCCCCGGTTAGGAACCGTGGTTTAAGAGGGTGATTTAATTAGTAATAATAAATAATGTGGTAGATGACAATTCGTTTGCTGTCTGGCCAGCACTCTTAGGTCCGAGCAAATTTACAAAAGAGTGTTTTCTGAAATAACTAGAACCGGGAAACAACCGAACCATGGAATCATGCGCCACCACGCCATTTGGGTCCACTTCTTAAAAACAACTTTATTTATTTGAGCAGCATCAAAGAAGATCGTATGTTTTTATTCTTATGACATTTCGGTGTTGTTATTTTTTAACAGTAAAGTTGTTAAAATGTCAGCGGAAGATTCACCTGAATAAAAGTAATAATTGGACCTATAACTTAGTCGATATAAAACGATAGTTTCACATCACTAGCCAGTGCCCGGTATGCAGAGAGACCAAATACTGCTTTGGTGGCAACTGGCGGCAGTTGTGTCGCTTCATCTTGCCTTTGTTTGTGACGGCGTAAAGCAGTACTCGCTGACTACTAATGCCACCTTTGGAATTTGGGACTAAAGCACGTCTAAAGAGCTCATGGTGACCATAGATTAGGACTAATTTTAAATTAAATATCGTCTGCTCAATGAAAAAAAAACACTTCTAAAGACCACTAATTTAATTGTCAATGTTAGCTTTTTACTAATTAAAAAAATGTACATATAAATAAGTAGTTTTCGTTTTGTGGGGTATGACCTACGTACTTGACATGTGTGTGCGTTTTTATCCACTATCAGTTTTTAATAGACAGCTAGAGTGTGTCTAGTAGACTCATTAATTTTAATGAATCATGTAAGTTAGTGCGAAATAATAAAAAAAACTGCGCTCGCCAACACTCGCCTGCCAAGCGTGGCGAGTATGGCAAAAACCCCCCGATGACAGAAGTCACCGGGGAGGCCTATGTTCAGCAGTGGACGTCCTGTGGTCAGCCACAGGTAATGATGATGATGTAAGTTAGTACTTCACATTAACGTTACTTCAGTGATAGGGTCTTACCATGACTTGAGGCAGTGTTATTTTTATGTCAAGCACACACAATACAGAAAAACAAAAAAAGGTCTAAGAAATACTGCTTTAAGAGATAATGGTTAGGCCCATGGTCTAGTGGTAGGGCTTAGTATCTTAATGTTCCGCTATACATTTTTTTTAAACAAAAATGCGCAAGATTACTCAAAGTTAGTATACCATACAAAATCCTTTACGAGGTACAATCAAACGTATTTTGCCAACGGGCATCTCAAAGCACACACGGGTCAATTTAGAAACTACAATTTGTTGAACTGACTGAAAGTGGGAATCGAACCTGGACTCTTGAGCTCAAGGCGAATTACTGCTCCACTGCGCCAATTGGGTTGTCAATTAACGATAACAAAGTAGATAGGTATCTAGGTATTTATTACCTAATATAAAAAAACACATGCTCGACAACAAAGTTATACGAGATATTATTATTAGGCCCATTTTGACACTTGAAAAATTTTTGTAAACCTAACTATTTATTTTATTATTACATAACTCACGACACAAAAAGTGTAAAATTTTTGAGATCACAAAAGTAAGTAATAAGTTTTTACATTTTGTTTTCTATCGTTCTTACCAGCTGTCAAAACAGGCTTGTCAAATCTCAGTGACTGTGTAGCCACAATCGTAACTAGCGCGGAGAATTGCACTGCAGGAAGGGCGCAGGTGTAGGTACTCGTATAAGGAAGTAAATAAAACCTGCATTTTCCCATAATAATACTTGCGTTGTATGCAAAAACCTACCACTTTAATTTTTTTATCACCAGCCACCACATTCATAGGCAAGAGTGGTTCAGCTTGCAACCACAAGTTGCTAGTAAGTAACAAAATGAGGACAATACGGATATTTATTCAAGTGTTATTGTTGTACTGCCACATGTGCGTTGACTCATTCAGTTATGTACCGTAAAATATATAAGAAGCCATACATTCTTCTTACCTAAGTAATAACTTGGTCTAATATTTATTTCGTTTACAATTATGTACTTACTCTAGTTCGCTTCAAATAAATAGGGGAGCGTCTGGCTGGTGACTCATCATCACTGAGCATGATAAGATTGATAATATTGGTTTGATAAGTAATATATTATGTTTGGTTGCATAATTGGTAAAAAAAAACTAATTTGGTATCATCAGAAAATATGGATGAATGAAAATCACGACAAAAAGTAGAAGTGAGACCCGCTTCCAATTTTGTGGTCCCATAAATTTAAGGTAATAGAAAACCGATCGTAAAATTTATGATAGAAAAGTGAATTAACTTCTAGGCTTTTCTTCTTTGCAGCATTGCTTTTTCATCAATATTTTTTTAAAGTAACACATGCAGGTGCCAGCTACCCGTCCATTGTTTGTTCCGTACGCACAAGCTCTTATTTCGCTTTAAAAATTACCTCAAGCGTATTGTAGGTGATTGTAATGTCGTTCTGTGCCATTGTATGCGTTCGATAAACTTTGTTTGTGGCTAAATGAGCTATACACTGGTCGTTGCCCCCGCTGAAATAGAGAACGTTAGATTACACCTCGATAGGCGTGCGCGCAATTATAAGATCGTTTTCAGGATAAGTCCACATTCATGACAATACGGTTACGTCAACTGCAACTTTGTCTTTTTAACATAACGCATTGTGTATTTGTGATATAACATTGAATATCACTTTGGTACCTATTACGGTACGTGCTAAGGCCTTATGTAAACGTTTGCAGTTAAAATAAAATTTGATTGTTTTACTCAGCTCCGGTATGGATATAAACTAAAACGACAATATTGAGAAAAAATATTAAACAAATTTATACAATTAACAAGGAAAAGTATATAGCATGTTTTGGTTTCTAAAATAACTGTAGGTACTAATTACGTCGTAACGTTGTGTTCCAAGCAAAAATAGCTTTAACATATAAACAATCATGATCACGTATCGTCGTAAATAACTTTCCATTTTTATGAAAAACAATTGTCATAGATATGACGAATGTTATCGAATTTGTCCATTAACCTCAGATAAAGGTAGGAAAGTAGGTATTCATGAAGAAGATAGTGTAAATGTGGACAATGTGGTAGACTCCTAATTTTCGGGTCCAATGCCCGATTATGCCTTTCTAGGCGTTTACCGTATAGGTTATCAATCGATTTGGAATTTTAGGACGCTCTTACAATAGGTACAAACTAATTAGTATTATATTGCGATAACTTTCTTTTTTTTTTAAAGCAAATTGGCTTTATTATTTGCTCTGAAACTCTATACAGAAATAACTAAACAGGGTTCTAAGTAGGTAATACTGTTTTAAGAACTCAGGGTACGGGCCCTATTACTTTTATTGTCAATAAAATATTTTGGATAATTCAGTTTTGAAACATGGACTATTTGTCTTAACGTATCAGACACCAAGTGATTAAGCCAAACAGATTATTGTGACAATTTAGAAACCGGCCAAGTGTGAGTCGGACTCGCGCACGAAGGGTTCTGTACCATTATATTTAAAAACGCCAAAAACTCACGCTTGTTGTATGGGAGCCCCCTTAAATATTTATTGTACTCTGTTTTTTAGTATTTGTTGTTATAGCGGCAACAGAAATACATCATCTATGAAAATTTCAACTCTCTAACTATCACGGTTCATGAGATACAGCCTGGTGACAGACGGACAGACAGACAGACGGACAGCAGAGCCTTAGTAATAGGGTCCCGTTTTACCCTTTGGGTATAAAACCCTAAAAACTACAACATTGTGGCGGTTTTAATGACAAAGGGGAAAGCATCCAGAACCTACGACAAATTAACTAAAGTCTTACTGTCTTATTCAGAGTACATTTGCTATTCCTGGACTAAGGTTAAACCACTGTTTTAACGTACAAAAATCAGTGGTTTAACATTAGTCCCGGACTAGCAAATGCACGCCGAATAAGACAATTAAGGTACGAGTACAAGCTTAAAATCACGATTAGGCGTTAAGATGTCCGCAGCGGAATTGCAATAAAAATATATACATTAATTAATGATTACTTGATCATGTAGTTATTTATTAATACTTTCATTAAGTAAACGGAATGTTTTAATCGTTAGTTCAATACGTCACTGAATAACAAACGATCAACTGAGATTGAAAGCGTTTATAACATGATGATAAAATGAATGATACCTATAACAGTTATAACTACTTTATGTGGTGCACTGTAACTATTCTAGAATACTTATCTTAGGCATTATATTGCGCAATTGTATGTGTTTATTTACTTCTTGTTATTGATTGTAACTATGTTTTGCCCTGAGAATAGGCCACTTTGCTTTGGTTTGCTTGCTTTATTGTCAAGTATCGTTATATTGTTTTGTATAGGTAACTGAGTTAGGTTTGTCGAATTACCTACTTTTAGTTTAAAGAAAGTCCTTTATTATCATTATTATACAATGAAGGGAGAAGTGTGAATGAAATGATTTAAGCCTGCGACAAGACAGAACGTGTTAATCTTACGACGTTTAGGCATTAAGATTCAATTTGGCGAGAGTGTAATATCTAGTTTTTTCTTATCACACAGTATTATTACTATACTATAATATTAATTAGAGTATTAACACTACTACTATTTAGGTACATGTTCTTGGGGGACTACCTACAGAATACGTTATCAGCTGCTAGTGTGGTAGGTAAAAGTGCTACTTTCCGTTCCTTTTAACTTAGTTTCCCTTATTCGTTTCCAAATCCATACCCTATCTAGTTTGTACATTTCAAATAATTGTACTTATTTCGTTTTACTTTAGTAACTTTATTTAAGGCACTTCTTTTCTTCTGTACACAGCATTACTGTAATGTAGGACAGATTCGTCACTTATTTATAGGTAGTAATAAGCTTAATAATATCGTTACATATTGTATGGTTTTAACATCTGCAGTACGAGTAGGTATTAATGTCAGAAACGAAGACTAACCAACATCTGTGTTTTCGAGTAGGTTTTATTTTTGCATACTTAAAAAAGTATGTTAATTTTCTGTTCATTTGAAATTCCATGAATTTCATCACTTAAATTAGTTGAAACCATAGGTATAAAAATTCCTTTAAAATTGACTCATTTTCGAAACATTTTTTAATTTTAAAGTTTCATTGAACCCTTTTTTCCCATACCTACAAAGTGTAGGTAAACCAAACCAATCTGCATAAGTGTAATGAAAATTGTGTTTTATTTCAGATGGTTCATGATTGTATCCATACAGTGAATCATTTTTGTAAGAAAATCTTATGCGCTGAAGTTTTACAATTTGTCTTCTAAGTATTTAAGAATAAATGAATTTTATTCGAAGGATGACAGTCATTATCTATAATAATATTATGATCTTTCTCAGATATTCGTATTTTTTCAATAGGTAAAGTTACTTGTTGGAATACTGATTTTGCTAAAAAAATCTCATTTTCTTTACAAAAAGCTTCTTCTACTTTAAAATTCTTTATAAGTAAGATGAAAATAAAAAAATGTACTTACATGACACTTAAATATTTGATAATATTCTACTCGATGAGGTCTAGCTATTACCTACACAAAGACCCGCCGGACTAAATAGAATATTTATTAAAACAATTTAATTTCTAACTAAGTAGTTTATGTTTAAGGTTGACATTCTACACAAAATATTCCATAGGTCTGTGTAACTCATTCATTTTTTAACGAGTATAAAACACCACCTGACTTAAATAATATGGGCAGACAGCATGGTTAAAGCAATGGAGTTTCCGTTTTGCCTTCAGAATAGATTTTAAAAAAACGTCGGGAAACTTTTAAGATCTTTGACAAAACGGAAGTCAATCTGCATGCAACCTTATGTAGGGAGAGCATCTCTAGAGTGGCATTTACCTTCTCTGCCAATCAAGATCAAATTTGATTGTTTTCTGCCAACTAGGTCTACAAAATTAAAATTACATAAATAACTTATGACTTATTTTAACAATTGTCATGCCTCAAATTAAGCAAAACTTGTACTATGGTGAGTACATAACGGATAAACATACAAATACGTTTAAATGCTCGAGCTCATCACACAATAATTTGCGCCCTGCGGGATACGAACCCGCAACCTTGGCTTTGTAGTCCGGACCGCTAACCACTACCCCAGACAGTCATAAAAGTATTGTGCGTAGGTACCAGCATTTACCAGACCGCCAGTAGCTATATATACTTATAAGTATGACCGATAGTCCGGCCAACGACCTTCTTATCAACCACCTCAGCTACTCATAGTGCGTATGCGCAGGCCTTTTGTTTCAGTATTGCAGAACTTGCGTAATTATATTTTCATACGTGACTTATGTGGAATTGAATATTTTTATAAAATTCTCCGTAAAATGCAATTTCCCTTGAAATAATGTTATTAGCCACTATAATCAAATATGTATTAATACTTACATCATCATTCCTAATTGACGACATATAGAAATAAAAATAGAGAATGATGGACTCCATAGTTATATACCACTAAGAACGAAAATAAGGTATTTTGGAAAACGTCTAGTCTAAGGATTGTATGGCGCAATGAAGGCATCCACGTGGATGGCAAGTGATGGTTTTGATCCCGCAAATGTTTGTGTACAAGTACTTACCTATTTATTTTCTTTATGGTATTATCACAGAGTAAGTATTATGCAAGTATTATTAACATGTGTCCTTACTGTCCTTGAGTTTGGGTCATGGCCATATTATACTATCGGTAATAATTTAAATAAATAAGTAGGTTTATCCGTTAATAAGTCACCATAGTCACATAAACGCTTAGATTGGGGTTAAATAAATAAATGCACACATGTCAAAGCATGTTTAACATAAATACCTACTAGGCATCATAGCGTCATTAAACCCTACTTAGATTTTGTATCAATCGTTACTTGCATTTATTTACTGATTACCACTAAATAACATGGCTTTGACTCGGTGGGTCCTCAAACAAGTCTTTTTCCATTATATTTACCCGATAGTGAGCTAAGAGATAGCTAGCTACCTAATGTAAGCGATGAGGAAGTCTAATTTAAGTAAGTTATTCAATCTAAAAATACGCCAGACAGATAACACACACTGTCAAATGTCATGATCTTCAAGTAAGGACAGATTATGTATGTCTTGTGTTACGAAGGACGACATGGGTTTTTGTCAGGGTTTTTAGGATTTCCTACCTACTCTCATCAGACCTAGAAGCAATGTCTCAAAGCATTAGGCATTAGTTTTTATCATTTTTTGCCATCACTGTCAATTTTTGTTAGTTTAGGGGTCTGTAGTAAATCCGCGACACACATTAATTAAATCGTCGACATTGTGCATAAGTGTCGAATTGTAAAGAAAGTTTTTTGTAGGTGGTGGCCGCCGTGGTGGTACCTATTATTGTATACGTACTTAGAGAAGATGGCTGGCGGAGGCTTTAATGAAAAAAGTGGAAGATCGTGCTCTTAGACTATGTCTTAGAGCTAAGATGATAATGATGACGCTGTTATGAAAGGGCTTGACCGGTTTTTTAATTAAATGTACTCAACCGGAGAATCGCAACAGGGATCAACTGCAACAAAAGTAAAAAACAAGAGATAAAGGACTTTTTCCTTAATTGAGTTCAGCTACGGTGATATAAAAGTATGATGCAAAATTTTCTTTGATATTATAAACTGGGTACCTATCAAATAAATCTACCTGTGTTTTGTAACATGTACGATAACAATTAATAAATACTTACATACTTCACCATTTATGCAATCTGCCTTTACCAATGAATTCATTATAATCATAAATAATACTTACGTATTCTCCACAAGGTAATTAAGGAAGTACTAAATACAAATTTATTATAATTGTTATACTGCTGCGTACAAAAATATGTTTTTTTTTTCGTTTTAATGTTCGTTGTAAAGGTAAACGAGGTGGTTACTTAAAAGAGCACCAACCATTTCCTACAACATGATAACAGCCTTCTAAAGAATGAAACGTAATATTATTTTCTTGTTTTAAAAGTATTATTGCATCCTCTTCAGAGAGCCAGTTTGGTACAGTGGATCTAAAAACTGGTTTATGGGTTTACCACATTAGGATAAGGATAGCACATAAGTGATGCGATCATTTTTGCTTGACTTTTCCTAATATCCAACAAAATTTATGTGAAATCAACAATCCATTTTGCGCGCCATTTCTAAATTTGAATAAACCGAAATTATATGTAAGTCCTCAAATATATTTAAACTGAACAGAACCACAGTATTATGTATTATCCAGCACTTAGCCTGAAAAGAGGTTGGCAGTTTTTTTTAATGGTACCTACTGTACTATCGTTTAATTAATTGACTGTCTACAAATAATTTGACTAGGTACGCTAGCACATAAAGCAACCATCACTTAGGTACGTGCTGTTTGATCAAGTGTTTGTTATCAACAGAGCAGCCGTTGTCGGAGCGAGCAATCAACGAGGTCTTTCTTTATGGCCAAACCCTGCAACCCCACCGGATGCCAATCGCCTGGTTCTCATGGCACATGAATCTGTCGTGCAAAATCAACAATGTACAGCCCTGTGCAGTTTGTGTAATGTAGATACCTAAAAACCTTAACAATTAGGGTGGGTGGAAGCGTCGTTAAGTCGTTGCCTCTATTGTGTACTGCTATGGCCAGCGCTTGTTGGCAGAAAGGCCAGTGAAGCAAGGTAAGTGTGAAAGGCACTCTGCCCAGTCCCCAGAACAGGCTACTAGCAGGTGCCGAGTTAAAAAGCCCGATTAGTGGATGCACCGTATAAAGTGTGTATAAAGTGCATTACAGACTAAAAGAGTATGAATGTAGTCACTAGAACTCGGGCTCCATTCTAGTTATTACAATTGCTTCATTAAAAACTTATCATATCAATGAAGGAACTTTTTTTAAATCTGTGTGTGTGGTAAATAAGTATAATTAGCTGCATGTTGGCAGTACTTTAGCCGGGCGACCAACACAAAGAAACAAATTAGTGTTGCCACGATAAGCCGTTTAATACTATTATAAAAATTTACAAACTCAAACGCTACACAATATTTTTACTGCCAGCCTACTGATTGTGTTTACAGTTTACGTGGTCATGAATTATACATGAATTACATGATGTAAGTATCATAATTAATTAGGCATGCATAGGTGGGTGGGAATCCTTAATTAAAGGATCAAATTTTTTGTTATTAATTTGTATGTAAACCCTTTTAACCTTATTATGTTATAACATAATTAATTATGTTATACAAAAGAATAGGACGCTCCTTAAAACCTCGTGATCAGCAGTTGCTGGATAAGACAAATTTTCCTCTGGGAGCAACATCGAAATCTAGGTGGTTCTCGAAATGTTTGCTATACAACAGTTCGATTAGATCCATACGTCCAGGGACACCTGTATAATGACGATCTCGGTCACTTATAGTCGAGTTTTGGTTGGTTCAAATTAAAAACCAGCCAAGTGTGAGTCCGACTCGCGCACGAAGGGTTCGGCAAATTATCTATAAAAACGAGCAAAAAATCACTTTTGTTGTATGGGAGCCCCTTTAAATATTAATTTTATTTTGGTTTGAGTATTTGTTGGTATAGTGGCAACAGAAATACATCATCTGTGAAAATTTCAATTGTCTAACTATCACGGTTCATGAGATGCAGCCTGGTGACAGACGGACCGACAGACAGGCGGACAGCGGAGCCTTAGTACTAAGGTCCCGTTTTACCTTTTAGGTATGGAACCCTAAAAACGAACTTTTCGATATTGTCTCGGGTGAGTGTGTTATAGTAGGTAGGTACCGTCATTGTTTATGATTTTTATTATAACTAAGTACGTAACGGGTGTGACGAGTATGTTATGTTGTTAAATAAATTCGCTAATCTTGAGATGCACCTAGTTGATCTGTTGCTGTAGCTTTTGTACTTCACTGTAGATTTATAATTTGAACACGTTCATTAAAATTATTCTTATCTCGAAATCATAGCTAGCAACACAAAACACCCATTTGACATTTGTTTGACGTTTGTCAATAACATTTCATTCTACGGTTAGAAGTTACATGCAAATGTTTCGAAAAAAGAATTAACGGAAAAAAGCACTCTACTAGCTTATTTAAAAAAAATCAATACAAAACTGTACAAAACATAGTTAACACAAATACAGCTATATCAGTTTTTATGCAAGAAGAGTAATAATGTTTGTAATTTTAAGTAAGCAAACATCAAAAATAATTATCTTCCTGTAATGGAACGTTAATTCAACTATTCAAAACAACATGAGAGAGTGACGACAATGAAATATCTTTATCAAATCAAGGTCAAAATATTCGTATTTTAATCAGTTGGCTTGGCCCCCAACCCGCCTCCAGCCGTGTGGTACTCTTCCTTCCTGTCAGCACTCCAAGTTTCAGTCATGGCCTCATCAATGTTGAAGATAATTAAATCAGAAGTAAGTTTGAAATCACAATACTCCACTTTCAGTTTAGTTTAATTGGATAAAATGATTAACTGGACTGGACTGGACTTAAAAAGAATTTTTGAAATGGTATAAATTCAACAGCCGCTCTGTAAATAAAGTGCGCAGTGGTTTTGTTAGGTGGTTAAAATAAATTTGTTCAGCTTTTTTGACTTTGTATTAGAATTGCTTTGACTACCTACTAACTTCTCACTTCTAGCCGGCTTTCCACACTAAAAGATCCAGATACATTTTCATTAGGTATTCCATATTAAGTTTTTCCAAAAAAATGTTTGAATTTAATTTTTATGACATGTATGCTTCAAAAGTAGTTTCAGGAGACGGTTGTTTCAGCATAGGTACCAATACAGTCTTTACCTCCCAGCCTAGGGAAACGACACAATACATATTTTATTGTTACACTGTTTTATTTGTCATATTTCATAAGATAAATTGATGATTGAATTGATCACAGTCACACACACAGAGTATTATGATTTTGAAATTAAATAATTATATGAAAGATAGTGTTTAAGGCTTGGCAAGCTATCATTTTAGTTCTACTAAATATTATTTACTCTAAAATCAATAGTTCAACTTCACACCAGAACAAATAATTGGCAAAATATCCAATTATCATCCATATAAATACATCCGCATCATCACATTGCATCAAGTGGCCTTCCTTCCTTGTATCAAAATATTTAAAAAATAGTTATATTTTGGTAGCCAGTATTTGAAAGAAGTTAAGTTGTTTCATATACAACTTAGCTTATGAAATAAGCTATCTAAATTTGTAATGTTAGTTCATATTCTCATACATTTCGTAATCATGAATTTATGAACGCGCATGCCTCCTTCATGAATTTTGAAGAACATCTTGTTTTTCTAGGCCTTATTTGGCATAATCGGTAAACATTGTGTTGTTGTTTCCTCTGTAAAATGCTGGCATAATTTCAAGGAAAGACTTGATCAAACAGTAATAATATGATGCTTTTCTTTTTCATATGAAAGGTTGTAAAGAATTGAAAATTATGCATTGTATTCCTATAATTATCAAAGAACTTTGAACTTGGTTTTCAATTTATTTACAACTGTGACATAGCAATATTCAAATTAATTACTGCTTAGCATTTTGTATCTCATATATCAACAGGAAAACAACAAGTAAAAGAATGAGTGTAACTACAAGCATAATACAACATAACATTATATTGTAAACTAACATTTGTGTTGCTTGTGTGAGCTGTTACATAATACAAATAGGAAAATCATGTAAGCCAGCTATTATCTTATTTTTACCTAAAAAGGCAAAAAAAAGCATTAGACTTAAATATTTCTCAGAGAACTGTTCACTCCAACTCTACAATACAAGTATTATTTTTACAACTTAGATTTACGGATAGTCACCAAACCAGGTAAAACAGTGTTTATTGTGACTTAAGTTTGAGCAAATGCTTGTTTAAATAACAATTAAGCATTTAAATTAAAAATGAGTTTATTGCTTTTAAAGAGTTCCAGATGTATAGTTGAATGTTGTTCTTTTTCAAGTCATCTGTATTGCTGCGTAGAAGTTACAGCAGCTCAGCACCGACCACAAAGCTGTACATCGATGGACAGTTTGTAGACTCCAAAACAAGCAACTGGGTCGAACTCACCAACCCGGCTACTAATGAAGTCATCGGACGGTAAGATTTTATGGTTTTAACTATTATGCTATAAATATGATTATCCAACTGATGTCATAGTTCTTATATGTTTTATTTATGGATGAAAAATTGATCAGAAAATTATATTTTTCCCGAATAAGTTTTGATCATTATCATGCCATAGGTATGCCTATACTATTTCAGGTTACTAAGTAATCTATTCGTAATAATATTGTTTTAATTATATTGTATTTTAACTGTAATTTTAATAAATATTATTCTTGCTTCTGAGTTCTGAGTTGATAGCAGTGAACATTATTTATCCAATTAATCATAACAAAACTGGGCTTATTATGATGTAAAACGCGTAAGTGCTTATCTTTCTTATGATTGATTTCATTTATTATTAAAAGTAATAAAGTTTATCACTTTAATTCTTCTCGCACTGTATTTTCAATGTACCAAGGTCAAGCTCAAACGAAATAAATATGTATATTGTGCCTAGTCATTGCTACTTAATGTAAATTTTTGGAAATGTTTTATGGAATACGAAATGTGGTATGTGTACTACTGGAATAAAAATAAAGGTTAAGTTAGGTGTATTATTTTTTTTGTGCTAAAGTAATAGTCAGTCCTTTCCAAATTGACGACTTATAAAAGTGAAGCAAAAGCCATGAAACATGTTTTTTCATTTGTTTTTGTGATAAATCCTTACGACTTAGAAATTTTGTGCAGGCCTGTTGACCTCATGACCGCGACTTGATATACTGTGGCATCTTGGATTGTGAAGATCAAAACTAAAAAATACTTCTGTCTTAAATATTTAATTTATATTTGTAGTCAGTCAACATAAAAAGTTTAAATAAATATACTGCCATCTACTTTAAAGCTAAAATCATATCAGCGCCTAGTTTCAAATCTGGCCTAACAACTTAATGAATTTATTGTTCGTATCTTGTTGTGTTTTGTTATTTTTATCTGTAAAGTTGATTTAGTAAAGATAATGGAATTATTTGCAGATGTTATGTAAGAACTGATTCAGTAAAAGGTAACTAGTATGTTGCCGCTTGGAATGAACATACAATTTTAAAACTTTATATGATGAACATGAAATGTTATATACATATTAGTTTTTTTCTTAATATTACTAGCTGTTACTTATTTATGTAGATATGACGCGTACAATTATTTTTTTTGTAAAAAAAATGGTTATGGTCTAGTCATGTCCATATAAATACAATGATTAATAGCTACTTCAAATCCACTCTCTCGTAATAACCAACTTATCGATGCTGAGCTTTTATAAATAGGAGTGCCTCCGCCCGCTGCCTATAAGGATATACAAAAGTAAATCCTTTGTTTTCTAGGGTACCAGAAACGACCCAAGAGGAACTAAATACCGCTCTGCAAGCAGCCAAAAAGGCGTACAAATCATGGAGTCAGAGTACTATCATGACCCGCCAGCAGCTCATGTTCAAGTTAGTATACATATTTTATAATCATATTATCGATGGTGCAGAAAGCTTCTGGAATGGAGGCCACGTAAAGGCAAGCGCAGCGTCGTCTTCATCGTACACCCACAAGGTGGACAGACCACCTGGTACCGTTGCAGGAAGCCGCTGGGTGTAAGTCGCTTCCCACCGGCCGATTTGAAAGTCACTGGGGAGAACTATGTTCAGCAGTGGGCGACCTGTGGCTGAAATGATGATGATGATGAATCATAATAATTTCACACAACAGAATAATATTTTCTGTAATTGTAAAGTAGATAAATCAGTTATAAATTGCCTTAGATCAGACCATAGTGGACCAATAGCCTCTTTTGAGCACCATCATGTCTCGCCTATTGTAAATATTGTTTGTAGGCCGGTCACTGCTAATAAATTATAACGATTTAAAAATAATATTGATTGCGGAATAAATTTATTACCACCAAATAGTGATACTGTAGATGTATCATATGAAAACCTATTTGGATTAGTCAAAGATGAATTTAATAATATATTCAAACAATAACATATTAAAGTAAATACAAATAAATATAAATTTAGTGACTGGGCCACGACTGGTATTCACAAAAGTAGGAAAAAATTATACGAATTATATGAACTAAGAGCGCAAACTCAAGACCCAAACATTTTTGAATATGTTAAAAAATTCTCCAAAATTTTAAAAAAAGTATGTTCTGTAGCCAAAGCCAATTATATCCGTGGTATTATTACAAACTCCAAAAATAAAATTAAAGCTACTTGAAGTATTATCAATAAAGAAACAGGCAAAAATATACAATCAGATCGTACTATTGACTTCAATATCGACGGTAAAATTATTAAATCTGACAGTGAAGTAGCGAACGCATTTGAGGATTCCTTCTCTAACATACCTTTAGTTACAACTAGTAAATTAATCTCTTTACTAGGTCTTGCCAAAAATTTTCTAAAATCCAATGTTGACAAATGCAATTCTATATTTAATTTTAGACATATTAATCCAGAAATTATTATTCAAACTTTTAGAGAGTTGAATATTTAAAAAAAACGGAAGATTTATGGGGAATTTCGACTAATATAATCAACCATATTATCGATAGTATAGCAATGCATCTTGCTTGTATATTTAATCAGTGTATTGATGAAGGTTTATTTCCAAATTTAATGAAGTACAGTAAAATTATACCTTTATTTAAATCCGGTGATAAAAGTGATCCCTCGAACTACAGACCTATATCAATACTACCAGCTCTTAGTAAAATATTTGTAAAGATTATATTCAATCAACTCTTATCACATTTTAGAAATAACGAATTATTGCATCAGAAGCAGTTTGGTTTTACTAAAGGTAGAAACACAACTGATGCGGGAGTTGCACTCATTACGCGTATATTCGGTGCATTTGAAAAAAAGCAAGATGCTTTAGGGCGGTTTTGTGATTTGTCTAAAGCATTCGATTGTGTAGATCACAAAACGTTAATAATTATATTACGGCATTATGGTGTCTCGAATGATTCAGGAATTTGTTAGTCATACCCCATTGCGCATGGGTGTGCCCCAGGGCTCTATATTGGGACCTTTATTATTCCATATATATATAAATGACCTTCCTCACTTTACTAAAGACCTTTGTGAGATAGTATTGTTTGCAGATGATACTTCCTTGATTTTTAAAACTGATAGAGGTAAAGCTACCTTCGACGATGTGAATGATGCTCTCTCACAAGTAGTACGCTGGTTTACAGCCATCAATCTCTTACTAAATGCGAAAAAACCAAGTGCATAAAATTCACTATGCCCAATGTAAGGCAGGTCAGTACGCATATAAATATGTCAGACGATCATATAGATGCGGTTGATTCAACAACATTTTTGGGAATCACATTAGACTCACAACTGCAATGGGGTCCCCATACAAATGCCCTGTCAGGAAGGCTCAGTTCAGCGGCTTATGCTGTGAGGAAAATAAGGCTTTTAACTGATGTCGAAACGGCAAGACTAGTATACTTTAGTTATTTTCATAGTTTGTTGTCGTATGGTCTATTGCTATGGGGCTCAGCTGCTGACATTGAATCAATCTTTGTGTTGCAGAAAAGAGCCGTACGTGCAATATACTGTCTTTACTGTCTACTGTCTCTGAGGGAGATTTTTAAAGAGGTCAACATATTAACCGTTGCGTCCCAATACATTTTTGAAAATATTATGTATGTAAGAAAAAATCTAAGTTTGTTTAGTCTAAAAAGTGTAGTCATTATAAGTCATTATAATACTAGAAATAAAAATAAACTTGCCGTTCCAAGCATCAGATTAAAAAAAGTTGGTAATTCATTTATGGGGAATGGTATAAATTTTTTCAATAAATTACTACAAACTTGTTGAACAGCCGATCCATGAGTTCAAAATCAACAATAAAAAAGTCCTCATGACAAAAGGATATTACAAATTAGAAGATTATTTAAACAACAAGAGTGTATGGACTTAAACTGCCTAGCTCGCACTTACTATTGTCTTGTAAAATGTATTTCCTGTAAAATAAGGCTGACAAAGGCAGCCTATATGTAGTCCCGAAGCGGTGGTAGGGCTAAGTTATATTTTGGGACGTGTATAAGTGCCCGGAGGAAGGCCTGCATACAGAATAAATAATTTCATTTCATTTCATATTAATATTGTTCCCTGACATACAGTCCATGGCTAATCTACATTTTTATATTAGTTGAATATTGGTTGACGTTATTTGACATGTTATTGTAGATTTAAATGAAACTACTTTTACGGATTGCAAGACCTCTAGATACAGTTAGCTTTTTTGCGTAGATAGGAACACAAATTAATATTAACTGAGTGACGCTAGCTTATATTTTTTTCAAAATATTGTAAAGACGAATAACACCTTAGTCTACCTGTGACCACGAACGCTGTAAAGTGTTCGAAACGTCAGGTTAAATAAAATGTTAATAAATCGCGAAATATCCGTAAAAATTAGTTTCATTTAAATGTTTCGTGTTCGCGTAAATAAAAGACAACAGTATGTTATTGTAGATAAACCGTTTACTGTACATTGATCTTACTTACAGGTAAGGCGACAGTAAATTTCTTTTTCCAAAACCTGAACACTTTTTAGGCAATAGTGTCGCCCTGGTTAGGTCATACCTCGTGCAGGTCGCATAAAGCTTGTGGGTTTGCGCTACGCCCCATAAATAATCATCAGTTCCATCCCCCACGTTACGAAATTCGTCTCCAATGCGAACGGCTCTCTGCACGAAGACAGTTTTAGCGCGAAGGCTATTTCTGCCCATTGATGAAAATTGTGAAATCAAAACATGATGGACTAGAGCTGAATTTTAGCATCTCTGGTTTGATAGTTTTGTCATCAGGCAGTCTCAGGGAAATCTTTTAGCCCCTTATTCTCGCACAGGTTAGCTGTGTAGGGTTAGGCTTACCAACAAATTCACTGACAAATATGGCATTCTCAACTTCACGATCGATAGAAGTCAAGATGCGTAGACAGTGGTCGCATGTGAAATAAACCAATGACGTGACAGCAAAACAAATTTCTCCAATCGATTTTCAACTTAGTTTTAAAATAATAGAGTTTAATATTCATTGGGGTAATTTGATAGTTTGTAGTAACTTGATGTGCTGTCGACTGTACATAGACTCTTTTGTACCAACTTTCTGAACTGTACAGTTTACAATGATGATGAGATGAATGAGTAACGTCTGTCTGAGGGGCACAAACTTTTCATGTGTCGTGCGGAATAAACCTTATCGATTGGAAAGTTACTGTTTGTGTTAAACTTTTGGTACATTATGTTCAATTGAATAATTCTTGTAAATTGGCGTTGATGGTTGTTCCAATAAATCTCCCCACATGATTTCAACCGGCAATATAAGCGTGCTATTATTTATTTTAGATTCGCCCGTCTACTAAGAGAAAACCAAAGTAAACTGGCCGCCAAGATCACAGAGGAACAGGGCAAGACCATCGCAGATGCTGAAGGAGACGTCCTTAGAGGAATCCGTAAGTTTAAATTTGGATATTTGATTCGATTGCTAAAATTCTAAACCATTTTCATTTTTGACGTCCATCTGGTGTAGTGGTTTGCGCTCCGGACTACAATGCCTGGCGGTTGCGGGTTCGAATCCCGCGAGGGGCAAATGTTAGTGTGATGTGCACGAGCATTTGCACCGCACAAGTCATGGATGTTTATAAACGTATTTTATCCGTCATCTAGTCGCCGTAGCACAAGCTTTGCTTAGTTTGGGGCTAGATAATTGGTGTGATTGTGGAAACAATTTATTATTAATAAATTTCTGACTAAAAAATGTGAATTTTTGAAAATGGTAATTTCGTGTGTTAACACAATGAAAGAAATATTTCAGGCAATTGCAGTAAAGTACAATAAGTCTGTAAATTAATTCTACAGACAGGCTTTAAATAATTGATGTTATTAAAATAGGTATAAAAGTAAACACGAGCACGAAAACCATAAAATTAACAGCCATACTGAATTTAATATAAAATGTATTAATCAATCGGGGCATGGTTATGATTTAATTTATAATTAAATGGTTTATTGGTTTTAAATTTTATTAATTTTTAACTTTCCGGATAGGATTCCGTATCACCACACAATAATTTTGTTATAGATGAGATGACATTTTATTTACAAGCTAGCAATCGTAGATAAATATAAGGTTTAAATATAAATAGTATTTAGCACAGGTTTTCAAGGAGTTTTTGTTCTCAGAACTGGTGGAGCACTGCTGCAGCATCACGACCCTGCAGTTGGGCGACTCCATCCAGAACATTGCCAAAGACATGGATACGCACAGCTACAAAGTGCCCTTAGGTGTTGTTGGAGGTAAGAAACCATTGATGTGGAGTTGACTACTCGCTGCCTAATTTCTTTCAACAATTTCTGCGGCCACTTTTAGTCATCGGATTTGCATTATTTACAGTGCAGTCATGATATTCTATTCAGCTCACAAAGCTAACAAATAAACCATCATCACCAGCCTATATCAGCCCACTGCTGGACACAGGCCTCTCCAAAAGGAGGATTTTGCCATAATCGCCACGCTTGGCAGGCGGGTTGGCGATCGCAGTTTGGCCAATGGTGGAGAGGAGACGCTGCTGCCCGTCTTCTTATGGCGGTTCTCCTGTAGTCGCCTCTTACGACACCCATTGGAAGAGAAGGGGTGGTGCAATTCTTTTAACATGCCGGCACCACACGGCACATAAAAAATAAACCATCACTAGACAATTTTATAAAGGGCTTTAACGTTCGCGCCGAAATTGTGTGTCAAACTTATGGCTTTTAATTTGGAATCAAGCCATTTTGAAACAATTAAGAGGCTTTGCTAAAACAATTGAAAAAGCAGAATAACTGAGTTATTGATTAGCCAAAGTTCAATTTTACAATGTCAATTCCCTGAAAAAAATACTTTATATATGGCCTGAAAACTCAGTAAAAAAATCAGCATGTATAGCCAAGGATTTTAATGTAAGAGCTGTAGAAGACATGCGCTTTTAAGTCAAAACTACTGTCAGTCAGTTTATAAAAATATGTTTATTGATGTTAGAAAAGGAAGTCATCCCACAGCTTCATTTCCACATTTTTGCTTTTGATTACTAAAGTTAAGCAACCAACGCCGCGGTTATGAGTAGATGGGTAACCATTCCGACCTTATTTAGTGACATTCATCACCAGCATCCGTGCTTCGGAAGGCACGATAAAAGTAGCACCCGGCTGATATCGCTTGATATTAGTCGTGTAGCCTAGTCAGAGGCCTTCACATCACCACATCACCAGCCTATATCAGCCCACTGCTGGACACAGGCCTCTCCAAAAGGAGGATTTTGCCATAATGAGAGGTCTTATGGCGGCTTAATTACATCTGACAGTAACGTTTAGTCACTGGCCTTACAACACCTCCACCGCACCGCACTAGGCCCGCGTGGTGGAGTATGGCCGAAACCACCTCATAGTTGAGGTGAGGCCTGTGCAGCAGAATAGGTTTTCAGACATATGACTGACTATACATTTTCATGTTAGATAAGGATACATGACACCACTGCTTAACAGTAGATGATGATGCTACTCTCGTAGATCCAACCAAAAATCTATCTTATAGGTGTGGCCGCGTTCAACTTTCCCGTGATGATTCCCCTGTGGATGTTCCCTCCCGCGCTGGTGACGGGTAACACCTGCCTCATCAAGCCTTCGGAACAAGACCCAGGCGCGACGCTTATGATGGTGGAGCTCTTGCAGGAAGCTGGTGCGCCACCTGGTGTCGTCAATGTAAGTTACAAATTCAAATTCAAAATGTTTTTTTGCATATAAATAGGGTACAATACAAGGTCATAATATAATAAATAGAGCTTTGACCTATTCAGCCATATGTAATAGCATGCAAATGTTTAAATTCTTATTACTAGTCATAACATTTTAAAAGATATAATTTTATTTTATATAACTAATTAATAAAGAAAATTCAATATGTCAATTATTACAATTATTGTACATCATAAATTATACATAGACCATAGATAATTCAACTTGTTATTACGATTTATTATAGTTGGGTCAATATGGATTAAAAGTTTGTGTACAAAGCGTGTATAGTGTTATTGAGATTTCAATTGTTTTTCTGGTAATTATTATTTAATACTTTTTATTATCAAATTGAATTGTATTTTGAATTTATTTTGTATGTTTCAAAAAGCATTTTTCTATTCGTAATAAATGAGTGAATGAGACAAACCTACGAAATACGAAATGACAGTTGGTTTGTTTACATTTTATTTTAAATCTTCATCCGTCATCAGAGTGGGGTAAAGTATTTTGTGTTTGTTCGGGATGTATAAATTAACTACATAATAATATCAAAATGTTTTTTGTACACCTAAAGTCAACTTACATATTTAATCCTATATAAATGTAGTGTGATTTCCTGCCTGTGAACCGTGATAGTTAGAGAGTTGAATTTTTCACAGATGATGTATTTCTGTTGCCGCTATAACAACATATTAACAAAACTAAAAAACAGAATACAATAAATATTTAAGAGGGCTCCCATACAACAACCGTGATTTTTTTTGCCGTTTTTATAGATATTGGTACGGAACCCTTTGTGCGCGAGTCCGACTCGCACTTGGCCGGTTTTTAAAATTTATTTTCCGTTAAGTATTTGAATTTTTTCCATTTGAATAGTTGTCCTTGAAAAACCTTTTTTACTTTACCTTTTTAATTAGGTATCTATTTTTTCAATTTCATTGTAGATGTTTTGATTTTGGTCGCCTTAATGACTTATAATATTATGTCATTGTTTCTTTCTTTGATTCGCATTTCAAAGCCATCTGTATGTTTGTAATCAGGTCATCCATGGAACCCACGACCCCGTGAACTTCATCTGCGACCACCCAGACATCAAGGCGGTCTCATTCGTGGGAGGTGACGCAGCCGGAAAACACATCTATCAACGCGCTTCAGCTGCAGGTAGGATGCGAAAATGCTATAACTCGTATTGTCTCACATATAAAGAATTTTATTCAAAGAGCTTTAGGAAGAAACAACGTCAAACATGACATTCATTGTTGTTTGACGTTGTCTCGTTGACAGATGTGTGACGTCGTCACTTTGACAAATGATTGACCCTTGTCACTATGACAAAAACGTAGATAAATAATTGACGTTGTTACATAGAGATATTGACGTTGTCATTTTGATAAGATGACAGACTGTGTCACTTTGACAAATGACTGACGACATAGACACTGTCACCGACAGATTGAGCCGAACCACGAACAAAAAACCAGTTAATTCTCCGCTTTATATCACTAGGTGTTGCTATATTAAAAACAGGCCTCCTACAATGATTGCCAGATTTGCCGGTTGGAAGCAGCTTGCATCCAGCCGCTTTCTGCAACCTTTACCAGGTAGTCTGTTCATCTTGTGGGGGCACGACACAAGCGTGACATGATTGTCATTCTAATCTATAATAACCTATGGGTCCAGAGGATTTCCAAAGGCTTATAACCATTACAATTAGTGATGCAAGAAACTCAGTCCTTTAAGGCCTTTAACAATGACTCGACTTCATTTAATACGTCTCCAGTCGGCAATGTAGACTAAAGTTTCCAGTCTTTAGTAATAAGACTCAGTCGTAATACTAAAAGACTTGAACGACTTAAACGACTCAGGACTGAGTCGTGTTTCATATTCAATACAACTCAAGCATTTAGGTTAAAACGTGATGATGCGTTTATAGTTAGGTGGTATATGCCTTCTTGGGCCTGTATAATAAAGTGTAAATAATTAATAAAAAAATATGAAAAAAAAAATATGTGCCTATAAAATTCAAAGGTTTTCCTTTAAGAAACTTATAACACGATTTACTCCAAAGGTTGTACATTTTGGTAGCGTGATGTCTTGATAATATGTAAAATATCAACCTATCCAAGTCTAAAAGACTCGCGACTACAGGCGTTAAGGCGTGAGTCATTTTCGTCTTATAAGCCCTTTAAGTAGCAACTTAGTTCTTTGATGGAGGTTAAACGACTTCAAATCAAATAAGTCTCCAGTTTCGGTCTTTTGACTCCAAGACTTAAGAGTTAAAAGACTAGTCTAGTCGTGAGGCTCTTAAAATGAGTCGCTTATAAAAGCCTCAAAATACTGAGTTTCTTGCATCACTAATTACAATACTAATAATATTTGCAGGCAAGCGGGTTCAAAGCAACATGGGCGCCAAGAACCACGGCGTGATAATGCCGGACGCCAACAAGGAGCACACGCTGAACCAACTCGCCGGCGCCGCCTTCGGGGCCGCCGGACAGCGATGCATGGCGCTCAGCACCGCCGTCTTTGTAGGTTAGTACTTAGTCCGCAAAGCCGTCTTTTTAGGTTAGTACATAGTTAGCAAAACCGACTTTGTAGATTAGTACTTTGTCAGCAAAGCCGTCGTTGTAGATAAGTACTCAGTTAGCACCGCGGTCTTTGTAGCTCAGTACTTAGTCAGCAATTTTAAGAAGTTTAAACCCGTCATACTTAGTCGTACGTTTTATCTTATCTGGTAGGTAGGTGCTAGCCGAATACACATGTAAGAAAATGTTTTTTTTTAAACTAGGTTCGGCAAAGGAATGGATCCCCGACCTAGTAGAGCGCGCGCAGGCGCTCAAAGTGAACGCCGGCCACGTGCCCGGCACCGACGTCGGGCCCGTCATTTCTGCGAGTGCTAAGAACAGGATTCTGCGCCTGGTTGAGTCAGGTGAGTGTATAATGATTTGCACAGGTCAAAAAATATATATTCCCGCACATATTTGACGCTCAAGATCTGCGAATTTAATCTGGAACTATCCACCAATACGGTTCTTTAAAGTACCTTAACCCGTCAGGTCACGAAAACGAGACACAATCTAATTTGTATTGTTACGCGGCCACATGAAGGTGGCTTAGGCCCGGTTTCCCCCAAAGCGAAGAGGTAGAGAGGTAAATGAAAGGAGATGTGTCTCGAATAACCAATCAGATTTTGTTATTTCCACATCTCCGATCAGCTTCGGTGGAAACGGATCGAGCGGAGAGGAGACAAGTCATATTTTTCTTTAGAATTTACTACTACATTACTATAACTTTACTATTCACTTAGCATTTTAAATTTAAAGACAGACGACTGAACAGTCGTCTGTCTGACGTTGCCTTACATATCCTACTAGCTATTGCCCGTGGATTCGCTCGCATGCCATTTGCTTTGACATACAACGTGTATGTAACTCTAAATTCGCAAAACCTCTATAAAAGCTGATTCAGCTGCTTGCTGATTCAGTGAAATCTTATTAACGACATCTACGTTTATAAGCGCCATCTGTATTGACAACAAAGAAATGATTTTTTTGTTTGGGATAGAAAATATTTTTTTATGGAGCTTTGGCTATGACATTCTCAATCATTCAAAAATAAAAGTATTAACATATAGGTAATATAGTATTTTCTAAAACACTTCCAATGTTTATTTTACTAAATTCCCTAGTACTAATAATTTACGGTTGGTTCAGCGTGTGCTCCTTGTTGGCATCCGGCATTATCACGCCGTGGTTCTGGGCGCCCATGTTGCTTTGAACCCGCTTGCCTGCAAATATTATTAGTATTGTAATTAGTGATGCAAGAATACTAATAATAAGCACAGACATTTAACAGATTTGTTTAGCTGCTGTATATCATAGTCGATAATAAAACATGTCCGTGCATTCGGAAGGTCAATTAGTTGGCCACATAAGCATTTAAATCGGTTAAGAAGTTCTTGACGACTTTATAGATAGACATAGATGGAGTCTGGAGAAAATTGTGCTATTTGAAAACAATAGTGATATTAAGCTAAAATCGCAAATAAAAGCTATAAATATCTTCACATGAAAAAGAATCGTTGTTATGAGGAAAATGTGGCGCGTTATTATTCAAAAACAATTATGTTTGGTTAGTAACTTACATAACAAATTCCTCATAGGCTTTGTGCAGTGTTATCTTGTATGAGTACAGTTGAGTAGAGTCGCAATTAATAGTATTTAGATCGTAGAATTTGTGTATGTAGAATGTTAGAATTATAAGAGTATCAATGAAATGAAATGAAACCAAAGATCCAAAATCATATTAATAGTAAGATCTATAAAATAATTGGATTTAAAAAGGCAGTAACTAGCCAAGGTTTAAAAAAAATGTGGTTTAAGAACTTTATTTTCTCATAAGAATGTCTTACATTAATTCACTCCCTGAGAAACATTGTATAATTACACATATTATAATATTTGTAGTTAACAGAATGAGCGCACATAAATTTAACGTAAAACGGGTAGATTGACATAACACAATGGTCTAGTCGTCGCTTACTGGTTTCTTTACAAGGCAACCACGGCACAAAGAGCATCGAACACACTTACATTCTGGAAGGGTTTTGTAACATTATCTTGTTTTATTAACAGGTGTCAAAGAAAGAGCAAAGCTAGCCCTCGATGGGCGCGGAATTAAAGTCTCCGGTTTCGAAAAGGGCAACTTCGTCGGTCCCACCATCCTCACTGACGTCACCCCCAACATGGAGTGCTACAAGGAAGAGATCTTTGGCCCTGTTCTCGTCTGCCTATTCGTCGACACATTAGATGATGCTATACAAATGATCAACTCAAACCCCTATGGTAACGGAACAGCTATCTTCACCACCAATGGAGCGGCTGCTAGGAAATTCTCCAATGAAATCGACGTTGGCCAAGTCGGAGTGAATGTGCCTATCCCTGTCCCTCTTTCCATGTTCTCTTTCACCGGAACGAGAGGCAGTTTCTTGGGTACCAACCACTTCTGCGGCAAGCAAGGTATCGACTTCTACACTGAATTGAAGACGGTCGTATCTTTCTGGAGACAGAGTGACGTGTCTCACTCTAAGGCTGCCGTATCTATGCCCACACAGCAGTAATTTTTAAAACGAAGAATCTTTTTTCACTATTTATTGATGTCAATTTAGGTGCGAGGACTTTGTTACATTTATGACGTCTGTTTTGAGCGAAACCTATGAATATGTGCCTAATGTTTATCGTTAATTTATTACATGAAAATATCTCAGGAGTTGCCATTATTTTTATAATTCTTTTTGTATATTGTTATTATATGTAAGGAAAATGTTAAGCATTTATTTTTATACTGTTAAGATGAATATTTTATGTATCTAAACTAAGTCAAGTCTTCCAATAGGTACGTATTTTCTATTGTTAATGGTTTTATAATCCACCTTGTTATTTTTGCATAATAAAATAAATAATATGTTTCTAAATGGTATTTTTACTCATGGCAACAAAAAAAACATTATTTATTTTTTATTTTTTAATATTACTAGCTTAGGATTATTATTGCATTGCACAAGTATCTACCTACAAAAATCTAGATACATACAATATCAATGCCTAAACATCTGTACCTACGAACTATTCAAATAAACAAAGACTTGATCCAATTGTTTAATATGATTCAACGTCTAATCCAAAACAGTTACATCGCGTATTATGACTATGTGATACAGTGATAGAAAAACATAAACAACCGACCTAACAAAGGATCAGATGGAGTCTGACGGCATCCCTTTCTAGACAACGCTGCAAGAAAGAGACAAAAAACCGACGCTCGCGCAGCTGTAGCTTATGAACGTCCGTCATTTAAACTAGTTTTTGATCATTCAAGCTTCAGTATTGAATGAATGCATTGGTCGTAATGATTTTAAAGTCATATTTACCGAAAGGAAATCGTTTTATTGTTGTGTAAACATTAGATTGTTTGACACTCGTACCGACGTTTTGATCATATTGCATGACATCATAAACAAATGCAACGCTGACTTCCTGCGGCCCTTTTTACTTGTGGAGCGATTTTCGCGGACAAAACACGCGCGATGAGTTACTTTGTGTTATTAGTTGTTGCGTTATTTATTACTAGTGTAATTTGTTTGACACCCCAGTGCAGAAATGAGAAAGGTGAACCGGTGGATTGGTAAGCATAGTTTTCCCTATTTTAATTAATTTAATCTTGTTGGTTTAAATAATGGCAGACAAAGACTTACTTAGATTGAAGTGGTGTTATGATTCATCAATTACTTATCATAAATCCGAATGAGACTAAAAAACTGAGTTAGTAATAAATGACCTAAGCGTTATAAATTCGTCACAGGCATTAAAATTTAATTATGCATTTGGTTTAATTCATAAAAAGTGTCAATAAAATCAATAAGTTATAGTTAACTAGACACGTTCTTGTTTAATATTTCCTTCAATAATCTTAACTGCAACATGTTATGTGAAATAATTGCTAATATTATTATGAGATAAGATTAAATAAGTCGTGTATATACACGACGTATTTAATCTGCTGCGACCGAATTGATTACTATCGAAGTCAAAACTGAAATCAAATTGGGATGTTGACACTATCCTTAAATAATTTAAGACATCATTTATTAAGACTTACACTCTAGCTTGATTTATCATTTATAAGTAATATCAGATTTTTTAATGCTTCGAAATCAATAAAAAGTTAGGCAGCAAGAGATACCTTAAATAGATATAAAAATTAAATGATGACTGTATCTCCATTCTCCACTGTAGAATCTGTAATTTTTTTAGGTAGCTAGTAAACAATTACGTCGTAGTTCGCTATCGCCGTACAAATTGTAAGAAAAAGATGCGTTTTGACAGCTTATAAAAAGGATATCATATGATTGGAGTGTCAAGTAGCCCATTTTGATATTTCTCCCTTAATAAAAGTTGTGGTACCTACTTATATTAACAGCTGATTACGCGTGGTTTTAGGTAGTGTCCTATTTATTCATCGTGTCAGTGCTAACTGCAACAAGCAAATTGTGTAATGGATAAAAAAGTCTTTACTTTTTAATCACATCTTTAAGCGCCAAAAATTTGTTTCAGCAATCGCTTTTATTTATACTCCTAAAATTCGATAAGTCCAAAAATGACATAGTATAAAATGTTATAGTACCTATATTTCCCAAAAAAAACTCGTAATATACAATTTTGACGACTTCACCCCGTAGCGGGTTATTCCCAGTTGTATTTTTGTAAAAACATATGTCCCAGTTGCCCCATTTATTTCCCATTTATTTTTCCCAATTTATTTTTTAAACGTCCCAGTCTCCCCCACTTGAGACGCGGTAGAGTATAACCAGTTTGTTTTTCCTTTTGTTGATATAGGTGAAGTGTAAAATGTAGTATTTGTCTAAATATTTAAAGTGGTTCGGATGTGATGTGACAAAGAATGTCTAATAGGACATATAAAAAATCGGATCTAAGCTTATCGCGACAGTATTAAGGAGAATAAGTATTTGTGTGTAAAATTAAACAAACATGTTTTTTGAATGTTATATTTAGAAATCAACAACGTCCAAAAATAAAACCCCAGTGGGGGGCGATGCCAGTGGAGAAACCAATAAAAATCAATTTATTTTTGCAAAGTGCTTAGTTTAAAGCACTTTTACACGTCCCAATATTTTTTCCCTACCACTGCTTCGGGACAAGTTTGGGCTAGCGCCGAAAAGAAGCAGCGCAAGAAAGTCGGTCACTATTGTCAGCCTCTTTTAAAAAGTTTTAATTAAACATTACAAAATAATATATTACAAGATAAATACACCTGTGCGAGCAAGGCAGTCTTTAATTCCAAACATTGTTGTCATTTAAATAATCATTAACAGTATAATACCTTTTTTTCTTAAGAATCATTTTAACATGAGCTTTAAATTTTAACGTGGGCAGTTCAGCAATAGATGCTGGTAATTTATTAAAAATGCTAATACTGGGAATAACCCTCCGTAGCCGAGAGGCGAGCCCACCGGACTACATATGGTGTCGCCATTTCTGAGGTTCCGGGTTCGCTCCCCGGTCGGGTCAATGTAGAAAACAAACTTTGCTATATTATCTCAGGTCTTGGTGTTGTGGTACCGTCGTTGCTTCTGATTTCTGTAACACACGTGCTTAAGCTACTTACTTTAGGACCAGAGCGATGTATGTGATGTTGTCCAATATTTATTAATATTAATATTTGCAGGTTCTACATTTACAAACTGCCGCGGGAGAAGAACCACCTTAACCCACTCGTGCGCAGGGGGGTCGCGTACATGTACTTAACCCCTTCAAAGCTGCGGGGCGGATGGATTATGTCGGACTTGGCCATCAGCGACCCACGGTCCATGCTTGGCAAGACCTTGGCCCCGTTGTATCAGGTAAATAAAAAAAAGATAATAAAAGGGATTATTTTATCTAACCCTATGAAATAGGAAGGGTTGATATCATTTCTATCACTGAAATATGACTTTCTCCTGGTATAAAAATATTTTTTTTATGTAACACAAATTAAAATATTAAGAAAAAAATTAAAATTTCAGTTTTACTACATATTCAAAACTACAAATCTAATGATGTGACTTTGCTGTCTGTCCGTCCGTCGGTTTCTTCTAGCTTGTAAACTAAATGCGTTATAGATCTGTTTGGTTATTTTGTGTACAATATTGACCAAAACGGATTATGAATAAGTTATTAAAAAATATATTTATCATAGGTAACTAGGTGATGATGATTTTTATTCTTGTGCTGGCATATGAAATGTTGCTAATTTTTATACCATTTTTAGGATAAAAATATGATATCCTTAGTATACAATGACCAACCACCAGCCACCGAAAATCAACCAGATGTTCTACAGTCGGTAGCGGATATGTACTCAAAAAGTAAAAGAGGTATTGCTATTGTTTCTTTTAAACACAGCATAGTGTTTTTTTTACAACGTTAAAATGTACCTAATTACGTATGACCATGATCTGTAGCACTATGGGATTTCAACCTTGTTTTGTTTTATCTGTATAAAGTTTACTGTAGAAATAACACTGCTTACGTTCCGTTTTTTCATGATAAGGCAATGATTCCTATATATTTATTTGTTTAGGTCAAACGAAACAAGCAGGCATAAAAAAGTACAAAAAATTCAAACTTGGCGACAAATACTACGATGATTACGACTTGGCAGAGATGTGTAAGATGCATTCAAAGTTCATGAAGACGAGAGTGGAGAGCGGGCATACTAAGGGTGTCATACTTGGCGACAAATTCACATCTCTCTGGCTGGTGCATTCTGTGCCAAGGTTCCCGCCGGTGCCTGACGGTAAGTTCTATGCTCTCTGATTTTGTAGTACCTACTTGTCAATATGCGTTGTGTTTTAAACGAGTTTCCGAACTTGGGACCTTTAAGGACAGCGAAAAATTAAAGGAGGCTCAGCGTTACGCTGAATAGACACTTTTTAGATGTTTTTATTTTTTACTACCAACCTTAATTAGAAATTAGTACAATATAAAATACTTAAAGGGGCTACTTTTTTAATAACTTTTTCATGTTAAAAAAATAGCATTTTTATTCCATTGTCAAAAGTGTAGATGCGTAATAACATTTGAATGCGTTGTTTGTAACCGCAGTATTTTTTTGAAATTTGATAAATATTTTGCGGTTAAACTTTTATCTACCCAGTACAAACAACAATTGATTGACACTCAAAACACACTTGAGTACGAAAAGCTGAACTTAAGATTCCTTCAGAGCCTGCCATTTTATAGTCTTGATCTATCTCCTCCTCGCTTTAAATAGACCGTCATTTCATCTGTCAAATTTCCTGCCCCATCTTAGTATTATCGGTTGCCATTAAAAATGTAGCAATTATTAAAGAACCAACACTAAATACTTTCACCTCTATATTACTGGGCGTAAGGGTGTCGTTAAGGTTTATTTTTTTATTCTGATTTTTGAGTTTATAAGTGATCAAGAAGAGATATCCCCGACATACCAAATAATATCTCGCTATTACTGGGCCTAAGGATATTGTTCAGGTTTATTTTTGATTCTGATTTCCGAGTTTTTATGTGAAAGATAATTCACGAAGAGATATCTCCGACAAACCAAATAATGTTATATATTTTTGCAATTCCAGTGCACGGCTTAAACGTCACCTCCTACGATTACCCGACAACCGGCATGAAGTATGGACAGTCGTTTCTCTGCGTGTCCGTCCAGACGTCCACTCTGAACCAGATTGCTACTCAGTTGAAGTACAACGAGCCTCTCATAGTACACCACCACATCCCGCAGGAGTTTGAAAGCGAGCTGCCTAACTTAGTAGATGTTGTCAACAACAAGACTATTGACGCTTCTCCGTGGTAAGTTAACATTAAGTAGTACTTTTATGTTTAGTGTACATAGAATTAAAGTTATTACTCTAATAAAACTCAACTTTGTTTTTTATTAATAGACACGAAAAACACCATAATTAATTATAGATTGGACCTTGTATAGTAGTGGACCCAATAAGGACCATTGTAAAGAGTCGCAAAATTATTTTCAGGTCTGCCTAATCTGCTGATCAGCCCTTTAGTTTATTTCAGATAGATACAAATGTGACAGACATTGAGTAATCTTTCTTGCTTGGCTCAATATGTTACTAAATGAAACTACTTATGGTTGTTGATGCCGGCTAGATGAAAAGCGATGGTATTGCTCGAGTATTGTAACCTCAATAACGCACTTCTTTTTAAGGGCTGGAGACGTTTTTTTACGATTTCGCTTTCGAATTGGAATTCAAACGTTTCAAAAATATGCCTTCTGATTCTGATGCTCAAATACAACAATTTTTGTATGTGACTAACATCGGAATCAAGTCACGAGCATAAAACATTTTCACTGGACTTTAAACCCTATCACAACGAAATAAAGATACGAAGTGTATACAATGTTCGCGACTGTACATGTTGGTACCAATCATGTATCTTCTATTTTAGGTACCACATAGAAAGCTTCGAGACTCTAGTCGGCCGCAAGTTCTTGTCCTTCGCTAAAAGTGCCATGTTCAACGACGACTTGTACAGCGGGCTTGTTGCTGAAGTACTGCAGTCAGATCTGCTAGTCGAGTCTTGGACGAATGGCCCTGGGACCTTGGATTCAGAGTGCACTAGAAACTTTCAGTAAGTGAATTTATAGATATTACAGACAGAGATTATTATAAATTAGTAAAGGTTGCAGGAAGCCGCTGGATGCAGGCCGCTTCCAACAGGCCAATCTAAAAGTCACTAAGGAAGGCCTTTGTTCAGCAGTGGACGTCGAATGTCTGAAATTATGATGATGATAGACATTATAAATAAAATCTTTGCTTTGTTGAAGAACTTAATAATTAGCTGTTAGAAAGAACAAAAACAAGTATCTTAACTCTGTCAACAATGTTAACATGCATCTGAACAGTCAACGGCCCAATCCGATCCGGTCCAATTCCTAGTCAAAAAAATATCAAAATCATTGAATTCTGCAAATTGGTCACTAAAGGCACTTTACTTGTCCCAAAAATATTTTTTTCCTGCTGCGGCTGTGTGGCAATCCACTAGCTTTGCTATTCGAAAAGCTTTATCTTCTATTCTGCAACCAAATTAAGAATAATTAACTTTCCAGAGTCCGCAACATCGAGCGGCTAAAGTTCCCGATCGCGAAAATGTCGTTCACGTCACACAACGACCACTCCAAGTGGGCGGTGGCCGTGGCGCACAAGATGCACAACAGCCAAGACACCAAGGTGGCTGACTACTGGGTTTGCGTAGGAGATATCAATAGAGCGGTAGGTTTAGTAATATAAACGACTTAATTCAAAACATGTATATTTCCACAACTTTGTTTTGTCTAAAAACAGTAACGAAACAGCTTGTGTCGTTTGAAAAAAAAAAATGCATTTTATGAAAAAATAGTCACTTTTGTGTTTAATTTATAAACTAGCGACCCGCCCCGGCTTCGCACGGGTGCAATGCTGATACTAAATACACTACATTATACATATAGACCTTCCTCTTCAATCACTCTATCTATTTAAAAAAACCGGGGACAGGGACAGAGAAAGCGACTTTGTTTTCAACTACTTATGTAGTGATGTAGTGATACAAGGGAGTTAAAAAAATATTCGATTTAAGATATTTGTTTCATTATTATTCTAGCATATTATAGTTACCTATATAGTTTTTAGATTCAAGTAACAGGTATTCTGATAATTTGATTTTCGTATCCGAGATTTTAGTTGTTTCAGTCATGTTAAGGCCTTAATAGTGAGAATTTAGGGCCAATCAGCCGCGTGTATTTGCGTTTGTTCGACGATGTTGATGACGACGATGAAAACTGCAACCTTCTTTGAAAGAAAGAAAAAAATATTACTTAGATACCTACAACAATACACAGTAAAAAATAAAGCCAATATATAGGACTAAATGTCCTTCCGCCTTAATATTTAAAATTTTAAAACACCTAACACAACAACAACACCTGATACAGTTGAGAAAAAGAATAAACCGGCCAAGTTTAAGTCGAAATACGCGAATTAGAGGGTTCCGTAGAGTTAAGTTAATGGTATCGAAAGGTTAAGGAAGGGCTACTGTTTAGAACAATTATTAATTTATTCATAATGCAATGATTCAAATATAATTAGTTACAAAAAAAACCATAGACACATCTGACCTCACGCGCGGATATGTCTTAAAAGACTTTTTTTTTTTTCAGTTACCGCAAGAATCACGTGGCGGTGGCACAGTGTGTACTTCGGGACCGATTCTATGGGGAAACTTTGCGCATCTTATCGAATCTGTCCAAACATGTAATTAATGGATAAAATTAAGAACTGCATTGAGCAGCGATGATAAAGTCTCTTCAACTTAAGAATGCTCAATTGTTTTTCAAAACTTTTGTTAAAAAAGATAAACGATATTTCCAAACGTAAGTTAGGAGTTATCGTTTGTGCAACACTGTAAATAGTATGAAATCGATTTCGTGTTTTATATTCCAACCAAAGCCCGTTACCATGTCACAAAATTGTATTACTTTAGTACAAATTCGTTTTAGTATATTTATGTGGTCATTGGTCTGTGATCATAGGATATGAGTAACCGTAGATAGAAGGTTGTTAAGCGTAAGATTAGTTTTAATCAATGTCGTAAATATATATTAAATTTAAAATGACTGAGTTTCTAATACTCACCAGGAACAACAATAATCTTATTTTGTGTTTGATATAGTTAGTGGGTCTGTGTCAAAATGTGTAAGTGCGATCGTATTTTTTCTTAATTTAAAAGTCTAAATACATATATATGTGTATATTATACTTAACTTTTCTTTAAATCTATGTTCAAATTACTATGTAATTTACCTTATCACTTATTAAACTAAGTATAAAAATAAATTTTATAAAAAAAGCCTGTGTCTCATTTTGACATTTTTTTAAAAGAGGCTGACAATAGTGACCGAGTTTCTTGCGCTGCTTCTTCTCGGCACTAGCCCACAATAGTCCCGAAGCAGTGGTAGGGAAAAAAATTGGGACATGTAAAAGTGCCTTTTATGGCCAATTTACAGAAATAAATGATTTTGATTTTTGATTTTGGCAAAATTTCAATCAAAAATGACTTGTGTAGGTCTACATTTGGTGCCACTTCAAATCGCTATTCGGTGTTCGCGTTTTTTTTTTCGATTTTGTTCGCTATCTTCGTCTAATATAGCTGTCGATAGCTAAGTTTGATTTACCAGGAATATACCGTCTACACATCGTTCACGAACAGCGAATATGCCGAATATTTAAATATTTTTCTATAGTATCGAACGCAAAGATGGACGTGTTGCCTGGCGCAGCGGCGTATTATTTCCATTGTGCTAATCACCAGTAAATGTTAGGTATGCGTACATAAAAACAAAATAGTTAAAATACTATGGAGACATATTCGGCATATTCGCATAGCGATGTGAAGTGCCAGCATAAGACTTGCAACTAATATTCGGTAACCGGTCTATTGGGCTGCTTTTGCTATATTCGGCCGAATGCCGAATATCAACATACTATTCGGCACAATACCGAATACATAACATATTTTGTTGTATTGAGATAGTACTTACTTATTTAGGTAAAAAAAATGGATTCCTTTTGAATAATAATATTATTTATAAAATATTTTATGCGTCATATAAAAGTAATCATTGGTACATATAGTACATTATCATCTTCTGTATTACAAAATTTAACGATTTTTCTATGCATTTGATTTACTGTCTTAGACACAATTTAAAAACGGAAGGTTTTCGGAAATTTGTACTTGTTGTTCTTTGTAACGCTGATTGGACACTGCCACGACGTCGACGCTCGAAAAACGGTAGTCAAGCCGATACAAGTTTTGGACCCACGCATCGGCCGAATAATTCGACTAGGTATTCGGCCAAGAAGCTCTCCGAATATTCGATATTCGGCGTATGGCCATTTCACTATTCGTTGAATAATGATTTAAGTAATGATTTACGACCAATAAAATGTTATTGCTAAGGCACTTAGTGAAGAGCCAAGTGAAATGTGTTTCAACGGTTTATTTTTATTTACGTGTTTTATTCAAATTGTTTTTAGTGAACCTCGCTTGGGAGGGTGGGATTACATCAATCTACATTGTAGGGACAATGACAACAGACCAGTTGATTGGTAAATACGAGTATATTTTGATAGAAGTTATGATATACAAGCTCCTGCCCGTGAATTTATCTGTGTAGTATTTGTAACTTAGCCTTAATAAAATAATCATTTTAAATAAAACAAAAAATAGTTAAATATGTTTTAAACTATGTAGATCAATTTATTAAGGCCTACTTGCGCATCTCAGTATTTGCGAATTTAATTCCGAACTTTTACTAACACGGGATTAAACATCATTCTATAGCTGTCATCTTGTATAGACAATGACAGAGACAGAAAGATGTCTTAATCTCGCACTAAACTAATCCGGTGGTGCGCAGTCAAATTTTAGCTTATTATTTTCAGCCGTTTCAGTGATTATTAGTCATTAAGTTACTTTGCACTGACATCACGACACCCGGCCTCTGCGGTGCGTCTACA
Organism: Anania fuscalis; assembly: GCA_950371115.1. Taxonomy (NCBI): domain Eukaryota; kingdom Metazoa; phylum Arthropoda; class Insecta; order Lepidoptera; family Crambidae; genus Anania; species Anania fuscalis. Next base: position 8,640,935 of record OX493340.1, on the reverse strand, counting down.
GGGTGTACAAGAGAATAGGACACCTCTTCAAACCACGTCTCATGAGCTAATCATATACAACTATTTTTTCTATTTATTTCTTGAACACCCTGTATACGAAAATCGAACGGAGTTATTAACTCCGCGGAGTCGATGAGAATTTAAACGATTCAATGAGGGATTCGGCTCTTTTTGCCCAATCAAATCATTTGTGTCTTTGATTCCGGAGTTAGGTACCTACCTACACACGTCTACTAGTCGCACTCTTTACATCAATAGGTGGTACATCTACAAGCCTCCTGTTGAGATAATACCGTTTCGCGAGTTGGGGCGCGACTTCATTTACATTACATCGGACAATGCCGGCCGCTGGCAGCACTCGGGCCGGCATATCAATGCAAACTCCATGCTGCAGAACACCGAAGCGCCTATGTTCAGAGTAAATTGATTTTTTAACGCATTAAATAGCATATTTCTTTGCCAAGATTGGTCTAAATGATATTTACTATGTCAGTAGTCTAGGACTCAGACCTCAAGCGCAGATCAAATAATTGTATTCAGGTATGTATAATAATGAGGATCGCGACCACATATAGTGTTCCTCCACAGACAGCGATCATAGGCCATGTGGGCCGCATATTGCATATTTCGGCCCACGGTCTTGCTCACGGCGTCCGACCATCTCGTGGGTGGGTACCCCGAGCACGTCTGCCCTTCATTGGGCCCAAGATGATTTGTTTCTCCAGACAATGCTTTGAAGACCGCATAATGTGTCCGAAGAAACTCAGGGTATGTTTTTTGCAAATAGTGGAGAGCCGCGTGGAGATGCGAAGTTCACGACCGAGGAAGAAGATGTATAATAATAATAGGGTGGCGTCCTAATCCGCTACCGACATCAACTTATTTCGCCAGCTGCGAGAATCATAATGATTATCTACGCATAGCATAAGTATAACCGCTCGCCCGAGCTTGCTTTGCCCGCTACCTACCTACCTTGTCCATTATTATAATTATAAGGTTGAGCAGTAAGTAACTGAAGTACAACGCGATTCCTGGTGAACTCCAACCTCTAATGGAAATTCTTTATTTGGACATTGTATTAGATCAGCGTAAAAACACATTCATCTGTCCATTCTACATCCTACCATTGCTCCAGTATTTATTTTACTCTTGCTTGTTCCTTTGGAATTACCTTGAAATATTTTTTAAATAGTGTAGGCGACTAAGGGACTTCACCGCTGCGATATCGCAAGTTCGCAACTGCTGCGCCGCGCCGCGACCAATTTTAACTGAGCATTATAAAATGTGAATTTCTGCTATTGTACAAATAATATGTTTCAATATTGTTCTACAGTAGCCTCAACTGTATGTTTTAGCCCACCTATTCAGACTACCTGGCTGTGGTAACCTACGAAGCAAGTAAAAGCAACCAAACGCACGGAAATCCATCTCTAGGGGTTTTGATGGCAGACGAAGTTGGTGGGGTGTGGATCAGTCACACTGTACCGGGACTCACTGACTTAACAAGTTAGTTGAATATTTTTATCCTAATAAAATTAGTTTTTGATGGCCTATTCCTGTAATTTAACAGTTACGCAATCCATTTTTGATCTAAGTAGTCCCAGAAACATCAAGATCTAAAACTACGCGTAGAGCAGATAAACATAGTTTTGTGAATAGGTTTTCTCTTTTAAGTGAGTGCTTGCGATGTGATTACTTACCGGGATCCTGTCACGACACACAGATGTAATGCAATACTATATATCTCTCTCGTCTTTAATTAATAGGACTCTAATAGACCCCCCATACTAGCGTCTTTCGAGCATCGACGTCGTGACAGCGTCTAGCACGGTTGCGCAGCGGCATCTACTTATCGCTAATTGGACACTGTCACACGACGTCGACGCTCAAATTTTGAGAGTCGACGTCGTGTGACAGTTTTCCCGCACTTCAGATTCCCCCGCACTATCATCATTTAATACGATAGTGTGGGGGAGGCCTAAAACTACCACCGCTCATGGCGAATTAACAGGGATAAGGCATGCACTAGGAAAAAAATAATTTTCATTCTTTTTTACAGAAGACCGTCCAAATTTCCCACAAAAAGAGTTGGGCCACGGGCACTTACTGGCTTGCCTGTCTCTAGATTTAGTCACCGTAAACCAAGTGGCGGCATTAATCAAGCAGACGTCACCTCGGTTCTCTCGCATACAAATACCGACACCTATGCGCGCCCATTTACCTGAATGGAACTTCCTTGAGGACTTTGATTCTAATAAACCTAAAAGGTATGATACTAAGGAATGTCCCAATGTTGAAAGTGTATTATAATGTGTAAGTTACAGTTTAACTCCTGGTATAATGGTTCGCGCACCAGACTACAAACCTGGCGGTTGCAGGTGTGACTCAATGGTCATATTTTGAGTGATGAGCATGAGCATCATGGATGGTTCGTATTAAGTATAGTTATCCTTGATGAGATTCGTGAACGAACAAAAGTTGCTGACATAGCCCGACTGATTAGCAAACTGAAGTGGCAGTGCGCGGGGCACATGGCACGTGGAACTGACGGCCGATGGGGCAGTAAGGTTCTGGAATGGAGGCCACATACCGGCAAGCGCAGCGTGGGACGTCCACCCACAAGCTGGATAGTCGATCTGGTAAAGGTTGCAGGAAGCCGCTGGATGCTACTGAGGGAGGCATGTGTTCAGCAGTAGACGTCCTGTGGCTGAAATTATAATGATGATAGTTATCCTTTATTCGCCATAGTATATCTAAGCTTTACTTAGCTTGGGGCTAAATAATTTGTGTGATTGCGGAAAGTATTTTTTTAATGCGAGAGCAACTTAATCGACACATATTGTATGCACCTACTCCATTTTTCAGAGCCCTAAAACAGAATTTAAAATTTCTTACAAAAAACAAATCATTGCAAGCGAAAATGATAATACGCAAACCAGGGGAAAAATCTTGTCTATTCACAAGCTTTGCCAGGAACATGAACTTGGTATTGGACATTTATGGGCATCAAGGTCATAAGTTACCACAGTGTTACAAACATTACAGGTACCTTTTATTACTTCTAAACATGTTTAACAGTGTCAAGTTAAAGTAATAAGTAGATATACCTAAGCAAGCATTACCGCGTTATATTTTTGACATCCTATTTTCCTAATTTTAGTTATGTTACTTACCTACGAAGTTTCAACTATTTTCAGCTTGCGTAAAATTGAAAGAATATCAATGAAATCTGTCGAATTTGTCCACTACATCAAAAGCCGGCAAGATAGAAGTACGTTTGCTGTAAGCACAGCTGCCGTTTGGCAGAGAACTGGCAAATCTGGCAAGGATCAGTATTGGACGTGTATTGGCCCACCTGATGACAATTGGCGAAATGGTGGAATCCTAGTCTGTGTTGATAACTACGATGTATGGCAATCCTTCGATAACTTTAAAGTTAAAGAACCAGGGTGTTAAATTTGTTTTAAATGTCAAGTTTAAATATTTTTTAATAAATTGTGTAACAATATAAAATATATTTTAATGTAACAGAAAAAATATTTACATAATCGAAATTAATCATGCCACACTAAAGATATGGCTAAAGACTTAATGAACACAAAATCAAACACCTTACCTATTTATAAACCTAAATGAAGCTACTGGCTCAACCTGTTTTTTTTAACAAATATAACTAGCTACCTAGTCGTAGAATAGTTATTGGTTTATGCTAGCTACTTTTAATAATTACCCAATTAGAAACGTTAAATCTAAATAAAGTGTTCAACGAATAGATTGAAAGGAATAGCATAGAACGAATTTTAATTAAAATATGTATTTGCGTCTCGAAAATGCAAAGACTTTTGCCAAATAGTATAGGTAGGTAGGAAGGATGATATAACATCCTGTACATTAAATATAAAATGACGTGTTTCTATTACTCACCATAAACAAAAATAATGGTATTTTGGGTTGGAATAGTTTTTTGTGGGTTTTTAACAAAATGTGTAAGAATTTTCCTTGATACTAATTTCTTATGTTTAAATTACTAATTTTTAGATTTATTTACAGTAGCGCTAAATAAACCGAGTTTAAAAATATTTAATACCATTAAAGCTTGTGTTTTATTTTGATCGAAATTTTCATTAAATTTTGTATAGCTGTAGTAGTACCTTATACTTATGTTTATTACACCATAACTTTATCAGTAAAATAATTTACTACTAATAAAATTTTATCGCTAAGGCTGTTATTGAAAAGTCATGGGAAATGTGTTTCAAGCATTTCCTTTTGTTTTCAGTTTCATATTTTATTCAAATAGTTGAAAATGAACGTCGTATGGAAGGGTGGAATTACATAAGTCTACATTGTAGGGACAATGACAACAGACCCGTTGATTGGTAAATATATTCTGATAGAAATTATGAAATTATAAAACTAGATCAATATCTAAATATTATAAGAGTGTCAAATTTAAGCTAATTATCTTCAGTCGTTTAAGTGATTATTAGTCAATAAGTTACTTTGGGGTGTAAGGGGTGCCAAATAACATCTTCGGCCCCCAAGCCAACCTCTCCTGCGCGTGAAACACCCTGCTGAACAACGAACGAGGCTCTGGCGTCCATATCCCCACCAACACGCACTCGGCCAGCGTGGTGGGTGAATTGGGATTGGGACACGGAACGTTCGAGGTCAAATGATGGCCGGCTTCATGGAGAGGGAGGGACTCTTTATGATGAATTCCTACTTCAGGAAGTCGCCATATCGCAAATGGACCTGGCAGAGCCCCAACGGTGCTACTAAAAACGAGATAGACTTCATCTTGACCGACAAAAGGCAATTATTCAAAGATGGCTCCGTGATCAACTCAGTTAAAATAGGAAGTGATCACCGAATGGTAAGAGGCACATTGAATCTTAATATAAAGTCTGAAAGAACGCGTCTGATGAAGTCTACGCTCCGACCAGCACCTTCCCAAATCCAAAACCCTGAGAACTTCCTGCTGGAACTGCACAACCGCTTCGATTGCCTAGGGGAGTGTGTCGACGTGGACAAGTACAACAACAGGCACGTGGACACTGTCCTTACGGTTGGGAAAGACTTTATAGGGCCCAAACGTACCAAAAGAACGAAGAAAATCTCCGATCACACTCTGGAGCTCATGAAGGAAAGACGCGCTATGGTTCTGCAGTCGTCGGCGGATACAGTCCAATATCGGCGGCTCAACAGACAGATCTCTAAGTCTTTGACTCGCGACATACGCGACTTTAATACAAACCGTATTAAAGAAGCAATCGGGCAAAACAAGGGCTCGAAAGTATTCGCACGAGATCTGGCCGTTGGGCAAAGCCAATTGACGCAGTTGAAAACCGACGACGGCAGAATCGTATCGTCCAAACCTGAGCTCCTGAAAGAGATTAAAAAGTTCTATGGACACTTGTACGCGACGACGCAACCGCCTGTTAATAGTATAGCGGCAGATCCGAGAGCTAAATTAACCCGACACCATACCGAAGATATCCCGGACGTCAGCCTGTACGAGATTAGTATGGCTCTCAAACAGCTTAAGAACAACAAGGCGCCGGGGAACGACGGAGTTACGGCTGAGCTTCTGAAAGCTGGCGGTACGCCGATTCTAAAAGCTTTGCAGAGGTTCTTTAACTCCGTCGATCCTCGAGGGCAAAACGCCACAGGCTTGGCACGGGCGCGTGGTGGTGCTGTTCTTCAAAAAGGGCGATAAGTCTTTTCTGAAGAATTACAGACCCATCACGCTTCTGAGTCATGTCTATAAGCTGTTTTCGAGAGTCATTACGAACCGTCTCGCACGTAGGCTCGAAGAATTCCAGCCTCCCGAACAAGCCGGTTTCCGTAATAGTACCATCGATCACATCCACACGCTTAGGCAAGCTATACAAAAAACAGAAGAGTATAAACGGCCACTATGCCTGGCGTTCGTGGATTACGAAAAAGCCTTCGATTCGATCGAGACTTGGACAGTGCTCCAATCTCTTTAGCGGTGCCAAACTGACTACCGGTACATCGAAGTGCTGTCTTTGTACACAAACGCCACCATGTCAGTACGTCTCTAGGACGAGAGCTCGGAACCAATTCAGCTGCAGCGAGGTGTAAGACAGGGAGACGTAATCTCCCCGAAACTATTCACCGCGGCGCCGGAGGACGCTTTTAGGCTCTTGGACTGGAAAGGACTTGGCATCAACATCAACGGCGAGTGCCTGACTCACCTTCGTTTTGCCGATGATATCGTGGTCATGGCTGAGACCCTGGAGGATCTTGGAGCAATGCTCGATGACCTCAGTAGAGTCTCCCAACGAGTGGGTCTTTAAATGAACATGGAAAAGACGAAAATCATGTCTAACTCCCATGTCGCATCCACTCCTCTTATGGTTGCAGGCTCTACTCCGGAAGTCGTTGACCGCTATATTTACCTTGAACAAACAGTCCAGCTAGGTAAGTCCAACTTCCAGAAAGAGGTCGATCGTGGAATCCAACTCGGATGGGCAGCGTTCGGGAAGCTACGTAATATCTTCTCCTCACAAACACTACCGCAATGCCTCAAGACCAAGGTATGGAATCAATGTGCATGCAATGCCAGTGATGACATACGGATCTGAGACGTGGCCGCTAACGATGGGCCTCATAAGAAAGCTCAAGGTCACTCAAAGGGCGATGGAGAGAGCTATGCTCGGAGTTTCCCTTCTCGATCGAATCAGAAATGAGACGATCCGAAGGCGAACCAAAGTCACCGACGTAGCTCTTAGAATCGCAAACCTTAAGAGGCAGTGGGCGGGGCACATTGCTCGCAGGACTGATGGCCGTTGGGGCAGGAAGGTCCTCGAATGGCGGCCGCGGGCCGGAAGGCGTAGTGTAGGTAGGCCCCCCACAAGCTGGACCGACGATCTGGTAAAGGTCGCGGGAAGCCGCTGGATGCGGGTGGCACAGGACCGATCTTCGTGGAAATCCTTGGGGGAGGCCTATGTCCAGCAGTGGACGTCTTTCGGCTGATGGATGGATGAAGTTACTTTGCTTGCACTGACGTCGTATGACCGTCGACAGAGGTACCTATCTAACCAAGCTTCATCTAGTATACCTATTTATTTAAAGGCTTCACAGAAGGTAGGTACATCAACATCAGAAAGTGTGTTGTTCGTTCTGGCGTATAAACCTTACAACTCAAAATTAACATCCACTTGTGTCGAACATGTCTAGTTTGAGTTTTTATTATTTTGTCAAAGGATTAATTAATACAAGTGAAGGGTCCTTTTATAATTTACTAGGTTAATAGGTCCGAACGAACGAAACATTTTCGTAGTAGTTAGGCCGGCCAACCTAGAAGTCAATGGGGGGGCCTTTCTTCAGCAGGGAAGGCCTATGGCTGAAATTATTTTAAAATACAAGATTATAACGATGAAGACAGTCCGTCATGGCCAATGTCCCATTTAGAGTCGGAACCTATCCTTATTAGTGTCGGAATCCTTTAAATGCCTTTTTGAATCCTTCTAACCTCTGTGTGCAGTCAAGAGCACATCAATTGTTTAAGTGCTGCCAGACTCTGTCCTTTCCTTTTAACAACACTGGTCCGGCCACTGCGGTGCGTCTATACGAAAGGACGGAGTTATTAACTCTGCGAAGTCGATAAGGATCTAAAGGATTCAATGAGGGATTCGGTTCTTCTCGCGGTTTGATTCCGAATAGTAGATACCCACTTCTAGTACTCGTAATCTTTACATCAATAGGTGGTACATGTACAAGCCCCCGACAGAAGTGGTACCGTTTCGCAAGTTGGGGCGTGACTTCATATACATCACGTCGGACGAGGCCAGCCGCTGGCAGCACTCGGACCGGCAGATCACTGCCAACTCCATGCTGCAGAACACCGAAGCGCCGATGTTTAGAGTAAATTCATTTGCGGCTTATTTATTTGCCAACATTCGTCCAGTTCACACAAAGAATTCGTTTACGAGTTAGCTTCATAGATCTTAAGCGCAGAATAAGTAACAGTATATACTTAGGTCAACCTAGTTCATTATGAGGTTAAACAGTAACAGACTATGTACCGATCCCTGATGAACTCCAACCTTTGACGAGATTACCTGAGTGTCGATTTCTTGACATGACATTGTTGAATGGAGGTAGCGACCACTAATTTGAAGACAGCCGGCTGCTTAGGCCTTCTAAGTATTCGTTCGGTGGCCTGACTGACAACCTAGTCAAGTTTGCGTGCAGGGCAGCCATGGATACAAATGGGCCTAGAGCCGGTCGCTGAGGCGTTGTAGGCATATGGTGGTCTATGTCCAGTAGTAGACTTCTAAAGGCTGATGGTGATGTTATTCTCAGCAATAATTACATTTTATCAAACTTTAAAGGTGACTGGTATCCCGTAACACAGGGTGTCAATTCCTTAGGGGTCGTCCATTAATCATGTGAGACTCAAAAGGGGCGTGGATGTGGTTCTGAAAAAAAATCAAGAAATACCACACTAGGTGGGGATTGTAGTGAGATATCACGTGTAGGTATTCAGATTTTCTAAACCGAAAAGCGGTGCGTGATCTTGACTCGCCGGGCCTAAGACGCATCGAACAAGCCTAACATGTCCATAGAAAACTTTTATCAGTTTTGAGTATGGCCAATTATAGAATGTTTTTTAAAAATCACCCTTTTTTGTTTTTTAAAAAACTTTGTATCAGAATTTTTTAGAGAGCTCTTTATTTTACTTTTTTTGTAAACCTACGCCTTTGGCAACAGTTGCTTTTGAAGAAACAATCATTATCTAGTCGGAAAATAGTGTGAAATAACGACAATCAATAGTCAATCTCAATCTAATTTTTACACAAAAAAATGGCTTCTGCTTTGAGTAGCAACCGTGAAAAATGTTTATATCAAACATAATAAACAAATACCATTAAAAACTTCCCTATGCTATGGCAATTCCAAAATAGTATAACAACTATATCGCAATTTAAAAAAAAATCTAACAAATTTGAGTCATTTTTCATCAAAGTCGTGCCCAAGTCCAATTATTAATAGAACCTGCAGGACTTCCTAGTAAGTCCTGCAGGTCCCACGATCAAGTAGATATGAAATTATGTGAAAATTTTATTGATTATATTATCTTTAAAAGCGAAGCCGTTTTCTTTGGGTAAAAATTAGATTGAGATTTGACTATCGATTGTCGTTATTTCACACTATTTACCGACTAGATAATGGTTGTATTTTCAAAAGCAACTATTGCCAAAGGCGTTTTACAAAAAAAGTAAAATAAAGAGTAAAATAATCTGATACAAAGTTTATGAAAAAAGGGTGGTTTTTAAAAAACATACTAAAACTGGTCATACTCAAAACGGATAAAACTTTTCTATGGACATGTTAGGCTTGTTCGATGCGCCTGAGGCCCATCTATCTCCGGTGTCACTGTGACGGGCTAATTTTGGGACATTCTGTATATACCATACCAGTGATTTTGGGTATGGGGTAGGGAAGGGGTAGTCTAAAACTTCACCACGTATCACCATGTGGTAGGGGAGAGTTATAAATTTCACACAGAGTTCTAAAAAAAAACATTACTCGTTGATTAATGGACGACCCCTTAGTAGGTACTTCGAGACTAAGACAGTTGGTGTGTTTCATAATAACTTGAACTGTATGTTTTAGCCCACCTATACAGATTATCTAGCAGTAGTAGACTACGAAGAAAGTACAGGAAACGAAATGAATGGAAATCAATCACTAGGGACTTTAATGGCCGACCAAGTTGGTGGGTTGTGGATCGGTCACACTGTACCGGGACTTATTGACTTGACAAGTTAGTAAATGATACGATACGATACGATACGAGGTACTAGCCCAGCCAGGATCAAAGCCTGCTCCGGTCAAACCGGCATACCAGGTAGCACATTTTATAAGGAGGCACACGCTCTGGGATGGGATAGGACGGCCGACCAGCCAACCGACCGCGCAAGTCGGCTGAAACCAATCGACCACAACCAAGTAGATATGCATCCTGAGCCTGGTATAGGAAAATGGGTAAAGACGGGTTTATTGTTTTTAGGATTGAGCGTTGATGATGATGGGTTGGGCAATCTGGCCTTGGGTGTTGTGGTTTTTTCCTGATTATTATGTTATCTTGTTACTTAGTTTGGCTTGCTAGTTGTTCTGCGTCATTATTTCATAAGTGTTGTTGTTTCGTATGAGCTGCTGGCGTCGGATTCACTGTCAGTTTCTTCTGTTTCGAATATTGTTTGAGCTGCTTGTCTCATCTCCTTTTTGTTTACGGCATTCTATTAGGGTTTTATTATAGTATTTCAGATCATGTGAGAGCTAGTCCTTCCACGTAAATATGAGCCTGCCAATCTTTAGCCTATTTGCTTTGAGTTTTATAGCGCTGTGGAGTACGTGCAGCTTCGTTCGCCGTAATATATGACCGTAGTAACACAGTCAGAGAAATTTTATTCTATTGCTCATCAGAAGTTGGTGTACTTTTTGTTTTTTCGGTGGAGATTTGCTGTGGCTAAGTATGTCTCTTAAAATGATCCGCTCGTACCGTCTAAGCATGGATCGGTTTGCTTTGGTTAGCGCGGCGGCCTTTAGTACATACGTCATTGTAGGCTCAATGATCATTTTATACAATAGTCTTGCTAGTTGCCATTGCATCTTGGTTCTTCTTATAAAAGGGATTAGAATTTTGGAGTTTTTAGCTCCTTGCTTGCAGCGGGTTTTTATTTTTTTTCTTGTGCCCTGGCACAGCAGAAGAAAAAAAACATCAGGATGTTATGTAAGTGCTGAGCTATTTTATCTCCTCGACTGGTTGGATATTAGTTCCATCTCTAATTTGGAGTATTTGAGTGCGCAGGTATTTGTTGGGTCACGGATCTAGATTTTCGATTTTGTGGTATTGATTTTTAGTCCAACAGTAAGGAGGAGTTCTTTGAGTCGGGATTAAAATTATTTGTATTTGTCTAAAGTTTGTTCCTAAAATAATTATATCGTCAGCAAATGATAGGCATATCGGTAGGGATAATATTAGGTCTTGATGGAGATGAAGGAATGGTACTTTTTCTTCTAGAGTTTTTAAAACGTCGTCAATGAGAATGGTAGAGAGACGGGGTGACAGTAGGCAACCTTTTTTGACTGCTTTGCCTTTGTTAATAAACCGTGTTTGTTGTCCAAACCACCTTATGCATGTTGATTCATTCATACAAGCTTTTATAATCCTATTGGTAAAAGTCTTATTAGTCCTGGACACGAGGATGTTTTTCAATGCTTTTAAGTTTACGGTATCAAAAGATTGTTCCATGTCGATTGCCATGACGTATGTTTTTGTGCCTTCCCGCTATTTCTCGTTGAGAATTCTACGGAGAGTAAAAATATGATCATCGGTAGATCTATTTTCTAGGAAGGCTGCTTGATAGTTGCCTAGGCTTTTGGTCAATTTATCAAGACGGGACAGAATAAAGTTGGCGTATATTCTATACCCAGTACAGTACAGCATGTCGAATTGCGCTCATATTCGTTAGTTGATTTCGGGTTCGTTTTTTTTTGGAATCGGAATTTGGACGGTTTGCGTCCAGGCTGATGGTATGATATTGCTTTGCCATGCATTCCTAAAGTGCTTCATTGGGTCTGTGAACATCTCGTCGGGTAGAGCTTTAAATAGTTCCGTTACTTCTTGGTCAAAACCTGGTGCTGTGCCGCATACTACTGATTATTTTAGCAACTTCTTCATTGCCTAGACCTTCGCAAAGGTCATTTATATTCTCGTTCTTACATAGAGATATGGCTGGACCTTCAGATTTTGATAGTTCCTTTTCCCAATTAGAAATAGGTATATATGTGGTTTTCTTCCTGTATTTTTTAGTTGTTTTAAATCTTCGGTACAAGTTATATGTAGTTTTCATACGCTGAGAAGGATGCATGCTATTAAGGTCCTTGAAAAAGGATTAGAATTCGCGGTCTTCATTTTTTCAATATGTACTGCAACTTGGTGCGACAATGTTTTAACTCTAGTCGGGATGTTGTATCACGCGAATGTCGGTTACGAAATTTAGCTTTCTGTAATTCAGCTAGCGCAAGTCTGTGCTCCTTAGATATGTTTGCTACCTTCTTGAGAGTGTTAGTAGCACTTAATTTCATAATTTCTATGATCGTATCCCAAGGTTGTGGTCGTTGGTGTTGATTGCTAATATTCCAGGCTTCAGTGGTCCAAGCGGTGTTGTGGAGTCCTATTAGAGAAGAGAGAGGGGGGGAATTGCCTTTCATCTAGGAAGTAAGTACCTACTGTAATGTTTCTTCGTCGGGACCAGCAAAAGCAAACAGAAAGTGAAGTGTGTCGAGTTCGAAAGTTTCAGATTAGGATAAAAATAATCATACTAGATGACCGTCTGTACGAAAATTTGTACATAAGTAAAAGTCTATTATCCTTAATTATATGAGATGTTTCAAAAATATTTGCCACGACTGCAATGGATGAAAGTATTGCGTAGTTATATGGATTATGCTAGGGCTACACCGTTCAATGCCATTAATTCGTGCTCTATTTGATATAATATGCAGGTGTGGCCAGTCTTAGCACGCTATAGTAGCTCGGACGGCGTCTTATAGGTAGGTAAGGACGCAGGACATCTAAAAATTAAACAAAATAATTTAAGATTGAGCTTTATTTTATCTACAACACCGTCCACACCTGCTCAACTAACCCGCTTGTACTACGTCTCACTCTTGCGCATTGTCAAAATAATAAATAAAAACAGTAGTCAAACAACAAAGACTACTGTTTTTATTTATTATTTGTGATATGAACCGAAATAAATACTATTCTTACTTTTTTTTCTTTCTATTAACTAGACTTATATTAGGCAAAACTGTATAAGGCCACGATATCGCGCTACTTAAGAGTGTATTGCGCGAAATTGTGAAAATTAAGGTATTTTTATATCACTTTTTCTAGACGCTGAATTGATTAAATACATTAAAACCACCTTTGTAGGCTAGCCTGATCCTGGATCTAGGTCGCCGCCTTGTTGAAATTTTGAAAAAATACCTTTAAAATAAAAAAAATACACATAAAAGGTAATAACTTCTAAAATAATTTTTTTTCGATTACTTTATCAATTTTACGCATTAAACAATGATTCTCACATGAAAATGTTTGTATTGCAATTCCGCAGACCGCCCCCTTCTTAAAATTTAGTATAAATATAAAAAATATGAATATTTTAAGATTTCTTAATTTAAAACACAAACGCCTGATATATTTTAAAAGGAAACATTGCTCTTATTAATTTACTAGGCGCACTTAATTGAATGGTGTGATGCGTATTTTCAATAAATTCCTTGGTGAGGTCATGCACATGATGCACAGATATTATTCCAAGCCAGCCTGCCAGCTGATGATCATCCCCGAATTCTTCCCCGATGTCCCCAACTAAAGGCAGCCGTGTTACAAATCTATACTTTGCAGTATATTTTAGTGTTTTTGCTGTCTTTCAACTCAAATGTCAAGTCTTATCCCGTACAGAGTAGTGCAAACGCAGAGCATGCAAACCAATAGGTATCTAGCTTAAACATAATAGAGTGTATGATAATTATGGATGTCATCAATAATGTATAAATAATAATAAAAATTGTAAATTCAATGTTCCGTTCACTTTTTCGTCAACTAAGCTACTGAGACGTTAGCAGAGTTGACAAATTTTTCAAGTGCCAAAAGAATATATATTTTTTTAAAGATTTTCTGATCTTAATCAATTGGTAAATTTTATTTTTACTTAATTTTTGTTACAACCAACCCAAGGGCTCAGTTATTATCTAACATTCACTTATAATCACCATTCACAAGAGCCCAAAAACGCTGTATCGGCTGCCTAGGTGTTGATTACCTTACCATATACTTTCAATATCATTGAAATAACACGGTACCAAATTTCTATCTTTAAAATAAATATAATCTTTAGCCTGCCGCTAACACTCTTGCGCCTCACACAGACACTACAATATACATGACCTGCACCCCTCGCGTGAAATGTACAGACAGTAGTCGGTGATCCGCCGGGAAAACAATTTTTGTGGAAATTAGTGTTGTTTTTGTACAAATTACGTCGAAGCACGACAATCTGATTTTGTAACGGGTATGTGATCTTTGAGCCAGCAGTCATTTTAATGTCATCCTCATCAAAATGACTGCTGGCCCAAGGTGGAGGCGAGTAACCCAGGATAGACCTCAGTGGAAACTATTAGAGGAGGCCTATGTCAAGAGGCACACTGAGATTAGAGATATTTTATAAGCTAAGTTACCAACAATGTGTATGTTATCTCTAATACCAGAATAAAGGGCTTTATTATTATTATTATGTGATCTTTAATCTGACTGAATTTATTATTATTTGTAGCCCAATATGTTTGCGAATAATAATCTTAAAATATGTTATGGTAGTACATTATATTGTATATTTATAAATAAATTATCTTTATCTTTATACCTATAAACGTAGCCATTTCGTTGTTATCACACCATAACCTTTAATGTCTGATTATCCTGCCACTCTTTACCCTGTTCTGAAAGCAGGTTAATGAGATTGAACCTCCACAGCTGAACATAGGACTCCCACAGTGAATTCCAGATCGGCTGGTTGGAACCAACCTATGTGGACCATTAGGAATAGCTTTTGTGCTCTGCTCCTCCACTCGGACCGACATGGTGGCGTTTTTATATAAACACTTCAGCACCTCGATGTACCTATAGTTAATATTGCGCAGTTGGAGAGACTGTAGTACTGCCCAAGTCTCGATCGAAGCGAAGGGCTTGTCATAGTCTACAAACGCTAAGCATTGTTGCAAGTTATACTTTTCTCTCATCCAGCTCCTGCCAGCAACCTGCTGGATGCTGGATGAGAGTAGCCGTGGTTCGTGCAGAGTGGCGTGCAATTGGAGAGGCCTATGTCCAGCAGTGGACTAGTGTGGGCTGATGATGATGATGATGATGATACTTTTCTGTCTTCTGCATAACTTGTCGCAGCGTATGGATGGGGTCTAAAGCCTTTTTGGACTACTAAAACTATGTGCGAGACGATTCGTGATGATCCTCGAAAACAATTTGTAGATATTGCTCAGAAGCGAGATTGGTCTGTTATTTTTCTGCAAGGTGTTATCCCCTTTCTTGAAGAAGAGCACCACCGTACATCTGTTTTATGCCTCCGGCGTTATCTCCTCGAGCAAGACGGAGCTGAAGAGTTTCTAATGGACTTTCAGTATCTGTGTTGTATTTAATCACTGAGGTAATTCCACCGTCACCCGGCGTCTTTTTGTTCCTACGCTGTTTGTGCATGTCAGGTTGGTAATAAAAAGCTGATTTTGCATGGTTAACTGTTGTTTTTTCTACTTACCAGTTCAATTTTCTTTAACTTAGTACCGTTTCTCATTAACCTGTACAAAAGCTCTTTAACCTGTGAGGCAAAAATTTTAAAAGGCTGTATTTTCCATATTTATGTCTAAACTCCGTTCCCTTCAACTAATTATGAACACAAAGTATACATTGATTAGATTTACATTTACAAAATTCCATATTTGACACATTTTTCTGTTAAAATAATACAAGCGGTGCCACTTTTTTGAGAACGATCCTTATCTATGACACAAAAACTAAACGAGAATCGGTTCATCTGTTTGAGAGCTACGATACCACAGACAGACACGTTAAAGTTATAACACCCCTCTCTTTTGCATTGGGTTCTAAAAACGCTGGCTCTGACAGCGAGAAGCTGTCGGAGCCAGCGTTTTTGACACTTGAAAGATTACGTCTGCTCTGCAAACGTTTCGGTAGCTTGATTGGAAAAGCACTCGCCCGGTATGCGATGATCGTGGGTTCGGGTCCCAAGTCCCAACCCTTACACACACACTTACACACCCCAATTCTCAATTTGGTTGCAATTTAAGTGATTCAAATATTACTGAAGAAAATAAAAATGGTTTTCATTACTACTTTTATATGGTGTGCAAAATTAAAATTGGAGAGTTGTAGAAATCCTCAAAGCAGCAAAGAACTGACACACAATCACGAGTAACATTATGTCTATCTATAGGTATGGGAGTAGGTGCCCTCGAGTATGTCAAAAATCCTCTTGATATACCCTACATATCGGAAAATCTTTAATGCTAAATGTCATGCTAAAGTATGTGAACTCTGGTAGCTGGCCAAAGAGAAAGTCATTTAGGAAATAGCAAAAAAGGGAGCCGAGAAGAATTTGAGTGGCTATTAAAAATGGTGACGTGAATGCATGTGGCGTACCGATGATAACAGTTGTAGCCTCTTACTCCATCATGCATTGTTGGAGTAAGAGGTCGTATAGAAAAACATAAATAACATTATCAGGAGCTGCAATTATCATTGGCTACAGAAAAAGCTCTCTACATTTGCTGATAAAAATGAATAGTGTATGGTATGCGCGTGAGCTTAGAATGCAATCTTGAAGTACCTGAGCATGTGTGCTATAAAAATTACTCTGGATCATCTAGCGGTACGGAGTCAACTGCCATAGTAGAAGGCTTTAAAAGTACATTAAAAACTAATTACATACTCATGGCTGATGGTATTCCGCAAATTTTGTACCGCGGCACTCTGGTGTGCTGTGGTCATTAGTTAGTATGCCTCGGAATAATAAGGTTATCCCTGTCAATGATTACTCAAAATTAATTTCGAACAATAAAAATAGTGTACTCTATTATTTAGATCGCCTATGTTCAATTAAACTGGCCTGTGTTTCACATTCCTTACCTAAATACTTTTTCTGCAATTTAAAGCTTAGGTTTGATTTTCAATAAAAATAATGTTTCGTTAATTAATAATAAAGTTTGTTAATATTATTTAGAACAAAAGTTTAGGTAGGTATTTATAAACTAAATATTATGTATGATCTTATTTAGTATTTACATTATTTTTTTCTTTAAGAAAAAATAGGTAATGTTTTTAGGTAATGTTTACTCTGTCGTTCAGCCTACTCTGTAAAGCTATTTTTCTATGTGTGAGTGTTCACGTACGGGCCCGATCGGCTCTCTCCGAAGTTTTTCGTTCGAATGGCACCCCCTTAAGTACATACTTAATTAAGGTGTTTCAAAAATATCGGCCACGGCCACTGGGTGAAAGAAAGAATAGATTAAGATAGTGAAAAAATTTCGTCCACGGATTGGTAATTAATTATTTAGGAAGAGACGGTAAATAAAATAATAGGTGCCTATTTGCTAGTAAAATTTTCATAACACACTGCCATCTGCATTATTTTGACAATGCGCAAGAGTGAGACGTAGTACAAGCGGGTTAGTTGAGCAGGTGTGGACGGTGTTGTAGATAAAATAAAGCTCAATCTTAAATTATTTTGTTTAATTTTTAGATGTCCTGCGTCCTTACCTACCTATAAGACGCCGTCCGAGCTACTATAGCGTGCTAAGACCGGCCACACCTGCATATTATATAAAATAGAGCACGAATTAATGGCATTGAACGGTGTAGCCCCAGCATAATCCATATAACTACGCAATACTTTCATCCATTGCAGTCGTGGCAAATATTTTTGAAACATCTCATATAATTAAGGATAATAGACTTTTACTTATGTACAAATTTTCGTACAGACGGTCATCTAGTATGATTATTTTTATCCTAATCTGAAACTTTCGAACTCGACACACTTCAATTTCTGTTTGCTTTTGCTGGTCCCGACGAAGAAACATTACAGTAGGTACTTACTTCCGAGATGAAAGGTAATTCCCCCCCTCTCTCTTCTCTAATAGGACTCCACAACACCGCTTGTACCCTTGTAAATTAACAGGAATAAAACAGAGACCAGGAAAATCAGTTCTTATTTTGTTTAGTTATTTTTTTTATTTTACAGAAGACCGTCCATCATTTCCGCACACAGAGGCGGGCAACGGGCACCTAATGGTCTGCCTGACCCTGGATTTGGTCACCTTGAACGATATGGCCTTAGTAATCAAGCAGTCTTCACCTAGGTTCACTCGCATACAAATACCAGAACCTATGCGCCCCTATGTTCCTGAATGGAACTTTCTTGATAAAACTGCTTCTTATGAACCCAAGGTGTATGTATGTTACTTCTCTGACCTCGATAGCATATGATAATGTGTTAGTACAGTAAACTTTTACTAACCAGTGTACAATCGAAAGATAACCATGCACAACTTTTTGTGCATACCTATTCCGACTAATAATTCAGAGTATGATTATCATAGCACTCGTAGTAGGTACCTAACGTAGATTTGGTAGTAGGTACTACTGTTAGTACTGCTACCAAATTGTAAGGCGCGGGACATAAACCAGAGGCGTAGGTACTTACATAAGAGAAGCGACAGCTGGATGCCCACTGGGCATCGGGGTGAGAGGTGCAGCCTGGGCAATGCCCGTGTCGCTTCTATTGTTTGTATGCATGGATGATGGACACATTAAACACATATCTTTGAACCTGTGACTGTGCTGTTTTAAAGGACAAGGGCCAAGAACTTAATGTTACTTAAATATCACACGTGATTTGGAGAAAGATCGCACTGCTGGACGAGTGTTCGTTCACCAATTCCCTATGAAGGCCCGGGTTACTTTAATTTTTAAGTGAGGATTTCTGCGAGACATATCCATCTAAAAAAGAAAAAAAAATATGCAAGGGTTAGGACTTATTGTAATTTTACCTACTCGTTCTTTTCAGACCGCCAAAAGAGGCTTTGGAATTTGTTACGAAAAACAAATCTTTGCGTGCGAAAATGACAACACGCAAACCAGGAGAAAAATCTTGTTTATTCACAAGCTTTGCCAAAAACATGAACTTGGTGTTAGACGTTTATGGGCATCGTAATCATAAGTTACCAAAGTGTTCCAAAGATTACGGGTAGGAACCTTAACTAAATTTACTTACTTACATAACATACCTACAAAAGTAAAGTACCTACTTTAAAAAAATCATGTTGTATAAGTTATTTAACAAGTAAACAGTAAGTACATACCTAATATCCTAATCAAAAGGTAATACGCCTATGC
Organism: Anania fuscalis; assembly: GCA_950371115.1. Taxonomy (NCBI): domain Eukaryota; kingdom Metazoa; phylum Arthropoda; class Insecta; order Lepidoptera; family Crambidae; genus Anania; species Anania fuscalis. The sequence continues at coordinate 8,621,905 of OX493340.1, read as the reverse complement.
AAACATTGTCGCGATTACTTATTCCTGTTCCTAACTCTTGTTTTTGGAAGTACGGTTAAAGAAAAGCCAAGTTTCTGCTGACTAACTAAGTTAAGCTGTATTATAACTAGAAGTTTTGTTATCCTAAGTACCTATTATTTTCAGCATGCGTAACATTGATAGGATATCAATGAAGTCCGTTGAATTCGTCCAAAACATCAACAGCGGGCAAGACAGAAGTACCTTTGCCGTGAGCGCAGCCGCCACTTCTCAGAGAAAAGATAAATTTGGCAAGGATCAATATTGGACGTGTACAGGCCCACGTGTTGACAACTCACGAAATGGCGGAGTCCTAGTCTGTGTTGATAACTACGATGTATGGAAATCCTTCGATAACTTTAAAGTTGAACCACCGGTGTGTTAACACTGTTTGGAATGTAGAGAATTAAATATTTGAAAAAAGTAAATTGTGAGCGCATAAAATAAAAATCAATGAAATATTTAAGATATTTTAATAAAACAAAGAAATTATTTACATAATCATAATTGTTCACGTCATACCAAATGGCTAAAGACTAAATGAACACAAAATCTAAAACCTATTATAAAACCGAAATCAAGCTACTGGCTTCACTGGATTACGTTAACGACAAATATACTTGTAGATTACAGTTTCATAATTTATAAAAAAACACGTACAAAAGTTGAATAAATTGGCACCATTGTGAGCTTGTTATACATACATGGCATATACAAATCTTACGAATAAAAGCAAAAGTTGCCTAATTTTAACTTTTGATTGCATTATTCGCAGTGTGATAGGAGGCGAGTATCCATCACCATCGTAAAAAAACAAATCTCAAAATACACCCCGAAAGCATCGTCGTCTGTGTTGCTTATAAAATATTACGTATCGTCGAGTAAGAGGTACCCATAGCTAGGCACCACATCCACTATCCCAAACCGTCGAAATATTAGGGAGTAGCAGGTCGTTACAACTTATTAACAAACTTAAGATGTACAACATAGTAAACGTGGTTATAATTCTTATGATATGATGCGTAAATCTGCGAAATATACCTGTTAAATTACTCGTGAAAATTTCATAAAATTATAATGTGGTAAATTAAATCATAAATAATTTCATCTTCCAACTTAACACAAAAGGAAGATCTACAATCAAATTAGTCTGAGGCTCTGAGCTGCTGTCATGAGTTGATGTGGAAAGCATTTACAGCTTAAGTATTTACAAGGTCTGCAGCTGCTGAAGCTATAAAATAGATGCTGTTATTAGTACTTGTATAAGCTAGATACTTTCAACAATAACCCCTAATTAGAAAATTAAATATCATTGATACAGTTTAACACATAATCATTTCCAATACAGCAACTCATCGCAGAAAAAGGTTGATGAATATAACGATCCAATAATTTAATTTGGAATACTTGTATACCTCAATTTATTCCATATCCGAAAAAGTCAATCACTGCAATTATAGTTCATTTTTATCTCACGCATCCCGAAAGAAGATTAAATAAAACCAAACTCTTCAAATAAGAAACACCGTCCTGACAATTGTGCGCTCTCATGCGACTCTCAGAGATGGCATCCTTGTGAACCAAGAGTCGTGTTTCATCTTGAGATAGTATGAGTCTCGGGGCGCGGGCGCTGTGAGAGCTTCTTCCAGGACCTTCAAGGCGCTGGTGGGGAGAACTTTAGCGCTGTACTCTGCTGCCTCACCAGGCATGGTCACGGCGCAACTTGCCGTGGTTGTGCTCACGTCTGAACTTGGGGTTTCTGGTCGGCTGGAACAATAAGTTTACCAATAATACGCTTAAGTTTAAAACTCAATTAAACGGGAATTAACGCGATCATAATTTAGGTACAAAATGTTACCTCTTTTGCCTGACGTTTCGATCGGGTTACACCGACCGTGGTCAATTATGATCGCGCTAATTCCCGTTTCATTGAGTTTTAATTACACTAAAGTTTTTTGTAACTTTCACATACTTATCATGCCAAAAAAGTGTTTGTCTGTATTGGCGTCTTAAAAGTTAACAATTATGGATTTAACACAACATGATTCTTCCTTTGAGACCCCAAAATTTTATTATCTATGTCGACCAATTTTCTTTGATTTTTAAAAGCACTATACTATTTACCTCGATGGCTGACTCGGTGCCACGAGCTGGACTGGTGGTGCATAGATTTCAGACGCTGATAAGTCGGGCGCATGTAACAGCACAACGTGCAAGCGACGCGCACGCAGGGAAGCGCGCAAAGCACGCGCGGCTCCCCATGTACCCCACCGCACTGCAGCAGCGCCTGCACTTGTCTCACCCGTGTCCCCGGCTTCTACACGGGATAAGCTCTCACAGGCCGTGTCTGATGTAAGACCTAGAGTGTTGTAAAGGAGAAATTAAAATTGAGTTGTTTAGTTAACCTGTAACCTTTCTGATTAAATTATACAATAATTTGCACAGATATAGATTCGCTTTTTAATTTGTGCCCACTTAATAGAATGCGACAAATGTAGGAGACTTAATAAATTGAGTCTGAAATATACCAGTTGGTCAACCAATACATCATCTTCACTTCAGCCAAGACATCCACTGCTAAACATAGACCTGACCCAGTGACCTAAAGATTGGCAGGTTGGAAGCGGTCTACATCGGCTTCTTGGAAACTTTACCAGCTCGTCTGTCCACCTTATGGGTGCTACAATCAAGCTGCAACAAAATTTGCGTTTATCGATTTAAAAAAGTCGGCCAGCATGAGGGTTTTGAGCAGCGGCCGCAGCCAACAGCGTCAAAAAAGTCCTAGCGACCCTCAGCGTGCCCAGAATATCAGCGGAATGATAGAAATTCGTTCGCCATGATTGTGTCCGCATCTCATTGATTAACGATATGTACTAGTCGGTCAATCAAGTACTGCTACAAAATTTGCGTTTACCGATATAAAATAGTCGGCCAGCATGAGGGTGGTCGGCAGCGGCCGCAGCCAGCAGCGGCGAGAAGGTCCTCGCGACCCTTAGCGCGCCCAGCACGTTGCCGCGGAGGGCGCTCTCCCAGCACGAAGCTCCACCGCGCCCGCTGCTGCCGGCGGTGTTAATTACCGCCCAGATTCCTGGAGAGTATAAGAAAATATTTTTAACAGCTTACTGAAAAAGGAATACCTAAAAAGAGTTGGATGGATTGTGTGAGGGCCAATTTGTCTGAGATAAATGACTCGATGACAAGTGACCGGATCGCATGGAAGAAGAAAACATACTTCGCCGACCCTAGATAGCCTGGGCACAGGGCAGGCGAATGATGATGAATGATGACTAAGAAACTTTTCTTTCAAAGATAGATAGATAGATACTCTTTTATTACAATATCAATAAGTATAAACCAACGTCGTTAATGTAAACCAAAATTACTACTTAATTAGATCCCGCGAATTGTACCTACATAGCGTTTAAATTAATTTAGCCTATATTACTTATCATAAAATATAGGAGAAAAAAAATCAAATTATAATTAATTGTTGAAAGGCAATGTCGAAGAATATTAACTACAATATTATGTAGATTATTAGTCAATGTAGCTTTATGGCGAGTATGACTTAATAAATAATTATGGTTTTGGCTTTTGCAAGAGAGAACTTGGCGTCCTAATAAACACTACCATGCGCCTGGAAAATTATTTGCTACTCTATTTAAAGCATATCAAATAAGGTAAAAATGTTATGCAGATTTTGCTACCCTTTAACTCAGTTTAAATAAAAGTAATTATTATTATTTTCATATTCCTACGCAACTTCTGGTATAGGATTCTAGCGCCATCTACACAGAGCTAATTAAACGATGACGAACAGAGTGCATTGCAAGCTGTCATGACGTTGACGAAACTATGACAGCGCTAATCTAGTGACCAAGTAGTTAGCAAGTTTCCAATAGATGGCGTTAGGCTTCGCTACTTTTGCAGGTTTTTTATTATAGGGAATTGTTTTTAATTGTGTATGAGGATTTGTATTCGTGTTGTTTATAATACTATAAAGTTTTATTTAAAGATTTTATTTATTTCAAAGTTTGTTAATTGTTTAAAGTAGTGTTATCTTCCACAATTTCATCGCATAGTCTCAAGCACTGCTGGTGTAGTGGTATCATGCAAGATTCCCATTCTTGCGACCCGGGTTCGATTCCCGGGCAGTGCACTCCCTTTTGCTTTTTCACATACGTTTATTTTATTATTGAGTGAAAAAATAATTTATTTTCATTTTAAAGCTTTTTGAATGACTGGGTTGAAGATAAATGACCGATATAACGATTGTTTTGATTGTTATTTTAGTAAAATTAACGACGTCGTAAGCTTAGTATTATGTATAATTTTTTCTCTATGGTATTATTTACCTATCGTGAAATTAATGTCAACTGTTAAATGCTGTGTACTAGAGGACCCGTTATTATAGGAAACTCGAGTGAAAGTTCTAGGTCACGCACGGAACGGGACTCGCTTAGTAAATAAATAGGAGCCTAGGTAAATTTAATTAGATAATTTTATAATATTTTTTTAATTCATGTGGATGTTTTACATTAGGGCTACAGACCTAGCTGACATTGGGTACAGGACGGGGCTTATAATAGGTACAATTTACGTTATACCCAAATGATCCTTTGGTATATTTTTTACAATAAAACCGACCTTAAAACACAAAGATGGTAAAAAAAAAGTATTTGTAAAGGCTTTCGAACTATTCAGGTTTGTCGGAAACAACATACAAATTAAAATTATTCTTCAAAAGTGCGGATGTTACGCAAGCGCCAAGCATCATTCATCATTGCAAATGGACTATTACTACAGTTACTATGGACTAATGGATTTTGGCCTTGATCAATGGAAGAGCTAGTGTAAGCGTCTTACCATGTTCCCCAGCGGGCAAATGCTGGGCTGTGGCTCTCGCAGCCTCTTCCAGAAGGTCTTCTCTCGCCACATCGAGTTCGAGGGTGGCCAGTCTCGGCGGGGGCTGGTCTTCTGGCGCCGAAGCTACGTGGGCCTGAAGCCAGGAGTCTGCTAGTCTAGCTCCAAGCCCGCCCGGCCGACAGCCGGCGATGACGCGCCAGCCTTTACCGCTTAGATATGTTGCAATCTGAAAGAAAAATGTTTAGGAGGCTAGGATAAAAAATGCTGAAACAAGATAGCATGTCATTTAATTATCTAACCTGATCAGACACTCCAGATGCTATTAACTAGTATTGACACATTGTAGTTCAGCCTTCATCATATTTAGCCCACTGCTGGACATCAAGCTATCCTAATACACCTAATACACGGTTCTGAGCCCGATTCGAAATTATTCTTTTTCATCCGCTGTCAGCGCCCTCTTTGCGCTTGCCAAGTCACGGACACGTTATGACGGCAGGTTATCGCTTATCATAAACAATTACCAGCTATTTCCCACTCATCTTGCTTTTCTCGTTCTTGTTCTTGTTCCATGTGGGATGACCTCAATTCTGATTTAGCCCTTCAGAATTCAGCCATAAGAACAAATAATATTTTTCACTCACCTGCAACCCCAGCGCAGTGTCCACAGAGGTGACAAGCACAGTCTTCGCGCTGTCCACAGGCAGCACCTCAGCCACCCTGACCTTCCTCAGCAGATACAGCAGTAGCGCACCCACGATAGAGCACAGCGCTGCCAGCTGCAGCCCCAGGGAAAGCCACGTCAGTGGGTCCATGGCTCACAGGGCGAACATTTTCTGAGATACTGGAACAAAAGAGGTTTGGGTTAGGCGTCTTCTAATTATTAATTATAACAGAAAAAGATTAAATTTAGTTTAATTCCATGAAAATAGGCTAAGGCTCCTTTGAGAAACAAAGGTAATAGTAATATGAAATTATATTAAACATTTTATTAGTGAGACTAAAGGAACTAAGTAACATATAAAATCTACTGTTAAATAAATGTATGTACATATTTTATTTAGTTATGATAATCGCAGGTGATAAAATATATAGGGTGCACATTGTTATAGGACTAGAATTAAATTTGAATTCGGTCCCACTAAAATATTATACCGGGAATGCCACTGTAAGCCGAGATATTTATTCTCACCCATTGTTTACAGATACAATCAAGTGATGTATTATGATATTCAAAACTATTGTGCTTGTGTGTCTGTCAACAAGGCAGCCTGCTACGGATGTACTTGGTAAACAGTATCCACACCGGAGGTGTATGTTGTCAGTTTGCCATTTGAGGAATGTTATTTGATTCTTAACACTAATAATTAAATTTTATGGAAATACAAGATTCATGTTCGTAATTTAGTCTTGTAAGTTATGTAAAGAGACACAATTTAAATGAAAGACCTATTTACGTGGTCTCATGTTTGGGTTCACGAATTCATTTTACTTTAACGACGAAAAACGGCATTCTTGTTAACTCAAAAAATGCATCATGTATTTTATGGTCTGTTAGGTTACAGATCAAAACGGTTTAAAAATTATGGGAATTAGACTTCAGAATATCACATAAGTCTTTAAAAATATTTATCATACAATTACAAGAAATTTATCGTTATACAAACATTAATATTAAATATAAAGTTAATGTTTCTACTTGACGTAAAATAATATCTTACTGATGTTGCGAGTATTGCGACACGCTAATTAATAAGCACAATGATGGCAAATATCCGGACTCCGGAGCGTGGTGCGCAATTAAGTGTTTTAATCTATGAGAAGAAAGCGCTTTTGCAAAACATCAAGTTAATGTAAGAGAAAACAGGTGTCAAATGCCACTGCGTGATTAAACATTGAGTTAAAGGCATTTCAATAGCTGACTGAAAGATTTTAAATTAGGTAGGTACCTACTATTTACTATGTGACTATACGTTCGTGAATGATGTCTAATAGTTTTATTTATATTGTAACAGGTAACGTCATATTTTTCAACTCAGAAATTTGATATCTATCATTTTAGAAAAAATATTTTCATACAAATCGGGTTCTAAATTTTTTTTTAATGAAAAATAAATAATAAATTGGGCCTGGCTTGTAAAAAAAATTGGTTGGTTTTCGCCCGTAAGATGGGTGAATAAGGTTCAAAGTAATGTGATCCTTATTTTACCAAATTTTCCTGGTTAAAAAATATGACCTGGCACAGCAAAATTATGCCAATAGCAGGTTAACTAGTAGAAATTAAGGTACTCACACAGAACAAAGTATTTTTTTACAACCTACCTATGGTTTGCTATCCTATATGCAGAACTTCTATATATGTATATTGCGGTACGTATTCACAAAAAAAAACAAAATATGTATACCTAATTTAGTACTAGTTTGCTGCTTGTGTAACCACATAAATACCAGAGCCTCCAATGTTAAATACAATAAAGTTCTACCCGTCTTGTTAATTAATGATAAAGTGTAATTGAAATTCCAATAGGTGTTAATCGGCGTTCCCTAGAGATGATAAAAACATGACTAATAAATGGTATCGCCTATGATTATCGCCTGCGGTGCAACCACGAGCGGCAGATGCGACAAAAAGCTGTTACATGACATGACTACACGACAATTAGTAGCGGATAGGGTTGCCACTGCTTTAAATTAAATATTGTAAAGACTATGTCGTAACTTGTAACCAATGATCATTACTTAATCAAACCTTGAAGCAGTCAAGCAACGGCTATGCGATTGAATTGAAGCTGTCTGGCTAGCGTATTTATTTATATTCGGTATAAGTATAATAATTACTCTGTGGTATAATTGAATTATTAAAAACCTTCATAAGACAGTTTAAAGTCATGAGGGATAAGTAATGGGCCCAGAACAAATTGCAACTTGATTTTATGTTCCTACACAAGTAGTTTAGAATTTGACAATAAATACTTAATGTCTCTATAATTTGTTAGTAGATAGATAAGTACTAATAATACAAAATACAGACTGATGAATAGATTAATCAATTCCCTACAGTAAGTAAGGCTTGTATTACTTTATATTGTCGTTTGTGTGCAACCCTAGAAGTAACCCCACAAGAACCCGCTATATTATCGGCGGCACGGATCGTTATCATTATATGACTCAAGCTGCACGTATACTCCGATAAAAACGTGAGAGAAGCGCTAAGCGTTGTTTTTGTCTAGATAAATGAAGATCAGGGTCGAGGTTTTGCACGTGGGATCTTGCCTTATCAAGGAAACATTTAGGTTTGGGATTAATTTTTGATTAGCTGATAGCGAGTCTTATCAAGATTGAACATCTTAATTTGCTATCACTTCATCGTGCTTATTCACCTTCATTAGCAGCTTGTAAAGTATTTAACCCTAAAAATGCTTACCATCATCATCATCTGAGCTTATTGCCCTTCCCCAAAGAGCGCCAAAGCGCACAAATATCCCGCTTTTTTTATTCAGCCACTGCCAGGCATCTTCCACTTGCTCACATTTGCAAAAATGCTCACATTCGGGTAAAAGGGTACAATGATCCTCATAACGAGCCTTTTCATCCTACTACTATTATAAAGGCGAAAGTTTGTAAGTATGGATGTATGGATGTATGGATGTATGGATGTTTGTTACTCTTTCACGTAAAAACTACTGAATGGATTTGAATGAAACTTTACCACAATATAGCTTATACATCAGAATAACATATAGGCTACAATTTTTGAGGTTTCTAATGTGAGGTCGTAAAAAAACACATTTTTTGCGCTTACATTGCAAACGCTGACTGAATCCTACAAGATAGATCAAAACAATGTACTACAGTATTGTACAACTTAAAAAGGTCTCCAAAAAAGTCCGTGATGGTATATGTTTATCTCTTAGGAATAACCCACAATAACCATTTTTTATCCTTTACTTTGTACGAGAAATAATGGCTTATTTACGAAGCGATTTTAAGCAATACAGTATTAATCCTTATCCAATTAAGTATCTTAAATACATTGTGCATTTAATTAAGATCAATATGGCTTTTTACAGCATGTAAAATAAATAAATATTTTCGAAGAAATCACAGATTTAAAATGCAGAGTCATAGCAATTTCGGCGATAAATACCGTTTCGGTGATAAATACCGGCAGCGGTGCCAGGCGAACGGGGCGTGGGGGGAGCGGGGTAGGTGCGGTGGGGAAGAAGTGGCTCATCGCTGAGTGCGCGACCCGAACACGGGCAGACGCGTGAGGGCAGACGTCGTTGACGGTTATGTCCGTTTTGCGAATTTTCAAGGCACTAGCGATTTGATAAAAACGTATGGTCGCCCACTTTAAGTAATATAGGCCTAAGGTTAGTTATTGCCAGGTTTCTTTTTGGTTAGGAGTTACACGTACAAAAAGATACTTCATTTTTACGAATTACTTCATTGATAATTCAATTACTATATAGATAGGTAACTTACAGTTAATTATAACAAATTATATAAATAGGTTAATTATAACGAATTACTTCATTGATAATTTAATTACTATATAGATAGGTTAATTAAATAGGCAAGGATTGCATTAAAGTACAATCATAACAATAACTACCGTACTGTATTTTTTGGAAGTATAGAAACAACACGTACTTAAGAATTATGCAGTGAAAGCGTAAGTCTAATCTTTTCCAAAGCTCTAATAAAGCTCGAACTATGAAAGTAGCTAGACTTAACGAGACGTTTCCACAAGCCGAACTGCGAAGGCTTAAACAAGCAGAGCGTGAGGCAGCTCAAAGAGCTGCTGAGACACCAGAGCAGTCCCAAGATAGACGTCGACAGCATGCTGAGTATCTAGCATCTCAACGGGCTGCAGAGACACCCGAACAGTCTCAAGCTCGACGTCCACAGAACGCTGAATATCTGGGGACGAACCTGAAGTCCACGCGAACGAAGTCGCGGGCAAAAGCTATTTAATATAATGACACAGTAAGTTTGCAAAACTTTTTTTATTATCATATCTGTGTTTGGGTCATATAGGATTACACCACCCTACCAAATTTCACCTGATTCGGTCCAACATTCGAAACAAATTGGCTGTGACATACGGAAGGACAGACAGACAGACGCACGAGTGATCCTTTATGGGTTTACAAGTGAACCATTTTTTTATTTTTTGTGCAGAATCCTAAAAATTTTATAAAGTTTTTCACGAGGGATCATAAAGGTCTGTTCGGGATTCCTAGCGAGCAATCTCATCATGATTTAGTAAGGGACTTTAGCCCAAAAATACCCAGGTTTGCAACAGTGCAACCTAAAAGCAATGCTAGTTCGTTCGTTTCAGTTCAATCGTTAAATTCAATTAAAGTTGTAATAACATATTACTTGATCACATTTTTTTTAATACTCTTAATTTGGGCGTTACCAAACTGGTACGCCTCACAAGCCTCGTGCAGGCAATAACTTAAATTAAGACTTGTACTTGTGTAACATAAATATGAAAGTTGCAATAATCATTACCTGTTTAATTCTGCTATTTATAGGGGCTTCAGAAGAGATGTTTAAATATTGTTAGTTTTTTTTTTCTATTACATTTGGTTAGTTCACCCGAATTCCAATAGATGGCGTTATCCTCTGTTGCCTCGCGGTGAACTTTGGTTTTTTTAGATTGATATACACTCTGCTTTAGTTCTAATAAAATGTCTTCGCCTCAGTAACAAATGGTGTTTTTATTCATGGTCCTGTACGAACCGGATAAGTCGAGAACCAGCGAGAGGATAGTGGAGCAAGTGGATGGACCTCATAGCACTACGGCAAAGGAAGGTACATGGTGAGCAAAATTGTGTGGGCGAAAACTGTAAGTACACTCGATCTAATAAGTACTTAAGTAGAAGTCACCAAGTGATTAGTTAGGGTGCATGGACTTGTAAAAATTCAAGTCACAAGTGGTTGAGACGGGGAATCCATGCCCAAATTTGTTAAGTGTCAGTAAAACACTTAGGAAAATTCGCCCACACTGGACATAGAATATTTTTGCTCACAGCTACTCTAAAAAGTTTGGCTCATTAAATCTTAATATCTAAATATAAAATGGAGTCAATAATAAGATTGCAACTCGACATTAACAACAAAATAACAAGAGATTACTCAAATTTTAAAAAATCTCCAAAGGCCAGGATAACATCAAGCTACATATCAGTTAGATTAGAGACTTTGGAAAAACAATGGACGGTATTTAACGAGAAACATCAAGAACTTATTATTGAGTATGAGCAAGCGGAATTTGAGGATACCGAGTACTATTCTAAAGATTTTTATGGTGGAACAGAGGATATTTATTTGGAATATAAGACAGATTTAAAGGAAAGTTTGGAAGGATTGGCTGACACACAGAAGATGTGTCCACCCTCTGTAGCATTCAACGAGACGGCAGAGCAGATGAGTGTGCAGCTACCTAAGATTACTATACCAAATTTTTCGGGAAAATATTTAGAGTGGACAACGTTTAGAGATCTCTTTTTGTCACTCATACACAACAACAAATCACTACAAGATGTTCAAAAGCTCCATTATTTAAAGAACTCTATAAAAAAACCACTACACGTGACTCTAGTGGGCGTTATGTTGTCAAGCTTCCTTTTAAAGATGTTGACCCAAGCTGCAAAAATGGTAATTCACGAGAAATAGCAACCAAAAGATTCTTGTTATTAGAAAAACGATTATTGAAGTTACCAGAATTAAAAGTTCAATATACAGACGTTATTACAGAATATTTAAGCTTACAACATATGGAAAAAATACCACCAGAAGAAATAAATAAACCTGATTGTGTATACTTACCTCATCACGCTGTAGTCCGATATGATAAGGCTACCACCAAAGTGAGAGTCGTATTTGATGCTTCTTGTAAAGACAACAATGGTGTATCTCTCAATAGCGAACTGATAGTGGGTCCAAGGCTACAGTCAGATCTCCGCCATATAGTAATGAGGTGGTGGACTTATCCTATATGTATAGTGGCAGATATAATCAAAATGTATCGTCAGGTTAAGATGAATGGCAGCGACACAGATTATCAACGTTTAGTTTGGAGGGACGCACCTGAAAAGCCTATTGAACATTTTCGTATGTTGAGAGTCACGTTTGGTACTGCATCCGCCCCATACTTGGCAGTAAAAACTCTGCAACAAGTAGCACATGACGAAGGAGAACAATACCCATTGGCATCTGAAAGAGTTTTAAGTGATTTTTACATGGATGATTTACTTACCGGGTGCGAGACAGTAACGGATGGAAAGAAAATATGTAAGGAAATAAACGAGCTACTAAGCAAGGGTGGTTTTGAACTTCAGAAATGGTCAAGCAATAATAAAGAACTTCTTATCGAAATAAGTAAAGGGGATGAAACAGCCGAAGATAACCTGGAACTAAAAATAGACGAAATAATTAAAATATTGGGTCTTACCTGGAACAGAAGAACCGATGATTTTGAGTACTCCGTGCAGCTACCGCCACTCAGCGAACCTATAACAAAAAGAAAGGTAATATCAGATATTGCAAAACTTTTCGATCCTATGGGATGGATAGCTCCAGCAATAATTAAAGCTAAAATATTCATTCAGCAGTTATGGCTGGAAGGACTTGGTTGGGATGAAGAACTTCCATCAAATTTATTAAAGGACTGGATTACTTACCGAAGTGAACTCACAGCACTTACCCATTTTCGTCTCCCACGATGGATCGGTATTAGTCAGGATACTGTTACACTAGAACTCCATGGCTTTAGCGATGCTTCCAACGATGCTTATGCCGCTGTGGTTTACTTGCGCGCTGTAGACCAAACTGGAAATGTTCAAGTTCATCTTATAACTTGCAAAACTAAAGTAGCTCCAATAAAACAAATATCCATTCCACGACTGGAATTGTGCGGAGCACTTTTGCTGTCGAAACTGTTGACTGAGGTATCCGAAGTTTTGATGATATCAAAGCATAATTTGCACGCTTGGACTGACTCGACTATAGTGCTGGCTTGGTTGAGCAGCCATCCAAGCCGATGGAAAACATTCATCGCAAATCGAGTCTCGGAAATTCTTACCCTAGTAGACCGTGATCAATGGGCACATGTGTCCTCATCGGAAAACCCAGCAGATTGTGCATCTCGCGGAGTCAACCCATCAGAATGCGAAGCAATTCCACTTTGGAAAACAGGCCCTGAGTGGTTGAAAAATACGACAGTAAAATATAATAGCAATACGGAGATAGAAGAAACAAATCTGGAAGAAAGAGAAAAAAAGGTGGGTCATGTCATAAAAGAAGAGCGGTTAGATTTATGGACCAAGTTTTCATCATTACGGAAACTCGTAAGAGTTTTAGCTTATTGCAAAAGGTTTATCTCAAGCTTAAAGTCAGACACTAACTCCTCATTTCCAAATTGGCTAACTAGTGATGAAATATCTCAAGCAACTAAAATCTGTATCAAAGAATGTCAGCAGCTATATTTCTCAGAAGAAATAAAGGATATAAGAACCAATAACACAGTTAATAAGAAAAGTAAACTTACCTCGCTAACTCCATTCCTGGACGCAGAAGGTATCTTGAGAGTCGGCGGTCGTCTTGAGAGAGCAGATATTGGTAACGACAAAAAACATCCAATGTTACTCCCTGCTCGGTCGCATTTCACAGATTTGGTTATTGCGGACACACATGAGAAAACTTTACATGGTGGTCCGCAATTGATGATTAATTACTTGAGGTCTAAATATTGGATTCTAGATGTTAAAAATCGTACAAAGTTATATGTACGCAAATGTGTTACTTGCGTGCGCTATGCAGCACAATCCAGAGACCAACTGATGGGACAGTTACCGCCAGCTCGTGTAACTCCAATTCGCCCATTTTGTCAAAGTGGAGTGGATTACGCCGGACCTGTGCAAATCAAAGCCACCAAGGGAAGAGGTTATCGAGCATATAAAGGTTATATATGCTTATTTGTTTGTATGGCCACTCGAGCAGTCCACCTGGAAGCAGTCACCGATCTAACTTCACAGGGGTTCCTTGCCGCTTTTAAACGGTTTGTATCAAGACGTGGTCACTGCTCGGATCTTTATAGCGATAATGGAACGAACTTTGTTGGTGCCGCTCGAGAGCTTCAGACACAATTCGCCCAAGAACAGTCAACCTTGACTAAAGAAATCGCAGAGAGTTTAGCCAGCAACGGCACTGTGTGGCATTTTATTCCTCCACATTCACCACATTTTGGAGGATTATGGGAGAGTGGGATAAAATCTGTCAAACATCATCTTAGACGAGTCATTGGTACAGAAACACTTACCTATGAAGAGATGTCAACGCTGCTTCATCAAATCGAGGCTTGTCTAAATTCAAGACCATTATCCCAGATCAGTAATAATTCAGAGGACTTAACCCCTTTAACGCCAGGACATTTTTTAATTGGTGAGCCTCTATTGTTGGTCCCAGACGCTAATTACGAAACTTCATCTATATCTAGTCTCAAGCGTTGGCAATTGGCTCAAAAAATGTTGCAAAATTTTTGGCGTAGGTGGTCCAGTGAGTATCTAACGCAATTTTTACATAGATATAAATGGGCTAATCAGAAACTTGAACCTAACGTCGGTGACTTAGTTTTAGTTAAAGAAGATGATCTTCCCCCTGGCAAATGGCTTATGGGAATTATAGTTGAGAAACACAAAGGTTTGGACAATATTACACGGGTTGTAAGTCTTAAATGTAAAGGTGTGATAATTAAACGACCTATTGTTAAGTTATGTATATTGCCTATCACAGATTGATTGTAAAGGTTCCTGCCACATAATATTATTTGGTTTTGGTTATGTTTTATGTTTGAATTTAAACATCTACTTTGTTTTCTAAGCACAATTTTAGATGAGGTTTTGTGTTCATTTATTTATGTTTTGTTGTTCTAAGTGATGTCTAGCTACTGTGATTCATTAATATCTGATTGAGAATATAATTTAGTTATTTGTGTTATAAATCTAACATACAGTCCATGTGCTCTTGTGTTCATTCATTCATTGATGATTCATAGTGGCGGAACTGATGTACATACGTCCATGGTGGGCGGAATGTTTAATTCTGCTATTTATAGGGGCTTCAGAAGAGATGTTTAAATATTGTTAGTTTTTTTTTCTATTACATTTGGTTAGTTCACCCGAATTCCAATAGATGGCGTTATCCTCTGTTGCCTCGCGGTGAACTTTGGTTTTTTTAGATTGATATACACTCGGCTTTAGTTCTAATAAAATGTCTTCGCCTCAGTAACAAATGGTGTTTTTATTCATTACCTTTGATTTAAAGGTGAACAGGAGGTAAGATCACCAACTTCAACAAGGTCTATAATGAATTAGCTACCTACTTATTTAACACTTAGTAAGAATATAAAACACAACAAATATATTGAATTAAATTATATTCAACTCGACTCGACAAAATGTTGATGACACATTAATAGTTTATTGGACAAAATACTAAGGTATTTTTCTGCTAGTGTGTAAAAGCACAAACATTATTGATAAACGGCTTTTAAAAAAATATTTTCGATATTGAAATTAGATATAAATTTCACCTTTACTGCCGAACCCTAACTGTACAAAATCCGAAGCAATGATGATCTGCTGGACCAGTATAAAAATATATAAAAAAACATCAACCTTTCAAGGACAATGACTCTTGCGATGGACATAAAACTTAATATCGTTTGTTTATTATAAACATTAATATCTATTAGGGTATTTTATGTGTAATGGTTATGGCAGAAGCACGAACTGCATTACCTCACCGCTCTACATACCTTCACGACGTCAGTATCTTTGCAAGATGGGATACCTAGTTTCTGGTAAAAAACATGCGCGCTGACAAAATCATTCCTGTAAGAACATTACGTCTAACAATTGATGGTTACAGCCCGAACCAGAGATCGGGTATAAAATGGGTGTAGTAACAGCATTACTTGTAAATCTTGAATTAAACGACATCCCACCAAGTGCCTTAAGTGATAGAAGTAAGGTTGAATTTGATAAAGCAAACGAAGCTGCTATAATGCTGAGATGGTGTACAAAAGGATATCTAAAAGCAACGTTGCCGGGCTATAAAGTGCAAAATAAAACGGCAAAGGGGTGTTCACGTTGTGTGGTTAGTGTTTTATGTTCACAAAATTACGTGTACATTTGTTTAACACACTGATTGTTAGGGGATGCTGCTGATATTGCGTTTTCGAGAAACATGAAGTTTTAGGACAGAGAAAATAATTTACACTTTATGTTGTGGTGATTTAGCACCGCATTTGTATGCTTGCAAACCGACTGTTTTATTGTTTTTGTTATAAAGAAAATGCTTTCCACTTACTTGCTTTCAATGAGAATATGTCTGGCAGGTGGTTTAGGTGAAACGACTTGTTAACAGCTCTTTATAAAGAAAGCGGCGAGGTAGCATTTGTGTAGGTAATATAATAACTATAAACGTCTACAATGCGTGAGTTGTCTGCATAAACGTACATAGTTATATTAAGAAGTAGACAAGATGTTTGTATTTTTACTGTACATACGGAAATGGTATTTAAGTCGAGGTAGACAACATTTTTGTATTTTAACTGTACAAAAATGGTACATTGCCTTCGTATCTCTCGGTATGAACACGCCCTAAGTGGGGATGCCACGAGCATTCTAAAATTAGCATAAGTTCGCAGAGCTGATACAGGCACTAGTCCTTTTGCTCAATCGCAATGACTTCGTGACATAGCTACACCGGATAGTCAAGTCTATTTTCAACCAAGTATGTACACCATTAAATAGTTGAATTAACCACTCCCGGCTAGTAACACGCTTTTTAGTTATTATCAAAAATTGAGATAGGCTTTTGTTTTTCTACGTGCTTTTGATTTTTGTTTCCTTAAAAAGTATTTTAGTGTTGCGAAGTTTTCTGAGAGTTTTGGCTTGTTCATTAATCCCCTAATACCCTATTTTGCTGATTAGTTACTTTAAATTAATCTTTGCATAAAAACAAAATTAATCCACCTAGTGTAATTTCTATTTCCCTTTACACTGCTATAAAATCTTGAACTACTAAGGCATTTCTTTTCTCGTATTTAACAAAATAGTCATCTCCATAAAGGTTTTGCAAGATTGCTTCAAAGCGAGATGTTGAAAAAACATCTTAATACGCGGAAACATTTACAAGTTTACAACACATCGGTAATAGTATATCTATGGGAACTCTTAATATCTCCACAAAAAGTAGCGCCAACTCAAGTAGAGCGAAATAACTGCAGATTTTAATAATGTTTTTGTTTGATTCTGTCAATATTGTTCTCAAGCATCGTTTGTCACGCCTGGAACATGTAGACAATTGTTAGGCAAAGATGAATGCAATGCAATGAGAGAATGCCGCGTGTGTGATTATTTTGAATGAGCCATTATACCGGCGGTATTGTTCTTATGAATGGACATATATCTTCGCTTGTCCATTGCCTATCAATTTTTGTTATGTCTTAAATCTGTTGGTCGCAATGCAAGGTACTGCCGGATTGCTGCCTTTACCGATGCTTTACCGGCCTAAGATTTAGGCCGGTAAAGCATAGAGTTGTATTTTCGAATCTAATTATTACCTTCTAGAGGTTTAATGACGTGATCTTTATTTACGTGCGTCTTCAATGACTTCGATATTGAGCTAAGGATGTTTTTGACGGAAATACGTCGTACAATGTAAGTAATGTAACGTACTCGTTTACAGCGGCGGGTGTTCCACTTATTATCTGTAAATTTTGTAATTTGTATCTGATCTCCTATAAATATTCAACTCTTTGGACGTTTTTGTTGCCTCTTATATCATCGCAAGTAATCTTTCTCCTATGTTGTAAGCGCATCAATAATTACGACTGCATCCAATCACGCTCTAGGTCGAAAAGGTCGCTATTAATCTAGCAAATTGATCTTCATAGGAACTATTTATTTCTGATTTATATCGAAGAGTAGTATCGATTTTAAGTTATGTAACGAATACCGAATGTGAGCTTGTTTCTTGCCTAATGAAGCTGAATAGCCGTGTTATGTAGCCGTTTTATTTAATTAACATCATTAATTGTGATTTAAGTCGCAGTTACTCAGCTATTTACAGTGTACTTGGGTGCCTATTAAGGAATGCTGGTGTTTCTTTGCCACGATCTTAGAATATGCTTTAAACTACTTTTTAACGACTTAAAGTTTTTACTATGTCAGTAGAATTGCCAATTAAATATCATTTAAGTCGTTTGAAATCATGCTGCATTTGCGAGATTTATGTTGCTATTTTTATAAGAGAAACATAGTCATGCTATGTGATAATGATAATTCATGTCACTTATTTTAATAAAAGTAAAACAAATTGAATTTAATTCAGTACATATACATGGTGTGGTTTTTAACATTATCATGGAGACGATTAATACCTACAAACAACTTTTACTATGGTATGTGGTTAATAAAACATAATTTTTTGCTCCATATTCTTATGGTTTATCATAGAAGTACAGCGTTAGTTTCGATGTGGTCCCCATAGAAAAAGTTGGTCCTATTAATGAACAATAGAACCATCTGGCCTCCATGAATTTGACTGCTGTTCCAAACTGTAACATTATGAAAGTGATTAAATTAATATGAATATGAATAACTGTAGGTAACACACATTTGCACCTTAAAATTAATTCAAAATTAATTCAATGATGAGCAATTAAAAAAAATTACTAATTAAATGTCAAATCTTTTTATCAAATCCTTATGAGTTAGCATGGTCTTCTGATTCAGTGTATTCAACCTTTTTCATGGCACGACCGGGGGGTCGTAAGAAAAAATATTTTGCGACCCCCGACATGAATGTGTTAAATGGACTAGGTCCAATTTATAAGGTTAGGACAGGCTCCAACTCAATCACATATCTAAGTGGTATTGTGTATCAACTGTGAGCATTGACACATTTTTTGCTAAATCTTAATCATCTCTGCCCTGTAATTTATCTTCAGCGAGCGCAAATTACACACCGGGGTTTGCATGCAATCGGTAGGCTCGCCGGCCAAATGTTGCGAACCATTTCGTTATATGCACATTACCGTTGCCTAACACCGACTGCTGGTTTTGGTACAAGACATTGAATCTTAACCAGTGGATAGGTGAGGTACCTACGACCAAAAAGGTTTGAAATATAACATTTCCACAAAACTTAGCTAGAGTATCGTAGCAAGTTTTGAATGGGAAATAGAGTCTGAGATTAGCTTCTAAGGGTATCCGATATTTTAATTTTAACTTAACATTTGGCTTTTATACGGCACAGAAATATCTCGCGTTTTTTAGGAGCGTGGTATTCAAAAGTAAAAAGTTGTAATTTTGAGTTGATTGATACCCTGTTCATCCAAGAACACTTTGTTATATGGTGGCAAATAAGAAAGCGGATTAATTAAAAAAAAAGTATAATCATTGGGCTCCTGTAAATATTATGATGAGATTGTGTTATGTAAATTAGTTAAAAGGTCAACAAAGATGGTGCGACGGCTTCAAAAAAGAATTAAGACTATTGTACGACTTTGCCATCGGACAACAATCGTCAGAAAAAATCGATTCCCACTAAAGGCTCAGATTAAGATTTATTTAAATTATTAAGAATTAATTGATAAATCGAGTCATTGTGTGAATTTTAACCGCAAAAAGCTCATTACTTAACCCTATCGACGTCTCCACGCTTGACGCATTGACAGTTATTGATATTCAGCCGGCGCCTGCGCCCACACTGCGCACGCGTCGCCTAATGATAAGCGATACATACATAAAACCCCTCGATCGGTTTCACAACATCACAACCAATAATGCTACTGTGGTTTTTGGAGCGCGTCTAGAATGCACAGATTAAAAGTTTATTATCTTAATTGGTCTATAAAATTGCTTGAATATAAGATCATCGAGGATTTGGGGCGGAAAATTCTGCGGATTACAAACATGCCCGTTCATGTGTTTTAGCTAATCTACTCTAATTAAAGATTTGATCCTGACCATTGTATAGGTTTTAATTCTTGATTTTTATTTTTCCGTATTTTTTTTAATTAGTGATTTATTCTGCAAGTGTCTTTCAAGGTTCGACAGTTTCGACACATAGTAAAAATTGATATATGTTTGTAGCTGATTGACTTTCAAGGGACACTTGGCTACATAATATTTGACCTGCGCTTAATAAACTCAAATTCAATTTGAAATGTAAGATATTTTTAAGCATCTTTGTTTATTTGTTCGAATCTCTATGCTTTTGGTAAACAAACATTAATACCTTTCTTAAAGTTACATAATTGATTGCCTTCCAATAAGAAGCTAACTTCCGAGGCACCGTTCCAGCAATTTACTTCACTGCACCAAAGCTGCGATCTGAATGATCCATTCTAATGTTACCTAATACACTAATAGGATTGCACTTACATGCATAGATACATCAAGGCTTGGTCCAGCTAAAATAGCTTTTATTACCAAACTGTAAGGTCCAATATATCTACGAATATGCGTGTGCATAAGTGCGTAACGATATTTTACCAGTTTCACTTTTGAATACAAAAAAAATACAAAGCATTCGTTGACTGGCAATTAGTTAAGTGTTAAAACGTTAAAGACGCATTGACAGGAAATATTTTAACAATACTTCCTACTTTTCACTCTTTTTCTATTTATGTACGGTATGTGTCACTGTCCTTATCAGACTTTCGACTGTCTTATATTTTTGATCGACTTTTCTACTGTGCGTGTGTGTGTTATTAATTTGATTGAACCTTACCTACAATACAGGTGCACCCAGTGGCGGGCATTGGTTTTATTTCGAGGTAGGCAGTAGGTACTTACAAATGTGTATTAATGGTGAAAATCAGTGGTTTTCATCATTAATACACATTTGTCAGTACCTACTGCCTACTTCATTTTATTTATCAGGTAGGCACTGCCTAATTGCCTATATGCACCGCACGCCCCTGCCGTGCACCTGCTGCCGCAAACGAGGAAATAGCAAGTATATGTCATAAAGAATAATAATATTTATATGTGAGATAGCAACACCGAACGTCCAAACAGATGTTACGTGTGCCATAGAAAAGAAGAAAGAAGCCATAAACCGATTGTCGGCACGTACTTCATTTTCACCTAGCTAAGTAGCTACATACCCAAATCGAGACTTAAAAAAACCCTTAAAATCGAACTATAAAACTAACGCCATCACCACTACTCTTTAAACTTTAAACTGAGGCTGGCCGCTGTAGTGAAAAAAAAACTCTATCACGAATCTTCTCTTAACATACATATTACATATATATTAATATACATACATAGGTCCTACCTATCTCTGCTCTATCCCCGCTCCAGGGACTAAACATCAGCTGGTGATGAGGAGAAGCGGCGCCAGAACATAACATTTAGACAACTTTTACTCAAAATTAAATTATAAACTAAATTGAAAACCCTATGTAAAATACGTAATGGATGACGATCCATTGAGCAATTACTCAATGTGTGAGCAAACGAGTGCACTAACTGACCGTGACATCACATTTGCATTATGCTAAAACAGTTTTATTCTATCGAAATTCAATTAGCAAAAGTTACAAGCAATTACACGTCTGGATAGCAAAAGTGAAAATAAGACGAAAGCTTAACTAGTGGCGTTAATGCGATAATAGATACTATGATAATTTTATGACGTATAAGACGTAGAAAATTTACATCCTAATATGATTTTAACGATAAAGTAATTAAGTTACAGTTGCTTAAATATTCATGTATTAACTCAATGCTAAATGCTAGTGTTTGCTGTGTGACACTCACACTAGACAAATGTACCGAAAAGTGAATACTACCGTTTTGGACAAAATTTATCAAAAAACATTAAAATACTTTAAAAAAAATATTCTCCAGGAATTCCCATGTGCATTGAACTAAGTATTGCAATGTACTTATTTTGTATGGATATACAGTCGAAATGAAATAATTTACAGTAAAAAGTGCTTTTTTAGGGTTCCGTAGTCCTGACTAGGAACCCATATAGTTTCGTCATGTCCGTCTATTTATCTGTCTGTCCGTCCGAGGTTTTGCTTGGAGACTGTTGTCACTAGAGAGCTGTCATTTTGTGGAGGTATGTATATTAATCGCGCCGACCAAGTGGTAGAATAAAATTAGGAAAAATAAAATTAGGGTAGCTCCCATATATGTAACGTGGGGATAATTATTTTTTTCATCGTCTACCCCATCGCCTGGGGTATCGTTGAATAGGCCTTTTAAAATAATTTAGGTGTTGCTGAGACTATTTCTCAATTTAGGGAGCCGTTTGTGAAATATTAAATTTTAAAGTAGAAATTTTTCTCCTCCCCTCTAAAAGCTAAACTCATGGCTTGGAAAAAATCATTCAACATAAGTATTAGAAAATTTCTAATAATTATTCCTCAGAGGAAATATTTAAAAGTAACTTAAATGAAGTACTCGTAATTGCTGAAATATGTTATGGTAACGACGGGCAACTACGGAACCCTACACTGCGCGTGGCACGACACGCACTTGACCGGTTTTTAATAATGCATTTAAATATGAATCATATCTTAGTAACTTTTAATCAGGAAGTTAAATTTGTAGAGTGTTTAAAAAAGGTATTATGCAACTCATTGTAACCAGGACACTATCGTTATTTTCTAATTATGTGTGCTAAGAATAAGGCAATCTTATTTTACAATGAAGGCGTTAGTTGTTATGGATGTGGCGTAACATCACATTTCTATTGTTACTTGGGGTCTTATGTTTGAATTGATCGACTTTACAAACTTAAGAAGATTTCATATTTCGTCCCTAAATTTGAGTTTTGTACTGTATATTTTTTAAATATGAGTAGAAGAGCGAGCGGTGTCTAAACCAATAAGAATTCACATAAGTAGATAAGTTTTTATTTATTTAATGTTTTTTAAGGTTTATTATCGGATGTTCTTTCCATACGACACAGATTAATATTAATTACTATATTATCTAGATCCCTCAAGAAATTCATCATCATCATATTTTATCCAATAGAATCCAAGCAAGCCATGCAGTCTATGAACAGATATGATTGCATCCTACTGTGTTGTCTCGTCATGGTTTCGTTGACACCTGTTGGGCTATCGTAGACAAAGTCGAGCGATTGGCGCATTAGTCCCTTCAGCCGATAGGTGCGCCCGCGGCCGCGACGCTGCACTCTGTTGCGCGGTGAAAGTCTCAAAGAAAGTGAAGGACCCACCTTTTTGCTGGACATCCGATTACGATACACCACACGTAACTGCGGCTAAATTGTTTATTGTCCGAGATTTCAGGTTTGAGAGTCATTGTCGACATTCATTGTCGTCGTGTTTCGGTGAAAAAATTGGTTCTGCTTGCAGCTAATCATTATAACAGGTAAAACTATGGACACCACAAGTTATAAATTATTTTATACAGGTTGTATTCCAATGAGGTTTTTTAAGTAGAAAGAAAACTACTCAATGTGTATATAAAAGCTCAAAGGAAACGTCATTTCATTAGTAAATTTCACAGGTATTTCCTATGTACCGCAATGCCTTAATACATATTATTCAATTATTGCGTCCTTGCTATCTTCGTAACTATACGAAACGTGACAGTAACCAAGGAAAACAAACATACAAAAAATTAAGATCGTGCAAAGTTACTGAGCGTAAGGTTAGGTACCTAGTAGGATACTTTTGGATATATTTGACATAGAAATTCGATGCAAGACGAAGGTCGAAAACGTAGCGAAATAGGATTACTAAATTTGCAGTCGATTGGCAGGGGTCTTGGCCAGGAGAGACGACCGATGGAACAAGGCTTTCGGTTTAGCTGTGTAAGGGTCCATGACTTTGGAAATATGAAATAAGACGCGGACTATAAACGCAAAGTTAATAAAATAATTTTTGGTAACAATTTAATTATTATTCTTTATTTGATCGCGCCTATAAGGGAGGAACCGGGTCCGATACCGATGGTGGTCGAGAGGCTGAGCATACGAAGAATGCCGAAGATGCCTGAGCTGGCTGCGGGGCTTTGAGGCGCCAACAGCTGTTTAGATAGAATAACTTCATCAGCCCGCCAGTGGACTTGATGAAGGCTCGACATAAAAGAGGATCGAACGATGTGGCAAAACATGGAGCATGCTAATATTAGAGCCCTTTCGGAGTGTGCTGTCATACAAGGTGTTAAGTTTTATAATATATACACTTCCTCTTAAGTGCTGATTCTGGTGCTCAAATACGTCTCCTTTTTGTATAAGATCAAAATGGATAATGAAAGCAAAAAATAAAAACTCTATGTCCAACCAGCTGTTAAGATTACTTTGGGAAATCTGTTTTTTTGACGTCAGTTCTATTCAAAAGTATTTGAGCTCCAAGACCATCCTTTTCTCTAATGAGGAGTATTTAATAAGTTACACCTTATATTACAGTTCATGCCTAATTTTATTTCTTGTTAGAGTTCTTCCTCTCTATCTATCTCAACTTACAGTTGCATGATGACCGCAGCCTCTAGATTCATATAATATTTACTATAACTAACATGACTAGACGAAGTTAGGCGGTATTTGACCCGTGGCTAATTACGTAACCCGATAGCTTTCACCCAAATCGTTATGAGACAAATATGGCGGGAAACTTGATGACACATCCGCGCATAACAAAACGCATTTTAATGCCGGCTTATGATGTTTTTGAATTAGCATAAATAAAAAGTTTTTAACATGTTTGTTTTGGTTACATTGTAGTAACGTATTACGTAGGCTAACATTGATTGTCACAGATAAGTAACTGTTAAAAATACCTTAAAAATTTTTGTTTCCATCCGCTTTTAGTCTTTTAAATAAGAAAAAGAAAAAGATTGTTTATAGTATTATATCTATCCTATTAACTAAATAGTAATTTTTCAATTTTACATAACACATGATTAATTACACTTTCGGCTGGTTCCACGGAACGAAAATAAGGAATTATGCAACCGATTCAAGTAAGCCAAGAAGTGTGCAGTAAAACTGGTTGAAAAGTACTGCATACTGGTTGTGAATAAGTTTTAACGTCATAAAATTTGGATATTTATTTCTTAAAGTGATTAGGTCAGCATAGCTGCATCCTTCCTGCTTGAAGTAGAGAGTGCGGACAGAGCGTCGACCTTGTGCACAGTTGGCAAAAAAAAAAACCATCAATAAACTGTTCTGTTTTTCCGTTACCGTCGAATTCTTGAACTGAAACTAGAAATTTAAGTTAGGGACCCCCCACACTAGCGTCTTTCGAGCGTCGACGTCGTGGCAGCGTCCAATCAGTGTTGACGCAACGATTGCGCAGCGGCATTTACTTGACGCTGATTGGACACTGCCACGACGTCGACGCTCGGTAGACGCTAGTGCGCGGGAGGCCTTACAGAGCCAAATAAGAAATTTTAATCAAGAAATCTGAAACCTGTACTTTTGGAAAAATATTAAGGTTATTTATATTGTTGTTCATTCCCATAAAAGCGTCTTTTTACCTAATATCCTACCGGGCCTGTGCCCAATGTTCTTCTTTGCCATAGTTTTGTCCCTATAGTTCTTCACTACGATTCTCCACTGATAAACTTATGTCTTTAAAAATCCTTGGTCTAAGCCAAAAGTACAAAAGTGACAGCTAAAAGAGAATGTTGCTAACCTCTTTCTTAAACCGCAGTTGACTGTAGCGAGGTGATCGTCCTCAGCCTGCGTGGGCGCACCGCCTATCATGGCTGTGAGTAATGGTATGGTGATATACCATATCATTACGAGGGCTGTAATGACGGATAGGTATGCGGGAAAGGGCACAGGTTATTTGTTGGGTACAAAATATGTCTAATGATGTTTAGTGATAGGCAAGCCTTGCTAGGGTTTGTCGGAAAGCAATTTTAAGAAGATACTCTTTATGGGTAAGAAAATATTGAAAATAAAATTATTATCAATCGTTTTAAAAATACGTTAGGTTATTTAAGTGGTGATATATGTATTGAATAGGTATGTGAAAAAAATGATTCGTAGGTACATTATGATTGCCGTGTCGGAACTTTTATGAATCATTTTAATTGTATAACGATTTCGATGTTACTTTAATAATAAAAATTGATTTATTTTTTTAAGCGATAAAGCTGATTATACTTTCATAATTACGAACACAAAATTTTTCTCACATCAAAATTTGTTTGACATGACATGACAATATGTACGACATGACAACTGTCACTAAAATAAACCATTTTCAATGTCATTTATAGCACTAAGGAAGGACTATTGATATCAACTTCAAAGCAAATCACCCCCGAAATAACTTTCTACCCCTATTTAACCCCGTTATAGGATGTATTTCAATAAAATACAAAACACGTCTTTCATTAATTCTGTTTAAGAATGTTTATGCAAAATTAAAAGTAGATTGGACACAGAAATCACGTTGTCCCATACAAACTTTACCCCCCCTTTTCACCCCCTTAGGGGTAGAATATCAAAAAATCCGTTCTTATCGGATGCCTACGTCATACAAAAAACACACCCTCCAAGTTTCAGGTTTCTACGATCAGCGGTTTAGGCTGTGCGTTGATCCATCAGTCAGTCAGTCAGTCAGTCGTTCAGGACAAAGCATTTTACATGTATAGATAGTGACTAATTTAACTTAGGTAATCAATATAGCCTATGTCTAACCTGAAGGTCCATTCCAAATATTAGTCAAATAATAATTTAACTCGGAATCAGAATCACTAAATCAGAATCATTGATTTGCCATTGAGCAAGGTACCTACCTACATATGAAAATCACATGAGTAGTAGGTATGAGTAGAGTAGTTCAGAGGTTCAGAGTTTGTATAGATGTAAGTTAATAAATCTTCTATCGACACAAGAGACGAAGATCACATTTTCATTTCAAAACATAATAAGCACCTCTAGGGCATTAGTTCGCATAACGCATCTATTCAAATTCAAATAAGGTTAAACTTTTGTTTGGGCACTTTATAACATGCCTTAACCTTCATATGGTAGCTGAATACAAGATACGTTATTTTAGATTTAGGTTATTCTTCGAAGAATGGTGGGCGTAGTCATTATCAGGCGAGCGGATACGCATTTATAATTTATAGGGTTGTAACTGTACGTCCTATTGAAAAAGAATGATAGTACATTTTTTAAGGTTTGAAAATGAAAATAAAAGATTCTATTTTTTTTAAAATATTATTCGTGAAGAAAAGAAAGGCGTGCAAAAAGATATTTTACTTAAATCCAAAAACAAGAATACGATGTAGTGTAGATGAAGTGGATATAAAAAAAACGTTTTAAATTGAATAATTTCCTTTTTTGTTTGTGACGTTCCTTTTGGGACGTGTAAAAGCTATTTGCAAAAATAAATTGGTTTTAATGGTTTTGTTAAATCCCGTAAATTATTTATCATAATTCAAAAAGCGTTTATTTTTTATCATAAATTGCAAATTTTATCTTTTCTTTATTTACTGCCATGTTTTCACACAAATCAAGGTTATGAAAATATTTTTAAATGTTTTGATTTTTTTTTTTTACTAATCCTGCTCTGCTGTTACTGTGTGTTGATACTGCGAAGGTAAAAAGTTGATTGATTTCAAATTAAATTAAATAAATAAAGGTAGCAATCGAAATTGAATTCGCGCACGATTTGTTTTCCTACTTGAACTCAAGATTCAATTCTAATGCTTCAAAAATACGTGTCTTGCATTTAGGTATAATGTGTTTTCTCTCAGTCAACCCTACCTAGCCATCTGTGATGATGCACTCACCAAACGGATGACATAAGATGTGTTTTGGTATTCGTATTGTGTATTACGCTCCACAATGATATAAGTTAGGCCTTCTAATGACTGCATCAGTCACGCACGATACTATTCGACGTACAAAACGACCGAAATGTTATTTCAGTCGAACATAAATAACTAGTCGATTCATGATCTATTACATTTTCGAGTTATTTTTTTCCGGTGAATACGTTTTAACTAGAAGATACTCAAGAATTGTAGATCTAATTGACTCTATCTATAGTGTAGGTAATTTTCGTGGTCATTTTATATTGAATCATTTGAATTAATTAATAGATTATGACTATGTTTTTAAATCGTCGGCGACTGTCGCTGATCGTCTCCGACTTACGTCGCAAGAAGTCGCCGACATACTGTCGCTCCTCTGTAAGCTCTCTTAGGTATACGTTTCTGTCTTTATTTTTAAAACGTTCAAGTCATTATGAAGATAAGTACCTATAATGATTAACATCATATTTAGTTGCAGAACTTTTTTCATGGTAAGTATACCCTTTTCCAATCAACTCTATTCTATTCAGTATATTGTTTGTTTACAATTACCCAACAAATGAACAAACGAAAGAAGCCTTACGTAATTCCCAAACCGCTGTTGGCTAAGAAGCAGTCAATAATGCTAACTGCGTGTGCATAAATAGTTTTTTTGTTTGCTAACAAAACGTAATTGCTAAGTATGACTTTTGTTATTTTTTCACGACAATTTATATCTCATGTCAAGTGTAACCTTCAGGAAGGAGGAATATGGTAAAAATATAGCCATGGAAGGAACTGATGGTCATTGAACTGTTAAAAGGTTATATTTCTTATTCTCATATATCAATATCAAATTTAAAATTATCAAATTATGTGCAACCCGTGGTGGTCGAAGGAAATCACTTTAAGAAGGCAGGATATTCTTATGGGGCGAACATTGCAAATCGCAACACGTAAAAAGTCAAGCCGTAGGCCACCGTAGGTCGCGGTAAATAACTACTTTGTATGGAATAGTTAACTTTATTCTCCTGATTTCTTGGTGCGATAGCAGTTTATTTTAATTGGTCGAACGTCATGGTAAAGTAATTATTCCTAGTTCAACCAATCACCCTGTATAGTTCATCAGTTGATTATCTTTGATATGTGTGTTGTCTTTCCCTATATTAGGTGTTTGAAATAAAAATGTAAACAACTGGTATTTCCAACGTGCATGCAAAAAGTATTTTTTCCTAATCAACAACTTCACTTCAACTTGAATACTTCGCTTGAGTTAGTAAGTAAGATCATACGGCAAATCAGAAGACGAAATCACACATTTGAAGGTAATTCTAAAGACTCACTGAAAGTTATGTCCGTCTTTTATTTACCCACTGATTTCACACGTGAACCAGATATGACACGCTTGATTGCCTACATGACCTGTCCACAAAAACATAGGTTTCTTTTCCTCACGCTTTCCAACCACACTGTTTCTTTTACTAGAGCATTTTACATCTACCCCTATTATCAGGGTGCACAGCTGACCGATCCTACGTCTATCATTAGTTAACTGTTCTCCATAAATGGGTATGGTCAACAATTACAGTTCTAATTAGCTGTTAAAGCTAATTACCGATTGCAGTCTCGTAATTGCTTCATTATTAGCTTTTTGTTTGCGGTCGGCGGAAAATAGCCGCGTGAGAAACGTACTGATTTTTCAAATACTTTGTATTTATTGAATAAAAAGATGATCTTCATATTATTCACTTTCCTGTTCTGTAAAATACTAAATACATGTGATGTTTTAAGTAATAAATTTACTACGGTCAAACAGAAAAAAAAAAGGTTAAAGGTTTAAGGTCAGGTTTTTAGATTCAATACTTATTTGCCGTAGTTCAGTACCTATAGATACTAAAATAAGTAACAAGAGCCAGTCTATGATTTGGAGTTATTTTTCATCAAACTTACCAAAAATGTTTCTTTTAAAACGTATACCAAAACAGGATTTTACTAAAAATAGAAAGTGAGTAATGATTACAAAGTAAGTAATACGTTTAAAAACTCAAGTTTCCGAAGTGCATTTAAGAGAAAACATGAAAATGTAAAACGTAACATTAACGTGAAATAATCCATATTTTAATGTTCAATTACTTAAAGTAACTACTAAACATGTAATTGAAACCAAATAAGGTCGCTCGTAGTTTTCGTATCCATAAATCGTGCTAGGTGTTCCGTTACAATACATAAAAGCCACTGCTACTTCACCAAATGTTGTGGCTTGCGTGCAGTAACATATCGTGAGCAAACACTTAGTTTAGTCGTTACCGGCGAACTCAAACAACAACCTGTAGTCTTTATCACAGGCTAATAAAGACCAAAATGCATTGAAACTGTAATCAGCCTGGAAAAGACTCAGCCACTCCCATACATTCCGACGATTGCTGACACACATTTAAACGTGATGGAACATACAAGTTTGTAGAGTCAGAAGCGACAATTGGTTTCCCTTGTAGTACTCTAGTTATAAGAGCGAATGGTTTTAATTTGTTTTCTGGCCGTACCTTCCTGCCGATTTTCCATAGGCTGAATATTCGACATAGATGTTGTACATACCTACATGCCTTGAAGGGATAAGTTGATCACAATTAGAGGCAGGTTAGAAAGAATACAACAAAATTTTATATATTTGATCCGAATGCAAACAGCGTGGATCCAAAGTAGACTTTTCCGGATTTCAGATCTGTTATTTTTCGAATGGAAACGGCACGCATGTATTTTGCAACTACATTTCTTGGATTTGTTCTGAATTTAAGACAAGAATATTTACAACATTTACTTACCTTTTTTAAGTAAAAATAGAAACAATAATGACTTGATTTGTGTGAAGCAGGCTTTAATCATGGTAAATTCTAATCAAAATTCTTAAGTTGTACAGAACCAATCCTTTTGCCGCCGCTTTTGAGCCTTGATAGATGGTAGATAATGAATTAATGAAATGCTAAATGCCACTTGACCCATACATACGTATACGGGACCCAACGAAGCAAGTTATGTCGTAATAGGTAATTTTAATACGTAAACAAACATCTAATGGGTAAAAAATTCCACTGAGGAACACACCTTACGAACATGCAAATCAAATCAAATCTTCCCTTAAAACTGGATCTTCCTTTCGAAAATAAATATCAATCATAGACATAACATTGTGTACCTACTACCTTGAATCAAATAAACATTATTTTGACGATAGCTCTAGTTGAGAATCAAATTATAATTTACTAACAATAATTAACGTTTTAAAAATTATGAACAACTGAATCTAGTAGTCCCTATAAACGAGGCTGGGCCACTACTAGTTGTTGCCACTGGGGTTTAGATTTTATAATAATGTGTGTTATTGAAAATTGTAACTAGACTAGGGCACCATCTAGTTAATAAAATGGTCAGAAAATTTAAAATCACCATAAAAGTCACGTGAATTGGAAGGCATATATTTTAAATTAAAATGAAAATTATCTTTATTAATAACATTTGAACAATACAATAGTTGAACTGCTCTCTTAAGTCGTTGACTGCCGAAAAACCAGACACAATAAAAAATCTATTGTTTTGGGCTCACCGGTGAGCCGCGTGGCGTTCAACGTGGAAAGATTGCCCTGTGATAGAAAATGTTAACGCTCAAAGATAAATCTTTAAACAGTGATACAATCTTCTAACCCATAAACCCTACCTCTATCGGCTATCTCAATTGTCGCCTGTATTACGAGTATATTTCTACCTAAGATCTCTACAATCAGAGAAGGATTCTTAACGCGGAATAAAAATGAGATTTTTTAACACGATATACAGTTAGGTGTTAACTAATCGCAGTGAATATTTATAACAGTGATGAAGTAACGTGAATAATAGCAGGAAGTCCAAAAGAAAATGTAAACAAATACTGTAATCAGTAACAAAAATGCGAACGGTTGTAGCCTCGCCAGAATTATTCAAGAATATTTTAAACTATTCCGACAAGGAAATGTAAACGAGGCATTTACATTTGTCTAAATAAGACTTAGATAATGACCTGCATGAGTGACTAGACTTACGACTATGTAGGTACTAGTTTGTTACATGCTACAAAAAGTACCATCGCCTACATTAGGTACAATTTACATGTTGGAGTGCCGTATTAGGTATTATTGGTTAGGTTTCTAGTAAGTAAAAGGGTTATTCGAGAACTTGGATTCTATGAAGCATTGTTACATTATAATTTTGAAATTATAAATATGGTAAAATATGTAAGACTTTTCAGAGAACGCTTTATTTACATTGCTTTTTCCAGTCTTTTTGATTTAAAATTATTTTAGCTTGAACTTGTGTTTGTTTTTAATATGTTGTGTTATGGAAATTTAAATCAATTCATTAACGAATTCACGCACTACGTCGACAATTCACATTGAATTCACTTTAAACATTATTGCCTTAATTAATACACAGTTCGACGCTGCTCATTTCATTTGTCGTTCCAGTGAAACCCGCCTTGCAGTTTAGTGCCACAATAACCATTAGTGTTTCTGCGCTTACATACCGTGATAACTGTGCACTAAGCTTTTGATGCTACAAAGTATCTAGATAATTTAGGTATCTTTTTAGGTATCTACTTATTTTAATTAAACCTACCTTAATATTAAACTGAGTTGCAAATAGATAAGGAATTTTCAAACTATTCGGACTCGTTTCCAACAAAGTTACGTGAGAAGCTAGCTTTGCAGTGCACGAGAAAAAAACATTAGTTGATTAATATCATAGGAAAATGAATTTATCTGTTCGTGGATTTTAGTGAAAACGCATTAATGTAATTTTCGTAGCACAGATCGTAGTATTGAATTGGCACAAAATATTATATACATACTTAACTACTAGTTCAACAGATTGCTTTTGATTCGTAATCAGATTTGAAAATGCGAAACTATTAAGTGAAAGGATGCTTAATATTGTTGTATAAAACACAATGAGTCATGTAGAAAAGACATTACTGTTTTTTTAAATAATGTTTATTTTAAGAATTTAGTACAGTTGGTGAAAGGTAAAAGTCAATTTAAATAAATAATAAAACTTACTTAATTACCAGAAAGTATATTTGCATGTCCGATGGAATTTTCATTGTCAATTGAGAAAGTTACTAAAACACGTAGATGTGTAATTAAAGTTGTATATAAAAAATAAAAACATAAAGTGATTGTAACAAGAATTTTATCTTATAAACAAAATCCTTATTTTGAGGTCGTCGTTTGGCACTTACAGAGATAAACGTTAATTAAGTAATGGGTTTTTAACTTTTTCTACTTGCTTGCATTAATGGTGATCCAACGTGCTTACAATTACACAATATTTGGGAAGTCGCAGATACCACATAGGACCTCATCATTCCATAAATGATTGTGTGCTTTCTGCACTTTAAGTCTGGCGATAGAACACGTTGCATCGAACGGAGCAAATTTTTTATATTACAAAAAAAATTAAACAACCATGTTTATAATACTAACATAAATATACCACTTAGCTAATAGGTAACAGTTTCAAAACATGGTTAATAATTTGGCATTATAACTATTTTCAGTTAAAATTGCATCAAAAAGCTATAAAGGAGAAATCTCTCACAAGACAACATTAACATAATTAGCATAAACGAATGTGCGAAAAGACCGAAACATCTATTACATAATAACCTAGTTTCACACTAAATGGCTCAAAATAAAATAAATTGGCATACCCATTCGTTGTTATAATCTATTTAAAAACGTAGTTTTTAAATAGATTATAACAACGAACATGAGGTTTTATACAACTCTAGCGGTGTTTATCCTTGAAATTCTTTTTATAAATATTTATCAAATTGGGCCTGTAGCTGTTATTAATTCTAACCTTCTATGTTTTATGATTACCGAATAATAAACACTTAAGTAATACAAAGAACTGATATGGCCCTAGGGAATGGTTGTATTACTTAACTTCTCATCTATCAATTATTAGTTCCATTCCATTATTGCATTAATTGTTTATGATTCTTAGGTTAAGTTATTCACTCTAATAAATATAGGTACCTTGCTGAATATGAATGGTTCGAGAGGCAACGATGAGTCATAAAAGTACAAGTAATAATCTTACTGATTTTATAAATGTGAAATTTTGTATCTTTTTACCCGACAGCCAGACGACGGTTATGATTTTTTGTATGTATGTCTATTTCCTTGGCACGCCCTACAGCCTAAACCGTTTAACAGATTTTAAAGTACAATATATCAATAGATTTGTCTCAATTGTGGGAGTGACAAGGGGTATGTTATTTCCCGAAATTTCCGCGGGAACAGAACTTACGCGGGAAAAACGGATCTGCAATACTGATAAACCGATTTTGTAACTTTCTTTAATTAACTAAGGGTCACATATTTTCAGTGCTAATAGTATTCAATACTTTATATTCCAAAATTCCTACGGGAACAGGCAAAAAATACACTGAAAAAATAGGAAGGAAAAACCATTTAATGGATTTCAACATATGATATGTCATTAGATTCGTCTCAGTTGTGGGAGTGACATAGGTTGTAACCCGATGTTATAACCCGGAATTCCTATTGGTATATAAATTAAACGGGAAAAACCGATTTCAGATACTACTAAGGTTTTAACTCGAACCTTTTTTTTTTCAATAAAGCTAGGTAAAGCTAGTTATGTCCCCACGTCTGCCCTCACACATTATAGAGATGCCTAAGTAAGCACTTTCGCTTATTACTTCGTGGAATAATAATCCCTTAGTAAACACCTTTAGACAAAGGAATAAATTCGCTAAATCAGCATCCGGTCAATACTTGGAAGACGCATCACGTCTCTTGCACAACAACTAAATAAATTGCTTAATTAACATTTTTGATTACGACTTCTTAGAACGAAGTCTAGAAAGTTCCATTAGAACAAAGGACTGATTATGCTTGATCAGCATCCGGGAATATTCCAGGTAGACGCTTCACGTCTTGGTCACAACAAGTGACAAGTATAAAAGGCACTGTGGGCTCAGGCATGGCGTCTTTCACACTTCGAAACTCCGCTTAGCTGTAGGTCTGCTCATCGAGAGCATTAGTGTAAATTAGTGTTAGTTTTATTAAATTAAAGTAACTTTCAAAATCAAAGTTTATTTTCTTTTAAAGTCTGCGCGCTGTCCCGATTTGACTGGCGCAGCCGGTAGGATCTCGCGTCGCGATTCACGATTATAAAGATTTTAGTGTCTGTCTTCGAGTCTTCGCGGCTGGTCTTTCAAGGCCATAACAGCGGGATCCACGAACCAAAGAAATAAGTCTCCGGGCGGCCCAGGCACCACCAGCAGCAGCAGCAGCAGTACGAGCAGCAGTATCCGCAGCAGTACCAGCAGCAGCCGCAGCACCACTTCAAGAAGAATGGGTTTGAGCGACCAGTGAGTAAACCTCTTCACTTTCGCTTTACCAGTCTATCCTTGACCCTTTTAATGTTATTTCACCCCAAATCGTGAGAAACGTTATTTGCTCGTAGTTCCTTAACTTCAGGATTACGCCAGCGCTAGTTTTAAGAATATTAATGAACAAATAATAAATAAAATAAATAAAATTAAAAATAAAATAAATTAAAAATTAAGTAAATTAAAAATTAAGTAAATTAAAAATTAAGTAAATTAAAAATTAAGTAAATTAAAAATTGAAGAAATCAAATTAAAAATTGAATAAATTAAATTAAAAATTGAATAAATTAAATTAAATAATTTAATTAATAAAATTCAATTAAAACGATTGAAATTTTTAATAAATAATTTTTGCGCAATTTTTCCCCAAATCGATGATTGCAAAATTTATTATTGTATTAACTATTTATTAATCGTTTATTAATTATAACTGTGTGATTGAATGTAATACATTTAATTTTGATGAATAATTATTGCGCAATTTTCCCAAAATTGATTATTGCAAAATTTGTTATTTTATTAATTGTGTATTAACCGTGTATTAATTGTTAACTGTGTGATTGAATTTTACTGTGTAATTTCCCGTGTATTTAGCAGTGTATAAAGTGTAAAGTGCGCAAGTGTTATCAAAAATCAAAATGCAACAAATAAATCTCATCCCAAACGAAATTCTAAATATCATTCCTAAATTCGAAGGTGACGGTCAAACATTAAATCTTTTTATTAAAAAATGCCAATACATAATAGACAACTATAGAGGAGCTGAAACAGATATCGCGCAAAATAATTATGTATTTCACGCGATAACCAGTAGATTAACAGGTAGAGCCGCCGCGTTAATAAGCGAGCGAGACGATATTGAAAATTGGTATGTGTTAAAAGCACTACTAATTCAACATTTTGGTGATCCACGTTCGGAAGCTTGTGTAGCGATCGAACTGGAACAAATTAAAATCAAACAAGGCGAATCTTATATAGAGTTGTGTCATAGAATTCAAAACGTTAGAAGCACATTAATATCCAAGGTAAATTTAATTCCAGACCAAGGTATCAAAGCCGCTAAAATAATTATATATGATAACTTAGCATTAAATACTTTTCTCTTCAATTTAAATGAAGAAATGATACGCATTGTACGATTGAAAGGTTGTATAAATCTAGAGCAAGCTCTATCAATAGTCACGGAAGAAGAAAACTTCCAATTTCAGTATTCAATTAAAAATAAAAATAAAAATCCACCTGCCCCTAAACCAAATTTTGCCCAACAAAATTCAGCATTTAAACCCAATTTTATTTCGCCAACGCAAGCCTTCAAATTTGGCATGCCGGCAAATAATACATTTAGGCCAAACTTCATTCCCACAAATAGATTCAATGTCCCTGGACAAAACCATAAATTTGGAGTTCAAAATCAACCCAATTTTATGCGTTACCCTTATCAATCTAATTTTAAATTCGGAATACATCCGAATCAAACTAGACCTATTCACACTATTCCTAGTAATCAAAACTTCAGGCAAATGCCTTATAGCATGCCTACTAAATTCAACAACAATCGATTTGGTTATTTTAACTCAGCGCCAAATAATCAATTCAAATTCGGCGTTGATAATCCCCCTCTTGCGCAACGCCCTGCATACAACTTAGATACAGATGTATCAATGCGTACAGCACCGCCTATTCGTCACAACTTGCTCTATAATCCCGAGAACATAGAGGAAGTGTTCTATGACGAGGGCTTAGATGAAATTGATAATTGCGATTATAATAACTATCAGTGTACAACCCAAGTACACAGCGTAGCGCCCCATGACGTAATTCGAGGTAGGAAGGTATAAGAAATGAAACTTTATGTATCCAACTTTTCCAAACTTTTAAACTTTATTATGCACCTTAACGGCACCAAGGTCATTATCCAAAAAAACGAAAACATTGCGCGGTGTAAAAGACAACCTACACCATCTATGGTAAAATTTAAGAACTATCCTAAACATACCGCCCACCAAGGACGTTATTAACAATATAGTCCTTAACTAACACAAAAAACCGCCCACCATGCACCAATGTTTTAGACAATAAAATCTCATGAAAAACAGTATAAAAGAAACAGTGACACAAATAACTTATTCTATACTTTATAAATAACATCATACGGTTTTTTTCCATATCCCTTAAACTTTACAAAAGTTCAAAAGGGTCAACTTCTTTTTGGTCAGACGTTAGTTTATTATCAACTAAAAATACACAAAGTTTGATAACAGCATTTGTTCGCAAAATGACTACGCGAATGGTTTTATCAGTTCCATGGCGTTAAGCTATCACACGACCAAGAAGCCATTTCCAAGAAGGTAAGTCACTTTCTTTTATCAAAAATATGTCTTCTAACTTTGGTTCAGGATTTTATCTCTATCTTTTCTTTTTGTTACAGGTCCCGTTTGCCGAAGAAGTGTCACCGAGTACTGAAATTCATCAGATCTTCGATTCCAGGTAAGTCCCAAAAGTATTACTATCTCATCCGTTTTTAAGTATATTCCTTCTTCTATATCTTTTTTTAATCTCACCAGTAACTCACTATCATTTGTCATGCATTTTTGAAGTTCAAACTCTTCTTTTCTCGAAAGCATGTTCATTTCTCTGTTAATATGTAGCCTTTTTCCCAATGTTTGAGAGCCAGAGATCAAGTTATCTGTATTGAAGTTTTCAATAACCTTTTTATATGTTTCAGGATACGGTGCACTTTCATCACATGCCATTTGCTGTAACGTCTTCACAGCCAAATATAGAGCTGATGTGGTTCTAAATGTTACTCGTAATAAACGATATTCTTGCATTTTTGCCTTTGATTTACTAAAAGCCTCCGGGTTTTCTACTTCCACATTTTTATTATTCCACTGGTCACACAATAGCAACCGATGATATACTGTATCTTGATGCGTCACATTGACCTGACGGTAAAATCTTACGATGTCCAAATCTAATCTTAATGACCCATATTGTAGTGGTCTAAGAATTTCTTCTCCCATCATTATAGAATTTTCAAAACCCAAGTTCCGTTGTTTAAATGGAAGTCGCTCTATATACCGGCCCTGCGAGTCCCTGCACGTTGTCTGTGCATAAAATTTGTCACTCTCTTTTTCTTCCTCGGACAAGATTTTTGTTTGACTCTTGGGATCAGCTTCCATTTTCCAATATACTTCGCTTTCAGCCAAAGAATGCAATGCCACGATGTGGTAACTTTGCATCTGTTGTAAAGGACCTGAGATAATCCATCCAAGAGATGTGCTTTGCGCTATCAATGATCCTTCTGATCCTCTTTTGATTTTACCCTGTATTACTTGACTGTATACCTCTGCTCCCAATAGAACATCTATTTTATTAGGAGTATGGTATTGCGGGTCAGCTAAGCAAATGTCGTTTTCATTAATCCAATCTAGTTCTACAACTTTCTTACTAGGAAGAAAGGATGTAATGGATTTGAGAACGTAAGCCTGAATCCTTATTACTGTGGAGGAATCAATTCTAGGATGTATTTTTAATTGTACCATATATTTAACAGATATATTTTCGTTTCCTTCCAATCCGGAAGTACGCCCCTGTATAGGTAACTTCTTGAGACCCAAGTACTGAGCAACTGCTTCCGTGATAAATGAAGCTTGGGATCCTTGATCAAGCAGTGCCCTGATAAGATGACGTTCTCCATTGGATGACTCTGCCTTAACCAGAGCTGTTGCCAACAACACCTGACTTTGAACTGGCGACTGATTCGATGAATGGCATGTTACTACTGGCTCACTTTCTACTGAACTGGATGACGCCACCATTCTTTTAGCGGATGAATCCTTTATATCCTCACCAGACGTAGAAATAAAAACTTTACCAGACCCTTGAGAACTAGTAGTAGCACCAGACGAATTACCCGTCCTACCTGAACCCTCGTTATGAGACATTT
The DNA here is from genome assembly GCA_950371115.1 of Anania fuscalis. Classification (NCBI taxonomy): domain Eukaryota; kingdom Metazoa; phylum Arthropoda; class Insecta; order Lepidoptera; family Crambidae; genus Anania; species Anania fuscalis. The sequence continues at coordinate 8,582,784 of OX493340.1, read as the reverse complement.
TGGGATGAAGCATAGAATGATGCTTTCTTCCGCAAACTTTACAGCTAAAATTACTTTGGCATATCTTGGCTGCATGATGCCCAAAACAATTAAAACATAAACGGTTTTCCTCAATAAACCTTCTACGACTGTCGACACCTTCCTTTGCGAACTTTTGACAGTTACCAATTTTGTGATTTTCCGAACAAAATTCGCACTGAAGATCAGTTGCGTGAAAAACTTTCGGTTTATTAACACCCTGCGATTGAACATATTTATTTTTGTAAGATACTGCTGACTTAGGTTCCAGAAACTCTAAAGCGCGATAATGTTTCGTTAAAAAGTCTGTGAATTGACTGAATTTAGGAAGTTCATCTAATTCATTGATGTGACTAATATACATTTCCCATTCTCTTCTGGAATCTACGTCTAGTTTCAGGGTTAACAAATGTATTATAAGTATATCCCATGAGCTTACATTTACTCCTATATTTGTTAACGCACTTAAGCAATCAGTAGTGGTATCAATCAATCCCTTTAACATATTTGCTGACTCAACAACAATATTTTTCTGACTTAACAATTTCTTAAGAATAGAATGACACAGGAACTTTTTGTTATTATATCTAGAATTCAATAATACCCAACAACGCATATAGTTTGAATCAGCTATTGGAATCTGCCTAAGAAGTTGTTCTGGTTCACCAGACAAATACCCCTTTAAATAATGCATTTTCTGAACATTATCTAACTGGGAATTACTGTGCACCAAAGATACAAATAAATCCCTGAATGTGGTCCATTCGGAATATTCTCCTGTAAAAGTAGGTATTATAATTCGAGGTAATTGAATATTTGTATTCTGTGCACCATTAGCATTACATACATGTGTAACCACCTTTACTGGTTTTTTAAAAGTCTCTAGTACCTCCTTTAAAATAGTTTTATATTCGACGTACAACTCTTCAACCATGACATACATATCATCTTTGAAATATGTCTTTTCTCTATCTGTATATGCTTTGATAATCTCGTCATGATTGACGTTAAATTTACACCAAAGTTCATCTAAAGAATCTAATCTGATTTGTACATATTGCTCTGTTAATCTATCCTTTGGAGATTTTTTATAGTTTTTAAAAGCCTTTGACATTCGATCATAAACATCGACTTGATAGTGAACTAAGTCCTCCATGTTTATAGGTAAAATCCGAAAAAATTACAAGTGTTTTCACAATCTGAAAAATCGGGCATAGGTTCCCCGTCTTTGCCAAATTTCCTTAAAATCTATCTATGTTAATGTAAACAATCTTCTAAATTATTCTAAGTCCAAATGACATTAATAAATTTTCTTAGTTAACTTTTATGTAAACACTTTCACACGAGTTGTTTTTCAAAGTTATCCACCCCTAGTTAATAAAGTTCAATTCACTCACAATTTTCCTGGTATCACCTTAGTGGACTGTATTGATGACGTACAAAGCAATTCCCGCGCTCCGCACTCCTTTCTCTCTGATAGTTGCTCTGCTTGGCTCCTGACAGGCACCGACTCCTCACCCGGCACCGTCTGCAGTAGTAAGTTGCCTCCATGCAACTATCGCTGCTGAACTTGGCTAGTTTGCGCAAGCGATCCACTTGCCCAGCCAACACCACACCAAAAGAACCCGAACAACTTACCGGACCGACTAATCCAAATCCGGCTCGAAGGACCAAACACTATGTACAACCCAAGTACACAGCGTAGCGCCCCATGACGTAATTCGAGGTAGGAAGGTATAAGAAATGAAACTTTATGTATCCAACTTTTCCAAACTTTTAAACTTTATTATGCACCTTAACGGCACCAAGGTCATTATCCAAAAAAACGAAAACATTGCGCGGTGTAAAAGACAACCTACACCATCTATGGTAAAATTTAAGAACTATCCTAAACAATCAGGAACAAAATTATTTTGATGAATCGGAGTTAACCGATCAACAAAACGACGATCAAATTCCCCGTAACGAAAATTTTTGTTTAGAAACCTCAGCGGACAAAGACCGAAAAATAATACATTTAAATTACTACAACGGAATATTAGGACTACCATATATTAATATTCCCGAAATCAAATCCAAATTTGTAATAGATACTGGCAGTACTCGTTCGTTTATAAGTCCGAAGAAGGTTAACGAATATTTTAACGCGTACAAACATGTAGAGCCATTCGAAATCATTAGCACACATGCACGTAGCAGCCATAGTGAAGCAGTTTACATACCTTTATTAAAACCATTTGCAGCACCCGGCAGTCACAAGTTCTATGTGTATAATGTAGACGATAGGTTTGACGGTTTAATAGGCAGTGACCTTTTGAAACAGTTAGGAGCATCCGTAGATATGAGTAAGCAGGTATTTAGAACACAAAATACTGAGCTACCCATAATATATAGCTCTCCGGACGAAGTTCGTGTAGAGCCACATACTCCGACTAATCTGTGGGTAGAACCGCGATTGGAGACATACGTGAAGTTGTCTACAGAGATAACAAACAGTAAGGCGGACCCGCTAGCACGTATAAGATTAAATATTTTAAAGCAAGATGAAAAAAGTTCAATGCAAATAAATGCTGAAAAATCCCGGAAACCGGAAATTGTTAGCATATCAACAGATTCAGGCAGTTTAATCAAATCTAACTTTGTAAAATCCAACAAACTTAAAAATGATACATATTTCTATGGTCACATACCCAAGGTGTCACACAACAGCACGATTTCCGCACCGGAATCGGCTACCGCACGCTCAGCTAAAGATATCAATACCGTAGGTATCCCCATATTAAATGACGCAATAGACACCAAACCTAATCAAATAATTGTTGATACGTGGCAATTAGATGATTTAGGAATCAACCATGCATCAAACTCAAAACAACGTATTTTAGAAGTTAAGTTGCCAATTAATCGACCGGACCTAATAACTAAATTTTTAAAAGAATACACAAAACCTAAACTAAAATATTTTGTTCACTTTAGTAATCCAAAACTTCGTAAATATTTTATAGAAGCCATAATTAGATTATTAAAAAAAGACACAGTGCGATTTTTCGAATGCACTAAGCTCTACCTAAAGATAGAACCCGTTTACAAAAAGCCTAAATTTCGCTCTAATATAAACCGCAGCATAGTCCCAATAGTTTCCACAAATAGGCAAACTAAAGTCTAAAAACATCCAACTTATAGGATAATCCACAAACTAATATATTGTAATTTAATCTCAGTAATTTTAAGATAAAGAACTCTATACAAAAAATATATATATATATTAATATACAAACCGATAATATAATGCTTATCACAATGGAAAAGTTTAAACAAATAGTGCCGGTTAGCCGCAAAAGGCGAGGTTTGATTAATCCTTTAGGATCTTTCTTAAAGGCTATAACTGGAAACTTGGATAATGATGATGCAATTAAATATGACGATATGATAAAACAATTAACAAATAGACAAGACGCGATTTTAAATAAGGTGACAATCTTATCAGAAATGGCAGGAATTATCACTAATAACACAAACGTAACAAGTAACAATTTCGTGCAAATTAATAAGGAGTTATTAATTATTAAAAAGCAATTAAATGAGACAACAACTTTAAAAATAGAAAACAAAATTATTCACATATTTGATTTATTTTTACATAACTTCCAAACTATATTAGTACATTTGGACGAAGTTGAAACAGCAATAGGTTTTAGTAGAGTTAAGATCTTGCATGAATCCGTAATCGATAATAAGGAACTATTAGAAATATTACAGCAAATAGAACAAACTAATAAATTAGTTTTTCCAGCTACACTTGACAATCTCCTCAAGATTGAACAAACCATAGAATTAAAAGCTTATTTTAAAGAAAAACAAATAACGTTTATCATGAGCATCCCCCTTGTAACCCCAGAATTGTATAACTATTATAGAATCCTTCCCTTACCTGTCCTTAATTCACGTAATGTTACCACTATCCTTGCACCCAAATTTCCCTTTATACTGGTAAAAGAGGCGAAAACTTGGGCGCTCCCCACACCGTGTCAGGAAATTGACGAAAACCTGTACCTGTGTCGTGATAATGAGATAGCCACACATGAACAAGATTCATGTACTTCCGATTTACTAAAATCCGAAAATAATATAACTTCATGCCATCCTATTCCAGTGGAAATAAGCGACTTGTATATTAAGTCTTTCCACGAGAATTGGTGGATTGTCTATTCCAGGAAACCAGTTACTCTAAAGGAAACATGCAAAGGCGAAATTACCCGCAAGGAACTGCATGGCACTTACCTGATTGGCATGGATGGATCCTGTGACATTCTAATCCAGGATACATTACTTAGAAGACATCATTCTGGTACTTCCGAATTGAAATACCAGAAAACTGCAAAAATTAATTTACCTCAGCTATCACATTTCATGGAAAGCAGCGACAACCTGAAGCCTATCAACTTGGACAACGTTAACTTAGAAAATCTCCAACTTCTCTCGTACGCTCTGAAGCGATCCGAGATTCCAGAAAAGCCCAGTGTAGTGAATGTGAAAAGTGTTAGTGTCGGAACAATCATTTTATATATTATAGTTTGTGTTAGTATTATAACCATTGTAACCATTAAATTTAAGAAAATGTATCCTAATTGTAACTTTTGTATTTGTATTCGAAATCCTCGGATTCCTGTTAGAACCGATGATTTCGAACTTAAGGAGGGAGGAGTTATGTCCCCACGTCTGCCCTCACACATTATAGAGATGCCTAAGTAAGCACTTTCGCTTATTACTTCGTGGAATAATAATCCCTTAGTAAACACCTTTAGACAAAGGAATAAATTCGCTAAATCAGCATCCGGTCAATACTTGGAAGACGCATCACGTCTCTTGCACAACAACTAAATAAATTGCTTAATTAACATTTTTGATTACGACTTCTTAGAACGAAGTCTAGAAAGTTCCATTAGAACAAAGGACTGATTATGCTTGATCAGCATCCGGGAATATTCCAGGTAGACGCTTCACGTCTTGGTCACAACAAGTGACAAGTATAAAAGGCACTGTGGGCTCAGGCATGGCGTCTTTCACACTTCGAAACTCCGCTTAGCTGTAGGTCTGCTCATCGAGAGCATTAGTGTAAATTAGTGTTAGTTTTATTAAATTAAAGTAACTTTCAAAATCAAAGTTTATTTTCTTTTAAAGTCTGCGCGCTGTCCCGATTTGACTAGCTTGCCTAGACCACTGCTTTGTAAAAATTCCAAAGCATACGCTAAGCATGGTATGTAATACAGACACAACAGACCACTCTATTGGTATAGTAGCCACAAGAATCGGACAGGCCAAGTCAGTTGCCAAACGTTCCCAACTTAAAATAGACAACTGCGCTATTGCAAAAGAACTTCAGTCGGCGGACTGGGCCTCTGTTGGGGATTGTCAAGATGTAAATAAAGCCACATCTATATTTAATGGCATTTTAATTACAGCAATCAACAAAAATACAAAAGAAATTGTGATAAGCCGTTCAAAATTCATTTTAAAGCCCTGGATAACACCAGGACTAATTCGATGTCAAAAACACAGAGATAAACTACATCTTAAAGCCAGAAAAAATCCATTTAATGAAATTACCCAACTTACATATAAAAGATACCGCAACTTTTTAAATAACTTGCTTCGAAAGCTAAAAACTGAATACGAAAACCTATTATTAACAAACAATAAAAATAATCCAAAACTGCTTTGGAAAGCGATTAAGGATATATGCCATCTAAATAAGACCCATATTCCATGTATAGAACTCAGCAAAATCACACCTGACCCTATTTCCTCCCTAAACATTTGTAACGAATATTTCGCAAATGTTGGCAAAAATCTTGCGAAAGAAACTCTTGATGAGCTTTCCTCTACCCAGGCATCGCTGGCTGCCGCTGTCAGAATGCGACCCCCCATATCGGGGTCCTTTTTTATGAATCCGACTGACGAAGATGAGGTTAGCACTCTTATAGCTGACCTGAAGCCAAACAGCTCTCCTGGTGGCGATAGGTGCACTCCATTGCTTATTAATCAAATCAAAGAATTAATATTGAGACCCCTTACACATATCTTTAACTTGAGCCTCTCATCTGGTACCTTTCCAGAGAGCTGGAAAAGGGCCGTAGTTACACCGATTCATAAGGGTGGTGAAAAGAGTGTGCCGTCAAACTATCGTCCAATATCATTACTTCCCATTTTCTCTAAATTACTAGAAAAAGTAGTTAACAAAAGAATGGTCAACTACCTTGAGCAGAACGACCTACTCCCGGCTTGGCAGTTTGGTTTCAGACGTGGAAAATCGACTGAAGACGCGGTGTTGGCAGTAAGCAAAATAGTAACCGAAGCTTTAGATAAAAACAGAAACTGGGATCTTTTTAGACCTCGCTAAAGCATTCGATACTGTATCCATTCCGATACTCTTACAAAAGCTTAACTGCCTCGGCTTCAGAGGATTGACTGAGGATTGGTTCCGAAGCTATCTCTCTGGACGCTGGCAACGCACGCGAGTGGGTCTCGACGTTAGTGACGATCTTCCGGTGGAATTTGGGGTGCCGCAGGGCAGTATCCTTGGCCCTACTCTCTTCATTGTGTATATGTACGACCTTTTGCAGCTCTCAATGAACGGTGCACACACAATATGTTACGCAGACGACACAGTTATACTCTTCCAGGGCACTTCATGGGATGAAACCTACGAATTGGCCGAGCTAGGAATGGCAACCGTTTTGGACTGGTTGAAAAGAAATCTTCTGACACTAAATTTAGATAAAACAAAGCACATAACATTTCACAAGACTCGAGCCTCTCAACCTCCACCGGCGAAGTTACTTAGACTCCATAATTGCAACCAGGGAATGCGGAGCCCAGTATCTTGCAGCTGCCTCCATATTAGTCGTACCGAAAAAATTAAATACCTAGGAGTCGTGTTGGACGAGAACATGTCCTATAGACATCATATCGCCTCCTTGTCAGCTCGTGTCCGGGGAACTGCTTATATTATGAAACTTCTCCGACACTCGGCCTCAAAAGACACGCTAATAATAGTGTACAAGTCCCTCTGTCAATCACTGCTTTTATACTGCATCAAAGCCTGGGGCGGTGCCGCAAAATCCATTTTGATCCAACTCGAAAGAGCCCAGAGGACAGTGCTTTAGGTAATGTTGCATAAGCCATTCCGGTTTAGCACTGACCTTCTTTACAAGGAATGCAGTGTTTTAAGAGTCCGCCAGTTGTTTGTTCTTCGTGCAGTCATCGCTACACATAAAATCATCCTAACATCTGCGGATTATGAACTATTAATTAACCAACGCGTGTATAAGGTACCGGTCCCCTCGGTACGAACAACCTTTGCCAAAAGACATCCACTTTTTCTTTTGCCACGTGTATACAATACAGCTTGTACACAGTAACATCAAAGAGGTTACTGTGTACAAGGCAAGATGTGTCGTTGAAATTTGGTTAATGGAATTGGACTATACGCAAACAGAAAACCTTCTTGTTTGACTTTATCAAACCCTCCCCACTACACACACACACACACACACACACACACACACACACACACACACACACACACACACACACACACACAAAATTAAAAAATAATAAAAAAATTAAAATTTTAAAAATTAATTTAAATTCAAAATAGCTTTTTTTATGTTTCAAGTTGATTGATAGCTTGACCCCGGTCTCCAATGTGCATGCATAACTTGTTAATTGTTACCCGACTCCCGCAAAACAAGCAGCTTGCTTAGTGCAGAAGTCACTGTGTACTGTAAGACCTTACATGTGTTTTAGAAAATAAAGTTTATTATTATTATTATTATTATTCCATAGGCCGAAAACCTCTCGCCTCTTGGGCGGCAATGACCGGCAGATGCACATTTGGCCGGGTTCAGGGCAAAAGAGAGAGAAATCGGCGGACGATGCGTGCGGTATCAAGCACCACCGCTTTCTGCATCTTTGCTGGAAGCGAGCCGCCGATGAATCCCAGCCTTTTCAGGTGTGAACCTAATGTGGCTGGGATTAACCCGTTTGCCGATATAACAATTGGTATGATTTCAGTGGACGCCACTTCCCACATTTCGGTAACCTCGTGTACTAGGTCCAAGTACTTGCGTTGCTTTTCGGTCTCGGCCTTCACAAGGTTCTCGTCATGAGGGATAGTAACGTCCACTAAAAACACCTTCGATTGCGCCCGGTCCATCAGCACTATATCAGGCTTATTCGCAAGAATAGTCCTGTCAGTGATGATGGGCCGGTCCCAGTAGAGCCGGATACTGTCACTTTCGAGTACTGGCTCCGGCGAGTACTTATAATAGGGTAGTCTCTGGCTCACGAGACCGTACTTAAGGGCGAGCTCTTGGTGGAGAATTTTGGCTGCTTGGTTATGCCTGTGCAGATACTCAGTGTTAGCAAGAGCCGAACAACCCGAAACCACATGACGGAGTGATTCTCCAGGATGGCGACAGGCCCGACAAATGTCCACTGTGCCATCCTTTATGATGTACTTTCGGTAATTGTTCGTCCTGATAACCTGGTCTTGTATCGCACAAGCAAACCCCTCGGTTTCCCCAAAGAGGTCTCCAAAGCGCAGCCAATGCACGGAAGCTTTTCGGTCCACGTGGGGCTCGTGTAAAGCCTTGAAAAACCGTCCGTGCAGCTCTTTCCCTTTCCATACGGTCTCGCGATCAGAGACACTTAGTATCGCCGGCGGCTGCCATGACTCGTTGGCCAGATCAAGAGGGGTGAGTCCTTTATCACATTCTATGACATCACAATGCATCGTTGTGTCGGTCTTTGCTAGGAAATACGCTCTGAGGCTAGATACCTCGCGGTCGTGCATGGTTTTAGCACTTAACAGGCCTCGACCACCACATTTCCTCGGGATATACAGCCTCATGACCGACGATCTGGGGTGATGCATTCTATGTAGTGTCATAGTTGTGCGGACTTTCCAATCCAGAGCGTTTAGTTCGGTCTGAGTCCATCTGAGAATACCAAAGGTGTATAAGAGAATAGGCATAACCCATCCATTATAGGCTTTGACCTTGTTGACCCCCGACAAAGAACTATTAAGCACCTTTGTAAGGCGGTCGAAGAAGGCTTCACCAACAGACTGTTTTACGTCCGATTCCCTCAAACCTATACTCTGTGACATACCCAGATACCGGTACGTATCAGTTTCGGAAAGTGTTTGCAGTTGGACGACACCAAGGTTAACCTCCTGCGACCGAGTAATCTTTCCCCTCGTCACATGGATAACCGCACACTTATCAACCCCGAACTCCATTCTGATGGAGCCACTAAAATCAACAACAATGTTTAGTAGCTCCCTCAGCTTCGGAGCTGTTGGGGCTAACAGCTTCAGGTCATCCATGTAAAAAAGGTGCGACACCCGATCTCTCCCTCTCCGAAACTGAAATCCCGTCCCCGAATTCTCCAGCAATCTGCTTAGAGGGTTCAGGGCAAGGCAGAACCAAAGTGGACTCAGACAATCGCCCTGGTATATACCCCTCCTAATGCTTATTCGGTCTTCAGCATCCGCCATTCTCTCGCCCTGGAGACTAAGCATTGTACTCCATTGCTCCATACATTTCTCGAGGAAGTGTCGAACCGTATAATCAATTTTATACAGTTCGAGGACCCTCTTTAGCCATGTATGGGGGACTGAGTCAAATGCTTTTTTGTAGTCAATCCAGGCAGCAGAGAAGTTCCGGCGATTGCGTTTGACCAGTTGGCCAGCGACAGCATCTATGAGGAGAAGCTCCTTTGAACCGCGACTACCAGCCCGACATCCGTTCTGAGCGTCAGACATAAGACGATTCGCGTCTATATGATCACGAATTTTGGCGCTCAGAACGGATGTTAGTGTCTTATAGATGGTAGGCAGACACGTTATCGGGCGGTATTTACTCGGGTCCGCGGTGTTTTGTGTTTTAGGAGCTAGGTGAGTGACCCCAGTAGTGAGAAAGTTCGGGAGAGCTCCTGTCTCTAGCGCCTCCTGAAATTGGCGGGCCAAGGTAGCATGGCATACCGAGAATCCTTTTAGCCAGTAACTCTGCAGGCCATCCAGTCCCGGACTTTTCCAGTTCGGGGCTCGACGTACTGCAGTGGCTACGTCCTCATCAGTGATGAAGACAGGGTTCATCGGAGGAACTGATGCACACGCCTCCTCTATCGCGCCAATCCAGGGTCCTTCGCTGTGCTCCACTGGTGTTGACCAAAGGCCACGCCAAAAGCTTACAACTTCGGCCTTATGCGGTCTTGCACCAGTGTTGCGAGGTTCAGAGCTCTCCAAGCGTTTGTAGAACTTTCTCTGGTCACTCCCGAAAAGGCGATTCTGCTCGTATCTCTCAACCCTTTCTGAGTACCTTCTGATACGCTTCGCCCACGCAGCGATCTTCTGCTTCAGCTCGTCGATGCGCTCCGTCAGTTTCCGAGCAAACTCTGGGTTAGCCAAATTAATTGTTATCCTAGAAAACTCCCTCCTGACAAAGCGCACAATCCTTGGCCTGGTATTGCCCGAGCGGAAGCACGTCAGTTTGCCGATGAGGACTCTGGCTTGCTCGATACGTTGTTCGATTCTCCTCTTCCAGGCTGGCACAGTATTACTCCTAAGAGTAGTACGTGCAGCACTTGGACTTGGTGCAACTCGGATGCCTGTGAATCGGCACACCGTCATTGCTGCACTGAAGAGAATCGTACTGGTATCAGCCAGGCCAGAGCTGCTCTCCAAATGCTGGGGCAGCATCTGGTTTACGGCCTCAACGACATCCCGGATCCGAACACTGAGTGGTAGCCTCGGAAGCCTTGGTCTCTCTTCCAGGGGAGTATTACTGTACTCCAAAATCGCCTCCTCTAACATCCCCCTCATTTGCTCTAAATCCTGGGCGACTATATCCGACGCGCCACCAGCTACCACCGGCTCGTCTTCGACTACCATATTCTCGCCGCCAGAAGGCTCTGGAGTGGCAGTCCGCTCAGTGGGTGCGGGTGGCGCGCAGGAAACAGCCTCGCTTCGCAATTGTTCGAGCTCAGTGGTGCTAAACATGTTAGACCGCAATATCCACCGAGCTCTATCCGACAGGTTTTGTTCGGCGACTGACAAATTTGGCTCCAGCTGCAGAAATGTGCGATGCATCCGTGCTCGATAACCTGTCCTGCCGGTTTCTCCCTCTGTCGCTCCGTAGTAAGCGCGCATGAGGTTCGCATTCATTGCTGTATTCCACCTCATGCGCCTTGTACCTCCAGTGGCGGGCACCAATTGCTGGGGCTGGGAAGCCCCTGCTGGTGCCAAGCGCACTGAAGGCGATGATGGTGGTGACTGGGCAGGTGGTCGGCCCAGTCGGGTAGTGCTGGCGGCCCGCATGCTGCCACGTCCAGCGCCAGCTCCAGACGCGCCCCGGCGATCACCCCCAGGCAGCGGCCCTATGCGCTCTCTATATTCCGCCATCATCATAGTGAGCGAGATACCATCGGAGTCTCGCTCATTCCCTCCGAGGGAGCCGTCTTGACCCATTTCCCTGGGTAATGCGACTGGCACCGGCTCTAGCACCAGTCGCTAGGGTACAGACTGACTGCGCTGGTTAAGCAACTATCTGTCACTTAGTTGCTTAACCAGTGGGCGATGGGGTCGTCACTTCCCGACGCCTTTTTTATTATTATTATTATTAATAAGGTTATTGCAGAAGTTGCGGTATCTTCTAAAGGTGACCCTAAGAATCTCATCATGAGGATTATCTCGAAGTTTGCACTGCATACGATCTCTATTTTTGATGCATCTTAATATTCCTGGGGTTAACCAAGGTTTTATATTGCGATCCTTCCTGGGAATATAAGCGCCTTTTGTATTATTTTTGAGTGCTGTCGTTATCATATAGACTAGCTCGTCTGTTAACTTCTCAGGATCATCGCAAGACAATAAGGCTTTAGTATTCATGGCTGTAAGGTCGTTCAGTGCGCCATCATAGTCAGTTCGCGTCCTAGTTTTTTTACTTTTATATTTATAATTGTTATCATTAAGATGTAGTAAAACCATAGCGTGGTCTGTAACCGTTGTGTTTAAAACTGCTATTTGAGCGCGGACTCGAAGGATCTAATTTAATCATTACATCATCCAGACAGTTATTACCTCTAGTAGGGATATTATGACCCATAGCAATACCATGTGTCCCCAGCGAATCAAGTAACATGGATTTGATGCCTCAGACTGCAAATTGATTCTACAGGGTGCTGATTTCAATCCTTGCCATATTTATTGAGGTGACCTTTTATGACTTATATAAACGAATTATCTACCAAAAAATAATTACAAAAAAATTGAATTTATAGTGAATATTTTCCGTATGACATCAACTGTACGTGGCTCGCAATACTGCAATAAGTTTACACTACGGCACCAATCGAGCTTCGCGGATCGCTCGTTTATCACGTGTCGGATAGCAGCCGTTTGCGTTAGGGGACTATTCTGTATCGAAAGTGGTCGATTATAAAAATCGTAGATAATTAAAAATTTATGATTTTTTGGTCAAAGTATTTTTTTTAATAATTCGTGATCAGAATAAGATACTTAATCAACTTCCTAAATATGGCGAGGATTGACATCAGCCCCTAGTATAGATCATGTTTTCATCTTTTAAGTTCACTTTTTACGCAGTCTGGTTTTTAGATTTTTTTTATTAATTAATTTTACCATTCAGTCAGCTTTAACGGCTGCTGAAATTTGACACAAATATAACTCAGGGGATAACTTATCCCGCTTGGTTGTGTGTTATTTCCTAAGAAAATTATTCATTGCTCTTTGGCTTATTTCTTAAGTCTACGCAGATAAAGTCCTAGACAGAAGCTAGAGTAATATAAAATTGTGAGATAATTATATAACTCGGAATAAAATAAGTTTAATAAAAAACTAAAAACCGACTTTAAAATGAAACTAAAAAGCGAAAAATAATATTGACTTAAACATACCTAATCTAAAGAGAGCTGATTAGCAGACTCTAAAAAGAACTGATTAGGTATGTTTAAGTCAATATTATTTTTCGCTTTTTAGTTTCATTTTGAAGTCGGTTTTTAGTTTTTTATTAAACTTATTTTATTTCACAATTTTAAGTGTTAAGTCCTCTATTTTTCCCCTCCTAACTCCGCCAAAAATGACTTTACAGCAAAGTGACCTAGACAAATGTTGTTCTTCTGTGGACCCACCCAATGGTATAATAAAAATAGGGTGCTATTAATTATCAATTTTTCGACGAAATTTATTACAAGTCCCAGACGCCTTTAAAGTAAGCTTTAGTTTTCACCTTCCAACTCCGCCAAAAATGACTTAACAGCAAAGTAACCCTAGCTAATGTTGGTCCTCTATGGACCCCCCATCAAATGGTATGATAAAAATAAGGTGTTATATTGGGTCAATATTTCGACGAAAATTTGTAAGTCTTAAGGAAAGGGTTTTCCTACACTCCAACCAGAACGGCGGCTATGTGTCGTAACCATAGGATAAGGTCTTGCATTAAATACCAAGTCAATTTAAGAAAGGAACTTTTAATTTTTTTTTTCGTTACTGGGTGTGCGGGTACGCCCCCAGTAAATAAAAATTGGCGGTCTGGTACCTCATAAGCTTCACGTCTGCTCATCACACTGCGAAATACGTCTGTCGACAAAAAGCAGTATTATCTTAAGGAGTTCCGTTAAGGAGTTCTGTGGCTTCCATCATCAGGTCAGCAACATGACATGATGATTACCAGACCCAAAAATCAGCATTGAGTCAGAAAATATATGCAAAACATTATGGGTGCCTATAAAAATTGAGGGTTGCCCTCGATTTCCCAAGGATCCCATCATCAGAATCTGACTTGGTGTAAATGGGACCACCACGGGAGTATACCATTTCAAACTAAAAAATAAATTTTGAAATCGGTCCATAATTGACGGCGTAATCGCGTAACAAACATACAAAACAAAAAAATCAAAATTCAGACTAATTGAGAACCTCCTCCTTTTTTTGAAGTCGGTAAAAAACTGATAATGCAGTCACTTTATATCGGCTATTCTGCCTGCATACTAAATAACAGACAGCACGTAATAACCCCGTGGGACATTATTTACATGCAATTATAATTTACAGGTAAGGTGGCAAGGCCGAAAGTTACGATGCCTTGCTTCATACTTAGAGGTTTAGAATTTAAAACAATGAATTCTCAAACTGTTTTTTTGTTTGTTTTACACGATACAGGATTTGAATTTAGAACGTTTACGTGTCGTTTTTTTGTTTGTACGGTCTGAGTTTTGTGTCAGTTTTTGGTTATTGATTAAAATAACCAAATATAATAAATTAAAATTTAAGTTGAATGTCACTTATTCAATAATTGAAATTGTTTAACTTAACAGTAAATGTGGCCACGCAGACGCAGGTCATGTTAGTCACAAACTAAAAAAAACGGTAAAGATAGAAGTCGAACGTTTGTTTAAGTTCTATGACCCATCAGAACTTCTTTTACTAAACAAATAAGGTTGTTAACACATTCATTACCACTACTTTACAGGTTGTCACGCGATTCGCTCACCGGTATTCAATTTGTGGCGGGAAAATTGGCATTTGCGTGCGATAGTGCCAGTTCGCTTCCTGTTTTACGTGGTTTGCTGTTGTAAGGATAATTTCTGTTGGCAGTTTGAAGTACTGACAATAATAGTGATGTGAGAATGAATGTCCAATATCCTTTGCGTATGAAGTAGGTTTTTAAGGGTGCATTTTGACTTTCTTTTACATAGGAATTTGCTGCTTTTTAATAAAACTTGATTATTCAACACCCATATAAGCTTATTGATAAATGAAAGTTACAGGTTGGTAGGTACTATCGCACGTTGAGCATTAAAATTACGAGTACACTTTAAGATATTTCATTTTTAATTGCATAACTGTCCGATTAAATAAATCAGTACCTAGTGCGCTCGCTGATTGATTTTACTGTTTAACAAATCATACCTAGTTGAACAAGTGCTACTAATCTTCTCAAAAAGATAGTATTCATTCTATGACTTATATCTTCAGTCTTAAAGTCCAGTCTTCTTTACCGCAAGTGACTACATAGCTGTAGTATGTAGGTCAACTGCTGGCGGTTGTTTACAAACAAATATTTTCAATAGGTCCATTGTACGGAGATTTCCTACGCTAATACTTTGTTCAATTGTTTTTAATAGTATTGTCACTCGTTGAAAAACTGGTCAATTTTGGTGTGATAAATCTAACATCTAAATAGTAGGTGTTAAGTCCTTTAAGCATTAGGACGTAGGTCTCTTAATCAGCTTTTTTCATTAGAAGTTCCCTAACGCTACACTACAAATAATCTAGCCTGTCGCTACATAACTACCCATAACTCCGTTAAAATGATCGACAGCATTAACACATTTTTAAATTCTGTTTTTAAAGTTCGGTACCCAAATCGTAAAACGGGACCCTATAACTGAGGCTTCGCTGTCCGTCTGTCTGTCTGCCTGTCTGGCTGTGCGTCCGTCTGTCCGTCTGTCACCAGGCTGTATCTCATGAACCGTGAAACCGTTGAAATTTTTACAGATGATGTATTTCTGTTGCCGCTATAACAACAAATACTAAAAATAAGAATAAATTAAATATTAAATGGGGCTTTCATACAACAAACGTGATTTTTTTTTGCTCGTTTTTATAGATAATGGTGCGGAACCCTTCGTGCGCGAGTCCGATTCGCACTGGTCGGTTTTTTCTTTTGTCATTGACTGCCTTGACTAAAAAAGCAGGATTGCTTGCTTTGTTAGTAAAAGTCAAGCCGAGACTGGAACTTTGACGTTAGGAGTCCTTAGATCCTAGAGATACCCCCTATCAGAAGCCGTTGTATGATATTTATAAGAACTAAGCCCGCAAACAGGGTGTTAAGAAAAGTGTCTTTGTTTTATATTATTTAGAGATTAACTGTACATTAAGTTTTTTCTAATTATAATAAGTATAATATTATCATTAAGGAATGTATTAGTAACCAAATTACTACATATATACCTGCTTAAAACATTGCTATAAAATGTCGTAACGCAATGGAAACGATTTCAGAAACGAATCACTATGCATGATAGGTAGAGGACGCATATCTTCAAATGGATAAGGTCACTTGTACTACATGCATATGCATAGAACCTGTTGTGATACAAAGGTATTTTATTATTATATGTTTATAGTATAAGTATTAGGTATAATAAAATAACGCACAATAAAGTTATTAGTTGAGGCTTTAGGTGATCTAATCAGGTAGTTACTGTTAAGTACGGCGTATTGTTTTTTGAGTTCCATACTAAAGTCCTGGACGAAATTGATTGAAGCAGCTTTTATTTACACGATTGCACTATTAAAAAGAAAGTTTTTTTTTCATAAGAATTTGAAATCAAAGTTTTGGGAAAACATTATTGATCCACATGTAATTACTTCTATCCGTTATCTAGTCGCCTTAGTGCCTACAAGTTAATGCTTAGCTTGAGTATATTGCCTGATCAGTGGCTTGGGGTTAGTAATTGGTGTAATAGGCTAGTTGACAAAATTTTAAAAATTGGTTAATAATTTAGCTTAATAACCATTGAACACAAAAAAAAGATTCTTTCGAAAAGAATATGAGTTAACCGTATGTATTTTGCGTTTTACATTAACAATTAAAATTCACCGCAAAAACGATCGATTCTGCCAAAGCGTTAAATGACGTCACGTCCGGCAAAACGAATTGTGTAAGTCTTAATTCTATAGTGAATTTTACACCAGTCATTTTAAATATGAATTAAAAAACCGACAGAAATAGCTAAAGACAGGATATTTATCAAATGAAACAATTAATTGTCCAAAAATATTAACATTAACAACGACGTTTCGAACGGCGTGACGTAATTCTTTTTGATTGGTGTTCACTGTCACGTGGCTGTAAGCTAAATTGTAATAAATTTGTTTCCCAAAAATATTGAAAATCCTTATTACAAAAAAACATTGTGTATTGTTTTCTCCGTACCGTGATTTATTATTAGAAATATCAAACAAGCCATTTTATGTGTAGTAAACACAAGCCTCGAACAATTTTTTTATTTATTTATTCCTGGTCTCTGTGCTCGTGCGTTCTGTCTTTACTATAAGAATACACATTCTTATGGTAAAGACAGAATTTACACAACGAAATGGTAGCTGTTTTTAAAAAATAGAAGTGAGTAAGTCTACGATTCTGATCGCTCAGTTTCTATCACTGTGATAGGTATTATTCAATAATGTTTAATTACTCTACGATTACACGTATACAATTTTTCGAATAGTTTTACATCGTTAACATTTTACAGATTCCATAAAATTATCGTGTTAACCAATTAAAATGCTACCATACCAATCTATTGCGTTGAAATACATGCATGTAGTTAATGGTTATGTTAGCTGATGCTACTTAATAAAGCTGATTTTAATAGCTGTACGATTCAGGCTGCGTTCACACACTTTCATACCGCACGTTGTATAATTAACTTAGTTGTGTACAAATGACATATTTGTGAAGGTTTTAGTACGCAGTAGGTACATCTGACGTACAAGCGTTTCTACGTAGTGTTTGCGCCACTGAAAACTTCTCTGCATTAAATGTGCTCTAGGTAACACTAACTTGTGTGAACAGAGCTTTACAATAGGTACTTAGTGCCAAGGGTGATTAAAAAAATATAAGCACATTCTTCCTCTTCTTTGGCCTCGCCTTTTCCCGCTACACGGGGTCGGCTTTTCCAATCAGTTTAATATTGGTGTGGTTGAAATACCGTTCACTTGCTAAGTTCATCGATAAAAATCCTGTCCTAACAGTATGCAAAATAAGATAGATTTCCCATCAATAGACAAAAACTAACGTTTCAAACGGAGTAGAAGAAATAAAGTAACCTGTTTCTGACTTTGATAAATGAACGTCAAACAGTTCACTTGAATTGAATCCAACTATAATTATAATTGTTGTTTAGATCCATTTTAATATACCACTTGAAAAATCCAGCCACCTTATATGATCATCTAACTAAATTACCAGATACCTAAGTACATACATAGTACTATCAAAGATGTAAAGAATACAATAGAAATGCATATTGTACCTACATTCTAAGAACTTGTGAGTAAAACGATTATTGAACCAAATCATATTATACATAATCTATAATAATATGCGAACCCTAAAAGTGTTAAATTACGGTAACGATAATTAGTCATATAATCAGCTCATTGTTTCATAATGCGGTGTGTTCGTTCTGTGATTTATCGTCCGAATCCACGCGTGAAGTTTTATACGCAGCGTATCGCTGTCTGTTGAAATAGAAAATAATAATTTATTGCGCACTCTTTGCTATAGTATTAGCACATTAATATCAAATGTAAAACCCTAAAAATTTGACCGTATTTTTGTTAATTATTAGTTGGTTTCCAATAAAAACACACAAGATATTTCTTATAATTTCAAATTAAATCATTTATTACATTAAATGTGTGGTTAGCAGATGATAAGTAATTTTACAGTACATCACATGCAACCCTGCAAGGGCATAGCAATTTATACAAAATTAATTTTATTAGAAACTAAGTATACATTATAATTATCCTTACATAACAACGGATGTTAATACGTATTTATTGTGTTAAAATAACGATTTAGCAATTTTAAGTACTTTAATTATATTATTTTTTTACACAATTTGGATTTTGTACGATTCCCAAAATCCAAATTGATACGAGTAAGTATTTAATATAATTGTGATTGTACACTGATTAGGCAATTCTGTTTCAAGTTGAAATTCATTTTAGAGTCCCTTTCTTAGAATAAATTTTGGTACAACCGTCACCTTTTATTTATGTAAGATTCAATTTTAGCAACCACCCAGCTACCTATACGTTACTCAAAACTGTTCCAATTCTTGTAATTCTACCTAGTTTCATATAAATGTTGCGTAAACTAGTATTTTTTCGTTTTTTTTATAGCAATCTGATTCAAAATTATACGCATCCGTTCATTTAATTAGTGAAGTACAGCAAATTATTCACAAGATGTGTGATAATCGGCTTTAATTATAAAATCCGAAAGGGAAACGATTCATTACATTTTCCGCACTAAAGGAATCAGTTTTTGGGTTAAATAAACATTGGACGGTGCTTTTGTTAATTACCTACATTTACATAATACGTTAATTTACTTTAATTTCAATATACTAACATTTGTATAGGATTAATTACAAACTCTAGCTATAGGAACCTGCAAGCTCCAGGATTATTATAAACTGCTATATTACCTCTTGAGACTCCTCAATCAAACCAATTGTGGTACAGAAATTAGGAAACAACGACGGTACCATACCACTTATAGACCCAAGACAATAAGTAAGACAGAGACGGGCATCGAACCTGGGACCTCAGCATGGATTAGCTCCAGAGTGAGAGGTTATCTATGGACCTCAGAGAAATACTGGGTCTCAGGAGGTTGTGATTCTCGTACAATAAAATCGTGGCTCTAACGAACGATCGTTCTTGATAAAAAACCGATAGCCAATGGAGAAAACTAGTCCTGGAGACTGGAGTGGAGATCGGATACTAGTAAGCGTAGTGTGGGACGCCTAGCGGCTTGTTGGACTGACGACCTAGTGAAGGTTGTTGAACGCACTGTCTTATTCAGAGACGTATTCTAAAACCGGGACTACGGTGAACCCACTGTACTAACGTACATAAAACAGTGGTTTAACCTTAGTCCCGAACTAGGCACTCTGTGAACAAGCAGTTGAAAGAGAGCAGCTGAGGACGGGAGTGGACAGCCCAGGCTCATACTGATAATGATGATGATGTTATTATTCATTTAGTACGTGTTATTTATTAGCCCGATGATACCAATAAAATCACGTATCAAATGTATGTCATGACATTGTAAACTAGTTACGAAATGTTGCTCAAAGTAAATTGTACTAAAAGTTCACGTAACCTTTTGTAATGTGCTAACACATTATTTTAATATTTTAGATAAAAGAGAACCTACAAATCTTTTCAGTTTGTTGAACGAATCTTTATCTTGAGCTAATGCTGTTAAGCACTATGAGCAAAATAACAGGAGATATTTTTTTAGGGTTCCGTACCCAAAGGGTAAAACGGGACCCTATTACTAAGGCTCCGCTGTCCGTCTGTCTGTCTGTCTGTCCGTCTGTCCGTCTGTCACCAGGCTGTATCTCATGAACCGTGATAGCTAGAGAATTGAAATTTTTTACAGATGATGTATTTCTGTTGCCGCTATAACAACAAATACTAACAAACAGAATACAATAAATATTTAAGGGGGCTTCCATACAACAAACGTGATTTTTTTGCAGTGTTTATAGAAAATGGTACGGAACCCTTCGTGCGCGAGTCCGACTCGCACTTAGCCGGTTTTTTTTTTCTGTATTGTGATTTGTGTCATTGGCATGTTAATTTATGTAGCTATATGTGAATCGATATTTCAATGTAATCAAGACATTCTATAATTTCTATACCATATTGAAACAAAATAAAGCTTCTATAGATAGATAGATAATGAGAGAAAAAGTTGCAATAAACGATTGTATTTTGTTAGTGGATTAAATTAAGCATTATTTTCAGAAAGAATATAAGTCATAGTCCATAAGAGGTTAAGTTGTACCACAATGTTAAACATGGTACCTTAATTATTATTATATTATATTATTATTATTTTTAATTTAATTTATATGGAATAGAAAAATTAATGATATCGAATTTAGCTAAACTGGATAGATAAATTGGATAGTTATATAATTATTGTATTAAATTGAATCGAATTAAATTGTATTGGATAGTTATGTTATAATGAATTGAATCTAAATTGTATTAGATAGTTAGTTATATTGATTTGAATTTTGAATTGAATTGAATTGGGTTAAATTAATTAATGTTTCCTATGTCACTTGTATGGACTCTGTCTGAAATAAATTGATTTTATTTTATTTATATAATAAATTAATTCAGGTTCGACTTCTTTATGAAATCTGGATCGAATCAGTCAACTTAGTCAGCGCTCCCTATAACATACATAGAGGTTAGTAGTATGCTGTTATATGACCAAAAAGGGTTTGAGTTTTGTTCTAATTCTTGGCGACCCAATGGTTGTATACCAATTCGCCACGATACCAAGGTTATTACTGGTTATGGGAATATAATCCATTTAATGTTATAGTGGGCCAATCCACATTGTTAACCATATTTGTCGGTCTCGTAATGTTGCGAAACGTATTGCACAGATAATACGGTAACTAGCTCGCTTAAGGTTTGTAACATGAAGACCATAGAGAAACGTATTAACTGTGAAAAATAGATCATGGTAATTATTTCAGACCAGCAGCTACTCAGCTGATTACATTATCACTTTTTTATATTTCATGTTTTGAATAATACAGCTTTACAGCTTACCTACATGCAAATGTAAGTAGGTAAAATTAAAAGCGTTTTATATTTATTTAAGATAAAGACACAAATCAACTACCTTTATTAATTTTCATCGTTCGTCGTAGACAAAAATTACATAAGTTGCCTTTTCCATTCTAAATTCCTTCCTCCTTCTTGACCTGTCGTATCAACAACCTCAATTGGGACGTGTAAAAGTGAATAAGTATATACGAAAGTGAATTGGTTTTAATAGTTTTTATTAATACTAAATTACCCATAATCATTGAACCTTCCATAAAGCTGTGGGTACGTTCAATGAGTTGACTAACAGACAGGCTAAAGAATATATAAACACCCGTGTCCTCTGGGGCGTGACGGCTGTCTGAAGGTTATGACCTGGTGACGCCATGCCCGTTTGATATGTCTTGATATCATCTCGTTCGTATCTAAAAATACTGGATACCTCACTTTGGTGATTAGAGATAAACAATTATAATGTCATTAAGTAAAATATGAAACAAGACATGGGGCGCATGTTTATTTAGTAAATAATTCTGTGCTATCTTTAAGTAAGAACTAAATTCTGATGACCTTACTAGCTTGTTAAAACCGGTTGGTAATTATAACCACATTAAACAGATTAGTTGGTGTCCACAGGTACAATTCACCTAAGAAATGCCTATCAATTAAAATACAAAACTCTAGAGTTTAAATATAAAAAAGTTGGATCTGGAAAACGTTTCGGAGCTACGATTGACCTATATCTGCCCACGTCTACGTTGGTACGAATTCGGGCACAATAAAAACAAACAGTCACGTTTCTGTGAACAAATATTTAGGTAGTTGCGACTGATTAGGTAATAGAAAGAGCCGTATTTCAGCAGGACTACACAAAACTTGTTGTTTTGGCATTAATATTGATGAATTTATTAAAAAACAAATCACATCATAGATTAACAATACAAATACGTTCCTTATACGGTCTTCAACATATACTTCCATAGTCTACGGAAACGGTCATGTTATAAATAACCCTCATACCTATTCAGTACCTCCGGTGGTAAAAAACTACTAAGAATTTATCGTTAATTCTAACCCGAGTCTATTTAAAGTTGAGAATTAAATAACCTCTCTACATTGAGTTATACTGGTTAAACTATGTCATTTTATTTTTGATAGTCACGCACGTTCATTTAAATAAGCAAGAAGTTAAACTGTGAAGTAACTATATATACTTAGTAACCAGTCAATTGTAGGACTTGTTTTCATAGTAGGCATAATCATGTTTTTTTGTGAAACCCTAGCCCTCACGCCGTTGGCCGTAATTTCTATGAGGAATTTTAGTAACTTCTAGTTGGCAAATTAACATAAATTAAAGTGACTGTTCAAATATTCGTGCTTATTTAGTATAGCTTCATTTGATTTATATGCAATTTTTATGCAAATAATAAATCATTTCAGTACAGAGTGTTATTTATGTTCTCTAGTACAGAGGACTTATAATAATAACAATTTCCTGCAATATTTTCAACAAAAAATATCAGGAAATTGACTTACCTATTACGTATATTATTAATATCAGTTCCAATGCAGGTACATACCTACGTGACAACAGCTGAAGGCAGTTCATTCAAAATAAGTAAACAGTCGCTATGCCAAGGTTACTACGACGCCTTTTGTGCAGCTAATAACTTCCTAACGATCGGCAGCATGAAAGTGTTTTCTAGGTCATCCACAATTTTTCAGTTTACCTAATCGAACTGAATACGTAAACATTGTTAATTCCTAGCTCTGTATTACTTACTGACTTTAACATTTTTAATTTGTGTCTATTTACTATACTCCTAACCTACTTTTGTCTAGGCTTATGTAACTTTTACTACAATTCGTAAGTTGTTTTTGTTTCGTAACAGATGTTAAAAAGCGCCAAAGAACTGCTTCTTTCCTAGTTGCACTACAACGCGTGACATAAGGTACGATCCACACAGGGAGTACATTGACACTTTAATCTTATGCCAATATTCTTCAATAATAGGCAAGTTTTCAGTCATTATAATCCATTCTTCGATGTGGTCACGCTCTGCGGGGAATTACGTTCGAGATTGTCAAAGAGTTTTTAACACCATTTTTTATTCGCTTAGTAATTTACTTTGCCATCTAACTTAAATAAAATAAAAACAGAGACCTATTCAGGTCATAATGTAAAGAGAGAACACTGAAATTACTCGCTTTTTAAATCTGTATTGTCTTTTTTCTAATCATGAAATCCATATTTTATATTAAAAATTGTATATATTGAAATATTTTAAAATCGGCAAGGCGTGAGCCCGTTCCGCATTTCCAGGGCTCCGTACATTGTATTATTTCCTATTTACACGTCTAGGTAAGTTTATATTTCTTGTCGTTTTACTTTTGAGTTTAAAAACAAAGCATTTAGAAATAATATGAAGTAAGGGGGCGTCCATAAATTACGTGAGGTGTTTTTTTAAATTTTCTGTCCCTCCCTCCCCCCCTGGTGAGATTTCGTGAGATTTTATTCAACCCCCTCCCCCATCCCCCAATCTCACGTGAGATTTTTCGAAATGTGGGTTTCTTACGTAAACGCGTTGAATTGTTATTGTAAAAAGAAAAAAAAAATTGCTTCGTGTATGAATGATCTTAATCTTATTACGATATACGCTTAAGATTAAATCCTAAGCATGTACAATCTGGATTAAATGGACCAAAATAGTATATATTTTTTTTGTTTCAATCAGAAAAAAAATTGCGTGATATTTGCCGAGATCCCCCCTCTCTCCAACGTAAGATTAGATGAGATTTGACTCGACCCCCTCCCCCCCTTAAACATCTCACGTAATTTATGGACGCCCCCTAAGTGTCACGCGGAAATTCATCAATTTATAGTTTTGTTTTTCTAGGAAATAGCACGTAGGCATTGTTAATTATTTTTAAACTTCAGCTCAACAAATCGTCACACAATATAATTATTACGGCATCCAATAATATTATAATGGTTTAATGTATTCTATTTCTAAACAGAAAGCATTGTCTACAGAGAAAATTCGTATGTGGTCAAACCTTTATTCAATCAAATGAATGTGTTAACACACGGAAGACAGGCGATAAGGATCTACAAGTCAATTCACACAAACTCTCATCTATCTGCCAATCGCCAGCATCCAGAAAAAACAAGTGAATTGCACAACAACTTGATCGTAGATGGAACTAATGTGTAAAACGTTTTATTAAAGAATTTGCAACTATTGTCTCACGTCTTCGGGAAATTCGCAATCTAAACGTTCTAGTGTCGCAAGCGAAAATTTTGCAACCGTGGAAATAACATAATTGGATATCTTCATTATTGTAGTTAGTAATAAAAATACATTTTATTATAAAATTAGATGTCGTAAGGACATTTTAAGAGTGTTACGAGGACTAGCCTTCTCTTTTGTCGGGAGTCAATAACGATTGTAATGAATTAGCTATTTATTGTTGTCATGCTTTGTCATCCTTAAATCCTTATCGGGTTTGGCAAAACTAGCCAAAGTCATATAGCGCATCACTACTGACAACTACTAACTAAAATAATAAACGGGAGGCTGGTTTCTTTTAATAAAATTTCCACGGACATAAAATATTATGTAGCGATCGCGGTGACCGTCCGTATCACAATATTTACGGTTATCTGCCCCTCTAGCACGATCAACAAAACACGATATGATACGATATGATATAGCGATTTATCACCTATTTACTTAAAAAATATGATAAAATAGCCGCCATCTTGAACTTTTATTGAAACAGTAAGGATGTCCGTGCCGGCGACGTCACGGTTATGCTCGCTTTTTTGATAAAAGTTCATATTTTGACAAAAAATATGCGATAAATCGCTATATCATATCGTGTTTTGTTCTACATGCTAGAGGGGCTGTTCCGGTTAACCAATAACCATATTCAATAACGTTGGAACTAAATTCGATTAATTCACAAAAAACAATACTTATCTATTTGGCTGTTATGTAAGCTTTTACTTGTAATACAACAAACTAGAAGATTTGTCGTATTAAGCATTTTGTGAGGCTTATTTACACGATATTTAAAATGTGGATCGCCACCATTACCCACGCAATAAAATGAAGAAGGATTTTCTAAAATTGTTGAACTGGTTATTAACATAGGTTAAATTATACATACAATCTATGCTTTGCAAATAAATGTGTCGATTTTTTGTTCAGCTACAATCGTAGCAGATGGTTAAGTATACCTTCCAGTAACTTACTAACTTTATGTTTGCATTTCTAGAGGAACAGAACCTAAGTAATAATAAAATATGTAAATATGTAAAATATTTCGTTATTGCTTCTGACTAGTAATAATTCGTGAAATATTATCAGCAATATGATAGTTACGTATAGATATTGCTAAAAATGATTGGTTGTAAACCTCTCGCAACCACTAATCACGGTCCCATTACCTTCAGCTTATTCCTGGATCGTGGGTGAGGCTGGCGCGTGCGATTGCGCATTCTGTCACGTATTCAGGTGTATCGCAATGGCACGTCGTGACTCCCACCTGCCGACTTTTCCGCTTTCTGCTCGGAATCACGATGTTATGAGGTTACAGAAGTCTGCTTGATGGTGGAATTGGCTGTTGAATTCTAAACACCAATTCAAGACATCAATTTATTGTCATGATCTTGAATTAAGAAATTAACGTTCCGATGTTCCTGAAAGACAGCAAATTTGCCAGTCGCGTCACACACACACACATTGCACACCCAGATCCTAGTTAATATAGAAACAAATATTTTTTTAAAGGACCGGAACCGGGGATCAAACCTGGGCCCTAACCATGAACTTTTTCACGACCGAGATTGTTTGGTAGCACTTTGATATGAGCACAAAATTTTGGTCACGTGATTTGGTACCATGAACTACCTAAAACGATCTTGTTTAGTGTTGTGAAAGAACGAGTGAACTGTAAAAAATTGTCTATGCGTGTCAAAAAATGATGCACGCGGTCCGAATTAGATAAATTAAATGAACAAAATATTATTGAACACAATAAATACCTGTGTTTGCTTGCTAATTATTTGAAAATATAAAAAAAAATGTATTTTGCTTGTACTAGGAGTTATTTTTGTAGAAATGTTACCTATTTTTAGCGTAAATATCAGCCTTTCTTAATGAGCTATGACTGAGCTCTTGATTTTTAAAAATCATTTCGGACCATGAGTCATACGTCATGAATGATCAATTTCAAACGTAGTGGTTAAATTCTCTTTGGATAAAATTAGAAAAAAGTTAAAGTCAGTATTTGATGTAAACACTCGTATTTACAATTTATTTTACAATTATTTTTTTCTAGACTCGAAAGCACATTTCAAGAATGTGTTCTGTTAATTTATGATTTTACTTTATTTATAGGTAACACTTATAATAGTTCAATTGTATAACGATGTTTGTCATGTTTGCATGGTCAACATCACAATAAATTATCATTTTAAAATGGGTTTCTTGATTCTTTTCGAGAAACTTTAAATTATCTTAAGTACCTTATATATACCAGAGGGGAAAAAAGCTAACAGCGTCTGGATAAGGTATCCCTGGTACGGGAGCAGAAGAAAGCTAGCAGTGTCATGATTAGGCATCCAAGATACTAAGTCGTTGAAATCAGAATTCGATGAAGACAGAGCATCACAAGTGTTTATTATCCGTGTTTCTAAAAATATTGTGAAAGCCAATCGTTAAGAATAAATAGTGTTAATAAATGTATACCCATTAAATTATTTTAATAATACAAACTGGTACACAAGGTACTCTGAAATTATACTAATCCACAGCTACTCACTTTGTCTTTTAGTGAAGTCACTTGCTATTGAAAAAAAGGTGGCATTTACTTAACTAGGTATTCAATGAATTTTCCGCAACGGCCACAATCTTAGAGGCATAGGAAGCGGGGTGCTTCATCATACGCAGCAAAGCTGCTCAAGCGATTGCTGCTTCGAATGTAGGTACTTGTTTATCTTGACTTAACCACTCTCCAGCCAGCAAGCATGCTCCACCTTCTCAGCAACCAGGAGCAGAGCGATACGTCCGTCACAATTTTGTTTCCCGAACCATGCGGATCTCGCCGGTAAAGGAATAGTAAACTAAACTAAGAATAGTAAACTAGTTTGGCGCGTTGCATGTTCGATTGTAGGGGGCCCTCTACCATCTCCTCAACATCACACTAATACATGACTGGCCACCCGACGATAGTCGGTGTGATGAGCCCAGCAGGTTCACGCCGACGGGAGCCCATTTGTATGGCGAAGATTTTTATGGGAAGTCCGGCCAGCCAGTCTATACATACTGTCTATCTATTCAGCCTTTTGCAGTCCACTGCTGGACACAAGCCTCCCCCAAAGAGCATGATCACCCGCATTTTTCATTCATCCACTGCCAACCATCGTCCTAAGGTTGGTACATATGGGGCTGGGGGGCGTCCTACACTACGGCTATCTCTCATTTATATATAAATAGTTCAAAGTATGTATACTACCTCATAACGATACTATTTTTAGGGTTCTAAAAAATCTAAAAACCAGCCTAGTGCGCGTCGTGCCACGCGCAGTATAGGGTTTCATAGTTGCCCGTGATAGTTCCCACGATATATTGCAGCAATTATTTTATTAAGTCTTCATTTAAGTCACTTTAAAAGTTTCCCTTTAAGCAATTTTCGAACGACGACAAAATTAAATGATTATTACTCGTAAAACTAACAGGTCTATCTTAACTGTTATAATTTTTCTTAAAGATTCATGGAAAGCACTATAACCATGATTTTTTCCAGAATTTAAAAACCAATAGTTAGTTTTATTTACGCCCTACCTGAACAAAAATTGGCATTTTAAAGTTTAATATTTGGCAAACGGAACTCTAAATCGAAAAGTAGTCTTAGCAACCAGTAAATCATTTTAAGGGACCTATTCAACGATGGGTTAGACGATGAAAAAATAATCACCCCCACGTTACACGTATAATAAATAAGTATTGGACAATATCACATACAATGCTCTGACCCTCTAGCACGAGCAACAAAACACGATACGATATGATATGATATAGCGATTTATTGCCTCTTTACTTTCAAAATATAAATATATATATATATGGATAACATTGCCTCCAACTTGATCTTTTATTGAAACAGTGAGCATGTCCTTGCCGGCGACGTCACGGTTATGTTATACGCTTTTTCGATAAAAGTTCATATTTCGACAAAAGATATGCGATAAATTGCTATATCATATCATGTTTTGTTACTCATGCTAGAGGGACAGATCCTAAGGTAAGTAGATTAAGCACTTGTGTTATAGAAATCAGAAACAACGACGGTACTAAAACACCCAGACCCGAGACAGTATAGAAAGTTCTTTTTCTACATTGACCCGACCGGGAATCGAACTTGGAACCTCAGAGATGGCGGCGACATATCTTTTCGGGCGTGCTCGCCTCTCGGCTACGGAGTTCACCTAGTATCGGAGCTACCCTAAAACTATATTTTGCAAAATTTTATGCTATCATTTTGTCAGCTTGATTGATTTACAAATCTTCACAATATTACAGCTCTCTAGAGTCAACAGCAAAATCTCGGACGGACAGACAGACACACAGACGGACATGACAAAACTATAAGGGTTTCTTTTCAGGGCTACGGAACCCTAAAAGCCGGAATAAAATAAGTATTTAAGGGGGCTTCCATATAACAAACTCGATTTAATTGCCCATTTTTATAGATAATGGTGCTCGAAGGGTTCCCTTCGTGCGCAAGTCCGACTCGCACTTGACCGTTTTATAAAGTGAACTATTTACTAAAACCTACTCACTTAACCAGGACCAAGGTGCTAACTAACGAACGGTGAGTGGGTATAGAACAGTGGGTTAATCTTAGTCCCGGACCAGCAAATGCACTCTGAATAAGACGTGTTTAATATACAGGATGTTAGGTAAATAGTATATCATGTTAACATAATAATATGCATTAAATTATATCGCGAAGACATAAGAGATCATGCAAAAAATCGACCCTACCCACCAGCAGACTTCAAATGTATCTCAGTTAATAGATCTCGACTGCTGGTGATTTTATACTATGACGGCATCTCTCGTAGGAATGAGGTTTTCATAAAAAAAAACTTTGTAAATATGTTTTTTTTCATTGATTTTCCGTATTTTTGTATAGTGCAGTTAATTCTTGTAAAGAACGTACTTAAGCACACTGGCAAACCATACTCCGTTGTTGTGTTACAGGCTGCGACCAGACTACATATGGTCCAGATCTGGCGAATGCGCCGCGAACACGAAGCTCGCGCGCGGGGCGCAGACTTTTGTCCCTATAGCTAGTGTATGCTAGTCTAGGCCTATAATACTCAAACTTAAATATTGTCATTTATTAAAGGTTTCATTGTTTTGGTTTTCGTATACCTACAAAAAAACGTTTACGTTTAATACAGGGTGTCCCAGAACTCAACGTCAAGCCGAAACGGGGTGACAGGATTGATTGTAACCATCATAAGAAGAATCAGAAAAAAATCTTTCCCATGCAGTTTGAAAATTATGGGCATTTAAGAACAACCTAGAAATTTGGTCACCATTTTTCGGTTACTGTGGTTAATGTTTATTATTTTTGTTCATTTAAACGTTAGAACCGTAACCCTAAATAACATTTCTAGAATCACAGTCAAAAATAATGACACAATTGCCCCAAGTTTCCGAGAATTAAGACTATTTGTTAAACTATGAATTTTTTTTTTTTTTAAATTTGTCGACTTTGGAAGGCCCTCCTTTAACCTGTATGCTCAAACATTTGTGCGCGACCCAAGTTTATTGCTTAAAAAAAATGTACTAGAGTGCCTTGACTCCTCCTCTCAAAAATATAAACCTGAAGTAACCCGATTTTTGCTAACCCATTTTACCCAGTTAAAATGTTTTTAGGGTTCCGTACCCAAAGGGTAAAACAGGACCCTATTACTAAGGTTCCGCTGTCCGTCTGTCTGTCTCTCCGTCTGTCTGTCCGTCTGTCACCAGGCTGTATCTCATGAACCGTGATAGCTAGAGACTTGAAATTTTCACAGATGATGTATTTCTGTTGCCGCTATAACAAAAAATACTAACAAACAGGATAGCATAAATATTTAAGGGGACTCTCATACAACAAACGTGATTTTTTGCCATTTTTATAGAAAATGGTACGGAACCCTTCGTGCGCGAGTCCGACTCGCACTTGGCCGGTTTTTTATTCGCCCAAGCTCTTGGTAGGTTTTTAATTTTATGGCAAAATGATGAGAGAGAAGGATAGTGGACATGTTTGCCATGAGTGAGCAAGACAGATAGTGACGCCACTTTTACCAAAGTCAAAAAAAGTAAGTAAAATTAATAAAATAATGAAATATCTTGACCTAGTTTAGTTTAGGTTTATTGGAATAAAAGTCAGATAGGGATTATTGTAATAGGATATTTCCCATATGAGTATGAGAGTATGAGATTGGACTCCCTTTTCCGCACTTAAACTCAAAGTCGGTCCTTTATACGTGGGGGATGTGATGGTTACGGTTGCAACCAGCCTAGCTCCGCCCAGAAGCGCAGAAGTTTCCTGGGTTTTTCACAGACTTCGCGGAGTGACCTTCGGTTTTAAAGGATTTCATTGCGATGTGATGCTACCGCCTCGCATTCCAAGACTACGTGGGCGGCGGTTTCATCTGTAGTTAGACAAGCCCTGCAGAGAGGGCTGTCTGTGTTGCCTATGGTGTAAATATGTATGTTTAGGAGACAGTGACCGGTCACTGTCCCCACGATTATGCGCAGATTTTATCTATGAAGGTTGAGTATACGCCGAGTCAATTTGGGTGTGACCCCTGAGAGGGTCAGTTTCGCTTGTCTGCATGCTGTACTCAGAGTCCATCGTTCGTTATGTTGGGATAAAGCACTGTGTGTAATCCAGGTGCGCAGTTGGGAATATGGTAAGGGCAGGATCGAGGGTGGCCCCTCTATGACCATGTCCGAGCCCCTTCTCGCCAGTACATCTGCGGCATCGTTGCCTAAGGAATTACTGCCCTTTTATCCACGGCAGTGTTACCTTGTTGACCCTTCCAATCTTTTATATTTGAATGAATTTGTTCAAAGAAAATTATTTACAAAATGTCAAGCGATTGCCTGTGGATCCGTACTCTTCGGTTTGTAACAAAACACGTACCCGGTTACCTTAAACCTAAAATAAAAAATCGTTATTATATATATAAGTAAAATAAAGTTAATAATCAATAAGGTCCTAAGATAATAAAGATATTAATTTACTTCCTCTTAGGGGATAGGGGATAAAGCCTGTCCCAGACAGACGCGGCCTGAGGTGGCGGCCGCGGCTGCGGCCTGTTGTGTAGTATGAAGGTCTTATTTACTATTCAAATCCACGTAGCCGCGGCCGCAAGCTCCGCCTAACAAAAGGAGAATTTTGTCTTCTAAATGACTTAGTTTAGACGTCCATCCGCGATGACGAGTAGGCAAGAAATGGCGGTCTCAGCCGCGGCCTGGAGAGTCATTTCTTTATATCTTACTATGCGAGTGTGTTTTATAATGAAATACCGAACGACCAACGTACCTATATTTTAAACTGGCCGCTGCGGCTAGTTGTAAAAAATTGCAACTGGCCGCACCCCGCGCGAGCGCACATACCGGCGGCTGAGCAGAAGCGGGCGAAGCTTGCGGCCGCGGCTAGCCGCGCTCCGGCCGCGCAAGTCGCGTGGATTTGAATAGTACTGAGACTTTCATACTACACAACAGGCCGCGTCTGTCTGGGACAGGCTTAATTCTCCTGCTTACATACAGCAACTTTTTCGACAGAAGATAATTTAAACCTTAAAAAAACTTACATTGTTATACGAAACTGCCGACCAGATTACATCAGTTTGTACAATGTAAAGTTTAAAAATATAATATAGGTAGGAATGCTAAGGGATGTTATGTCTCAATGATGAGTAAATGCTGAATGCATGGAAGAGAAAACAAACTAGAAACTAGTGAAAAAAGACTTGGAACATGGCACGCGAACGGTGATGATGGTGATTGGTGATGCCAGGAAGGTCATGATTTATCTATGCAAAGAATTTCATCGAGAGCGGATAGGTATATCATTTCAATACTTGGCTTTGTTTAAACAACTTCTTTATGTCTTGTACCAAATAAATGATTTTCTATTAGAAATAAAATAGAATTTATACAGTTTTAAGACAAACATCCAAACGTTATGGATTTAAGATTTTTTTGCCTACCTTGCAATGATAACTTTACATGTAACTTGTTAGTTGGACTATTGAAGCGTTTCTTTTTTGCTCACGCTGTTCTTCCCTTAAATCGCATAAAATATACATTAAATAATCACTTTCTCTAGAGAAATTAAACACACGATAGGTACTACTCGTAAAATGCGTACCTATCTGATTTTGCATAGTTAAACGTACCTTGTATTCATGGTATTACCGAGGAGTAATCACTACGTATTACTACTAAGTTCTATGGTTTCCAAAAAGCCGGTAATTTAATAAATTTATGTAACGGTTATTGATTTCGATTCAAAATTTTAGTAATTTCATAATTTGAAAGCTGTCACAAATATAGATTAGAAGTTGACTTTTTAGTCTATTCCGAAACAAGGTCTCAACGTTGTTCAAAGTTTATAGCTCAATTAGCTCATTGATCGGATTCAATTTTGCGCCATACAAAAATTTCTAGCACTTGGCATACAATCTCAGTTTTTAAAACCATAAAACCTTAACATAAATTGCATTACCTCTCGCCTAAAATTTTTCATTTTAGAGTATATTTCTCTATTCGTTTTTTATTTAATTTTGTTTTCGGACAGCTGCTCCGTGTTTTTCATGGATATGACATTAGGCATAGACTAGGCAGATACAACAATAGAAAGAGACAAAGTTATCTGTTGACAGTAGTTTTGGATATTGCGTTCCTTTTCTTCTGACGACCAAGATATAGACAAGTCGTTCATTCTTTCACATCACTAAACAAACACATTTAAAGCAGTTCATGGTACGAATAAAAAAAAAGAAAAATCAAAATTGCTAAATATCATAATTGCTTTTACGATTTCCGGAGAGTCAAGCGAAGTATCATAATGTTTTATGCAAATATATACATATAATTAATCCTATTTTTGTATCTTGCTACTATTTTTACAGCATTCATTTAGAAATTAAGAAAACAATAAAAAATAAATTTTCCATACAAATTATTTTGACATATGAAATCAATTTCTAGCTGTCATTAGTGTCATAATAAACGTCATTTGTACTGAAATGAGTGAATGATAGGCAAAATTGTTTGTTGTCAAAATCCAATAAATGTGATTGTTTTTACGACTTCATGGTAGGAAATTGACAGATTTTGACAGATTTGTGATTGTTTTAACAGTTCATGGTTAGGGGGCAGGGACCCTTTACGTTTAATATAAGGCAAGATTAAAGATAATTCTCTTTTTGATAGATAGATAACCATCTATTTTAATATGAGTTTTAACCAGACTGAGGCTACCGGCTACCTGAGCTTTTCATCTAAGTAATAAAATGTATAAACAAAATTACTTTCTTTCTTACTTAAATGTTTTACTTCAGACTTGTCATGTATTCCTGTCGTTATATATATGTATAGTCGGCAACTCCTTTGACAACTGATACGGATCATGGTTTCAAGTTGTCCGCCGACAATATTGCCAGCTTCTAGCAAAAAACACCGGTATTTTATACAGTCTCGTAAAGATGATTAGCGCGGTGTTATTACACCGGCCTTGATACTGCTATTACCCTGCAGCCGTTCGCACGCCAAAACTTTGTAGTTCATTCACATTGTCCTACAGTTGAATGAAAAAAAACATCAATCTCAATTTGTTATGATTTGATCGCCTTTGACAACCGTTCATTTAACCATAAACCCTACAGAAAAGTTTAAAACGAGATGTCGATTATTAAAATATCTGTTTGTTTACGATTGCATGTGTACAATCTAAATTTGATGTATTAAAAATCTCATCTCTTTTTTTAACGATTTAAAGATTCCATCATTAGTTTTTTTATGCGTTAGAAAAGAAAGTGTTTTAACTTTTTAATCTGCGGTGGCTTCTTTAAGCTCTTGAAAGAGGATTAAAAACCTATAAAAAATAATGGATCTGATTTTGAAATGGTTAATTGATTTAGGGGTTGTTGCATGCAATAAAATAAATTTACAATAATATAACATCAACAATAGGTATGTTAGCAAAATTTTGGTCTAAATTAATCACTATTCCTGCTGTCAGGTGTTGCTGTTTTCATTTGCTTTCTTTTGTTCGAATTCAGGGCGGCAAAAGTAATATTATTTTGCCATCTATGACTTAGAACGTTTCTTAAAAGAGGACAGTCAAAATGCAATAAGTATTTTCGTATCTGACTGTACAGAACAATTTGTAATGAACTTCTGACCTACGAATCTCCGCTGACTCGAGAAATGTAACCATTTAAGACGAGTAACCTACGCCTCATTGTTCGAGAGTTCTCATTACAATGATAATAATTATTTATAATATTACGCTGTACTACTTCGTTGGTGAGTTTTCATTGTGATCATCCCACAATATTATGAACAGTTAGCCGTACAGT
Source organism: Anania fuscalis (assembly GCA_950371115.1). Lineage (NCBI taxonomy): Eukaryota > Metazoa > Arthropoda > Insecta > Lepidoptera > Crambidae > Anania > Anania fuscalis. The sequence continues at coordinate 8,547,637 of OX493340.1, read as the reverse complement.
TAGAGCCATGGGCAGATTAGAACATTTATCACGTCCAAATGCCAACACAAACTTCTCCGCGAATTAATTATCATATGGGCTGCTAAATAAACAATTCTTGGATTTGACTTTGAAATTTCTGGTTTTATGTAGGCAACATATTTGTTAAGTAAATATTTTTTTCTTTGAACGTAGATAGTATCTGGTGTACAATGAAAACGATATAACATCGTGCGATTTGCAATGAGTTGAAAAACACAAAGTGAACCAACAGTGACTGTATAAGGATAATATACACAGGCAGAGTTGGAAAAGGTTTTCGGATTATTTTTTATTCTATGTCATTGTATAGTGATTTAGTGATGCACTATACAATGTAATTAAAACAATTACATAAAACGGAAGTTTTGATTCCAATTTTTTATTTATTATAATCTAATCACACACTTCACCAAATGGTAATTCCTCAAAACTTAAAGAAGATTGAATAGACGACAAATCTATAGACACGCGCGGGAAAAAAAAACGGATGCAGACACACTATGAACCATGAAAACATACAATTTTTTGGCAGTCATGTCAGTGCAAAATATAAAGGCAAAAAATGAGTGGACTGTTACAAATACAGCTTCACCATTTTTATTAGACATGAAAACAAACCTTGTAGAAAGTACTGGCAGTTGTCAGGTTTTATGAATAACCGATATTCTGCACTCAATCACAAAGGTGGTAAACTGCTAAGTTGTGCCAACAAACAGCTTACACGTACTTATTGCGCGTGGCACGACACGACCGATCGGACGGACGCGTTTGTTCGGCTTAACGGTGCCGGAGCAAGGCACGGAAGATTAGACTGGTTTGGTACCGGCTTTAAGTAAACCAATGTGAATCAGGACTTGGGCTTGTGCGAAAGAGAAGCTGAAGTTGTTAAAGTTATTGAGGAAATTAGATAGATACTCTTTATTGCACATCAGGGCCCTAACCATAAACTGTTAAAAGAATCACAAATCTGTCAAACATTATCATTTCTGTCAAATTTTGTATGAAATGACGTACCAAAATTGACAGATTTGACAACTTTGAGATTGTTTTAAGAGTTCATGGTTATGGCCCTGGTTGCAATGCTTGTTGGCATATTTAAAAATGACTTGTATTTTGCATCTATATCGAAGTTGTTTATATTTTTAATTTTTTTTCGGTTATTACCTAGTTACTTTGAAACGTTGCTCTACAGAAACTAACATCGCCGTGAATGCACAAACGTTAGTTTCTTTTTAGATTTTAATCTAAATAAAACATCCTTCACCATTGCATCATCACCAGCCTATATCAGTCCACTGCTGGACACAGGCCTCTCCAAAAGGAGGATTTTGCCATAATCGCCACGCTTGGCAGGCGGGTTGGCGATCGCAGTTTGGCCAATGGTGGAGAGGAGACGCTGCTGCCCGTCTTCTTATGGCGGTTCTCCTGTAGTCGCCTCTTACGACACCCATAGGAAGAGAAGGGTGGTGCTATTCTTTTAACGTGCCGGCACCACACGACACTTAATAATACTGCATTAGTTATAGAAAAAGCATGCACATAGTAGGTTAAAATTAAAAGTCATTTCTCCATAAGGTCACCTTGACACTCGATGCTAATTGTACTGACCTAATTTCTTAACAATCGCTCCCGCCTCTAACTCGGCCACAACTAAGTACCTATTTGTAAGCCTTATCGGGGTCACAGTTGTCTTTGGTGTGCACCGTGACCGTTCTGTTTAGAAACTATTAACGATTAACGATAACGATGCGGAGCCGGGCGCGGCACTAGTGTTACGTTGACGAAAAAATGTCAAAGCGCGTTTTCTGGTTGCAAAAACAAAAAAGTATGAGGTTAGAGAACACTTTCTAAGTCTAAAGAGTGGGTATGGATTTCAGTAGGTCTAGTAGGTCTAGGTGTACTGTTATAATTTAAGTCCAGAAATGTTAACCAGCTAGTTGTCCGCAAAACGACCTGAAGTTCAATTCCCGAAATTTTACATTAGTCGCAATCCAGTGTCAACCCGGTCCCAGTAACATTACGATCAGAAACGGTACTCTCTTGAGCAAAAAAAAAGCAATAACGGTTCGTAATACAACTGAAATTAAAAGAAAACAATATAACATATTTTTTACCCAATTTTTAGTCGCATTATAAAAAAATTATGCTTTTTAGGGTTCCGTACCCAAAGGGTAAAACGGAACCCTATTACTAAGGCTCCGCTCTCCTTCTGTCTGTCTGTCACCAGGCTGTATCTCATGAAATATAATAGTTAGAGAGCTGAAATTTTCACAGATGATGTATATCTGTTGCCGCTATAACAACAAATACTAAAAAACAGAATACAATAAATATTTAAGGGTGCTCCCATACAAGAAACGTGGTTTTTTGCCGTTTTTATAGAAAATGGTACGGAACCCTTCCTGCGCGAGTTCGACTCGAGGCCGGTATTTATGTAAAAGTTAAAGATTACAAGAATAACAATTTAGATAGTAATGTTACTGCGACCGCATCGACACTGAATTTCGGGCATTGCGGCTATTGTTAAAATACAGGAATTGGGCTTCGTGGAGAATATCTGAGACTAGTCCGGTTGTAAATTATCAAAAGGCAAAATTGCGAATATATTAACTGAAAGTTTCTAAAGAGAATAATCATATTATGTTACAGTAAATATATATATAATGTCGTTCTGGTTGAGTTACGATTGAGTCTAAAGTAGAGTTAGACGCACAACTTATACATCCGCTATTAAGTACCTAAGTACTTAAAGTAGATAACTTAGTCAAAGCATTTTTTGCTAAAGGTTACCAACCTTAAGGTGCCAATTAACTATAATAGCCTTCTGCTTGTACTAACTACTAAATGTTTCAAACGATGTTTTGCTACTTGTACATGAGAACACACTCATCCAGCGAGGTAGCTCAGTGTAGCAGCATTGTTGTGCATGACATCATAGTTAAATCGCCTGGGTAATGAACGCTAAGTAGTACATCTCGTCAATGCTATATGAAATATCTTCGGAGTATGATTTTGTAATGTCTAAAGTCTAAATAATTAAATAGGCTGACAAAGGTGACTCAGTTTGCTCCCAAAGCAGTGGATAGAGCAAAGCTATATTTTTAAGACTATCTACTAGAAGCTATTTAGACAATTTAATAAAAATAAAAAAAACATGACGGTATAGGTTATAGATAAAATGTAAAATAATATCAGCCAGATAGTTCCATCATGCATTGGCTAATGCTATCACCGTGTTTCCCTATTTAATCTTGGCAGAAGACATCAAGTTGTGCTTCTTATAATGGACAACCAAATTGCAAATTATCGGCTGACCTTAATTTAAATGTAAGTAGATAAGTTCGTTCTAAACTTTTGGCGTGATTGGCCATCTTTTTGTACAGATGCTGCTACCCGTAAATATAATGGATACCAGCAGGGCTAGCATGCGCGCATCGGTTGTTTTTATCGATAGACAAGACAAATTTTGTCTTCGACGATAATTTTGTCGTTTTCCCTTACCTAACGGATCACAGACGTCTCGAAATCTTTTTTTATATATTTTCAGGGTCTCCCGTTGATCATAGCCACTTATTATTATGTTATAACATGACATTTCCATGATATTTTGGGTTTTTCTTTGTTATCGTCGAAGACAAAACGACATATATACGTCAAAAGTCGATAAAATGTCACGAATTTTTTTTATCGTGTTGCGCATGCTAGCCCTGCTGACCATTTTAGGTGGTTTAACAATAATAGTAGATGAATAACGCTAATGTAATACCGGTTGATTAGTGACGTTAATAAAATATTTATAATCTAGATTATCACAAGATTTATAGACTATAGGTTCGTCCTATGGCTGAAATGATGATGATGATGGATGCTTAGAGGTACAAAGTTGAAAATAAAATTATTTATGTGATAGATGACTAAACACAACTACTAACCTACATTACGCTTTGCAAGGAAGACACCGAAACACCGCAAGTGACCAAAAGTAAAACATAAAAGTATACAATATTCAAAATCTTGTCTTTATTCCATTTAAAGTAACAGACAGATGTTTCTTATGATTTAAAATATGTAATTTGCATACACCTGGCGGCGCTGGTCTGCAGGTGTTTCATACCAATCTTAAAATTATTCAGTTTGGGCTGTGGGTCAATTACGAATCTCAAGGAATAAACGGGTTTAAAAAAACGACCAAGGGCTAGAACGTGCCCGTGGTCGCTTTCCAATATCTTCTAGCAATACATCTGAACAGATGGTCAATTAACATACAGCTCCAAGTGAAGCCTTTTTTCCAGTAATTAGTTTTGTTTTTGCTGATCTGTTAATAAATGGCAACGCAATTTGACTAACAAATTAGAGGCGTGGTATGTTAGTGATGTGACAGCAATCATTACGCTCTCGTGATGAGCGATACTGGCGCGAACGTTCCATGATATACCGCATGCATTCACGCCGGCTTCGTTCCGCATAACTTAATTGGAAACCGTTCTGGCATACACTGAATAAAATAGCCAGCTCATTTGATTAGCATCCTACCTAATAAGAAGTAGCATACTGCCATTGGCACTGGGGGAGATCTATGTTCAGGGCCCTAACCATGAACTGTTAAAACAATCACAAATCTGTCAAACATTATCATTTCTGTCAAATTTTGTATGAAATGACGTACCAAAATTGACAGATTGAAATTGAAAGTTGTCAAAACTTTGAGATTGTTTTAAGAGTTCATGATTATGGCCCTGGGCCCTAACCATGAACTGTTAAAACAATCTCAAAGTTGTCAAATCTGTCAATTTTGGCGTACCAATGACGTATCATTTCATACAAAATTTGACAGAAATGATAATGTTTGACAGATTTGTGATTGTTTTAACAGTTCATGGTTAGGGCCCAGGAGTGGACGTCCTTTGGCTGAAATGATGATGATGACAATGAAATGACAAAAAATAGTTAGTTTGTAACCCTGAAGTTGCAAGTTGCAACATCAAAATTATACGAGTAAAGTGAAATGAAAAAGGTACATACGTCCTTGCAACGTTAGCCTACTTAGGTAAAGTCAGGGCCATAACCATGAACTCTAAAAACAATCTCAAAGTTGTCAAATCTGTCAATTTTGGTACGTCATTTCATACAAAATTTGACAGAAATGATAATGTTTGACAGATTTGTGATTGTATTAACAGTTCATGGTTAGGGCCCAGGTCTAACAGCAAACTCGCAAGATTAAATTTTTTTGAACGTTTTCAACGGTATTAAATTCTACATGTTGAAATGATAATTACTTTAAACCTCGTAAAAATTTAAGGTTTTGTGGTAAGTCGATGAGCTTTTGACTTTGGTGTAAGAACCGACTGGTGATTTTTCTTTATTCTGTATGGGAAAAAAATACACTCTGAATGATGAAACAATTAAATTATATTCTGATATGTCTGTTTTAACATGAGCTGTGGCACTTACTGAGGAATTGACTTGTGCTACAAAATACAATAAATCACCACGTTATTTTAACAGTTTACATAGATATGGTAATAAATAGAGCGCGACTGATCATGTATTGTAGCGTACTTTTTGTGCGGTCATAAATTATTTCTAAGAAAATATGGTAAGTAGCTGAGACACCAAGTACATACCTACCTACTATGTTACTATTTACCAAGTTAGAAGGAAAAATCATTTCCCATTCAATTCATTTACCTTTTTAAAAGTTGTAGGTATGGTTCTTTCTGTTCTTATCCTGTGTTAGATTTAATTTATTGGTAGCATTTTCCTGTGCGATTACCGGGTTCATTCAGCTTTAGTTTAGTTGCAAATTGATATTAATAAGTATTTTGAAGTGGGCGTAGTCTAACTAAGCGGCAACTCTTACAAACTATAGTTTCTTCATTTAGACTTAAAACTAGATGTTATACACAAAATAACACAGTAACTCTGAGAAATTGCTATTGGGAACGTTAAGTTGATTACGATTAGAATTACATTTTGAAGCTATCAGAAGAAATAGTACGAACCGATTGAGAAGAATTAATATTTAGTTTAAAATGATCCAAGAATGTATAAAGTACCAGGACGTCTACTACGAAAAACGATATACGATGTTTCGGACGAAACGAAACACGAACGATACGCAAACGATAAGCCTACTACGAAACACTATCGGATTTCAATGCTTCGATCGGATCCATAGACACATTTCGGAATGACTTCGTGAAACGAATGACTAAGATGCTATTTACCGAACTTATAGAAAAAAAACCGGAAATTATTTAAAAAAAAGCAACAATAAACGTGCTTTTTTATTTTACTGCTTAAAACGATCAATACATCAAATTTTTAAGATTCTATGATATTTATTGTGATTATCTAATGTTAAAATAAAACAAATGTCTTCGTCAAACAACGAACGTCGTCGCCGATATCGGATCCGAAACGTTTCATAGTAAGCAATCCGCAAAACGATTATCGTATTGACGGATTTCGTTTTTCGTAGTAGACGTCCTGAATCTTAAATAAACATAGTAATGTTCTGAGATGTAGGTTAATTAGTTTTTAATTGCCACGACAAGTCGACTTTGGTGAATTTTAGGCACAGAAAACCAGTATGAGGCGATTATAGAGTAGGCAAGTGATAAAAACTGACATTTAATTTGATTATCGCCTTTGTTTAGTGGTGGCACTCCAGAATACAAATTCAGGAGGTCGCGGGTGCAAATCCCGCAAACGACATGTTAGGGTGTGTAATGAGCACGAGCATTTGACTTAAGATGTCATAAATTGTTGTAAAACCATTTCCTAGACACCATAGTACAAGCTCTGCCTTTGGGATTAAATAGTTGATGTCATTGTTGGAACAATTATTTTAGTTACCTCTTATTCTAAATTCAGTGTTAATCATTCTGTTTTTCTATTTCAATTTAAAAAAACAGATAAGTAAGTAAATAATGACATAAGTGCATTTAGATCGGCACGAGTTTCGCAAGTAGTTTACAGAGCAAACATTTTACTAACCACTTTTCGTAGTAATCGTAATAAAATTACAAATAAATACTTAAGTGACAAAACTTTCTCATGGTAGGTGTAAATACTTGTTACTTAGATATTTTAGCAATTCCGGTCACCGACACGCATTGCTTTACACTTGTTAGTTAGCATTCTCGTGCGCGATACCGCATGTAGGCCGAGCGAATGCGATAGAAATCGATAAACATATTCGATTCCAATGTAAATCTACGCGATGATAGGAATGTGAAAAGATTGACAAGCTTTTGCTGTTTGACGACGATTCGGAGACGATTTCAATCTTTTACGTCTGTTTTTAAACCAAAGTTTTTGAGATTCAAATGAAGAAATAGTGGGCTAGAGTTTCATTGCCGTGTCCTGCTGTTCCACTATTTTTGGTCCATTAGTAAATTCTTGGTTCATTGGTAAATTTAAACTGTGAAATATTAAGAAAATATATTATTATTATAAGAAATCATGCCTAAATGTTATCTACTAGTTAACCATAAGAAACTAATACTTTAGAGATCTTTTTTTTTAATTATTGGAACCTCTTACTTTCTCATTAAACATTTCTTGTAGTTAATAAACTAGAGCATTACTTATATTAACTTTAATTGTAACACTATCAAATTATTGTAGTTATAAGTATTGATGATAATACCGAAAAATCCGTCTTTAAATGTCTTGTCCAGCAATTATGGCCGCAGTTATAGCCGGCACCGTATACACTTGTTTACATAAACAATTGCAAGCGATGCGGAATCGCCGGGAAAACGCGAAAACGAAACGCAACGGGTATTTCGATAGTTAGGCTAAGAATAAGATAGGCTAAGAACGAAACGCATCACGATAATATGAGATAGATAACACGATTAATATCTAAAATAAAACGAGCAACTCGTGCTCGTTCCAATGCTATTGGAAAGGACCTATAAATCGGATTTATAGGATGACAGATTAAGTAAAAAATTCATACATAAATACTAAGTAGGACTTCCAAATTTACCCAAAAGAGATATTAAAATCATAGCACGAAATGAGCAAGAACTGTACTATCATATATACCATCATCAAATTTTTTTTTTTTTTTTTGGATGATCCAATGAAACTTTGTAGTCTTTGAAGCATCTACATGGTTTTTTGCAAGTATCTGTATTTTGGGAGTATCTTATTTTCTATGGATACGTCTACTTTAGAGTACAGACAGATGAGCAAGACCAACTTGGTGGACCAACAACTGAAACACAGATTAACCATCATTAAAAATACTGGCAGACGAGCAATAAGCAAGTCCCAATAATTTTCACAATATCCACAATATCCAAGAATTATTATCATCCACCATTTCTGCCATAGGATGTCCACTACTGAACATAGGGTTCCAAATGACGAATGTTCTACGTTAAAGACTGGCTGAAAAACACTTAAAAAGAAATAGCTGAAAAGAAAAACGAAACAAATATACAGCCCGCTGGTTAATGCGGTCGAAATACTTGGAGTCAACTCACTACTCGTTAGGACGAGTAATCATAAACGTAGTATTTTACGTTAGTAAAGGTTACTATATATACTTTATAAATTAGGGATCAAATATGGAAAGTTTGATAATAATTTCAGTTATTTTGAATAACCAACTAATCAAGTTTCAATCACACGTGAGTACAGTAACGAATTGCTAATTGTTTATGAAAGTCTAACAATTACGCCTAAAAACTGAAATAAACGAACGTATAAACACCACTTAGCTACGTCCTTAAAACAGTCTAAATTAAGTAACACAAAAGGAAATATGAAACGTAAACCGAGGATGTATATAATGAAGATTACTCGTTATTTTGTATAATTAATGAATACATACTTACACAATCAACAATCCAGTTAAGTGTAGAGTTTGAATATCCAATTGTAGGGTGAAATCACAATCCAATGATTTTATTCACAGCACTATTCAGCACTTCTAAATTAAAAAAGAAGTTAATTTTGAACTGTCAGATTTGAATTTAAAATGTCAACGTATTCCGCGCGTTCTTACTTCGCAAAGCGTAGCGTATAGCCGTCCGAACCACCGTGCGTCTACTTTCGAACTGATTCAAGATTTTCTGAATCGTCGGCGGCGATCGCGCTGCCTTGCAAGGAATGCCGCGATACAACTTCAGCTGCCGATGTTTTTTTCTATACATAAATATAAGAAATGCCATCATTAAAAACGACGACCCGATTGGCGTAGTTGTGCGGTATTTCGCCTTGGGCGCAAAGGGTCTCAAGTTTTATTCCCAGTTCGGGTCAATTCAGGAAGCGAACTTTCCTAAATATCCCAGGTCTGTGAGTGTTGGAAGACGTCTCTGGCAAAAAATATATGTTCTGGTTGCTGAAAAGTCTTCTAAACACAAGGAGTCTTTACTTCGAGGCCATAAAATTGGTAAGTTGACGTATATATTTAAAAGAAAAAACAGAGCACCTTCTTTTTTATAGTCAGCAATTATTCATTTCGATCTCACAGTAATAAGAACAAGAAAATTAAGTTACAGAATTCAACTTTTGTGATTAGCGTTGCTATAATATGAGTTTGATTGGTTAGACCTACTTTGGGATTTTTTTCAAACTGTTATTAATACTGGTACTTGAATTATTATCTCGATATCTCGGTTTAAGGTTGCTTTCGAATTTGTTGATTGCATGTGAAGATAATAATAAAATAATGTAATACTACGTACTTGCTAGAAGCAATTTCGCTACCTCATATTGGTGAAGAGAATCTTGTTTGTGACAACTCACTTCTCATTCTACATTTTACAGAGAGCAATGACTAAAATTACAAATGACCGTTATCATTTGAAATTTTATTAATTGCTTTCTGTTACTGTTCTGGTCACTTTTTTTAGTAATATTTACACTACTTACTACAAAAATACTTAGCGGACCAGACAGCTCATTTTTAACTTTTTATAATAAATAAATATTGGACAACATCACATACATTGCTCTGATCCTAAGGTAAGTAGCTAAAGCACTTGTGTTATAGAAATCAGAAACAACGACGGTACCACAACACCCAGACCCGAGACAGTATAGAAAAGTTCGTTTTCCACATTGACCCGACCGGGGATCGAAACCGGAACCTCAGAGATGGCGGCGCCATATACAGTCCGGCGTGCTCGCCTCTCGGCTACGGAGGTCGTCAATTATATATCAAAGAAAGAAAGAAAGAAATAATAATATATCAAAAAAATATACCATGGGATAATGAGTCCAAAGCTGCTTAGAAATAAAGTCTCTTTATAAGCCTTTAGATATTAAATGTCGCGCCGAATCTTCGCAGAAAAAAATGGACTGTTTTTTATTCTTTTCAAACCATGTAGTTTGTCTGGTATGCACCCAGTTGCAGTGGTGCATTGACTCCAACATGGAAGCGCTAGAAAGCAAGTTTCCTAATAGGGGATATACAAGATTTTTGTATAACCTGCCACCGTTACGGGACCGAATGCGGAACTGCAAGCAAGACCACATTACACCCACATTTAGTAGGTTCGCTTGATTTTCCATTCGATTAGAGGTGCAACAATAGCCACAATGTATCATGCTACTGTCTTAACAGCAGCTGATCGTGGCTCTAGTTTTGAACCCCCGACGCAAAAAGAGAGGGGTGTTATGAGTTTAACGTGTCTGTCTGTGGTACCGTAGCTCCCAAATGGATGAACCGATTTTCGTTTAGTTTTTTTAGATTGAATTCTTCAAGCAAAACAAAGGATACGTCCCTTACAGATGTTGCATCTTGATGGATCATAAGTACCTACTTAGTAATTTTAATATTAGAAATATTGGGTTTGACATTCCTCTATTTATTTCGGTATCAAATAAAAAGTGGATTGGTACACACAATAGGGAAGGCCAAATTGTCTTTCTTTTCAAACTTTCAAAGGCTGATTTAGCGTATGTCCTAGCGCAGGGCCTAAAGGAATGTTCATTATATCGTGTCTGTCTAGTTTTATTTTATTTCCTGGGGAAACAAGTACATTTTTAAGGGTTCCGTACCTTAAAAGGGAAAAACGGAACCCTTATAAGATCACTTTGTTGTCCGTCCGTCCGTCAAGACCCTTTAGTGCCGGAAGGCGTGAAGGTATCGAGTTGAAATTTGAATGATATACTCGAATCTACGGTCACTTGAAGCTGTGCAAAAATCAAACTTCTAAGTTAACTTGAAAAAAAGATACGGCATCAAACGTGTATGTCACGACCCTTTAGTGCCGCAAGGCGTATAGGTATCGAGTAAAAATTTAAATGATATACTCAAGCCTACGGTCTCTTGAAGCTGTGAAAAAAACAAACTTGTAAGTTAACTTGAAAAAAAGATGCGACCATGTATGTTGCAAAAAACGCATATTTCACGCACACTCTCAAAGGAATCAAAATGTATAGAGTATTTCCTAGAACTATGAAATTTGGCAAGTAGCACCATACTGTACCACAAGTATATGGAAAATCTGGAAACTGTATATTTGTAATTAAATCATAAGAAAACGAGGTCTATAAACAAGGAACAATTTTTGCTCCAAAGGACTTTGTTGAAACTCGCTTACGAATCAAAACACATTTAAAAATTACCAAAATTCATCTCCTATTTTTTCATTAATCAACATTTATCAGAATATGGGAACGAACATTTTTGCATTGTGAAATCAATTTTAAAAGGACTTTTATGATTTTTTACTTTGTACACAAGCCAGCCTTCAATCTTAAAAGTCAATGGGTAGGGTAAGCCTGTAAAATAAAGATGTACCTACTTACGCTTTGTTTAACTTATTCTAAATAAATATGAATACTATTCAATTTGGCAAGTTAAACCTATGATGCCGGCGGAAAACACTAGATGGCACGTCAAAATAACTATTTAATTATTATCACTATAAATCATTGCTTTGAAACTTAAACATTATGTGGTAAACAAAAATTTGGAAAACGGTGAGAATGAGTATCAGGTAATAAGCTAAAAAAATATTCAGTGTGATATGTAATGTAATGTGTAAAAATAAAATATTTCATTCATCATACGTGTTTATTTTATATGAGTTAACTTTGTAACAATGTTTAAATAGTAACGTTACTATTTAAATATTGTTACCAATTTTTTAGTAATACTTGTGCTTATGAAAAAAGCCCAGGCTTCTAAGTTCTGATACAGATTCACGGACCAGCAATGGAATATACATTTTGTATGAATTGTGGCTCTACGTTGCTGGAAGATGAACAGATTCTTAATACTTCCCAGCTGATACCAGCTATGGTGACCGGTAATTATTAGCAGACCACATTATCCCAATCTGTGAGTAAATGTGCGCGAGCATTGGCTACATGCACGTGAGGAAACGTTAACTTAATTATAAAAGATTGCTGTTAGCCTTTATAGAATCGCGTTTCGCATCCAATTCCGATTTTGTCTGCTTTACAAGGTCAGTAACGAGATAGAGATTAGGTATTAACCCCTCTGTACAATTCTTTGCTCATATTCTTCTTTGTTATATGCTGCTCTTAACATTATATTAGCAATATTGTTTCTTTTCAATAAAACATAACTTAAATATCACTATGATAAAGCTAACTTAATTAAAGTTCTCAGAAGTTTCCGTCATTGATTATTTTGCTTTTGCTATTGTATGTACAAGAACATGTCATTTCGAACATAGAAAAGTACTTTTATCACTGTTGGTTCTTAGGCGAACAGTTAATAAACCCAGAACAATGTCCTTAATTTGTAAGGAAACCTCGGTGGGCGAGCCCGACTCGCACTTGTCCGGTTTTTTTATTTATTTATCTTTCCAGTGTTAACCTGCCAGACTTAACTGTCTACTTACTACTCACTCAATTTTTTATGAATGCGAACCACTACATACGTCTTACAGTACCATTACATACCTAAATAATTGGGTTCACACTAAGTATAACTTAATTTAGTAAGTGGGCCTTCTACTTAATAGTACTGTGTCAAAAGCTGGTTCACCGGATAGCTGGTTTTATGCTTTGGTGTTTAAGTGCAGACTGTAGGATGTACCTATACCTAAGTTTAAAACTGGTTGATTATAGTTAGCCGCCTTTAAAACTATAGCATCAGCAAATCTTTGGAGAAATTCACGTCCTTGATATAAAATTTGTCTTTGGTATAAAAATCATTTTTGTAAAATGAAAGGCGGATTTTCATGATATTCATGAAAATTCTCCATAAAGACTTTCTGAAATGAAAGTTTTATGGGTCTCTTCGGAGAGATTATCCTTTTTTCTCATTTGTTAAAAGTTTAGGCGCTCGAAGTCATGCTTTAGTTTTAGTACGCATATTACTATAATATTGACTAAAACATACCTAAGCAGTTCTTTTTGGAGTCGGTGCCAGCCATCGAGAGTTAAAATGTGTTCATTCGCACCGACTCCAAAAAGAACTGATTAGGTATGTTTTAGTCAATATTATTTTTCGCTTTTTAGTTTCATTTTGAAGTCGGTTTTTAGTTTTTATTAAACTTTTTTTATTTTACAATTTTAAGTGTTAAGTCCTCTATTTTTTCCCTCCTAACTTCGCCAAAAATTACTTTACAGCAAAGTAACCTTAACTAATATTGGTCCTCTATGGACCCCCCATCCAATGGTATGATAAAATAAGGTGTTATATTCGACGAAATGGTCAATTTTTCGACGAAAATTTTTAAATCTTAAGAAAAGGGTTTACCTGCACTCCAACCAGAACGGCGGCTATTTTGGTGTCGAAACCATAGGATAAGGTCTTGCGTTAAATAACAAGTCAAATTAAGAAAGGAACTTTCAAATTTTTTTTCGTTACTGGGTGTGGGTACGCCCCCAGTAAATAAAAATTGGCGGTCTGGTACCTCATAAGCTCCACGTCTGCTTAACACACTGCGAAATACGTTCTGTCGACAAATTGCAGTATTATCTTCTAACTCCTATCCGTTAAGGAGTTCTGTGGCTTCCATCATCAGGTCAGCAACATGACATGATGATTACCAGACCCAAAAATCAGCATCGAGTCAGAAAATATATGCAAAACATTATGGGTGCCTATAAAAATTGAGGGTTGCCCTCAATTTCCCAGGGATCCCATCATCAGAATCTGACTTGGTGGAAATGGGACCACCTCGGGAGTATACCCTTTCAAACTAAAAAATAAATTTTGAAATCGGTCCATAATTGACGGCGTAATCGCGTAACAAACATACAAAAAAAAAACAACATTCAGACGAATTGAGAACCTCCTCCTTTTTTTGAAGTCGGTTAAAAATTAGAGCGTTACCTTATTTTGCTGAGATTAGCCCCAGAATGCCGTAAAACTATTATTTTGTAGAGAAATTTAGCCTAACGTCTTGTCATTAATAGTACATTATGATACAAGTGTGCTACGTTGGTCATTATACACGAGGCATTATTATAAGCGCGAGCCGCAGGCGAGCGCGGTAAGGAAGCCGAGTGTGATAATGATCAATGCACACGAGTTGCATACGACGTTTTTCAACACAATTGCGAGGAAAAAACAAACTAAAATCTAAAATACCTTCTCCGAATATGACTTGGCGTTTTTGCTGTTTTTCTATGAATTTTGGCGGCAATAGGCTATCACTCGCGTTTCGTGTCTCGATAAGTATTTCCGACGGGGTTAAATAACATTTTACTCGTCTTTACTATTTAAAGTAGTCATTTTTGATAGTAATTAACCACACAGCAACAACTTTACCAAATATTAATGGAAAATGGCACGTAAGTTTTGTTTTTTTCGCGCGACGCAATTTAGATGCGCGCGCAGGTTCAATAATGGCACAGGAAAAACTGGCTGTTCAGCCGGAGTAGCAGCAATTGAAAAATTAAAATAAACTATAAATTATTGTTTCTAAAAATGATACTTAAGTTAATTTGTGTTTATTAATATACAATTTGATAAAATTAAATATTTATTTGTCATCTTAACCCTAAAATAATTTAATATTGGTAAAATATTCAATGTTCTTAGACACAAACTTTTGCTGGTTTTTTTTTAAGTTTACATTACCGCACTAGTGCGATAATGTTATTACAGCACAAGTGCGTAATATGATGAGTTATAAAACTAAAAACGGTGTTATAAGAGCCAATTTTCGAGCAACTGTGTTGAAAAATATATTAAATCTATTTACCATCCATTTATTTGCGAGCTAGTTTCTTTGTTATTTTTTGTTTGATTCAATAGACTGCGGAATGTAACAACACTGCTCACACAGCATTGTTCGAAACAATCACAAATTGCTAAGAAGCGATTCTTTAGGATTCTAATAACTTACGTTCAAATTAGAAAAACACTAGGTAAACATTTGTTATATTTAGGTAATTGAAAATAAATCTTTCTTTCTGTATAATTTTTAACTTTTGCCATTAAGAACGCCGTTTTCAACTAGCAAATGACTTATTTAATGACTGTGAGAAGAATTTCGTTGAGTTCTTTGTAGTTTTGAGGTTGATGATAGTATTTTTGTTTTAATTGCATGCAAAAAACATTTAGATGAACATTTATTTACCTAGACAAGGTGTAACAAAAAGCCTGTTCGATTATCGATACAAAAGTTAAAATTCTGGTTCTCAAACAGATTTTAATGTGATTATGTATTATTATGTAATATGTGTTTGATTTAAATATGTAGTATCATATCACTGGGACTTAATAAGAATAATAAGTAAATGAAAAGTTATCATAAACTATCACCAAGAACATAAACACAACGTTCTTTTTAAAGTTACGAAACATTTGGTAAGTTTGGTAACTATGTATATATTTTAGGCATTCAAACCCTTGCCTCGTACTAATAAAGTGATCTTAACTTTAGACTCATCGCAACTAGTCTTTTGTAAGGCTTTCTTTAACTTTTGGATGTCTATGGTTCGTGATTTGGTATTCAACAATACCCTAAAATTTATTTAGTATGATTTGATAATGAATCGGTTAGCTCGATTGAAGATACGGTTTTTTTACGAATACATAGTATGCATAGAAGTTATAGAACAATAAAGGTATAAAACGCTAGCGTCTAAAACGAATGATCGCCCGTGGTGATTAAGATATGTTTTTAACTTTTGAATTACATCAATAGCTGCTATGTTCGATTTAAAAACTAATGATTCCCGATAGTTCCTTTTCTATACATTTTTACAGAAAATCGTCTAGCTCTAGGATCATTGCAGTAGCATGCATTGAACAACAATTGTTTCAAAAAACAATGACTTATATATTTTTTTAAGTAAAAATAAAAATGCACTTACTGGCTTATAAATACGCACTCTAGCGTTAAACGAAACACCACTGTGTAAGTGGCGGGTGAATAACCTCTACGTTGATTAGACTCCAGTTATTAATCAGGTATTGGTAACAGTAATGCCTGATGTTGTTACCGGTACCTGCATACTTTATATTTTTTGCATTTGCGACCAATAGTTAAGTTTTTTTAAACAGAATTAGATCTCCTATTTTAAGTAAGGACGGATTTATCTACTAAACTGTTAATACAAATGATCACAATATTCCCAATGGGTTAAAAAGTCTCTGGTCAAAGTGTACTGTGAACAAAAACTCATGACCAAAAAAAAAACGATTAAATTTTAGAAAAAACTATTGATTGATGTTTTGTTGTTGTTGATCCTGAATTCTCAATCACTTACTAAGCAGAAGAGACTCTATTGGCATTAAGTCAAAATTTTATGAATATCTGAATTGCTCTCCAAAGTCTTGTCATTAAACAAACACTATCACTTGTTAAATTACGAGTAGGTAAACCATTTTACTCGTATAATCAGATTTTTATTAGTTTATTGCTGACATAATAGTTGTATTAATTATAGTTCCTGACTAATTACTTGCCACTTGATTTAGTAGGGCAGGTTTGTTTACTACATAATCAATTAAGTATGCAATTTCGTTTTGTTGATGTAATAGTGTAAATGTTTCTCTTCGCAATATTAAGCTTACTTTAAAAAGGTTTAAGAAACTATTTTCTTGTTTAATAATGTATGTATACTTATTTATGGAAGCTAGAGTCTGATAAAATAATCTTCCTGGAAATCATAGAAAATAAAAAAAAGTGTTAAGAAGTAATAAATTGAAAATAAATCAAAAGACGTTTGCGTCTATAAGTTATCCTACCATACTACTGCTGAGCTGATGATAAAAGCTATAGAATTCTTTGCCGATTCTCAGTTAGACTCAGATGATTACTTGTTGGGACTTGAACTGATACCTAATAGTAAAATAAATGAAAGTTTTACAAAAAGCGAAAATTATAAATACCTATCTGATCAGCTATTTTTAAAGTGTGAATAATAAACACCTCTCATCAAAACTCTCCATGACTGGCACCAAATCCAATTAAATATGTTCTATTAAATATTATTTCCCGTTTTTTATAAAACAATTTTAAAAGTTAAACTATTTCATGTTTCATAAATTAAATAAATACCTACTTCGTTTTAACTACATGGGCCTACTAACCCCTAAAGTAAGCGTACCAAACAAATGCTCGCATCGCTCATTTTACTTCGTTCGGCTTGTGCGCTTAAAATGCTTCTGAATCTTACATTTTCTAGCTCACCATAACGTTACCAACCAGGTAGTAATCGAAGTACTCACTTTTAATTAAATAATCAAAGTATAATAAGAGCTCACTTATACCTAGTAATAGGTAGGTTACCTAAAAAGTATATCTTGGTAAAGTAACCATAGTGTAACCTATATTACTACATTGTTAAAAACCTTTTCAGTCACATTTCAATGTCAAGTCATTAATTAAACGGCCACCGTCTGCTCTAGTTAAAACCTCAGCGCCCGCGCATTTTCGATCTGTTGCCACACCCACTCATTACATTTCTCAATACACGTGAACAGAAACCACTAATTTGTGGAAGGTTAGTTTATCGTGCAGGTTTGTTTGAATGAACGAATAGTATAGAAATTATTCCGCTTGACAAATAGCATAGCATAAGTGGGATTCAAACCCAACATATTTAAGTATCTGCACGATGAGCATTGTCATCATTTCAGCCTTAGGACGTCTACTGCTGAACATAGGCCTTCTCCAATGACTTCTAAATTGGCTGGTAGAAAGCAGGTTGCATCGTAATTGTGTTGGCAGAAGTAATATGAATCTATTAGTCCTTGGGTAGTTATTGTAGTACATATCTACTTAATTATGAAAACTATATTATTTCTCTACACTGATGATTTCTGGCAATTGTCACCATTTCTGCTTATTGCCAGAGTTATATCGGGGCTGACCGGGGCCCAGAATTTTTTGTAGGTTGGGAAGAGGAAGCGAGGGGTTTTTCAGTCTGCCCAGAATCAGGACTGGGGCCTTACCATAAATAAACTGCAAATAGTTCTACCTAAAATTTTGTTTTTACGTCAAATGAACTCATGAGGTATTTACAGAAAAAAGGATTGTTTAAATAGCAAATGGCTAAGCACCTGAAGCATAGATTAGACGAGACACATAAGTAGATGAGTTCTGTAACAGCTTAACATAAGCAAAGTAATGATATCAACCATTGACGAAATTATATCGGACCGTTCTTCGACGGGCAAGATATTATAGTACGCCATTTAAAAAAAAAGAACATCGCAAAAACTGGTACAGTACCCGGCATCGATGTTGAGCGCTAGGGCAAAGAGTGGGGATCGCTATGCGCATCTGATTTGACGATCATCGTATCAGAGACGCGTGTGAGCGGAGTTAACAACCAATCACGGCCGGCGGTGCAGGCGCGTCGCACTACTAGCCAATCACGTAATCTTAATGGTTTTCTGCGCATCTTTCGCCCAGTGCTCAACATCGGTGTCGCTAATGTAGACATTTTTTTTTCTGTCCCTCTATTTATCTAATAATAATCTAAGTACAATGCACCTGACACATATACATAATTGCTTTACACATAGACAAGTGAATGCAGTATTTCAGGCTTATTAAAAACCTTTTTTTGCTTAATGCCAATGTCATAAAATATTGTTTTCTAGATCGTTACGCGTTCTGGTTTTTATAAGGTTATTTTTATTAGTCTCTAATGTGATTTAGTAAAAGTTTAGCAAGTAAGTATCTGTAGTAGGTACTATAGTGTTTCGGCTTTAAAATAAAGAAATTTGTTAACACTCTATAAAAATCTTTATTATAAAAGCGCGTACCTACTGCAAAAATGGATGATACCTATCTCTGCCTTCAAATACTACAAATTAACTTTTTTTAAATTCAAACTGACAGACTTACACCCGACTTCTGAATCTGTACATTTTAATTGACAGTTTCATTTTTAAGCATGTCCACTAAATTATGAAAGTAAAACTGAACGGCATTGAGCGAGTTAAAATGTTATTTATTCGAACCGAAATCTTACGCATAATTAATAACAAAATTGTATCGTATCGCAATACATGTGATTATATTGCATAACGTCAATTACTTGCATGCAAGCCGGTGATGTGACATTTTCTTCTTTTTTTTTGGCTTGCATGAGCGTCGCGTCAATATAAAACATTAATTAATAGTTTCGGTTTTAAAAAAAATGATATAAAATTTGATTTCTCATGACAAATAAAGACAGGGTGCAGGGTGGAGAAAACGTCGAAAGGACGACAGACAAGCAAGCACACACAAAGAAAAGACATAAGTAAGCTCCTGAAACAGTATTACATCAAGTATGTCTTGATTTTATGTCCAAATTATAGCTCTGTTCGGCAATAAAAGATTGCACTTCTATCGGAAATACGGCAAAGCTGTTTGACGGCTAGAAGCAGAATAGTGTAACCTTCTTATTTGACGTATCAATGGTGATTTTAGATAGACTACTTGTTTTAAATACCTTACATCTCGACTAATAATTCAAGGTATGGGTCAATGCAAAAAACAAACTTTTCTACATTGTCCCGGGTCTGGCTGTTGGTACCGTCGTTGTTTCTGATTTCTATAACACTTGTAAGTGTTTCAGCTTCTTACTTTAGAATCAGAGCATATTCAATGTTGTCCAATATTTATTTAATAATTATACTTAGCCTACGTAAGGTAAAGAACTAAGCCCGTAACTGCCTACATAATATAATGAGCGTGAGCAATACATCAGCTTAACGGACCATTAGATAGGGGAAACGAGAAAGTGAGCAAACACTTTGCGGTCAGATCGGTATTAACAGTGTTAGTAAGAAAGTTGGTAGATACGACGTGGAGTCAAAATTGCCATATTCATCATGCAACAAAGTTGTAAGAAATTAGATAGTGACTTAGAAAGTAATGATTATGAGAAAGAAGCCTATTTATATTTGGTCAAACTAGATTTTATGTTACTGAAGGAAAACCTTTGATTTCGTTGACGTAAAGTGTAAAAGTTAAAAGCAATAAAACTTAAGGTGTCGATTCTGAATACGAAAACCTTTTCCCGTCTTGGGACAACATCATAACAATTTGAGGATACATTGAGCCATTATGCTTCACGTCGCAAAAAATGTTTTTACTAGCCCACGCTAAAGGCTGTATCCGTGCCTCCTTTACACAACGATATTAAACACAATAATTTACCTATCTATTAACGCCCTCCAGCTTATAAAATTCGCTTAAGAATTAATTAATTGCAAAGGCTTACTAGAATTTCAACAACAAACTTTTATATTTACTAATTTCGTTCTTTCTTCTTCTTCCTCGGTCTCTCACTGATGAGGATCGTGACCACATATAGTATTCCTCCACAGACTGCGATCATAGGCCTGTGGACCGTATATTGCATTTTTTCCGCCCAGCGTCTTGCCACAAAATGCCGGCGTTATACGTAATTTGTGGTCTTGCTCACAGCGTCCGACCATCTCTTGGGTGCCCTACCCCGAGCACGTCTGCCCTCCATTTGCCTCAAGATGATTTGTTTCTCCAGAAAATGCTTTGAAGACTAGACGAATACCTCTGTTCATCCAAATCTTATCCAGGTTGGTCATTGCACTTTTGGCCATACCGGCTCTTCGACGAAATTCACCAGCGCAGCTACAATCACAAGTGATCAGCGATCCCAGATATACGAATTCATTACCCTCTCATACCCATCGAGTGCGTCTGTGTCAGGAAGTACTTGCGCTCTTTATCTTGGTTTTGGTTCTATGGCGTTTGTTCTCTCTTTAAATGACGCATAAACATATTAGTTTATTTTACTAAGCTCAATAAATGTTCACATTCTACACATATCTTAGTCTTATCAGTGATATAAACCGGCTTAGTACAGGAAAATACTTTTATCTTATAAAGTGTGCCAACATAAGACGCCCCTAGATCTCATCGTAAAATTAAATACGGGTATTGCATTTCATATTCATTATTGCACAACCTCATTAGAATATAATATAATCTCATTAAACAATAGTCGCTTAGTAACAATTAGTGTGGAGGCAGAATGTTATTTATACTCACATTAACATAACCGAATCAAAAAGCTCGTGTTCAATCAACTTTGACAATGCAAATATATAAGAAACGCCTTTTAATTAAGCAATTAATTTAAATGGCAGTTAACTCTACATGGGCTTAATTGCTGTCGTGCGTGGATAATTTCAGGAAAGATAATTTGATTCTATTTGTAAACAAACCATTTTGAAACTTATAACACCTATGTCCTATATTAAGTACTTATTATAAAAATGCTAAGGACCGTTCCGTGATCTTTTGTCTTTTCAAATTTAAACAAAATGGAATAGAAAATCCAAGCAAGAAATACAAGGGTAAAAAAAAACACTGATAAAATATCGGACAACACTTTTTTAACAGAATAGAATACTTGAAAAAGCAAACAAGAAATGTAATATACAAGGGTAATAATAAATCACTAATATTGTTTAAATGTTTGAGACCTTATCTGATTGAATAATAATTAATTTCTACTAAATTTCATTTTATCTTGATAAAAAACGCGTTTTGTCCGTTTTAAGGGAAAAAAATATCTGGGTATAACTGAAAGCTATTTACATAATTAAGAAAACTCTAAAAAAACATTTCTGAGTATTAGGTATGACCGAAAAAATATGAAATGTGTTTAGGCCCTCAGTAGGTTTGGTAGTCAATAGGAGTCCTTTATAATGAATTATGTTTTAAACATTTTTGTCAATGTGTATGTACGAGATTTTATTGTTTATAAGTGTAAATGTATGTGTATGTATGTATACCTAATCGTGAATCGTTAAGCACAACCACAGATACAGCTTGAATTTAATCTCTTTAAAGTGTCAAATAAAATAAAGGTAAATATTAATAGCCAACAATTGCTAACTTACTAATTTGTAAGTACGTCAAACAGGAATTCTGTTTTTTTTTATATTGGACAATATCATAAACATTGCTCTGATTCTAAGCGAAAGCACTTATGTTATAGAAATCAGAAACAACGACGGTACTACAACAGACCAGCCCCCTAACCATGAACTCTAAAAACAATCTCAAAGTTGTCAAATCTGTCAATTTGGGTACGTCATTTCATACAAAATTTGACAGAAATGATAATGTTTGACATATTTGCCTATATATTTATTTAAACACTAGCTGTTGCCTGCCACTTCGTTCCCGCAGCTTTAAAATCAGTTCTTCAAATTTGTCGATCTCCGTAGCCGAGAGTCGAGCACTGGAATAGACAGGGTGTACAAGAGAATAGGACACTCCTTAAAACCACGTGATCAGTTGGTCATATACTACGCTGTAAAGAAAGTACCGGGAAAAAATTAATAATACACAAAATGTTAGTTATTCACCCAAATTTATTTTATCACCTTCAAAGTATGCTCCTTCAGAAGCAATACACTTACGCCAATGAATAATCCAATAATCAAAAAAAATTTAAACGCTTTTTCCGGAATCGAGTTCAGTTCTCGCCGCGAATTCTCCTTTATGTCTTCTACCGAATGAAACCGGGTGCCACGAAGTGGTAATTTGAGTTTAGGAAAAAGAAAGAAGTCGGCTGGAGCCATATCTGGTGAATAAGATAGCTAATCGATGGTATTTGTTGAGTTTTTGGTCAAAAATTCGTTTATAATGATGGCCTTGTGGGAAGGCGCATTATCGTGGTGCAAAATCCAAGAATTTATATTTCACAAATTGGCCTTTTTTGTCTAATTTGATCTCTTAAACGCCGCGTAGCGCTTAAATAATACTATTTTTTTATCGTTTGACCTTCTGGCAAGAATTTTAAGTGCACAACACCGCGACAGTCAAAGAAAACAGTCAACATGACTTTGACTTTCAATCTACTTTGGCGCGGTTTCTTCGGTTTCGGTTCAGTTGGAAGGCTACGAAGCTTGTTGACTAGTTTGCATGTCAAACTCATAAACCCACGTCTCGTCACCAGTAACAATGCGTTTCATGAATGTTGGGTCGGAATTGACTCGTTCTAGCATGTCCTCAGCGACTCTTTTGCGATTGAGTTTTTGGAGAAAATTCAGGACTTTTGAGACTAGCCGAGCGGCAACATGTTTCATACCCAATTGATTATTTAAAATGGTACGAATCGACTCGTGTGTGTAAGTTCAACGGCTAGCTCTCTCAAACTTGAATGAGGATTTTCAGTCACTATTTCCTTCACTTTTGCGATGTTATCTTCAGTAACCCTTAGGGCCCTGGGCCCTTACCATGAACTGTTAAAACAATCACAAAGTTGTCAAATCTGTCAATTTTGGTACGTCATTTCATACAAAATTTGACAGAAATGATAATGTTTGACAGATTTAGGATTGTTTTAACAGTTTATGGTTAGGGCCCTGAGACAATATAGAAAATGATGCAATAAATTCATATGACTATGAAAAGTTCGTTTTGTACATTTTTGTACGGTTTCGCTAATACAGGGTGTACAAAAAATGGGACATTCCTTAAAACCACGTGATATCATCTGGTGATACAGAATGTATAACAACTTTTTCTATGGGAGCAACATTAAAATCGTGATTTGATTTTCAGATTTCAGAAGCTGCTAAAAAATAATCTCGATATCAATGTTGCACCCACAGAAAAAGTTGTTATACATTCTGTCAAAAAAGTATCGGGTATTGATGATTTGTTTATGGTTCCAAATTTAAAATTATATTTTTTTTGTTGTTGTTTGATTGGCACAACTGTTTTTCAATATGGCGCGGAGTTTGAGTTACATCTGTTAATTAGATTAAATACAGTATTGTTTTGAGTTATACCATATCTAGTGTGTATTGCGAATTTCATAATGGGCAAAAACATCAAACAAAGAGTTTGTCTTTAATTTTGCATCGCCAATGGGATTTCGTGTTCGGAGTCTCTGAAAATGTTACAGAAAGCTTACGGTGAATCGACTTTATCAAAAACACGTGTTTATGAGTGGTACAAAGCGTTCAAAAGCGGTCGAGATGTGATGGAAGATTTGCCTCGCTCTGGTACTGGTTACTGAAGATAACATCGCAAAAGTGAAGGAAATAGTGACTGAAAATCCTCATTCAAGTTTGAGAGAGCTAGCCGTTGAACTTACACACACGAGTCGATTCGTACCATTTTAAATAATCAATTGGGTATGAAACATGTTGCCGCTCGGCTAGTCTCAAAAGTCCTGAATTTTCTCCAAAAACTCAATCGCAAAAGAGTCGCTGAGGACATGCTAGAACGAGTCAATTCTGACCCAACATTCATGAAACGCATTGTTACTGGTGACGAGACGTGGGTTTATGAGTTTGACATGCAAACAAGTCAACAAGCTTCGTAGCCTTCCAACTGAACCGAAACCGAGGAAACCGCGCCAAAGTAGATTGAAAGTCAAAGTCATGTTGACTGTTTTCTTTGACTGTCGCGGTGTTGTGCACTTAAAATTCTTGCCAGAAGGTCAAACGATAAAAAAATAGTATTATTTAAGCGCTACGCGGCGTTTAAGAGATCAAATTAGACAAAAAAGGCCAATTTGTGAAATATAAATTCTTGGATTTTGCACCACGATAATGCGCCTTCCCACAAGGCCATCATTATAAACGAATTTTTGACCAAAAACTCAACAAATACCATCGATTAGCTATCTTATTCACCAGATATGGCTCCAGCCGACTTCTTTCTTTTTCCTAAACTCAAATTACCACTTCGTGGCACCCGGTTTCATTCGGTAGAAGACATAAAGGAGAATTCGCGGCGAGAACTGAACTCGATTCCGGAAAAAGCGTTTAAATTTTTTTTGATTATTGGATTATTCATTGGCGTAAGTGTATTGCTTCTGAAGGAGCATACTTTGAAGGTGATAAAATAAATTTGGGTGAATAACTAACATTTTGTGTATTATTAATTTTTTCCCGGTACTTTCTTTACAGCGTAGTATATGACCAACTGATCACGTGGTTTTAAGGAGTGTCCTATTCTCTTGTACACCCTGTCTATTCCAGTGCTCGACTCTCGGCTACGGAGATCGACAAATTTGAAGAACTGATTTTAAAGCTGCGGGAACGAAGTGGCAGGCAAAAGCTAGTGTTTAAATAAATATATAGGCAGGAACGAGTGGTAGCTTAGTAAGTGATCTGACTCATGGTAGTCATGGCATCCTGCCCTAGGAAAACGTTATCCAATCTAGTTCCCGTTACGGAGTGCGGACGGGCCAACACCATGCAAATTGCGCCGCGGTAATGTGTGCAATGAAGCGTGGCTGGTAAAGACCAAGTCTGAGGAGAGAGCGAATAGGATCTCGTTAAACTTGGGATAGCGAGTTACCTCCAGAACGTGATACAAATAATAGGCAATAACTATAATTTGCTTCCATCGCGCCTCATATAAAATGAGGATCTCGTGTTGGTGGGATTGACTATAAGTATTATGTGTTTCTTGGATACGGTGTTCAGTTGTAGACTATAATTAATTAATTGACAAATTCAAATTAAATCTCTACAGCCTTTAGTTTAAAGGCTAAACTAAATCATCTTGAGTGGAGAAGCTTATAAGTTATTTTAAATTCGTTTTTTTGTGTTAAATGTTCAGACGGAGACCTGGCAAATGACTGGCTAGATTTTTTCTGTAGAATGAGCATCTTCATTTTGTCATTTGCTTCTGTAAGTGTGAATGTGACCTTCCGATGGCCACGATCACACTTTATGACAAAAAAGATGTTTTACCAAAATATTTTGGCGTAGATTCAATTATGGGCTGGCATCTGTATTACTTATTAAAACTAAATAATTAAAACATACTTCAAAAGTAACTAAAATTAATAAAAATATCAAATAAACAACATATACAAATTCTTCTAAACAAAAATCTCATTTCGAGTTTCGAAGAGAATCTTGCCTTATCTTGGATATGAGATGTCTTTCACTCAGCGAAAACAAGAGATACCCTCCTGGTGAAAAATAAATACTATGACTAGGCTATTAAAGAGACCGACACTAGGACAAATATTCATAGTAGAGTAAAATTACAAATTGTTTTAGAATAAATAATAATTAATAAATAATGAAACTATAAAAATTTATCCGAATTCATAAAATGAGAAGGTTCTCAACGCCAAGAAATTTAAAACATTCCTTTTAAAATAATTTGTTATTGAACGCAGATCTTATCCTATGGGGTTGGAGTGTAGGAAAGGGTGCGCAGGACTTAAAAAAATTTCGTCGAAAAATTGACCCTATTTAACACCTTATTTTTATCATACCATTGGATGGGGGGACCAACATTAGATACAGTGACTTTGCTGTAAAGTCATTTTTGGCGGAGTTGGACGGTGTAAAATGTACCTTATTTTAAAGGCGTCTGGGACTTAGAATAAATTTCGTTGAAAAATTTTGATCATTCATAGCACCCTATTTTTATTATACTATAGAAGACCAGCATTTTTCTAGATCACTTTGCTGAAAGTCAATTTCGGCAGAATTAGGAGAGGAAAAATAGAGGACTCAACACTTAAAATTGTGAAATAAAATAAATTTAATAAAAAACTTGAACTTATTTTATATCTATGTTTACTGTGCGGCAGTGGAGTATTTGACATCAGGATAGTAATGTTGATGTCACCTGTGGCTTACGCCACTCAAGACACGGTGACGACGCGCGCACTGTTGAATTGTTAGCATGCGCTAGAGGCCCGGAACAGATCGGCTTTCCACTTCGAGTGTCCCTCGTATTTTTGCGCGGTTGGCAAATACCGTCATTAATATTTTTCAACCAAATGTTTTCATAAAAGGTTCTTGGTGGCTCAATGGTAAGCAGTGGTAGCTCGAGGGTCGCAAGCTCATGTCTCAAGTGGCTAGGGTTCGAGTCTCAGCCCTTACCTCTAGTTTTTTGGGTGTCTGTATTGCTGAACATAGGCCTCCCCCAGTGACTTCCAGATCGGCCAGTTAGAAGCGACCTGCATCCAGCGTCTTCCTGCAAGCTTTACCAGGTCGTCTGTCTACCTTGGTCACTACTACAGAATGATACAAAATGGAAAAAAATGTACAGAATAATACTTTTATATTTAAACATAATGAGTAAAGCTGCACGTTCAGATAAAACGGGCGGTGCTTTATATACAAATGCTTTGGTTCCTCTGTCCAAAGATTACAAACCTTATATGGCATGAACAGTGAACACTAAATATAATACGAATTGCTGAATCTACGATGAATAAAGATTACAAGCGTATCTATCTCAACTTTAATCAAACGACAAAGCGCTAGAAAAATAATTACAATAACAGGTATAATAAAATAGGAACGATACTTAACAGATGTCAGAGGGAAACCACATTTTGAATTTTAATATCATTGTTTCCTAACAATATGTATGAAACAAGGAAATAAAATTACTTCAGTCACCGTTACTAATTGTATTATCGTGTAATGTACGTTAATTATAAAATTACAAGATGTGAGCTGTATTCACAAAAAAATGGTTCTGTACGGTATGGTGCATTTAAAATTACCGTGCGGTCTACCTAACCATGAACTTCAAACAGTAGGAACTCTAAGCAGTGGGTCACATTAAATAATTTATAGAAAAAAAAAAGGTTTAAGTGAGTATAACTCGTACAATACGACCTCTTTGTCAGGTGGTAAAAGTATTGCGCTTTGTACCGTTCCTAATCAGGGTGTATAAAAATAATTTGTTAAATAATTACAAATTTATTAAACACCGCCTTTTTATTTATTTTTCGCGGAGGTAATGCGTTACGCATATCTCTGACGTGGGGACCGCCTACTTAACATGTCTACTTTACCCAAGGATATAGGTACTATAAATAAATGTTACTATCATAGTACAAATCCCGGACTCGTTGAACTCCCAAAAATTCCAATATAACATTTACAACAAAATTTAGATCAGGCAGGTACGTAAAGAAATCAAAAAATTTGGTAAGGCTACTTGTTATTCGTACAAAAGACGTTTAGGACAGCCGGATTGAGATTATTGTTGTAAATAGCGTCGTTTGAAACATTACAGAACTCTATAAAGGAAAATCATAATTACCCTTGTTCGTCAACGCAGGTTTCATCGCGATAAAGCGATAATTATAAAGCTTGATAACAACGTGTCGCAAATTGTGTTTTTTGCTATTTGTCCCGATTATTAGGTAAGTATTATGCATTTATACTTTGTAATAATTAAAGTTGTGGGAGTGAAGTGGGAGTTCTACGTACGGACATCGTCTCGGAAATCAATAAAAAAAATAACCTTTGCAACTTCTATCTAATAGGCACTAGGTTACAAATACGTCTGGTTATTACAATACCTATCCTTCCAGACACGGGAACGAGACACGATGGACATAATATGTATACCTGTAGGTCTGTGCTTGTCAGGTGACTTCTTAGATTATACTCTTTCTAAAAATATTGTAAATTATGCGTATAATACACATTTTCGGAGCCGTTTGACTGTTGGTAGGTACAGGTGTACCACTGCAATAGGGTTTACGTACTGACTTGCATCAAAATTAAGTACTTACTAACATAGTACGAAGTGTCCGTTTGTTACTAACCGTTATTGGATCAATGTTGTCTAATGAATAAATGAATAAAAATAATAATTGTTGATCTGTAAATCACAAATAAATATGTTCTTAACTAAGTAGCTGTCGCGGCGAATAAGAGTAGTAGGTAGATCATATTAGATTATATCAAGCACAGGCATAATATTGTACCTTTAATGGCCCAGGGAATTCAATTAACTGAATGTAACAGTTTAAAGTACGTTACATAAAATGTATTCAGAAACACATGAAATTGAAATGGTAACCAATTTGTGCGGAACAAGGTTCCGTAACCATAATGTTCCAAACGACATGTTTGAGCATTTTATGGCCGACGCGAATGACGAGTTTTACGTTCTTATTTATGAATACGAAGTTGTTATTGAAATACATATCATTATATTTTGAATAATACTTATTATAATACGAAACTTTAAGAAACTTGATTTTAAAGAGACATTTCATTTGACTATGTTTATGGCTACATATTAGTAAAGGTTAAGCTAGCTCATTTTCCTACTACAAGTAACTACCCATCATGACTACGTATTGGAGATAAAAATAAAATTATGACTAATATTATGAAAAATAACCCAACTAAATGATAAATTAATCTATCAAATAGGTACTTATTTAATTACAGAAGGCTAGCTTACGAGCTTTACTTTATCAAGGATTTTATTTATAGAATTTAGTACCAATAAAAATACATGAATACAACTGTTGTTGCTACTAATCTCTGATTAATGTATAATTGATTCTTCTTATTTTGAATAGCCAACTAACATGTTTTGTTAGGGTTAGATCTAAAGAATACACCGAATTTTTATCATCATTTATTAATTTCACTAATTGTTGAAATAAATACACGCGACGAAACAAAGACGCCTAATTATTATTTCTAATTTTGCGCTAAACAATTTGAAAAGGAACAACTCCTAAACTAAAAAATACAAAATGTTTATTTCATTAACTTAGTGTCTAATACAATATTAGTGAATGGAGCTGCCTTTTAAGCAAAATATGCTTTAAGCTTAAGCAAAAAATGAAATCAGGGTCTTTTGATAAGCGATTCACGTTGCAAATACGGAATAATATTTACAAACCAATGTTTAGTTAGCCCTTTTTCTTATCTCAATGGCCAGACTCTATTCTATATTTCCTCCTCCTCCAGAGTCACTCCCTCAGCGGTTGAGGACTCCTACTTAGTTGCCTCGATGATGATCCTGCGCCCGTCTGAATCCCTCTTAGAACGCATTATATTTAACCCATATGTATTGTTATGTATTAAATTGATGTTGTTTTGATAATAAGAACATTGCTACAAATACAATACAGATACATGGCGTATGTAGAGTGCGTCAGGAAAGCATTAAACGTGAAAAGAGAAATTTCGAAATCATCCCCATTGCTGCGTAACGGAGCGGAGTCAATTTACCGCGTAGCACAGAACATTATTTGTTTGATTTCTTCGATAAACAAACGACGACACTGGCAATAAAAATGTCTGCTTGGACACAACCGCCAGTTATTTTTATTTTACATTACACTTAATATTAGTTGTGTTGTGCATACGATCTTTGAAACGCTTCACAGCGAGAGCTAGTCATAGTTCCAAAATCTCATCATTAACAAAACAATTACGGTATAATTTAATCACTCTTATTTGTATTATGTATTTTTTCAAAACATACTTATTAGGATATTAAGCAAATATTTACTAAACGATCTGTTATTAGTAGTCATGCAATGTCAAAAAAATTGCCGGTTGATTTAGTTTTAATTTAAACATATGACAAACTTATACAACGTGTTAAAGAAAAGCCATATTTCGGGACGACGATAGTTGTGTGTATACATTTTAAAAAGTATGCTAAAAAATCATAGCAAAGGAAGATATTCAAAACAATAAACATTGTTCGCATACCTATTTATTGTTTTAAATATTTTCTCTCCCTTAAAACTACCTGGCCAAGTGAATGATTTAATATGGAACGCTAAAAAAATATTTTTTAGACCATGTTTATTTAGTGTCACAATTAATAATCTAAAATATTTTAATGTCAGATATCCAGGTATTGCAGTAGGTCACCTCGGTTCTCAACATAACCTCTTATGGCCTGGACAGTTACCTGACCCCAGCCTGACACAGCTATTATTAGTATGGGTATTTGGTATCGTTTATTGCCAATATACACATTTATGGGGCTAACAAAAGGCAATCGGTGAAAGTAGTTTGGAAATATCGTCAGTTGTGTGGGCTTGAGAAATCGCCAGACCGTGCTAAAACTCAAAGGGCTTTATTTAGAAACCATTATTACAGTTCCAATAGTATTTATTGGACCGTATAAGTTTTGTCCGATCTAATCCGACGTAGGTACAATTGGAAGAAATGGATACGTTAAGTATGTACCTACCTAACGAAGATAGATTTATGAAATCTCAAATCAAAAAGTAAACATGCGTAAATTACAAAAACAAATAGATGTGTTTTATTTATCTACAAAAAAGTATGTGAATTAAAATCTTTTTGACAAAGAATGAAGGAAAAACCCTAAAAAACGAAAATAATTTGCTGTTTCTCTGAACCTGTCAAACCAAACAAAGCTACAAATTCGCAAACAACATTTTCGTTTTCCTTCGTGTTTCGAATAAACAATTTCAATAATCTGATGTTACACGCATTCCAGCTTTTATCTGTAGAGGCTGTATGTAATTTATTTTACGGCTCTACAATCATTTAGATGGTTCTCTACACAGTAAGTGAACGTGTTGCCAACATTTCTGTGAAAGTGTTTTCTATTTCCTATTTTCTCTAATCTCACGCTACACATCGCGACGAAATGTGATAGACGGAGTGACAAGCGTTTATTGATACAATTAATTTGATTGTTTGAATTGCATGTCGTACAACTTTCGTGTTTTTTACCCTTAGTCCACGTTCGTAACTGATCTTTGATAACCAGATACGAATATGGAAAAAAAATCTTGTTTTATAACCAGTTACGGAAACGGAAATTAACTGTCGCGTTCGTAACCATATTTCATACATAACCATAATAAATAAATGAATATTAAGAAACCAAGCGACAATCGAGAAAACAAATGTCAACCAAAAAAACGAATGTTAATTAAAAAAACAAGTGACTATCGAGAAAACAAATGACAATCAGCAAAAAAATAAAGATTAAAAAACAAGTGACCACTTATCGAGAATACATTTCTGTCAAAAAAGTTTCGGGAATTGATGATTTGTTTATGGTTCCAAATTCAAACTTATATCTTTTTAGTTGTTGTTAGATTGGCACAACTGTTAGAGAGTTAGCCGTCGAACTTTCTGTGTCACACGAGTCGATTCGTACTATTTTAAATAATCAATTGGGTATAAAACATGTTGCCGATCGGCTAGTCCCAAAAGACCTGAATTTTCTCCAAAAACTCAATCGCAGAAGAGTCGCTGAGGACATGCTAGAACGAGTCAATTCCGACCCAACATTCATGAAATGCATTGTTACTGGTGACGAGACGTGGGTTTACGAGTTTGACATGCAAACTAGTCAACAATCTTTGGAGTGGCGCCTTCCAACTGAACCGTAACCGAAGAAACCGCGCCAAACTCGATCGAAAGTCAAAGTCATGTTGACTGTTCTTGCCAGAAGGTCAAACGATAAAAAAAAGTATTATTTAAGCGTTATGCGGCGTTTAAGAGAGCAAATTAGACGAAAAAGGCCAGATTTGTGGAATGAAAATTCTTGGATTTTGCACCACAATAATGCGCCTTCCCACAAGGCCATCATTGTGAACGAATTTTTGACCAAAAACTCAACAAATACCATCGAGCAGCCACCTTATTCACCAGATATGGCTCCAGACGACTTCTTTCTTTTTCCTAAACTCAAATTACCACTTCGTGGCACCCGGTTTCATTCGGTAGAAGACATAAAGGAGAATTCGCGGCGAGAACTGAACTCGATTCCGGAAAAAGCGTTTAAAAAATGTAATGATGATTGTATTATTCGTTGGCGTAAGTGTATCGCTTCTGAAGGAGCATACTTTGATAGTGATAAAATAAATTTGGATGAATAACTAACATTTTGTGTATTATTAATCTTTTCCAGGTACTTTCTTGACAGAGTAGTATGTTGTCTCGATAGTCAATTGTGTCATTGTTTAATTCAGTATTTTATGTCGTAAAGTAGTGTGCTATTATATTGTGTACTGAAAGTCCACAATTTAATGACACTCTAGCTTGTGGCATACTGAAAGGATTCTCTTTTTCACGCTAATCTTTCGTGTATGAATGTCAAACATTAGAAATAATGACGCTATTTCTTAATTTTTTTGGTAACCACAAATATACATACAGCATAATAATAAAGCTCTTTATTCCGAAAACTAGACATCAAGTTTACAATAATAGTAACAGCAAAAAATCACAAAATGTCTCGAATTTCGGTGTTCTTCATGGCATAGGCCTTCTGTAACAATTTCCATTATCGTCTGTCGCGGGGTATCCTACTTCAGTTTGGACCTGCTGTGAGCTTTATTTTCTCCTCCCATCGGGTAAGCTGTCCTCCCCGATTTCTTTTGCTATGCCATTCTGTCACAGCCCTGCTCCACTTGCCTTTAGTGTCTCGCATCAAGTGGCCTGTCCACCTCCACTTTTGTTGGTCTATTCTTGTAAGAAAACAACCACAAATACTGATGAGTAGTTGTTTGTCCTAATGGTACCAACACTAGAACACAGTGGTCATAAAACGAGTGCGCATGTAGGCCAACCGCAATCAGTGTTATCCAACTAACTTACGCGGGCTGATTTAATGTTACAATTCATAACAGGCGCATGATTGCCGTGGTTTGTTGGACCCGTCACATAATTCAGGCAATAACCATTTGATGTGATGGTGAATTTAGGGTAAGTATGCTGCGTGAGTTTATTCTTTACGTAGAGCGGTGAGACCAATCAACCGTTTCGTTTTAAGGATTGCCGGTTATATTGAACTTATGGACAATCTTGTTGTCATTCGATGTTTTGTTTTGCACAGTGGTGTACTCATAATTAATTAAACATTGAGATACAACATAAGCTAAATTAAGATTGTTGTTGTTGTTTAGCAATTTATTTATTTAAATCAAACTGATTTTGTTTAGTTTTGCTTTATTGTTTTATGACTATTTATTGCGGTAGGTATCGTTTCAATCGGTTTTTATGTAGAAGATTTTCACAGTTAAAATTATATTCGATCGTGCGAACCCATTGCTTGTCATAATTAAACACCATCCAATTTAACGGTTGTTAATTATAACAAAAAGCAACTTTAAAACCTATATTAGATTGTCTCATTCAATTAAACTTTAATCAAAGATATCAAGCAATACTAGTACAAATATTGATACAATAATCTGTCTCAACTCTCTAAGCGCGAAATCCTAATTGGAATGTACATTATCTAATGGTTCATGAATTAATTATCCAAACGAACGTCAAAGAAAACAAATTAAACTCAATTTATTAAGCACTAAAAGGGAACAGCTTTGAATATGGTCAAATTATGCGTTGTTTTATTATTCTCGGTTAAATAAAGTCATTGTGCACAATTTTTGTGAAAAGCCGTAATAAATTGGGGCGTGTTAATTAGATAAAGCTCGGCAAAGCGTGTGGCATTGAACGTATTAACACAGTGTATATAGACATAAATACCATAGTTATTTACATAATGTAACACACCGCAGCGCTATCTACCGGGCTCATGTTGCATTAGTTCGAACTAAGCAGACTCTACACTGCTCGGGGAAAGATGCGCTTTCAACAATACACTTTTTGCTCAGATAAATAAAAATCTGCGTCGTTTTGAACCTATTTTCCTAGCTAAATATATTTTGTGTCACTAGTTGACTTTTTTAAACAGATTTTTCTTGGTTTATAGTCAACTATAAGTCAAAAAACTTAATTACCAGCCTACGGGTACAAATTGTAGAGCTAGTTGGTTCCGAGCTCTACCGGTAGATGCGCCACTGTGCGCTGGTACGGCGAGATTCAATATGGCGGCCCCATTCGTGTCTGGAACAGGGCGGGGAGAACAGTCGCCGAATCGACACTACAATACTTACGCGTATTTTTGTCGAAACCGTCGTGTTCGTGACTCGGACGCGGGTGATATTGCGAAATTATTGTGTGTTTCTGTGTTCGTTTACGCTGTTTGTGTTATTATTTGTGCATAATGGTGATTTAGTGGCGAAAAACGTGAAAGGACTTTAGGGTAACAATGTCTAGTAGTTGACATGTTTATCTGTGTCGTGTGTGAAGATTTTCCCTTCGCGTGAGGAGGTGCGGTGTGTTTGTGTGCGGCGCGCGCTTGTGTGCGTGCCGCGGCCGTGGATACACGAGGACTCAATGATGGATTGCATTTTCATGGATGTATAGGTAAAAATCACTCGTAAATTTTCGTTCTTGCTTACGTGTGTGGCCCACTATGCGCCTGTAAACGCGCGCGGCTCGGGCGCGCTCGCTTTGTTTAAGCCTTCTCCTAAAATCTCACTCCGTATTTCGGTAGAAGGATGTATCCTTGAATCAATAAGGATAACGTGAGGCGGCTAAACCGCGAGTTTTTTATTTTTCTAGTTACCTTATCTCGATAAACGAGGTTGGTCGGATGGACCTTGAGTAGTTCTTACGAAATGTTTTCCTCCGCGCTTCATTGTGTAATGGGCCATCCAAATGTTTTGTTTTGATTCTATTCGTCCAGCATTTAATTTCGTATAAAATGCGGCATTAAATAAACTTAAATGGATTCTAATTGGTTTCTAATAAAGTCCATTGTTTAGAAATTCTATTAGACAATAAAAATACATATCAATCCCAAAGCACGAAGCTTTATATCAAAACGATTCACACGCACGCACAAAGTCATGCTTATACCATTGAATCTTAATTCATTGCATTCATGCGGAGTCGCGCGAGAATATGGTTCCCCTCGCTCTGTTTGCTGCTTCTGGTTATCAGCTTACGAAATGTTTGAACCTGTCCCTTTCTGGCTCCACAAATCAGTGTAGTTGCGTCCTTGTCGGGCGCATATTGCGCGTTTTTCTTCTTTTGCCGCGTCATATGCCAGAGGCATGAGCGCAGTTTGAAGTGTTCGTGAAAGTGTATGTAGATGATTTCTTTCCAGAGGTTTGGGTGATGAAATTGAGGCGAGCTAGCGGATTGATTGGAGGTCCTTTGTTTGAGGGTCGAGGTTGTATTAATAAGAGGGTACCTGTAGTGACTGCGCATCCAGTCGGCGCAGTTGGGACTGCGGTGGGCGTCGCGACGCACGTGGCTGCCCGATGGGCGATTTGCCGCGATTCTATTGTTTCGGCAAGTGGTCCAAACTGAGACAGATGGAATTAAACCCTTCACGGCTGACAAGTTTCCGTTAGTTGGATTCAGTGCTGTCAATATCATTAAGGTTGGACCCCTAAACTTACTCAGTGGACTAGATGTGATAAAGCTAATGAAGTATTGGTTTAAGTGATCTTGTTTACGCATATTTTGGATTTTCTCTTGGATTTCTCTAAAATGTCTAGGTGAAGTAAGTATTTAAAAAAAATTGTTCCTAAGGCTTTTGTCAATAAGCTTTTGTATACTAAAACGTACGATAGTTGTTAACAACTGAAGAAAATGAATCGTTTATGTACAACGTTGAAGAGGATTATTATTTAAAATGCAACACATAAACACTAGATTTGTTAAATTCAGCATAAGGGTGTCTGAGTAGTATTACGACAGTGTATTGTCATTCATGGGTCTGAACTCATTATGCAAAACGAAACGCAAAATTATGCAGATGATAACAATAATGACTCTGAATGTATTCCATCCAAGTAATATCATCTCTCTCTACCTACATGCTAGAAAGAGAGACGTTGATGATCCCATTAGAAATAATGAAAGTGACTTAACTGTGACAAATTATAATATAAAAACCGATTTACTGCTTCCAAAACATAACACCTTTCTCGCAAAATTCTTTCACAAATTTTGAAACGAGGAAAATATCTTTTTCTTGGAGGTTATCAATTTATTTTTAAAGACATTGTCGAATTCCATTGAAACTAAATCAAACTAGATCAAGTTAAAACAATACAAATGATATAAAAGAGAGGCAAATTAAATGTATTTTATTACCCCAAATAAAATCGTTATTAAAATATAAACGCTAAGTTGTCTTTCATAGAAAATAAAAAGGTGATATTGCTTACAACCTTAGTAAAAAGATTTTGTAAATGGATTCGTAATCTATAAATAACCTAAGACATTTTTTCTCTTGATTAGCCATCAAAGAAGTTTTAATAAACATCGAAATGTTAGCGACAAATTTCGCAGAATACGAAGATCTTGGATTTCTTAGCGTTAATTTTTTTGATACTATAAGCACAGAATTGGATTTATCAAATCACCGTAGTGGGATAATATAAAATGAATAAGCGTCTATATTTCCAGAATGATAATCATTTGCAGTGTCTATTTTAGCCAATCCTTTGTGATATGACAGAAGCGAATCCAGTGTTTCAGTGATTACCTACTCGCTAATTACAATACTGTTAGCTCTACGCAATGTTGTTGACAGGTATAATAAAGTTAATTAATCGAAGCAATGCTTTTAATATCCCGGCACATGTTACGGTAATCCGTTTGTATTCAGCACTAATACCTACACGGTATATGTGCTGGCGTTTATTATTGTTGTCATCCTCGGCTTTGCCTTATTAAACGACGAATTAATGGATCCCATCTGCCTACACTTGTTACTTAGCCTCTCAGTCATACGACGTCTCTTACATTTCACAGAAAGTTGCTTTGTTTCTTTATCGAAATTTTATTAAGTAAAATTCTCTTGATATTTTTTTTTGCCTTTTGTATCGCATAATAAATTAAATTAGAAAGGTATAATTCTACGCTTAAGATTCTTGACACTGAAAGTTACATGAAGCGATGCCAAAACGTGCTCGTCTTTCCAATTTTCCTTTGTTCTTTATTTGGAAACGAAAGTGTGTTTGCAACATTATGCACAGTTTTCGAGATAGCATTAATCATTGTAACGTACAGCCATTGATGTTAAATCGTCATCGTAAGTAATGTTTTTATCATTTACGTTACGCCGGTTGTTATCTTCAACATTTTTACTACTTCAATGATCTAAGGTAGGTAAGTTAAACTCTTTTTAGTAGATAACATATGATAAGTTATAATCGGCGTTTTTCCCGTTCGGTTAAGTGCCGGATCTTATGTATTTTGTTTACGAAGATTAAGTGTTTTTTTCACTAAACACCCCGCCGCCTCGTTCGTTACCCTTACTAAGTTGGCAGCTGTCTATTTATTACTTTCTCTCCGCAACCTTATAATAAGTTATCGCCTCGATATTTCACGAGGTCATAATTCTTGTTTGTTCTTTTAGATATCATTTACCTCAAATAATCTATTATCTATGTCTGAAACAGGTAAATATAAATTTATCGAACAGTCGTTTATGGCTTGAGATTGTAACATTCCGTGCAGTAATTAAAGCTGAATGGATTGATGACTAATTCATTGGTCATACTGGCAAACAGGTGCTGTCATTTACATTCATTACGACTTGGTGTATTCCTGTAGTTTATTTTGCCTCATTTAATTTTTAACTGGCTGTAACAAGTCTATCAATTCAATTTACAAACACATTTATAGAGTTTACAACTTAAGTCAATAACTGCTACCCTATTCCAATTAAATGCCAGTTATTAATATCTTATAGCATCAATTGCTTTAGTTACTATTGTAGATCGTTTTTTGAAGCAAATAAAACATTTTATAGTCCCTCAGCTCTAGTTAATTAAATAAATTTCTTCACGTTCCAGACGCGAAATTTCAAATTCATTTTGAATTCTATTTCGTGTCGTTTGTTTAGAAACTTTATTGTTGAATTTTTCTAGTCCAATATAGCTATATTAGGAGTGCAGGGTTGGGTGGAATCACCTCGTCCCGACGCTAATATGATTGTTCAAGCATACTATTATTTATTATGTAGTTCTAGTGGCAGTAGTTTGGAGAACAGTGCACCAGGTGAACTTAAATTACATTATTTAGTAACTCCTGAATGAATACAAATACATGCTCAAACTTTGAACTTGGATTTCCTAGAGAATACGTTTGTTTCAATATTCAAGTCTTATAAATAGAGATTTTCTCACAAATGATACTAAATTATAATAATGTTTATGAGGCATTACTTTATTTAACACGGAATCCACAGCCCTTAATAACAGAGTAAAAATTTAACATTAAAGGACAAACGGATTTACATTTTATAGCTAGATACATTTTAGATCGCCAAAAGGTAACATCCCTGCGGGGTAAACATGAACTCTTAAAACAATCTCAAATCTGTCAATTTTGACAGATTTGAGATTGTCTTAAGAGTTCATGGTGGGTAACCATCAGCCTTGATCTGTTTTATGTGTATATTTGTGTATGTATGCAGACTCTTACTTTACTATAATTTAGAATTTACATTTATATCTCGCTTGAAAGCTACTTACCAGTAAAACATTTGTGAAAAATACGTATTTTTATATGAAAACACAATAATTAATGTTGTTTTACATTTAACTGTGGCCAACTGTGTGTCCATATTTCAAAGTTTCAAACCAACTATCGAACAAATAGATTTCACCTGTAAACAGATAATTTATAATTCATCCAATATTCAGTAATTTTTTTTACCAAATTTTCACAAATTATAATTGGTATTTGTTGGTGTTATATTTTATTTCGTGTTGTTCGCGCCTAAATGTTGCACAAAATGTATATCAAGTAAACCAGATTTTTGACGTTATTCAGCAACGATTTTGTATAGAGCGTGTCAGTTTGTTTCCGTTTTTTGTCAATCGGAATGTTTTGCCGGGACTGATAGGCGATTTGGTTGACGGACAGGATTGTTGGCGACTGTCGACGTTCTTGATTTCTGACAATTTTTTCACAACTATGTCACTATTAATTTATCGAATGTTTTTTTCTTATTCTTTTAATATATTAAATTCTTAAAGTAGTTAGTTTCTGCCTGTTGGAGGCAGCCCCAAGCTTTAACTATTACACTACTATTAGGTACAACTAGATAACGAAATAAACATACATAAACATTTACAAACTACGTACAAATAACGGCTTTAGTACAAATTCTCTGCTTCTCACACAAACAAGTACGCATTGATTCGAATTCGCGCAGGAATCGAATCCGCAACCGCATTGTCTGTAATATCATAATAAAAAAAACAGAACCTGAAAAGTTAATAAAGTATTTACAAATACCATTCAACCGAAATTAGTGTTCATGTAATGTACATTTTTTACATTTTCTATTAGAATACAAATATTTTTAAAGTAAGTATTCTCAATGCCAAATATATATTTTAATAAACATTGCACTATTAACAAGAAAACAAGAAAGTTCTTAAGACACCCAAAAAGACTGCTAAAATCTTTACAAGAACTTATTTCAATTTCAGACTTACAAACGTGACCTATAAAATTTCACAACATATAGCCTTAGTCTATTTCAGTTTGAGTAAGAGTTAATTTCACAAGACAAAGACTATCGGGTTCCCCTGAGAACTGCAATGCGGATGCATAATCAGGTCATAGTGATATACTAGTCTTACCCAAATTAATTTCAAACATCGCGATTCATCAATTGAACCCTTCAACTGCCAGCAAAAATAGATAACAATCGAATTACAATAGACGTACGGCAGCCGGCTGCCGCTTGGGGGTTAGAGGATAGAAACGTGTAATGGAGTAGTAGGTACCTAAAGACTAATTTGGGAAAGACGTTGCTAGTAAAAATGTTTCAAGCCTATTTACAGACTTAAAGTTTGCGAGACCTAAATTCTAACCATGAACTCAAACCGTTATCTAAGAAGGCAGTGTTGTTTTTAACACAAAAACAATAAAATTACAGAGATAAACCATCAAATGTAACTGAAAAAATTCTTCTCCTACACCATCATCGTTGTAGATGGAGTGTTTGGTACAAATCGAGATCTTGACTTAATGATATTTTTTTCAGAGAGCCTAATGTTAAAATTCTTTATAAAAGAGGTTCGTAATGGTACGTTTTATAATTCCAATTGATGTAGCAGATTTTTATGACATTGTTTGAAACATTCGACATGTTTTCGTGATAAACCGCTAGTTTTGCAGCCAATAAAACGATTCCACGATCTAAAACAACCGCAAGAAGCAATGCACATTATTTCACAGGTAGTTCTGGTCTTATCAATCTCGCAAATGGCTTTGGCTAATAGAATTTGCTATGAAAGCGATTTGCGGTTTATCGGCGATAGCATTAAATCGACCTAGGGTGTACAAACAAGATTATGATCTAACTCTACAGCATTTTTATGGCAATCTACACTTTTATAAGTCTCTGGTTGGGGTGCAGAGCGCTTCATAGCTTTCAAGTCTGGGTTTCGCAGGTTTAACAGGTGAATGAACGGCGTATTGGAAAATCTTGAGCTTCAAACGAAGCTTGAGCGAATTACTCAATAGAAGTTCTTGACAATAAACAGTCGAAATCAGAGGCATCTAAAACAATCAATATTCGGATTCTAATACAAATAATCTATTTTCTAACAAATTCAATACTAAACATATTATTATGTTAAAGTTTTATGTTTTATTGGTGTTTGGATAAACGAATAATTAAGTGTAAATTTTTGTTTTTAGCAATTCCATGCAAGGTTTAATTGAAGATAAATAACACCTGAAAAAAATGCGATGGGACGTGGGTTCGAGTCCCAGCTGAGGTCGATGATTTTTTTCAAGTGTTATTTATCTTCGAATAATTAAGTTTTAAGTATTTACGAACAAATATATAAAATAGTTGGTATTACAATACAGTTTGATTTCATTAACTTTTAGTAAATAGTTACAACAGTTTTCTCTTGTAAATAATAAAGTGTACAGTAAATAAATAAATCTGAGCAAATATAATCTGGTTGCAATCTATCTTTACTATGTTAATACTTTTATTTAAGGCAAAATGTTTAATAGAGCTTTTAGATCTATCATTGGATGACATCATACAGACAAGATAGAAAACTTTAAAAACAAATGATATTTCCAAATAAGATGAAAAATAAATGTTTTGACTGTAAAATTATTTGCCATGACCTTTATTCCACTTATTATACAAAACACACCATGATATGACTTTTAAACTTCATCATTTTAAATTAAAACAAAGTGTATAAATATGATTATGATCTAGCTAAAAGTTTACAGCTCTAGATTTACGTTTTGGCGCTTATGACTGTCATTGCCTCCAGGTTTCCGCGTTTTTACGAGTTGTTGAAAACAAACAAAACACGAAACAGAATGGAATTTGGGGGATATAAACATTTGAGTATCATTCAAAGTTTATTCCAACTTTATATTCAGGTGATTCAGGGGTAATAAAATGAGCACTATAACGCCCTCTTTTTGTTCAAAGTGTATTGTAAGATGTTATAAAATTATCAGAGTTAATAAAAAGTTACGTTTGTAGACTTAACACAATTAGAATCATGTTTTTATACTTATACGCGTAAAAAATAAGTCGTGAATTTTATGGCGCGGATTTTACTGCTGAAATTCATCAACTTCAGAACAATATCAAAATAATCTTTTTTGTGTCATATTCACAATATTCCAAAAAACTTTTTGAGATTTTGACATTGAGTGTATAGGACATAATATGTCTACTATTACTATATTATAGTATGTAAGCAGTTATGTTGCAAAATTTTATACGTTGTACTTACCTATATAATATGTATATTATGTTTTTATACATACTCACAAATGCCACGATGTTTATCAAACGATCTTAATAATAAATGTTGTTGTAATAAGAGCCAGAAAATAGCAGCCAAATCAATTGAATACTCTTATTTCTCGCCTCACGCGATAGAAATTGTTCGAATGAAAGAAAAATATAAATAACTCGGTGCGTACAAAATATTTTTACGGCCATATAAACAGTAATCGGCGTAAATTTTAAATGTGTTAAAAACGTCACAACAATCAAGAATTCTTGTAATAAAATGGGTACTTTAATTTATTTTTGCTGTTTACATATACTATGTCAAGAAAGTACCGGTAAAAGATTAATAATACACAAAATGTTAGATACTCATCCAAATTTATTTTATCACCTTCGAAGTATGCACCTTCAGAAGCGATACACTTACGCCAACGAATAATCCAAATATCAAAACATTTTTTAAACGCTTTTTCTGGAATCGAGTTCAGTTCTCGCCGCGAAATTTCCTTTATGTCTTCTACCGAATAAAACCGGGTGCCACGAAGTGGTAATTTGAGTTTAGGAAAAAGAAAGAAGTCGTCCGGAGCCATATCTGGTGAATAAGGTGGCTGCTCGATGGTATTTGTTGAGTTTTTGGGCAAAAATTCGTTCACAATGATGGCCTTGTGGGAAGGCGCATTATTGTGGTGCAAAATCCAAGAATTTTCATTCCACAAATCTGGCCTTTTTCGTCTTATTTGCTCTGGCAAGAA
The DNA here is from genome assembly GCA_950371115.1 of Anania fuscalis. NCBI lineage: Eukaryota > Metazoa > Arthropoda > Insecta > Lepidoptera > Crambidae > Anania > Anania fuscalis. The sequence goes on along the minus strand of OX493340.1, from coordinate 8,504,094 downwards.
TTCTGAGTGCACAACACCGCGACAGTCAAAGAAAACAGTCAACATGACTTTGACTTTCGATCGAGTTTGGCGCGGTTTCTTCGGTTTCGGTTCAGTTGGAAGGCGCCACTCCGAAGCTTGTTGACTAGTTTGCATGTCAAACTCGCAACCCCACGTCTCGTCACCAGTAACAATGCGTTTCATGAATGTTGGGTCGGAATTGACTCGTTCTAGCATGTCCTCAGCGACTCTTTTGCGATTAGGTTTTGGAGAAAATTCAGGTCTTTTGGGGCTAGCCGAGCGGCAACATGTTTCATACCCAATTGATTATTTAAAATGGTACGAATCGACTCGTGTGACACAGAAACTTAAATTAATTTTCATTCACTATTTTCTTCACTTTTGCGATGTTATCTTCAGTAGCAGACGTTGATGGCCTACCAGAGCGAGGCAAATCTTCCATCACACCTCCACCGCTTTTGAACGCTTTGTACCACTCATAAACACGTGTTTTTGATAAAGTCGATTCACCGTAAGCCTTCTGTATCATTTTCAGAGACTCCGAACACGAAATCCTATTGGCGATGCAAAATTTAAGACAAACTCTTTGTTCGATGATTTGTCCATTATGAAATTCGCAATACACACTAGAAGATATGGTATAACAAAAAACAATACTGTATTAAATCTTATTATCAGATGTAACTCAAACTCCGTGCCAAAATGGAAAACAGTTGTGCCAATCTAACAACAACAAAAAAAAAAATGAATTTGGAACCATAAACAAATCATCAATTCCCGAAACTTTTTTTGACAGAATGTATTAACAAAGAAAACAAAAATAGGGTAGTACTGACGGACAGACGATATAATACGGGGTATTCGAAAGAGGGTTAAACAACCATGTTAGGTGTATAAGTAGAGCTATTTATAAAATACGGTCATTTGACCTATTCTGAACACAATGTAAAGCAGAAATAGGGTCGTTTTGGGATCTTTTAGATACGGAACTATCTAAAAATCGTATAGCGTAACAGTATCGCGGTATAAGTAATTAAGGGCTGACACCAAGACGTCTGTAAACTGAGAGTGTTATTTTGACGGATATTTTGTAAAACTTTACCATTATAACTTATTAAAATGCTCGTTGCAAGTATAATGAACAAGTCGATACTGTCCAGGCTCTAATAGAAGTTTGATCAGTTATGGCCGGTAAGAAGAGAAATAACATAGTTCAGCGATACTTGGCCGGCGCACCGAGACCCCCCAAGTTGACAAACTTGCTTGAATACAAAGTACACCGTCTACTCCGTACTGTCACGGAGCTACGAAGTGCTTAACTAATTGTTGAGCAAGTTTCAAAATGCCCCGTTTACACGATAACAGTAGTAGTGTGCTATTACAGCAACCCTGTAAAGCTATCTTCCCTGACCTCATGTAGTTAATAGTTCCAACCGTGTCCATTTCCGACCTTGCAATCGCAAAGTAAGTCCAATTGAGCCACACAACGTCAGTCAGTGTCTACGCTATGTCAAAATATACATCAATGTAACTTACTGCCGCGATCCAGTACCTGGCGCTTAAATTCTAATGGAGCCAGTTACTGCCATAGTGTAAACCACGCATAAATGCATCGAGTGCCCTACTACTAATACAATATCTGGTCTGTTTGTGGCTTTTAATGCTACGGAGCGAACAGAATAATGAACCAAGGTTTCAACCGCGTAATTAAGTTTGTGACGGATAGCCGATAACACTCATGGTGTCTTTATGTTTGAAGCGCTTACTCTTTATCGACACTATCTTACCCAAGAGGTGTAGATGTGGCTTATGTATGATGGATTATGCTTGCCCAGAGATACACTCGTGTCTTGATGGCCTTAAAGTAAATAATTTTGGGAACGTGCATTCTGTGGTTATTTAAAATCAGAATTCTTTTGCCATAATTTTGCCGTGATAATTTATAATATTTTGTTAGCACTAAAACCTGATGAACTGACGAGATTTTAACTTATAAAACGAAACATCTAACGGCGTAGAATGTACTCAAAACATATACTCTTAGCTTAGTTGGCTAGCGTGATTGTTATCATGCTAGCGAACTCTGCTTTCAGAAGGGACATCACAACACTAACAACTAGCTATCATGCTTGCCACAACTTAGCAATAGAATTTAAGTTTATTACTTAAACCTCTGAGAAATATTCTAAAAGTAAATACACGACAAAATTGCAATTACCATTAATCACTTAACATTCTCGTCTTATTGACCCTTTTGTAGCCCTTGGACTTTTAAATTAAACACTCTTCGGTTATGCATTTAAGTTTGTAAGCGATAACTAAACCTAAAAGGGTTAAAACTTTTATCATCAAATGATTACCGAAAGAGAAAACATAAAGAAGTCTAAACAAATATCAAAAGCTATAATTAGTAGGTATAGTGGTTAAGTGAAGGTATATCCGTCCGTAACAGCCTAACAGGTTTCTAAAATAAGTCGCAATATACCTATTTACCTACCTATAAATATATTTTTTAACAGACGCACACCTTCATATCTCGCCAGAAAAGAATAAAAAAAACAAATCATTTAAACTTTTAAATCGGTTAAATCTAAAACTTACCCTAACGAAGTCACTGAATAAGGGTAATAAAACATACAAAAATAAACAACCATTCAGGAAAGAAGTTCCAACTGGGCTATTAAAAGTACAAATTGAAATTGAAACGAGTAGACCAAAAAGAATTGAGAATGCCAGCGGTTATACGTTTGGAGAGCATTTAATTTCAACTTATTTCCTCTCCTTGGAGCTCCATTTAAGTTATTTATTGTCACTTACGTTTCAATAGGCACTTGTGAATGCTAGTATTATTTTCTTACAGTTCCAGTAAAGTGACACTTTTTAAATACATTTGTCGCCAACAAGATTCAATGGACTATTGACAGTACAATTCCACTTATCTCAGGGCCTAATCAACCCTCCCGCCTCGTCCCTGCTTTGAAAATATTCTGAATCTGACTTTATCTTATTGTTTTTAAAATACAAATAAGGTTTTTATTTTAATAACTTATAAAAAAACAACAATTTTATTTCTATAACTAAACTTACCTAAAATAAAAAATAAACTTCGAAAATAAACGCGTGTCCATGAGGGAAGGAGGCGAGAATGCTTGCAGCGTTTCCGTTTTTAAAATTATTATTGTAACGTCAATGGCGATTCAGAACCTCGCGTTAAAACGTTATTCGGGATTTTTTATGTTTACATCATATCGTTAACATCTGTAACATCAAGTAAGTATTAATATGTATGTTTTGTTTTACCTTTTTATGGTCGCTTCTCAAACTTTTTATTTGACATTCTATTTCGGCGTGACTGACAAATTAGGCTTTAGTGATTCGATTTTGATTCCCATTCTGTCTTTGCTAGACTGCGCCAGGAAGCAGTGTTTCAAAGCGATTCCATGCCTATCTGTTAGTTGTTTGTCGCAGCAATAGAATCATTTGGTGCAAACGTCGAGCCCGTGTCTGACGAGCACATCGTTATTAAGTTTATTGCGTGTACGTTCTACGTTTTGCTTTCACATGGTTTTGACTATCTGCTGTAAATTACTTGTTACCAAGTAAATCTTAATGATTTGTCACCTTGTTTCGTGTCAATGGTATCTACCAGAATTAAGAGACTTCGCTCTATTTAGATTCGCCCTTTATGCAGGTCTAAATTTATTCTAAGAACATGTTTAAAGATACTCCTCCTAAATCTAAATTCATCTAAATTTATTGAAATAAACTGTGATTAAATAGCGGGTTTACCCTAGTATATTCGTAGGCATTCATTTGTCTGTTAATATCCGTTACTTTGCAAAGTATCTACCAGATTTCACTTGCCACGTAAGATATTTTGTGATTAGGAACTTATAGGTAGTTGTCTTAATACCTATTTAAAAAACTTAAAACAGGGATTAGTCATCCTAAGCTGTCCCCACTTTACTCAAAGGAAGCTCTTATCAATGGAAGCTTGTATTTTTAACTCCCATCCACATTGGTTTTTAGCTTATGTGTCATATTTGCATTAAAAGTACATGAAAGTGCTCTATAATTTTTGGACAACATGATCTACACGCTTCCGATGCCCTGTCTGTTTTTATATCCTTGTCTGTAAATAGAAATACGAAGACAGAACGGCTTAGAAAAATTCTTTAATCTATCCATGGTCAGAAGAGAAGATTATTAAAAAGTACTTATTTACATTTAAAGTTACCTGACTTATATAGAATTTTATATAATCAATACAAATATCATTGCGTTAATTAATTGTGGAAATAAATACTGCGTGTGCTATGTAGATTGGGGTAATGTTAGCTTTAAATGTTGTGTAGTTACATTATTAAATACTCTAAGATGATTCTATTTGCCATGTCTTATGTCCTTCCGTCTTAACATACTGTATTTTATATCAGGTAACTTACCAAATTGATCCAAATAATTATATGAAGTAGTAGTGTTTTTATGTCAAACTCTTATAGAAAAAACAAAACAAGTTTGAAGTAAGTATTATTGTTTTAAGAGCTCATCGTATCACGTGGATAAGCCCCTGGCTGTAAACTAAAGCAATTTGAGAGCGTTTACTTTACACAAAAATGAAAAATGTTAGAGACAAAGGAATAATGAAAATGCAGTTTTGGCATGACTTCATACTCAGTCCATTCTATTATGAGGTTCGTTGAACGGCTAATTTTGTCTTACAATGGCAAGATTCTTAAAGTTATCTTCGAGATAAACACAATACGCCACTAATCATTATTTAATGGAGTCGCTGGGAGCACCGTATTTGCTTAAGCAAATGATTTATATCGCTGGGATAAACTCAACAAAACTTAAGTAAAAGACAAAACTTTCGTAATGACACATCATAAATTCTGCAATTTTGAATTTACGTGTTTGCGGAGCTAGAATTTTTATAATCTTATATTTTAATTTATGCAGTAAGTTTTGACTTTTTCATGCAATCCTATAACTAAAAGTTTAAATTTACGAGTTATCTATTCGTTAAATTACCATTTTGTAATCGAACTCAACATCAATAACAGCTGAATCAGCAGTTGGCACTGTATTTGAAAATAAATAAATGCGGTGATAAATTTTTTACACTTCTTAATGCTTAAACTTACATTACATTTACCAAATCATGACATGGGCGTAAAAAACCTAAACAATGTTTTGTAAATGTGAATAAAATATTCAAGGATGGCATCGATGACACTTTAATAATTTTAAACAAACAGAATTTTAGACTAGTACAAATTTAATATTATATCTATTCTCAGCCCATGACAGCAGCTATAATAGTTTAATTTGTATCCACACTCGAACAGAGTCTTAAAAGCTTCAGCTTATGAATAAAATGTGTCGAGTTTCATAATAAGTTTTCTTGTTAATATCTCATTAAACGTGCCTGCAAGAGCTGGCTGAATAAGTTATTGTTCGTTGCTTCGAGCCTAGTTGACCGAGACTAGCTTCAACTTTGTGTAGAGTAGCTGAGGTGTAGTCTAAGGGTGCATGAATGGGCTTTAATATTGCCTTAGTAGTGCATACCGAATATTATGTTTACCTTCAGTTCTGTATATCGGGCGGGTTTGTGAGACCGTATGAGAGTGTATGACCTATAAATTCATACCTACTAGTAACAAAATTTAAAAATGTAAGTGAATAGTATTTTTTTATTACTCAACTTATAAGTTACAAATTATTCATAAAGTATTTGACGGGAACTGGCAATGGAAAGCACTATTTATGAATTTGAGCACTGTTTAGATTTCATAGTGATTACTTATGCATCGGATTACTAATGGTTGGCCAAAAAACATTTCCCAAAGTATCACATCCCAAACTATCTTTCCCAAATTTTCAACAACAAACTAAATGAACTGCAAACCGTTATATTAATACTTAATACTCGCTGGAGACGTATTATTTATGGCAATTAGGTGAACATGTGCGCTACTAAAGTATTCCTAGACTATCAGTCCATTCCATTTTAGAGCGCATTAATAGTCTGGTCTTTTAAACAAATTAAGTATTCAAGCAAATTATCTAGCACATTTATTTCTTATTATCATGGAAATAATGAGGTGTGGGTTGAAATTCAAATACTGATTTGAAGTAGTGTACAGGAAAATAGTCAAAGTAGGTACTAATACGTACGTTAACAAAGAGTTAAGTAAATTGAGGTATTCATGTTACATTCACAGTTTGTAACATACGGTAGACGGTCTGCCTAGTACTCAGGTCCAAAATATCAATTTAGATTTGCTACTAAATATTTATGCCTCTTATAGATAAGCAAAATATGGTTAGACCTTTTCGAGGTTCGTTTAATGACACCCTTTCCAATATGAAGAATTCGAATTAAAAAGCGTTTTTTATTTTCGAATACTTTAAATAGATACTTAGGTGCTATTTATTATATATATACTTAGGTTTCAATCGCATCGTTAGCGAGGAGGTCCTAAATAAAACACTCATTACGCGCCCTCCGGAGGATTGCGCGATCGGAATGAGTTAAGGGCCTCCCAAATGAACAATCATTGCTCAATTAATAGCCCTAAATATAACCATTAGTTTACGAAACATTATGTGTACCTAATCGATTTTTTTTAATTGTTTTATTTAGTGTAGGTAATATTTATTTTAACCATGTCTATATTGTCTATTAAAAGAATTAATACTTTATTTTGCGACGACTATTCATTGATTGATTAATATTTATTTTATTTTATTTTATATATTACACAGGGATTGTTTAATATATAAAGAGTCACAGTTCAATGACCACCTTTTATCAACAACCTGTACATATTATTTAAAAAAAGAAACATACTATAGAATACTCGTTACCTACTAGTAGGAGTACATACCATGGTCCTGTAGGTACCCATGTTTTTAGGTTCTATTATGAATCAAAACAGCTCGACAGTTACGATCAAATAACAACTTGTGATATAGAAATCTGAAACAACGACGTAACCAAAACTCCCAGATCCGAGACCATACAGAAATTGTTTTCTACATTCACCTGACTGAAAATCGAACCAGGAACCTCAGAGATGGTGACACCAAAAATCAGCATGTTAAACTCTCGGCAAAATGGTCGTCTCTTTATTAAACTTATTTGCACACACAACACACACAGACCATTGAGCGTTTTAACTCATATTGGGCCACTGTTACCCCAGTGGGAGCATGCCCTTATTCAGAACGAATGAATCAATGACGAAACGATACAGAAAGCGAGCAGACAATCGGCTCAAAACAGTGGCGCAGGAATGTTGGCGGCATTAGTCACTTCGGGGCCATTTGGCGGAATCACTAACCTCGCTCGCAGCACTCCGCTCGGCGAATTTATCACGTCGCGTCGCCAAGTTCAAGCGAGCGAGTACACTTTAAACGTTGTTTAAAAAGTTAGATTATTCCAGATCTAAAAACACAAACAGTACCTAGATATAATAATAAACAGAGGTTTTGCTTGCCATCATCAACTATCTAACAATAATTAATTTATTAACTCTGCGGGCCTGTATAATTAAGACTTATAATGCTACTGATAGCATAGGCACTATCCTACTTAGCCCACCCAAGTTGAACAACGTTCTTAGACAAGAGAGTAAACACTAATTATGTCTTGTCTTGTTTAAGACGACAAATTTAAGTATTCGTATAAAGATTATAAATGTTTATTACATTTTCAACTATCTCCATCCATCCATCAGCCGAAAGACGTCCACTGCTGGACACACACATAGGCCTCCCCCAAGGATTTCCACGAAGATCGGTCCTTTGCCACCCGCATCCAGCGGCTTCCCGCGACCTTCACCAGATCGACGGTCCATCTTGTGGGGGGCCTACCAGCACTACGCCTTCCGGCCCGCTATTTTCAACTATCTAACAATTATTAATTTATTAACTACATAATTGAGCCTTATAATGCTACTGATAGCATAGGCGGGCACTAGCCTACTTAGCCCACCCAAGTTGAACAACGTTCTTAGACAAGAGAGTAAACGCTAATTATTATGTCTTGTCTTGTTTAAAACGACAAACTAAAGTATTCGTGTAAAGATTATAAATTTTTACTCCATTTTACTGAAAAACAAACATTAAAAGATAAAGTAAAAAGCTAAAGCAGTAAGTGGCAAACCTACACGTAGGTAATAAATACTACTAGACAGTTATAAAATAAGTCCGTAAACACAAATTATGGCAGAAACACAATTATTTTGGCCACATTTATGGCGCAATTCACAACCCATTCGAAGATTTAGAAACCCACCCTCTCATACTCGTTTTAATTTATCACCGGTTTACGTTCGTTCGTTGTCGAGTGCGCACTCTAGACAAGTCTAGGTTCGAATTATAAATTTCAACTTTACTTTAAAAAAAAAATTACGATCGCTAAATTAGCAAAGAAAACAGTATGCTAAAAAGTTATTTGTTAAAAAACACTACAGGTACTAACTCCTATCTGTAGTGTTATTTGAAAAGCTTTGTTGAAAGTAGAAATTTAAATACTATTTTACTGGTGTTTGTACTATTATGTATTCTGTGCTGGTGTTAAAAGTTGGCCATGAGTTATCAATCATTTGTATTAATATTTATAATTCAGAAAAACAAACACCGAGATGATAAAAGTTATTGTAATATTTTTATTTTGTCGGTCGGGCTGAGGTCAAGGTTTCGCATACAAATGAAAAAGGTATAATAATTTTGTGCATATTTGTTTAAGCTATTTTGATTCAAAGCCAACAAAATAGGAAAAAAAAATAAGTTTTCGAATTTTAAATTGTATACGAATATGATTTCTATGTTATTTCAATGCAAAAATAAATCCAGACTTGTATAAAATTGAAATCATAAAATGATAATAAAACTGACATTGTTTAAAGACCATTTTGTTTTGATTAGTTACATTTTTTTTTAAGTTTACACTTAATTGCCTGGAATGTTCCAATTGTTGAAAAAAACATATTAAGATTACTAAACATAAAAATAGGAAAGCAAATAGGTCGTGCAATATTTTTAAATTTTTGTCATCATAACTATTCTTTAGAGTTTTTAATCTTGAATCGTTTCTCATCAACGCTTAGGTCTAGAAGCCATATATTATGCTCCTTCGGCTGATTAAAGGAATACCACCTGGAGAAATGTTTAGGTAAAACCTTTGCTTAGCACCTAGATAATAGTCTCGTAGGTTAATAAAAATCAATTAAATCAATTAGTACTTTACAAAAAAAATATTACCAAGTTTGTAAATAAATACAAACAAATACGATGTTTGTTTGAAAAGAAAACCTAATAGTATTGAAGCAATTTACGTTCATCAAGTATCATTAACAACATTTCAATACGCTTCATTAAGGTAAAGAGGGCAGTTTCAGTACCGGCACCGATGTTGAGCGGTGGGCCAAAGAGTGGGGATCGCTTTGTGCATCTTAAGAGACGATCATTGTATTAGAGATGCGTGTGCGCGGAGCTAATAACAAATAACCGCCGGCGGTGCAGGCGCGTCGCATTACTTACTAGCCAATCACGAAATCGTAATGGTCATGGTCTTCTGCGCATCTTTCGCCCAGCGCTCAACATCGGTGCCGCTACTTGTACTGTTGTAGCCATACTAGTTAATACTTAGGATTCGCTATGGTTGTAGTTGTTTTGATTGCGTATGTAAAAACGTATGTAGTATCTATAAGGAATCTCATATATTAGAGTAGCAGTATTATGAACTGGATAATCTTTTTCGTATTATTAGCAATCAAGACGCTATTGAGACAAGTAAAGAGATTTACATTACGGCTCATTGAAACTAGAAATACTAAGCCCGTTTCCCAGAATAATACTTCGTCCTAAATTGCCTGATACTACTGAAGTAGAAAGACGGCAATGAAATATATTATATTTTCTTACATAAGTTTACATTTGCCATACTTATAGTGAATTGATGTCACTTGCTTTGCTCATCATAAGGATATTTATATTTCTTTAATATACTGGTAGACTTTGAAACATGGCTACCTATTTTATCTTTTAAGGTCATTCATTTCTTTGCTTAGAAATCTGTCTCTCCTGTAGCTCAATAAATAAATACCTAATCAATTTCAGTTTCGTTTTCACGACTCATTAGTGAAAGAGATTTTGGAGTTACAAATCATTTTCCTGCTAAATGTAAGGCTTTTCTAGATAATCATTTAAAATATGGTATATTTTTTTGGCTCATTTATAAATTTTGTAAATTAAAAAAAGAAACTTTATCTATAAGAATAACATTGTCATTTTGGAAACCTTATTAAAATCTACTAGATAATTGATTGATTTATGCTTTAGATACAAATTTATTGTATGATAGGAAATTTTGAGATTAGCAATAAATAAAGTAGTTTTTTTAAAGTCCGCCAGTGTTTTAATGTGCTTCACTGTAAATAGTAAATATTGTTAAATAAAATAGAAAAGATGTTCATCTAGATTTTCTAATTTCATTTATTTTATTAACTCTTAATATACCTCAAAGATAGCTTGAACAAGTAATCACAAAAAGATAATCAAAACCTTTGTGTTTGCATGCTATAATTAATATTTCCCCCTTAACAGGCTCCGACAAGCGTAAGCAAGGAGATCCGATACGTTAAACGATAGCCAGTACTGCCACCGATACGATCTGTGTTTATGAGTTTCACGGCTACACTTACTTTGATATTATTTAATTTAACTAGAAACAAAACGACGCCAACGAAGCATAACGAACGTTAATAAGCGTTGAATAATTAAGGCCGTAAATATAGAAAAAGTTTAACGAACATTTAATTTTAGTAATATAATAACAAATTACGCAGTAAATATATGCTCTACAAGGAAGGAAGTTTTATTGGCATGCATATTAAATTACCCACAATAACGACTTTGAAAATACTAACTTAACCTAAAGCTATAAATTCGGACTCCTGTTAATGTCAGCGGCAAATTTTATTGTAACGGTTAAAGTCGTACTGGCCAAAGTGGCCGGTGGTTTGCTTTAGGAGTGACCTCTCGCTATGGACTGTTTAATTATAGTTTTTTATTTTATTTCCGATTAAAATTGCCTTTTTGTATGGTTTTAATACTTCTAGTCTAATGTGATGGACACTTGAAGGATGGATTACGCTTTTCAGAGCGTTTAATGAAAAAGTCGGGCTTGCAGTCTATTCTACAATTCTTATCTATGGTATATTCTGTGCTATCCGCAGGTAACGAACTTCACTTCTACATGATCATCATCAACATAAAATCATAATTTATATTTTTAGCAAATAAATCTTAAAACGAAGTGCTAGATATATTTTTTATTGATTGTGGATTTTTTTAAATGTTAAAATTGTTAAATTGATTAAAAAATCGCAAGCATAATATAGTTGGCCACGACATAACATCGAGAGCGGTCTAAATACGTCTTCAGTGTCATGAGTACCGTATAGTAAAGTGTTGATATAGGTAAGAGAATAGCAGAATTAATGTTTCTTATTTTTACTTTATGGACCACAAGTTAGGGGAAAATAGTTGAGTAAAAATGCACGTTATTTGTTTTAAATACACAACAGTGATAATATTTCATAACGGTTTTAAAAACTTTACCTACTTTACTGTTAATTGAACAGTACAAGAGATTATCATTAAAAACTTGTAACCTATTTATGTTTTAGTATGATTTTGTAGTTCATTTTAATTCAATTCCATTGGTATCATTTTCTACAAAATAATAAATTGACAATTATTGAAATTGTTGACTAATTTTTCCGCTCTAGCGCAGTTTCCATATGCTAGTAGAGAGTTTAAATGCGATTGGATCAGGAATACAACACAGTTTTACATTACCATTACTATATTGGTTTATGTTTTCTTGCAGCAGATTTGAATAAAAATAAAATACCTTCACAACGAGACCTTAGTAAGTTGAGTTAGTAAGTTGAGTTGAAATAGTTGAATTTCTATCCCTTTGCACATGTATCAATTTGATCTGAAAGGAACCGCGTTGACAACCGTGCGCTAGCGTGTGCATAGACATGCTCTCACATATAGTTCGAAATCGCGGCGGGCGTAGTTAAATGAATATCTCAATATGTCAGCGCGACTGCGGCGATTAAGCGCCGGCATAAATAAATCTGTTTGTATGGGTACTTAGTGCTGACTGTCGATGTATGTGCTTGTTATTTTAGGTGACAAGATATTTCACTTAATTAAATATTGCTTTGTAATTTATTTTTGTGGTCTCATGTACACGGTGACATGTAGAAAAGGGCTGTGTATTTGAAATGAATACATTATAAACCTTTTCAGATTATAAATGCGTGATCTTCGGCCGTTCTTTTCCAACCACAATTAGTAGATCAGTTATAGTTTGAGAGGGTATCGTGGTCTCTTTCCAATATTACAAGACTGAGTGAGTAACTGAACTTTGCTAAATATCCATAATTTGCAAGCAAATAAAATTTGAATGCTGTAGATCAGGAAGCATATAGACCAGATTCCTGTCCAACAGATAAAACAAATGGAATAAGTAAAGTACTACGCGCGCAAAGATAAAACTGGATTCGGTAATGATACATAGCTGCTAGGCACTGAACGATAAGGCACTTGATACTGTAACTGTTATTGTGATTGGCGAACTTGATGCAAATGCAGTGTTTACGCTCCAAGCGTAATGTAATTGCCATTTCAATACATGTTAGTCGGAACTGCAAGCCCAGGGAGAGCGGCCGATATACATATACCTATGTGATTAATGGTTGACAAATGATTCAATATAACGAAATAATATTATCGACAGTGCATGTACACTTATTTACAAACAGTATTTGTGAAGCACAATAAGCTATTATTTTGTTATAAATAATTAATACTTATTACTTACTTACTACTTTTAAGTTAGGTAACTTTTATGTCAAATAAATAAATATTGGACAACATCACATAAATTGTTCTGATCCTAAGGTAAGTAGCTAAAGCACTTGTGTTATAGAAATCGGAAACAACGATGGTACCAAAACACCCGGTAGGTAATAATTAATACCAAGTTTAATCATCCTGATACCCTTAAAGCATTGGCGTTTACGCTGCGAACGTAATTTAATGAACATCTCAATACGTCAGCGCTCGTTGCCGAGAATAAATGCGCTTGTGAAACAGATGACAAATAAGCGAGTTTCCTTCCCAAATCAAAATAAAATAAATAGAGCAGGGCTGGCAACGGTTTTCGTGTTATGCAACGTTTTCCCTGAAATTATATCCGATGTTTTACTTTACTTGTAATAAGGTTGAAGTCTGTAATGGAAAAACGTAGGTATAACTATTTAATGTGTCGATACCAGATAAACCTACACAATATAATCTTATGTTGTTGGATAACACATAACTTAAATAAGTCAGTTAGACTTAGTTTAAATAAATGCTATCATCAACTTTTCCTAAAAGGAAACAACCAATATTGCACATGCATAACCATGTTACACAAAACATAACACGTTAGAAGGTTATGACGTAACGTACGGTAATATGTAGGTATAGCATATAATAATACATATTAACGTTACGTAAACGCTGTCAGCGTAGTATTTATAATGATTCAGCGCATAGCGGCGCTTGTAAACACATAAACTTCCAAACTAAATATAGACATTCAATGTTCCTTTGAGGGTTTAATGTATAAAAACAGACACGCGGGCATAGATATGAATTCATATACGTGTAAATAGATATGAATCCAATTTACGTAGGGTAATTTTACCAGAAAATACTTAAGTTATACTTAATTATTACCTTCTAAGTAACTAGTTTTTATATTGAGATCGGACCAAACAAAATTGTAATAAAAAGTAAATTTGAACAAATGTTTTCCAAAAAAGATTTATCGAGTCAGATTGATGACATTTCAAGTACCTGATAAAAACTGACGGACTTACGGACGGACTGACAGATAGGCGGACAGACGGACAGACGGACAGACCTTGTAAGCTTAGTAATCCCGTATACATCCCCTTGGAACGGATCTCTAAAAGCGTCATTTATTCTATTACGTGTAAGAACGTACTCATACCTACAATAAACAGATAACAAAACCTCTCATTTACGAATCAGTCAGCCAATGATAGTATCGCCACTACAATGTTGCAAACTATGAAAGGTCACTTAGATGCAAGACCCAACAATGTCACTTTTCTATTGATGAGTCACAAAACTCACAAACAAGGCACAACTTGATAAATACCTACTAGGAATAGTTATCAACACCACGCATCATTGAATTATAATAATGTATTACGCTATGTAAGTTTTAACAGAAATTCTATATAAATTATTTACAAATACCTACTAGCAAAACCTGCGGCCTTTTTAAATTGAAAGTAGCTATTTGTACTTGAAAAAGTATGTTTTTGGTTCTTGGATGCCATGCCATAGTCCCAAGACTTTCCGTCAAAAATTAGACTTCTAGATTTTTGAAAATAACAAATCGTAAATATGTTTAATTTTTTTAGGATTAATTTGCAAAATACGAAGCATACGATTTGATAAAACTCGTCATAAAGATGGCGCTACCTGTACCTACATTAAATTGCGATAAGGATTCGCCTACTTGACAAACTTGAAATACAGACAATCACGCATGATTTTAATTATTAGTTTTCTACAACTTATGCTAAACAACAGCAATACCTAGCTAATCTGCGGGGTAACCATGAACTCTTAGAACAATCTCAAATCTGACAATTTCGTACGTCATTACCTACGTATAAAATTCGACAGATTTGCGATTGTTTTAAGAGTTCATGGTTACCTGGAAAAATCTGGATAGAAGGCAATTAAGTGAAAATTACCTTATTTCACGTTTTGAAAAAAATAATAAAAAAAATTGTCGCCCAAATAAAAACTTACATTTCTAATTTCAGTAACCTACTTTATTAAGCTTGTTAATTTATTTATCTTAAGTTCTCAACTGATGTTCGATAATTAGTTACGTGCTTGAGTTAGCCAAAACTTAATGTGCATCATTGCAGAAAACGTAAGGTCACACTAAAAGTAATAAAACTTTTCAGACGATATATTAGTTTTTGTACTTCGTATATTATATTTCTTTTGTTTACAGTTGGACATTGGAAATATCAAAACTTTTTATTAGTGCTATTACAGACGATTCCATTAATAGAAATAATAACTTTTCAATGACAGTTTAAAATAGACACTGTCTATTGGTAGCTTTTGAGATGAAACTAAATACCAAAATATCATTTTTAAGATTT
The DNA here is from genome assembly GCA_950371115.1 of Anania fuscalis. Lineage (NCBI taxonomy): Eukaryota > Metazoa > Arthropoda > Insecta > Lepidoptera > Crambidae > Anania > Anania fuscalis. The sequence goes on along the minus strand of OX493340.1, from coordinate 8,488,801 downwards.
GTATGGGCCAAAGTACAGAATAAGGTTCCTATCTGCGAATGAAGAATGTGACTTTCAACGGTTAGATAAGTTGTGCTCTGCCGTCAGTAGAACATAAACTAGAAAAAGTTAACTGTTTGCTTTTGTGATATTAAGCTATAATTTACGCTACCACTTTGAAAATACATTTAAACCTTAGTAAGGTTTAATCCTTTAAACCTTTCATTAATTGCAAAAACTATTACTTACTTATGTTAAAATCCTATGTCATCAGTTATTACCAAAATACACCAATTTCGAATTGCTTTAAATGTTGACAGTTAAATTAGGTTTAATATCAGATTAAGTTTAGATGATTTGCATAGGAAGGAAGACTATTCTGATATTAAAATCATTGAAAACGGCTACAAAACTCGTGCTATTAAAAGAAAAACCTTGTAAAGTATGGAAGACTGAAGAAACTTTAGAATGCTAAGTTGATCGTAGAATCCACGGTATAAATCTGTTGATAGTAAAAGTTGTTTCCGATACAATAAACCATTTTGGCGCACGAATAAAAGGCATTAAACACTGTCTATCAGCAGTTCAGCAGAACGTTAAAATATTAAAATAAAGAATTACAAAGAACGGAACTAATAAACGAGTCGGTTCAAAACAAGCTATTCATCACCGTAGCTCGTTTGGACACAGCTCAAGGAGAAATGCCAGTCTACACTATCAAATGGTAAACTAAACATTAGCGGCCTCACTATTAGGCCAACCATTATTGATAAAAATAAACTCTATGCGAATCACAACACCTACAAGGTGGGCAGATGATCTAGTAAAGGTTGCAGGACGACTACCTGGAAGTCACTGGGGGAGGCCTATGTTCAGCAGTAGACGTCCTGTGGCAGAGATGATGATGATGATGATGATGCGAATCAGTTTAGATATAAGCGCCGGCGCAGCGGTGCGCCATTGCTTCTGTTTACGACGTCATCGATACCAGAATAATGTCGATATTTATAGAATTTAGTTTGATAAAATAACTGTGACTGCGATTCCAAAATTAAAGACCGAACCGAAAGACCGAAGAGACATGGTTATTGCTGACACAAAGTTCAGATTAGCCCATGCAACTATACAAAATACAATGCTAAACATATTTGGATTATAACTGCCTGCAGCCGCTGTATTGTATGCGGTTCTGAAACTCTAAATTGATTAATAGGTATGTCATTTGATTTATATTATGTTGTTTTGTTTCTCTTCTTTTAAATTAAAATTTTATGTTATGTTGTATTTTCATTTAGCTATTCCGAAATTTTATTGTGTTATGCATTATTTGATTAATAAACTACGTATTTTAAGCACTTGAAAATGTCAGTACATTTTCAGGTCCTTAAAATACGTATATCAGTATATAGGCATAAATGTGTCCTGTAATAAACAATATGTTTTTTTTAAACATTAATTTAAATTAAATGTGGGATGCGCAGGGCAGTAAAATACCGGGATTCAATGAAATAATCTTTATTAAAAAACTCCTAAAAAATCTTAAACGACCTTCGTCTTGAGTCTACTTTTTTCTAGTCCCTTCCATTCATTCCTTCTTCACACCTCACTCTTCATCTTTTATTCATTCGTCATTCGCCGTGTTCCATTAAATCACCTTACGCTATGTTCTATCTTCACATAAATAAACATTAAATCATGCGCCGTACGAAAATAATTTGTTTAGTTGCAAAGCTTTTCTATTTGAGCTTTGTTTTCAGTGCACGCGCCTCCGCAGTTCCGTTCGCGTGATTTATTCAAACGGTCTTATTACTGAATCGGAATTCTTTGTACTGGACACATCGTTGTAAATGGCCTTTCTCGTACCTTTTGCCTATGTTACGAAAAGTTAAGTATGAATTAAGTTTAAATTAAATAAAATCAGTTGTGCCAGACAAGAATCCAATGTTCATGATATCGTATTAAGATCGTTGTATTCCAAAGTACCAGCCAATGCATTTAATTTAATAAAATTAATAAATTTAAAAAATCAAAAAACCCGACTGCGTAAAAATTGAACTTAAAAGATGAAAACAAGATTTAAAGAATCAATTTGCAGTCTGAGGCATCAAATCTATGTTACTTGATTCGACTTTTTCTACACGGATTTAAATTACTTAATTAGGTACTACTAACGCAGTGCATACCAAGTCAATCATAATTATACTGTTAATGGATTTGATGCCTCCGACTGCAAATTGATTCTTTAAATTTTGTTTTCATCTTTTAAGTTCACTTTTTACGCAGTCGGGTTTTTTGATTTTTTAAATTAATTAATTTTTTGCTGTCAATTTGCGACATCGAAACAAAATTAGACAATTTGCGATACGGAATCACTGTCTGACAGTCTGTCACCAGGCTGTATCTCATGAACCCATAGATATAGCGTAGCGAATGCTAAGTCTATGCATGAACCGTGATAGTTAGACAGTTGTCATTTTGACGTATGATGTAGATGATGAACCTATTTCTGTTGCTCCTGTAAAACAAATACTAAAAAGCAGAATAAAATTAATATTTAAGAAGGCTTCCATACAAGTACAAAAAACGTGTTTTTTTTTCATACTTGAAAAAAATCGTCCGCCTCAGGTATCCCAGTCCGAACCCACGTCCATCGCATACCGGGCGAGTGCTTTACCACTAAGCTACCGAGACGTTAACCGACTCGACGAAATCTTTCAAGTGGTTCTCGCTGTCAAAGCCAGCCTATTTTCTGATCAATGTTGCGGTATATACTACTACCGTCAACACCCGATAGAAATATTTTTACAAATATTTAACTATTGGTAAATATCAGAAAAGCTTAAACAATTTAAATTTTTGTTTTTACCAATTTCCATGCTAGGTTTATCTAAGTTTTTTTTACGTGGGTTCGTATTCCCAGCTCTGGGGAGACGATTTTTTTTCAAATATTTTAAAAAACACGTTTTTTGTACGGGAGCCTCATTAATTTTTAATTTAAGGAGGAGGTTTTTTTTTTAAATACTTTTTCAAGTATTAAAAAAAAATCTTAGATAAACCTAGCATGGTAATTGCTAAAAACAAAAATTTAAACAAACGTGAATTTTTGCTCGTTTTTGCTCGATATTGATAACGGCATCAACAGGTAGACGCTTGAAATATTCACAGAATATTTAGTTATATTCACTTTAACTTAAAATCAATAACTACTACTACTACTAACTAATACTGTTTCATAAACTATAAAGTCCTAAGATTGACAACTTGCGTCCATATGTCATGCAACAAAGATATTTTATTGAAATTAATAACTTATGTTGTCGTATTGCAATAAAGAGCGCACTAATCACATTTCGGCTAACCTCAAAACAATCTGTTGTATCCATATTTATGAGTGTACAAAGCGACAAAGCAATAGTTACATCACCGCAGCCCGTGACTGGAACAATATTTTCATTGCAACTGTAACCTGAGAAGCTAGCCTTCGCTGTCTGTTGAAGGTCTTAGTTTATTTCACCTTTAAGCAGTTACACAAGAAGTTTGGTTACAAGATAGACAAAAGCATTATTTTGACCTATGCCTTATACACAGCGTGTCCGTGGTCCGGGTTAGTTCAGAAAAAAAGTTTTATAAGGTAATATACCTACAACAACTTTTTCTAGGACCAACTTCGAAATTGCTAAGGAATTTCACCTTCCAATTCAAAACCGCAGACCAGCTGACATCACTTTTCATGGAGAGATGAAGTTTTTATTTATAAGTTTTTTTTTCTTATTTGTTCCCAAAAAAAAGTTTTTTTATATTTAGATTATTTATTTATTATTATTATATTTAGATTCGGGTGTGGGTGTGCTGGGAGACGCTCCTGGTAAAAATCACTGTCTGGGTCCCAACTTTTAAGTAAAATTTGTACCTAGGCGTGACGTCATGCGACGTTTCAATATTAGTTATATTTTGATAAAGCGAAAAAAGAAAAAATACGTGTCCAATACTTTTTAATAATCTGATAGAAGAAGGAAAAAAAGGGCCAACTGCGAGTCGGACTCGCGCACGAAGGGTTACGTACCATTATCTATGAAAACGAGCAAAAAAATCATGTGTGTTGAATGGGAGCCCCCATAAATATTTATTTTATTCTAGTTTTTAGTATTTGTTGTTATAGCGGCAACAGAAATACCTCATCTGTGATAATTTTTACTATCTAAGTAACTATCACGGTTCATGAGATATAGGCTGGTGAGAGACGGACAGACAGACAGACCGCGGAGTCTTAAAAATAGGGTCACGTTTTACACTTTGGGTACGGAACCCTATTAAGTTAATAGTTATTCGTCATCCCTATTACCTATAATGTTGTCTTCAGAATGTTACAAGTTACAAATCGATATGACAGGGCCCTAACCATGAACAGGTAAAACAATCACAAATCTGTCAAACATTATCATTTCTGTCAAATTTTGTATAAAATGACGTACCAAAATTGACAGATTTGACAACTTTGAGATTATTTTAAGAGTTCATGGTTATGGCCCAGGAATAGTATTAAAACTACTTTCAAGATTTGAGTACATAGTTAGCTTTTAATAAGTTACAAGTGAACCTAATAAAAGCATGTTCTACATGCTTCTCGAAGCCGTTTTTCGAACAAGAATAACCGTTATTCAACCAACTCCGTTACAATGTGGACACGGCATAAACTTTTGTGGTCTAAACCCAATTCCCCTAGTCAGCTTCACATCCGCAGAACACAACTTTTGTTTGATACACACTCCAAGTTTGTTATACAAGTTACTTCTACAATCTCAACGTCGCGACATCATCACAGGAGTTGCTCACTTTAAATACTTACTTTGCAAAGTTAACTTTAATGTTATTAATGTTCAAACAATACATATGACGAGAGATGAATCTACGGGAACAGAGAACAACTTTTCAATAATTCAATTATTACCAACACATATTAGACTCAAATAAGTTTGCTGAAATAATATTAATATGTATTGCACCTATATTGTATGGGCACCTTTTAGTTTTACCATTGATGGCAAAATTTATATAAGACGGTTTAAATTTTGATGGATAGTAAAATATTTCGACTTAAAATCTATGGTTTTAAAGTTGCAGGCGCCAACAAGAACCCTAGTGCCTAGATAATCCAGGAACCAAGTTATGCACAAAACACAAAAAGTAAAGTAAAATGTATTTTAATGGTTAAAAACTACAATGAGTAAAGTTAGTACTGTGCCGACTCTCTGGTGATCTGGAAACAAGGCAAAAGAGGGCATCTAAAAGAATCAAAATTGGGTTCCATTGAACGGCAAATGGCTTTGATTAAATTTAATAAGTCTTACTTAGAATAATATTTTCAGATCAAACTAAAAACTTGTTGGTAATAAATTAAATAAGTCTCCCAGTGATACTACTCTGTCAAGAAAGTACAGGGAAAAGATTAATAATACACAAAATGTTAGCTATTCATCCAAATTTATTTTATCACCTTCAAAGTATGCTCCTTTAGAAGCGATACACTTACGCCAACGAATAATCCAATCATCAAAACATTTTTTTAACGCTTTTTCCGGAATCGAGTTCAGTTCTCGCCGCGAATTCTGCTTTATATCTTCTACCGAATGAAACCGGGTGCCACGAAGTAATAATTTGAGTTTAGGAAAAAGAAAGAAGTCGGCTGGAGCCATATCTGGTGAATAAGGTGGCTGCTCGATGGTATTTGTTGAGTTTTGGTCAAAAATTCGTTCACAATGATGGCCTTGTGGGAAGGCGCATTATCGTGGTGCAAAATCCAAGAATTTTCATTCCACAAATCTGGCCTTTTTCGTCTAATTTGCTCTCTTAAACGCCGCATAACGCTTAAATAATACTCTTTTTTATCGTTTGATCTTCTGGCAAGAATTCTGAGTGCACAACACCGCGACAGTCAAAGAAAACAGTCAACATGACTTTTGACTTTCGATCGAGTTTGGCGCGATTTCTTCGGTTTCGGTTCAGTTGGAAGGCGCCACTCCGAAGCTTGTTGACTAGTTTGCATGACAAACTCGTAAACCGTCGTCTCGTCACCAGTAACAATGCGTTTCATGATTTTCGGGTCGGAATTGACTCGTTCTAGCATGTCCTCAGCGGCTCTTTTGCGATTCAGTTTTTGGAGAAAATTCAGGTCTTTTGGGACTAGCCGAGCGGCAACATGTTTCATACCCAATTGATTATTTAAAATATTACGAATCGACTCGTGTGACACAGAAAGTTCGACGGCTAGCTCTCTCAAACTTGAATGAGGATTTTCAGTCCCTATTTCCTTCACTTTTACGATGTTATCTTCAGTAGCAGACGTTGATGGCCTACCATAGCGAGGCAAATCTTCCATCACATCTTGACCGCTTTTGAACGCTTTGTACCACTCATAAACACGTGTTTTGGATAAATTCGATTCACCGTAAGCCTTCTGTAACATTTTCAGAGACTCCGAACACGAAATCCCATTGGCGATGCAAAATTTAAGACAAACTCGTTGTTCGATGTTTTTGTCCATTATGAAATTTGCAATACACACTAGATATTAGTATAACTAAAAACAATACTGTATTTAATCTAATTATCAGATGTAACTTAAACTCCGCGCCAAAATGGAAAACAGTTGTGCCAATCTAACAACAACAAAAAATATATAATTTTGAATGTGGAACCATAAACAAATCATCAATTCCCGAAACTTTTTTGACAGAATGTATATCACGTTCACTTTATTTTTCGTAAGAGGCCCGCAATTAGGGCGATAGTCATAAATATTGTTCAGATCTCGGTGAAATACGAGTTTCACTCGCAGAATCAAGTAAGCTTAGTCCAGTTATAATTGCCAACATGTAATGACGACCTCCGTAGCCGAGAGACGAGCAAGACGCGGCGGACTATACATAGCGCCGCCATCTCTGAGGTTCCGGGTTCAATCCCCGGTCGGGTCAATGTAGAAAACATACAATTCTATACTTTCACGGGTCTGGAGGTTGTGGTACCGTCGTTGTTTTTGATTTCTATAACACAAGTGCTTTAGCTACTTACCTTAGGATCAGAGCAATGTATGTGATGTTGTCCAATATTTATATTTATTATTATCAAGGGATCAGCGGGGTAACCATGAACTCTTAAAACAATCTCAAAGTTGTCAAATCTGTCAATACAAAATTTGACAGATTTGATATTGTTTGACAGATTTGAGATTGTTTTAAGAGTTCGTGGCTACCGCCCTGGTAGGTTTTAGAATTTCACCGACACTTTAGGATTATTGTTATAAAAATTTAGTTTAAATGTAACGGTAACTTGGCGTATTTACACGGACACGAAATTTCGGAACACTCTGGCAGTAACAGGGTGAAAATAGTAAAGGGTTTGTTTTAAAGAAGGAAGAACGAACGAATAGTTTGCACAGTGACTAAATAACAATGACTAAATTAAATTGCAAGAAAGTTAAACCATCATCAACTGGATTCAATCAATGGGATTTGATTGTGTGATTCGAATTGTATTTATTATTCAGATATGTAAAGAACACTGCTTCCTACAACGTATATGCAAACAGTACTTAAACAGTCACATCACCAGCCTATAACAGTCCACTGTTGGACACAGGCCTCTCCAAAAGGAGGATTTTGCCATAATCGCCACGCTTGGCAGGCGGGTTGGCGATCGCAGTTTGGCCAATGGTGGAGAGGAGACGCTTCTTCCCGTCTTCTAATGGTGGTTCTCCTGTAGTCGCCTCTTACGACACCCATAGGAAGGGAAGGGGTGGTGCAATTCTTTTAAAGTACCGGAACCACACGGCACCTAAGCAGTATTTAACGTTAAATTCCATACATTAAAAAAAAGTTTGAAGTATGCAATACTGTTCTTTGTGCACCCCAGATATATCTACAAGTAATCATATAATACGTTTTAAACATGTTTTAAAACAGTACGCTATATACCTACGGATACGTAAAAAAGATACGGATCGGCATAAAAAGTTTGATATTAAAACTAAAATCGTTATATTACGATTTTCTACATGATTACACGAACAATTTTTTGATCATAACAGTCTCTAGCTTTAAGTTAATAAGGCATTAACGAGAAATTAACTTAAATTGACTCCACCTAATTACCGACAACGCCTGAAGCCGCTGGGTATTTTTACGCCTTAATTTATGAAATTATTTTTAATTACTAATAGGCTCAGAAGCTACATATATTTGAATAAACTTCCTGCCGTTACTTCCCTTCCTTTAGAACGTTTGTAAAGTAATTACAGACCTATGAAATGTTACATAAGAATAAATGATTGGCTCTTAGCGGCAGCTAGGTACTTGCTTTTTTGCAATGTTTAGTAATGTAATTATCGACAGTTGTCATATGTGGCTATAATGTAGGTACATAACAGGCCACAAAAGGATTTAATTAGGTGCGTGAAGCCTTTTAATGAGGAATAATAGTTAGGGGTGAAACAAATGACAAGCGGCATTGTAACTCATCGACAATCGAACTCTCTGTAGTTTTCACAAAAGTAAGCAAAATGGCGGGTCAATAAAATTTAAACTGAAAATTTTCATGCGAATCCATTTTAGAATCTCTTATAGATTCTAGCATCAACAACACAGACCTCGCTAGACTAAGAGCTGCTTCTACCAGGGAATCCGGTTATTGGCTGCATGCTTATCCTTCAGCCAATGTAGGAACTCTTCTAGACTCAGAAACTCTTCGTGTAGCAATTGGTCTTCGCGTTGGTGCCGAGGTTTGCAGCCCACATAAATGTCCTTGTGGTGCTGATGTCAGCTCGTTAGGACATCACGGACTTTCTTGTTCGAAGAGTGCAGGCCGTTTTTCTCGCCATGCCTGCATCAACGACATTCTTCGTCGATCTCTTGCCTCCATCAATGTGCCGGCTATACTTGAGCCGAATGGTATCGCACGTGATGACGGCAAGAGACCCGACGGAATGTCGCTGGTGCCCTGGCAGCCGAACCTGCAGTTAACGCGGAATTTATAAAAAATAATAAATACAAGCAAATATGCGCTAATTACCTTTTTGTACCCTTTGGCGTTAAAACCTTAGGTCCGTGGGGTCCTAACGCAATCTCTTTATATAAAGAGATTGCAAAAAGGTTGTCTGACAGCAGTGGTGACCCAAGAGCTGGCAGCTAACCTCGCACAGCGACTGAGCATCGCAATCCAGCGAGGGAATGCTGCCAGCATCTTAGGTACCTTACCACGAGGACCTTTTTTATAACTTTTTAATTTGTTATTTTTTTTTTTTCATTTATATAATTTGTAAATAGTGTAGGTGTTTTGTTTTTTATATGTTTATATTAAGTGATTGTAAATATTTATTAGCTATATTGTTTTAAATGTGAATATATTAAATTATTAACTGAAAATATATTATTACATGAATAATTTAACAATCCTGAATGTATTTTGGATATGTATACATTTTATTTTTTATAATACATTATTGTAGTTTGGCGTTTCTAAACTCTTACAGTAAGTACCCTTGAGAGATCAATGAAAACACATCCTACCTTAAAATTGTGTTTCGTTGGATATTATTTGCAGCGTCAATTGGCATGGCAATTTAATATATTATGTATTATTAATTAAACCTACTCGCTAAAACTGTAACCGTTATATTCTCAGGGTACTAATAACTAATCGCATCAAAACTAATTATATTAGTAAATTAAATCAAGCTCAAATTGGCAACAGCTTTAACGTTGAATATTCAATGGAGCATTATAATTGTGACTGGCAATTTAATTCGCCATAAAAAGTCATTAGCAGGTTAATAACAGATTATATTATTATTGATTAACTAATAACAGACTTTTTAGTTAATCAAATCATATTACTCGTACTCTAATCGCACCTTTTAATAAAATGCGCAGCTAATTTAAGACTTATGTTTCGTCGTTTTCGCTATCTATGAGGTCGCGTGTTCGATGCTCGGTTAGGTCAATGTAGAAAATGAACTTTTTCATATTGTCTTGGGTCTCAGTGTTGTGGTAGGGAACGTCGTCGTTAATTTTATGACACAAGTGCTTTAGCTCCTTATCATAGGATCAGAGCAATGCTTTGTGATGTTGTCAAATATTTATTATTATTATTTATTACCTATTTGTCAACATTTTGACAAGCAAGTTGCTAATCATATAAACTCACCTTTTTAATACAGATATCGAACCCCTCCCCCCCCCATGTTTGAACATGATCCGTCAGGCCCCGTTACTACAATACGAGGGTGCAACTAATCGAGGATACAGCACGCACCAATATTGTTCAATGACGTACAGTCACGACTAATAAGATAAACATAGCATTTGATTTTGGACACTACTGCTTTGACATAAGAATGTTGTATCTGCCTAATGGATGTACAGATAGAGCCAATTAATATACGGGGAGAGATAATGCCATGTATTTATACAAAGCGGGAACGTGAATTGAGGGCTTTGTGACGCGATACGTATTAGCTTCGTGAGCTGTGCTCTTTGGTGTATTGTATTTGTGTGTCATTAACATCAATTAATAATGCAGTCCTATGGTTGAAATGATGATCATTAACAATAATAATATAATCAATAGTACAAAATCGTTAAAAATGTCTATACTATTTCCTTTGCCGGCGACTACACATTTTTGATATATGTTCTTAAAATTTACAAGAAAACCTAGTAGGCGCTTAAAGAGACAATAGGAAAGGCGATTGACCAGCGATGTGCAACAATTCTATTCCCCGTTTCTCGTCATAGTCAACAAACGAATCAGAGCTTTGTAATTTTTAATTAATCATTATTTTATACACATTTTAATTAACTTTGCGGAATCGCGGATCATTAATTTAAGCGGTTTCTGTAGACTTATGGAGTAGGTATAATAAAATACACATTGCTTAGTTTAAAAAACCACACGCCACAGGGTAAACAGTGGCGCTGCCCTGTTATTCCGATATTATCCGATATCATCAGGCTACTTCAATTATTAACCGATGCTTTCAATGACGCCTGCAATGACGGTGTCTGCCACAATACGACAATTTTGGTATTGAAATCCGACACAGAACGCTACTCCCAATAGACCCCGCACTGTGAGTGTTTTGTTGGGAAAATACAGTCAATGTGTTAGGTTTGCGTTGATTTTGGGAGACTAGGTCATCACTGCTGGTATACTCCAATCTTTATTAAATAGGTAAGTAGATGTAGCACCGCTTACTACATATTTATTATTCTTCAGATTTGATGGTCGGCTGGCTGAGAATGCCTTAACCTTTATATTATGATTTAAATCTGTACATTAAAGTTTACATCGCGTTAAAAAAGCGCCAAAATCTCAGTATAAATAAATAATAATAATAATAATAGTGTTGTTGTAATTATATATATAATAACTGTTACTTACAAAATTTGTCAGATGCAATCCTTTTTTTTGCAGCGTCTATAATACTAGGTCATCTATGCTTGACGATCACAAAAAGCTTTATAATGTGCACGACGAGGGCTGAAATAATGTGACTTATTGACCGTTTAATGTGTTGTTTGAAAGCCCTACCAAAACAATGGGGGAACAAAATAATGTATTTAGATAACACCATTGTATAAAATGACATGAAATTTGATAGATAAGACAGGTTGAATAATAAAGTAAATTAGGTACGCTAAAACGTACCTAAACGGCATAATTATTTATCTAGCTTAATGCATAGGATAACTTACTAGTTACTAGGATAACTTTTTTGTGTTTATGTTGGATAATTTATGGCCTTTCAATTCCTCATTCGATTTTAAGTCTCTTCTTTTCATTTTTTCAGTTTAAAATTCAAAAGTCTAACTAAGCCGACGAAGTCCCGTGTAGGAGGATGTAAATAAATAATGGTACAGTAGCAATCACGAACAGAAGTTAATCGTATAAGTCGAGTCTCAACGAAGCCGGGTCATGTTTTGTTACGTGCCAATTTTGAGCTCATTAACAATTATCCGTTTGCCGACTCGCCGAATAAAGATCGCGCCGGCTGAAAGATGGCGCGATAGCGGCTTAACTAATTACAGTAATTAATTAACTGGCCCACTCCATGGGTAAACTCAATGAGTCACGATCAGTTTCAGTTGAAATATGTTTCAATATTAAGTTGATTAAAGGTTTGACTTATTTAAATATTCTTAAGACAAATTTCTCGACAAATAATTACTTATAATGAAATATCCTTTAGATGCTACATCCTACACCTACAAATGTATGTATGTAGATACTTCTTTGTCATTCATTTTGTATTTCTTCATCTTATCGTGAGTCTCTATCTCACTTATGGCTTAATGTGAATTATTATTATATTAAATCGTATTTTTATGTAAAGGCAGACAAACACTACCGAAGCAGTGTTATTTTGACATCAAATTCTATGCAAAAAGAATTGTACAAGGTTCAAGCAATACAATTTTAGAGGTCATGGTTAGCCTTCAGAAGGCCATCTAAAGATCTGGTCATCATTTAGTCACATTTGTGATTGAATTGCCTGATAAAGATCGTTCAATGGTGCTGAGTAAGCTAATTACAGCAATTAATTAACTGGCCCACTCGACGGCTGATCTCGGACAAATCACGACCGGTTTAAACGATGTGTTACGGCATTAGATCGTTGAAGAATATACGTATTTTTATCGCTCAAGTTTATTTTACTGATTTCATCTAAATAATTAAGGTACCTTACCTAATGTCTAGTGCCAGTAAAGTGGCTTTCAAGCTGGAAATATTGGAAATTCCGGAACAAAGTAAAGTAAGGAAGGATTTACATACTCACTTACTTACTATACTTACTACACACGCGAACAAAAATTAATCAAGCTGTAAAATGAAAATCCATTATTGGCCGTTTGTCTTTAGTCTAAGTACTATAACACTGTTATTTCAAGGCTATAGATTTTGTGTAAAATAAAATAAAATATTTCCGCAGGGAAGCTGATACTCGACAAAACTACAATAACAAGTGGCGGGACACAATGCTAAACAAAATAAAGTTTTATTTAGCACGTCGGAAGTGTTATCTCGATTTTTTGTAGGTGCCCAGCCCAGGTCACATAATTTAAGGAGAATACATTGAGGCGATCTTATGTGGGCTACCGAGAAAAAAAAAATTACATAAGTAATATACAAAATATTAGTCTATTCTCTTTTAATAATCATTAACAAAACATCAATTTATTATAAACAAGTTTAATTCAAATCCGCAGATTAAAATTTTTAAAATCATAACCACTCATTGTTTAACACTCAACGCTGCTTAAGCGCTGACAAAAACAGCTAATTATGAGAATGGTCGGACAAGAACGATATAATTTACATAAAGACACCTCGGCTCTGACGGTTCCCTTGTAATTATACCTAAGGCTCGGTCCCTCCTGGATTTGTGAGGTAGACAACTATGTGGTAAACTGTTTTGTGTTTGAGTTAAACTTAGAAGATTTAATTTGGTTTCATAGACTAGAGAGTACGAGAGGATTTAGGATTGTAATAAACAGATTGCAATTTTGCATGATGATTCTATTTTAGGCAGTTTATTAAATATATTGTCAGGTTAAAGTTTGAAAGAATTAATGAATGATAGATATCTAACCACATGCGTAATACAGTAAGGACCGATTTTCCAATAGTCAGATTACTTTTATATGACGAATAAGTTTGACATGGTGACAGCTTCCATTAGAAAATTAGTCAAAACGTTAGATATAATATGCGTCGGCTTTAAATTATCTGGAAATTGAAAAATCCACCCCTAAAAAAATAAGTAACTACCTACATAAAAACACAAGCAAAAAATATAAGAAACAGTATAAAATCCAGTCATTGATATCTTGTGCCAGTATAGTGGCATCGATATTGAATGAATGAAGATTTCAAACTCTTCAAATAATTGTGCGTTAATGTGCGTCTCATGCGTGTTCCAAACTTAAAACAATATTTTATTCGTAACATAACGAAACAAAAGCATCTCGATCGAAAAGTACCGAGTTCGCACACCAATATCGCATGTTGTCGGATTATTTAATTGAACACGTACTCAAATTCGCGGCTTGATATTTCGTGCGGTAAATTATTTCCACATCTGCGCCCAGTTTTCGCAATAAACACGCCTTACAACGAAAAAATACTTCAAGCAGGTTATTTCATAATAATCACCTTGCGTTAATGTATCACTGCTTGTTTAAACAAGTAAAATTACTCGAGTAATGCCCTCTTGAAACGTTAATAATGATTATACTATAAAGCCTTGGCATTTGTACTTAAGATTTAAGGTAATGTTTCGGAATTATTTGGATTTAAAATGCCGTGTATAATAGCAGATGATATAACAGGCCTGAAGGTCGACGTAAACATATAAAATAATTCATAACTAGGTTCCTATACCGATGATTCAGAATATTCTGTCTCAGGCAGATTACATATGTAATTCTAAATAAAAAAAATCTACAAACGTAAGTCCACCACTTAGTACCTCACTTACAGTCTCTCAATACCTACCTAATGCATGCCTCTGATAGATCTATATTACTCTTAAATGCACACCATACAAATTATCCATCACATCCACATAAACAAAGGTACCATACAGTCATTGTTGTTTACAGACGGATCAATGTAGGTGTCTTATCGCTAAAAACAGCTCTTCTGATCTATTTCAAATAACCTTTAGTTAGAGGACAAGTATGGAGAAAGATTCTTTGATGTTAAATTCTTTTCTAATCTCTGCCAACGTAGTTGCGTACGTCAATATTTGAAGTTCTAGTAATAAGCTGATCAAATAATTTTAATCAAAATGTAGATGCTGATAAATGCCCCAACATCGAAAACTCAATATTAAATTGGCGCGCTTCGTCTCTGATATAAAATGTAATCGGATTTTTAAAAGCTTAGCTCAAGTCTATAATCGAAGCCGATTTATTTGTTGCGATCGTTGTAAAATATTTGAAATATCCTCTGGCTTTTGTAAAGAAAAAATGTTTTATACAAAGCTCTATAAATAGAATTGATTATAAAAGATTTTTTTTTCTTCGGGTTAATTTTGTTCACGTATTGGTTTTTAGTTAAATTGCTGTATACTTCTATAACATAAATCTATCATCTTGTCATGCCCTTGCAGGGCGTCACATGTATATTGTACCAACTAAAAAATGTAATATGACAATGTGCAATAAATTATTTTAATTGGTCTTGGTACCGTATATTAGTCTCTTTGGACGACTGTGTGCCTTTTATTGTCCTTTTTTTCCGCTGGCACCAACTACGCTGACTTACTTGTTTATGGGTTTTACAGCAATAAGTACACCAGATGACTTTTCTAGTCATGTTTATAGATTTATCTATACTTGTCACCTTGATTCCCACATAAACTAACGCCAACATTTGCATAGTTGTCTCTTTTACTCACTCTAAAAATATTATTGTTCACCAAATACGAAACAGGTACATTAATGGCTACACTTAATTACTATTTTTAAACGTCATGATGAAGTACGAAATCTCTCCCAATCTTGATAATGTGGCGTCAAAATTTATTTGGTGACAGCGCTTTGTACATCCCATTGAGATGGCGGCCCAACTGCCCAAGTACACATATATTTAGTTCATACATGGGAGGTGACATGACATAATCCTTTCGGGCTGCCTACATAATTGTTCCGGCGTTTTGACACCCTGCCAAGCGCCGGATTTAAAAGCCTGACTGAGGGTAGTCTCTTAAAGTGCGGAATGCAAAAGTTCGGAGCTTTACGACTTTATCTTTGAGTTCGTACATCGTTGGGAGTGCGAAGTACAAGTGTGACTAATTACTTTCTGTTTTGGGGACCGTGTTATTTATTTTATTAATACTTTGAGAATGAAAACAAATGCTGCTTTTAATAACGTAAAGGGAAATGGTGAGATATAAGGCAATTAGGTAAGTAACAAAGACAATAGGTCTTTATAAGTCCTACTGCAGGGCCTATGCCTCACCTAGGGCCTAATTTAGGGCCAAACTCTACCACGCCGCGGCAGTTGGCTGAGCCATTGCGAATTAGTGGACTAGGGGATCTCTAAGGGAAGGGACTAACCCTTGTGTCAGATGTAATCAAATAATTAAAAGTTAGTCCTTAGTTAAATTGACAATGATTTGTCTGTATATTCCTCAGTTTTATTCTAGTCCAATGAAATACATTTTATTTATTTATATAGTACCTTGTAGCAAATAATGAAGTAACTAAACAAAGACGTAGATAGTAGGAAGAATTTTACTTCTACGTAAAAGCGAACTGTGAAATTCCCTAGTGAATCTACAAATCGTTTCATTAAATAACAGTTAGTCTTCTTTCCTTTTTGCAATACGCGCGGTTTCAATAGAAATTCAAAGAAGCGAATAGAGCTCTTGACAGCTCGTATCCAGTGTGGAGAATCGGGGATTTGACTCACTTTTATCGCTGACTGCTTACTGCCCGTTTAAGTTCAAAGGGTGCTAGGTGATATTCATAGTTTTATGTTGTAATCACCTTCAGATTTGAAACTATGGAAGGTGGAAACATCAAATCAGTCTATCATTGTCTTCTGTTGGATTTAGAGCACGTCATCGTCATTGAGGAAAGGTCGGTGCCCTACTTTCGGATACTGATAAGGATAGATAATATAGTTTTCAAGAAAGAGAGAAAATGTGAAGGTGTGATTCGCTTTTGAATCTTAAACGTTTATTTTCTTATAAAAGCAATCTTGATGTGTTTTATTTTATAAACAAATTCTTCCAACAATCATCTAGCCCCAAACTAAGTAAAGCTTACACTATGGCGACTAGATAATGGAGAAACATACTTAATACTTTATAATCATGTATAACCTAGCTACAAATCAGTGCATGCTCATCACACAAACATTTTCCCCTAGCGGGATTTGACCCGCACGCAAGTCCGGTGTGCGAATCACTACACTAGACCAGTCTTCACTTTATATTTAGCCATTATATTTTAGTTTGTGACCTTCGTCAGGAAAATATGACTTATTTATATGGAAAATCTTAGACCATACGAGTTTCAGAATTTACGCAACAAAAATCATACCGCCCATTCCAATATACGTCTTACCGTTCCCAATATGTGATATCAAAGGAATTGAATAAGCCACTTGACATGTTATAGCCTGAATGCGAAATATCGAAGATGCGACGCGCGTAGGGTTGTCAACCACCGGGACAAGATGGACTACATTGGACTTTTAAAACGCTTAAGAATTTAGTTTAGTTTGTGACTGTACTTATAATAAACCGGGAAAGTGCGAGTCGGACTCACACACGAAAATAAACATGTCTGTTTTATGGGAGCCCCTCTTAAATATGTGTTTTATTTTAATTTAATTATTTATTTTTAATCCTTACTAATATTATAAATGCGAAAGTAACTCTGTTTGTCTGTTACGCTTTCATGCCAAAACTACCGAACTGATTATTGTGAAATTTTGTACAGAGATAGACTAGAGCTTAAGAAAGGACATAGGCTACCTTTTATTTCGAAAAAAAGGCTTGAAGGGGTGGAAATGGGGAAACTTAAACTACCGGGAAATGGTTTCATCGTTTTTTACTAGATGGCGCTCTAGGATAATCAGCCGCGCAAGTAACACGTTTTTTTGTTAAACGTTTCTTTAGTAAAATACAACGGGGAAATGTTTTCATCGTTTGTCACTAGATGGCGTTGTAGGCTAATGACTCGCGCAAGTAACACGTTCTTTGTTGTAGCTTTACTAACTTCGTATAATATAGAAATAAAGTTCGCTCTGTTTCGTAAATCCTTTCCGTTTTCTTGCTTACTATCTTTGGGTTTTGTTAGGTCGTTTATCAGTTATCAGTTTTTTGATTCTTTCTTTGTTCATAGTTTATTTTCAATCATAAATGCTTTTACGTCGTGCGGTATAATTATGTTTTCATTAGGTGATTAGGTTACTTACTACGTCATTGTTATTATTTGTTTTCATTTGAATTTCACTACTATTTAGGCAGGTACCTAGAAACGGTAACTTTGTTAGTTTATTTTTAGTTCAAATTAAGTCTTCTTACTTATTCGATCTTTTGCTTAAGTTGATGTTCTTTGTAAAACATTTTTATTTTATAGAATACCTTTCCTAACCTTTTGGCTTTCTTGCAGGGTTTTTTTTTCTGTTGTTAAAATAAAAAACGACCCGTTTTTTCTTCGTTAAAAGTAGTTTGTTTTCGAATTGGATTCTTAGTAGAGTACCTACCTAATAACGGGAATTTTGTTTGTTTATTTATTTATTTTGTAATAAGTAAATACTTAGATCGTTTCTTTTCTTAAGCCAATTCTTGATTTCGACGTGTTTTTATTTAGTGAAATAGTGTAAATGTACAAAACAGATTATTGTGAATTCTGGTACAGAGATAGACTTCTATTAAATAATAAAAAAAGAACGTATACAAAGTCAAATCCTTGCTTTGAAGGGGTTAAAATAAGGGATTAAAATGTGTATGCGATTTCGGCATTATCAAAGTTAGGTATACCATGAAACTTTGTATTAAGGCACATGATCAAAAGTAAATAATAAACATTTGTTTTAGCGTTTATAATGTAGTATAAATCATATCATTGTCTGTGATTTTATTATCAAAATAAGAATAATAAAAAAATAATATGCTGCCTAAAGCAACTATATCATGTCTGTTACGTTTCATGCTCAAAATACTGAATAGAATTTGAGAGCAAAATTATAGCTATTTCAACATTTTTAAACCCTATGGGGATGAAAGGTCGTAGGTCGTATGGAAGTCCAAACAGAGTCACACTTTTACGCCTGTTTGTTTGTATTCTGATAAATACAACCGGAGTGTTTTAAATTCAATGTAAAAAGCTAATTTTTGACCCGTGCTTCAGCGCTGAGCACAATGTTGCTGAATTATGAAATACACCAATTATCCTGTAGTCCACGCGAACGAAATCGCGAGCAAAGCTAGTATACAATATTCTGTAAATATGTGAAGCGTCTACCTGTTGCCGTTTTCAATATTAAGCAAAGATGAGCAAAAACACAATGTTTGCTGTATAACAGCCTCCATAAACAATTATTTTATTCTATTTTTTACTATTTATTGTTTTAGCGAAAACACATAATCTTTGCAAATTTCAACTGTCTAACTAATACGGTTCATGAGATACAGCCGGGTAACAGACGGACGGATAGTTATAGTTTCCCGTTCTACCCTTTGGGTACGGAATCCTAAAAAGTAAAAACAAGATTTTTAAAATTATAATTAGTGGTTAAGTCTATAGTAAATCCCTTCAACTTCATCATAATTTCTATTATTTTTAAATTTAAAATAAAATGAAATGAAAAAAATAGTGATGCCCTTCCCCCCCCCCCCCCCCCATCTTCTTCCTATAGTGCCTCTTTGATAGCTGAAAGCTTGCTACTAGAACTTGTCCTATTTTGGCTTCGTGGAATAATTGGGCTGCACTTTTCATTTCTATCCATTCCTGAATATTGCGAATGCCTCTTTCCGTCGATTTTGCCCATCAGAATCACTGCAGCAAATATCTTTTATATCTTGAGATGATGCTCCATAAAGCTTATTTAATCATGAGTCATGCAATAAAAAAAATAACTGGAAAAATATTGTTTCAATTTTGATTTGATTTTTGTCACCCCTATTTCTCTTGACACACGCTAACCCGCTCGCTGTCCGCAAAGTGGCGGAAAAGTGATTCCATTTCGGCGACTCTAACAAGTTATTTCATTTCGGGACCTTTACAATTGACGGAAATCGGCGTTTCCCCCACTCTTGTCCTAATCTCGAGTCGGTCTACAAATCAAACGGCCTATGAATCGAAGAAATTCGCTTTTGTCAAGCGGCATCCGGTGGGTTATTTTTGTGAAGCTATTGATGGCAAAAAAGATGGTTCACTTAATAAAGGAAAATTATCTCTAAGTTTACTTTAGTTTGTAGGGGTCTAACTTGACAGGATATACATCTTGACAGATAATGCAAATCGTGTGCTTGCTCTCGCCCTAATTAGCTTAACGGCAATATTAAGCCGGTCTTGGGCTGGCGGCAAACTATAAATTGAAATTAAATGGAATTTATTTATTTTCTAGAAACATGTTGCTAAGCTGGTGTTAAGATTAAATTATAGTATTGACGTTTTACCAACAAATTATACCTACAAAATATAATCAAATTATACAAATAGTTATATATATAAATTATATAAAGATTATAACCATAGAAACTAAAAATATTAAGATAATCATCATAAACGTAACTCATATAAAAAAAACATTTTTTGGTAATCGTTAAATTCCGAGATGTTGGGCCTTCCTAAGTTCTCATCCAGTCACGTCCTGTGTGTATCAAACCATCAGTAACAAACTCTGTCTGTCGGGACCTTTATAATCCCGTAAAAATATAAAATACGTGTATCATTTATTTGTTATTGATATTGTATCTTAATAAATAAAAAAGTACAAAGTTGCTTGTGTGAAAAAACTTGTAAAAAAACTTGTGAAAAACGCGTATGTATTTTCTTTCTAACTTAGAATTCGTATCGCATGCGCTGCTCTTTATATTTATAGCTATAGAATTTTAGTGTCCAAAATCAATTACATCATTAAGTGTCAGTCGAGACGGACCCGGACAGGTAAACATTATTCAATTACGCTACTGCCCGTTGTCAACCCTGAGTGCAGTCCAACCAACTCTTGACGCTCCATTGGACGAGCGGCTTAAGGTCGTCACTACATTGAAAACTTACACTAGTACAATCTGGACGATTTTACCCAGTCAACAGTGGACTTACTTTGCTTCAAATGTTGATAATAGGTATTAAAACTGGTATCAAATTGATACTAGATTGAAGTTAACTGTCAACAAACGTATCTAACAGTCGGCGAGTGTCGACACGTCACACTAGTAACAAAATACAACGTTCACTCGAGCCGTTGTTTGTGAGCATCGCTGTTAATGATCTTTAATCGAGAAATTCATAGTTCGACCTTTCGGTTATGACTTTAAGCCCTTGACAGGCATGGCTTAGAAATATTTAAACGCTTGTACTTTTTAAAGTTTCTCTTCGCTAAGCTCTGCTACGAGTTTTTTTCTTGATACCGTTTAAGTTTCCAATTTCCATTATCGATTTTAATCCTTTAGTCTAATTATGCTGAAACGACTTAGATTAAGGCTTGGGGCTTGTATAGACGGACCACGCGATTACCACGAATTTATTATAAGCAGTGAATAAACAAATTCAGTCACTTAGAGCGACCGAAAAATTGCGGTCTGTATAAATAAATTAAACGTTTTTAAACAATTAATTTATTCTCAGCCACGTATTTTCTAGTGTTCTTAGTGTATGGTTCGTCTGAACAGGCCCTTACTTGTAAATAATGAGGTATTAAGATTTACATTACATTCACGTATGACTCCTGACAAAAAATGGTACAAAAGCATGTCGAAACCTTTAAATAAAATTCACCCCGAGTTTAAAACTCACATAGAAATACGCCTTATAATAAATATATCCAAGGTAATGGTCCAAGCTATACCACTGAATGTATTTCAAACCTAACCGGGCATCCAGTAAAAAGTCTTAAATGAAAAAATAAACGGATAATATTCGCCATTGACGAAAAACGGCATGTGTCGCCGGAAAGCCGAAAACCATCCCTCACCGCCAATTATAATAAACTGTTAGGACGGGTAACGCAGTTTGTTGCGCGACAAAACAACGACACAAAACGACAGTATAGGAAACATTGTCGCCGCGGGGGACGGCCCATCCGCAGTTGACACGACGACCCTGTAGGGTTGGCAGAAAAGCTTTGTAATAATTGTTGCGGAATTTTAATAGGACCAAAATTAAGCCTTTCGTCAAGATCGTAAGTTTGATGTCAGAAAATATCATTTTAGTTAATGATAAGACCATCACCAACATTATCAATCAACTTATTGCTGATTATTATATTGGCTGGACTTAAGCCTCCAACTGCGAGGCATCTTCCTAAGTTCTTCCGGTCCGTCGAGCTGTGGGACATCGAACACTACGTTTGCCAAGGCGTTTTCTCAACTCGAGAACCCGATTACTCCACCTTTCAT
Source organism: Anania fuscalis (assembly GCA_950371115.1). Classification (NCBI taxonomy): domain Eukaryota; kingdom Metazoa; phylum Arthropoda; class Insecta; order Lepidoptera; family Crambidae; genus Anania; species Anania fuscalis. The sequence goes on along the minus strand of OX493340.1, from coordinate 8,466,684 downwards.
CGGTTCTGGGACAGATTTGCACTTGAAAGTTATTTATGTTACTTACTAACTTACTATTATTTATGTTTTGCACTGGTCGTAAGATTATGATCAGTGCAGAACAAAAAAATAAGGACACAACATGCTTTATAGTTAAGACATGCTTGACTATTTGTGCATATCATGTGTTTTTGTCAGCCAATTGGCTCAACGAAATAGCGACCTGTCAGCATGTGTAAAATTTGTGTGTGAGTGTGTGACGTAGGATGTAATATATAATACTTAAAATTGGTTATTCATTTACTATCCGAGATTGTACGGGGTCAAGCAGTTTGTCACAAATCCCTTTATCTTACAATCTGATGTAACAATAAACCACCAATGACGCTAACAAGGTAACATAACTAAACATGAATGTCGGACATCCACATTACCCTATCACTTACAATAGTATACATAAAGTGCCAACCCTAATTTAGGGCGATCTGAGCATGGGGAGTGGAGGTGACGTCATTACTGCCGTCAGCATCCACGTCACTCCGCACGCATTCAATTTGTTCGACTTTATGGGAAGATTGTCAAATTGGAATAGAAAAGAGCAATATTGTCAGCCCTGTTACCCCATAGAATAGGGTTGCGATGTTGTTGCATCTGTGCAGTTGAGTTCTCTAAACTAAACTTGTTGTTAACTTCGAGTTGTTACAGCTATTAGGACGACAATTGTATTTCTGTATCTAATTACTATGAACCAGATTTATCTAACTAGATATTCTACTAAAGTGCAGAGATCTGCGGGGTAACCATGAACTCTTAAAACAATCTCGCAGCTGTCAAATCTGTCAATTTTGGTAACATACAAAATTTGACAGATTTGATAATGTTTGACAGATTTGAGATTGTTTTAAGAGTTCGTGGTTACTGCCCTGTATTCGAAGCTATGTTATCATAGCAATGACGACTAAAGCGAAGTCTGCTTAGCTTGTTATTTATTTGGAATTGTAGTTCTCTTCAGCTTTAACTAAATACACTCAATTAATGGCACATATAATTGTTTTTTTAATTATTAAAATATGTTTATTGTTGCCACGAAATTTTATTACAGTTAACATAAGAAAATCTGTATTAAAAATTGATAGTGCTTTTACAGTGTAAATTTTTGTTTTTAGCAATTCCATGCAAGGTTTAATTGAAGATAAATAACACTTGAAAAAAAAATCATCGACCTCAGGTGGGACTCGAACCCACGTCCCATCGCATACCGGGCGAGTGCTTTGACCACTAAGCTACCGAGGACGTCACGTGACAAGATGAAATTCCTCAAGTGTTTTTTCTCGCTGTCAAAGCCAGCGTATTCTGATCAATGTTGTAGCTATATGTATAGCTGAGTAGTATACTACCGTCAACACCCTATAGAAATACTGTTGTCTTTTATTTACGCGAACACGATACATTTAAATGAAACTACTTTTACGGATTATTTCGCGATTTATTAACATTTTATTTAACCTGACGTTTCGAACACTTTACAGCGTTCGTGGTCACAGGTAGACTAAGGTGTTATTCGTCTTTACAATATTTTGAAAAAACTATAAGCTACCGTCACTCAGTTAATATTAATTTGTGTTCCTATCTACGCAAAAAGAGCTAACTGTATCTAGAGGTCTTGCAGTGCGGGGCCTAGCATGGGATTTCGTTAAAACAGGATCCCATGCTGGTGGTATTTTCCAACCATCTTCTCTGTTGAAATTCGGGTGTCTTCTAATTTCAATTGCCTCCCGTAACATGCGAGGAACAAATCGTCGTTCTCTTGCAAGGACTTTAGGCTGGTCAAATCGTATGAAATGGTTGGGTGTATCTAAGGCATGTTCACACACTGCAGACTTAGTATTCCGTCTATGTTTGATGTCGGCTATATGTTCTTTTACCCGCACGCCTATACTTCGTTTTGTTTGACCGATATAGGAGAGCCCACAGTCACATTCCAGTCTGTACACCCCCGCATCTTGAAGAGGTATGTTGCACTTGACAGGTGGTAAAAATTGGTTAATCTTTTTCGGCGGCTTGAAGTAGGTTTTGATTGAAGCGCGCTTCAAAATGTTTCCAATCTTGTCAGTGACACCCTTCATATAAGGTAGTACAGCAGGTTGGCGTTCGACGGTGGAATGCTTGACCCGGGGTCTGGAACGACGTGGTACCGGCAACTGGTTTTCCCGTAGTACCTTCCTGACATGCTGGAGCTCGCCAGCCAGGTGTTGGTCGTCACAGATACCCCTTGCTCTCTGAAACAACGATTTGCCTACGGTAGCCAACTGTCGAGGATGATGGTGAGAGGCACCATTGAGGTATTTATCTGTATGGGTGGCTTTACGAAAAACTGTATGACTAAGAGTATGATCCGGATTCCTAGTAAGTAAAATATCTAAGAAAGCTAGTTTATTGTCTGCCTCAATTTCCATAGTAAATTTGATTTTTGGGTGGATTGAATTTAAATGTTCTAGAAAAGCAGAGACTTGATTGGTGGGTAAAATTGTAAAAGTATCATCTACGTACCGTTTATAGAACCTGGGTGTTATAGGTGATGTGCCCAGAGCTCTGGCCTCGAAGTCCTCCATGAAAATGTCTGCGACAACAGGTGATACTGGAGAGCCCATAGCCACACCATCTACTTGTACATAGAATTCATTGTCCCACAGTAAATATCCCGATGTTAGGCAATGTTCCAATAGTTCCGCATATTCTATAGGCATATCAAGTTCAACTAACTTCCTTTTAGTAATTTCAATGCAGTCCTGTACTGGTAAACTTGTAAATAGGGACTGTACATCAAAACTGACCATAGTTTCACTATCCGCTAGGTGTAGGTGTTTAACCTCGCTGATAAAATGGTAGGAATCCTTCACATGTGCTGTAGTTGTTCCTCTTAGCCGAGATAGTGATCTAGCTACGTGCTGAGCCAGTCTGTAGGTTGGTGTATCAATCTGACTCACAATAGGACGTAGCGGGACATTTGGTTTGTGTATTTTTGGCAACCCATATAATTTTGGTGGTTTTGCGCACGAAGGTATTAGATATTGAGCATCTAGACTTAAACTTTCACTATGTTTTCGCACTAAGTCACTGGTTTTCTTTAAAACTTTGTTGGTTTGATCTATTTTAACCCGTTTGTAAGTGGTTTCGTCCGCCAGTAACTGTGTCATTTTTTGCTTATAGTCCGATGTGTCCATTACAACCGTTGCGTTTCCTTTGTCCGCACGAAGGATAGTTAATTCTGGTTTAGTTTTTAGGTTTTTTAAAGCTATATATTGAGTACGAGAAAGATTTGACTTCGGTACTTTGCTATGTCTTAGGACTGATGATATGTCTTGTCGTAATGCTTCCGAGTCTTCTTTCTTTAAATTATTTTTAACTAAACAATCCTCCACGCTGCATATTATTTCTTCATAAGGAATTTGACGCGGTGTTACGGCAAAATTTAATCCAAATTTGAGTACCTCTTCTTCTTCTTCTTCTTATTTTTATGGCTAATCCGTGTTGCCACGTTCGCCAGTGTCAAGTGAGCATAGTTTTTTACACGGTTTCAAGGAGAGTTAGTTTTGAGTAAATTTTTCCTAAAACAAAGATACAGCACAGATAAGACAACACATACCTCAATGGTATCGCTATCCAATGTTTGTTTTGATAAATTGACAACTGCCCGATTGTCTGTGGTCGATGTGACGTTTGACGCGTTTCGTTTTACAAGATTTTGGGTTGACTTTGACAGTTTGTTGTATTTGAAAATCTGTTTTATTTTGCATTCATTATATTTTGAAGACTCGCGTCTATTTAGTATTAGAATGCATTCATCAAAATCTAGTTGGGACAGTTGTAATTTTAAATCCTGACACAAACTTTCGATGGTGGTATTCAAATAGATAAGGTCGGAATGGTGTTGATGTATGAGATGACGGAGCAATTTTTGACTTGCCTGGTTTAAGATCTTCGCGCTCCCACGTATGTCTCTCTTCGGTGTTATTTGGACACATCGTGGGATGAGGCTATGGTCTCTGCACCTCTTGAGAAAATTTAAAGATGATAGTTTTCTCGCACGCTTTGTCTTTAGATCTTCCAACCGGCGAATTTTATTTGCGGTTTCCAGTCCGTACTGGTTCACATACTGTTGTCTTTTATTTACGCGAACACGATACATTTAAATGAAACTACTTTTACGGATTATTTCGCGATTTATTAACATTTTATTTAACCTGACGTTTCGAACACTTTACAGCGTTCGTGGTCACAGGTAGACTAAGGTGTTATTCGTCTTTACAATATTTTGAAAAAACTATAACCTACCGTCACTCAGTTAATATTAATTTGTGTTCCTATCTACGCAAAAAGAGCTAACTGTATCTAGAGGTCTTGCAGTGCGGGGCCTAGCATGGGATTTCGTTAAAACAGGATCCCATGCTGGTGGTATTTTCCAACCATCTTCTCTGTTGAAATTCGGGTGTCTTCTAATTTCAATTGCCTCCCGTAACATGCGAGGAACAAATCGTCGTTCTCTTGCAAGGACTTTAGGCTGGTCAAATCGTATGAAATGGTTGGGTGTATCTAAGGCATGTTCAAAAAAAAAATCATCGACCTCAGGTGGGACTCGAACCCACGTCCCATCGCATACCGGGCAAGTGTTATTTATCTTCAATTAAACCTTGCATGGAATTGCTAAAAACAAAAATTTACAATGTTTAAGCATTTCTGATCTTAACCAATAGTCAAATATTTGTAAAAATATTTCTATAGGGTGTTGACGGTAGTATACTACTCAGCTATACATATAGCTACAACATTGATCAGAATACGCTGGCTTTGACAGCGAGAAAAAACACTTGAGGAATTTCATCTTGTCACGTGACGTCCTCGGTAGCTTAGTGGTCAAAGCACTCGCCCGGTATGCGATGGGACGTGGGTTCGAGTCCCACCTGAGGTCGATGATTTTTTTCAAGTGTTATTTATTTTCAATTAGTGCTTTTACAGAATTAGAAAGAAATCGCCTTCAACTAAAAGGTAGTAAATTAATCATACTTATATCTTTTTTTTACGATTTTGAGTCTGATTGATGTCATCAACATATTTCTAAACTGGTGGTTCCAACTAGATTAACGTCAGCATCAGTTACTCTCAAGTCAGATTGGATTATGCGAACTCAGTCGCTAAAAAGTGTCTACGAGTAGTGTCAACATAATTTCTGTTTATTTTTTGTGGGGTGGCAGCCCTTATTAAGTCAGAGCTGGCTAGACAGCGGATGCGCAGACGCAGACCAATGCTATAATTGACGTGACTTCGTGAGTAATGGCTCATTTGTATCTTCAAAACATTTATACGAATTCTTAACTTAATATACATTAAATCATTATCGAATTCTTTACCAACTACTAATCTAATTAGTTCATGCACAGTTAAATTCACTATCTGGATCTACTAACATTGATCGTCATTTATTGATAAATAAATTGCCGAAATGAACGTTATTGATAAGCCTTCATAGAAATAACGTTTGAAATAACACCTCTTCAATTTTGCCATTAGTGTACTCTTTTCTGTTATAATAATATTAAATTTATTACTTTCTAACAGAATAATACAATTTAAAAAATGCGTATTATTTGCAATGCTAATTGGAGGGCTGGCGAAACAGCGGATGTGACGGCACAGTTGCAACATGCATCTTGCATGATAGCTCATTCGTCAGTTTCACGCGGCATGTCCTTAAATGCGACACTACACGATATAATTGCCCTATTAACGCTAACTACCAAACAAATAGAGTGTTAATCGGTCACTTGTGTTGTTATTTTTTTGCATTACTTTTTTAAATAGGGCACGACTTTTTGCTAAGTGATAGGACAAATATGGGAAGAAGCCGCACGAAGCCATAAAAGATTATTGACAGCTTAATTTATATTACGACAAACACAATAACAAAGGCCATTTTACACTTTCAGATGGCTTTTTTTTTTTACCTTACTTAGACAAAGTCTACTATCTAAAGACCTACTACCGAGACATTGGCCCTAGCCTAGCCCTTTATCATCAAACAAAACCGGTAGTCTCAAGTTATATTTTAGAATAACGGATATTTTAAAACTAATATCTATCAAACTTTCTACCCCTTTTGGATATAATTTTCCTGATACTTTTATGCTATTATTTGCGATTTTTCTTTAAAAAAAACCTGCAAATCGCAGGTCGTGCCACGCGCAGTGTAGGGTTTAGTAGTTGTCCGTCGTCATCCATCCATCCATCTATCAGCCGAAAGACGCCCACTGCTGGACGGACATAGGCCTCCCCCAAGGATTTCCACGAAGATCGGTCCTGTGCCACCCGCATCCAGCAGCTTCCCGTGACCTTCACCAGATCGTCGGTCCACCTTGTGGGGGGCCTACCAACACTACGCTTTCCGGCCCGCGGCCGCCATTCAAGGACCTTCCTGCCCCAACGGCCATCAGTCCTGCGAGCAATGTGCCCCGCCCACTGCCACTTAAGGTTTGCGATTCTGAGAGCTACGTCGGTGACTTTGGTTCGCCTTCGGATCGTCTCATTTCTGATTCGATCGAGAAGGGAAACTTCGAGCATAGCTTTTTCCATCGCCCTTTGAGTGACCTTGAGCTTTCTTATGAGGCCCATCGTTAGCGGCCACGTCTCAGATCCGTATGTCATCACTGGCAACACACATTGATTCCATACCTTGGTTTTAAGGCATTGCGGTAGTGTTTGTGAGGAGAAGATATTACGTAGCTTCCCGAACGCTGCCCAACCGAGTTGGATTCGACGATCGACCTCTCTCTGGAAGTTGGACTTACCTACCTGGACTGTTTGTCCAAGGTGAATATAGCGGTCAACTTCCAGAGTAGAGCCTGCAACCATAAGAGAAGTGGGTGCAACATGGGAGTTAGACATGATTTTCGTCTTTTCCACCGTCCGTCGTCACCACAATATATTTCAGCAATTACTTTATTTAATTTACTTTTAATGTTTTCCTCTAAGGATTTTTTGAACGACTCTTAAACTAACTAATCTATGTTAACCGTTATGATTTTCATTTATAATTCATGTAGCACTATTATCATCAATTTTTAAAGGTGGGAGGGGACTCGAAAAAAAATTGTCTCTTTAAAGTTCAATATTTCACAAACCGATCTCTAAATCGAATAATAGTCTTAGCAACCCCTAAGTCATTACAGAGACCTATTCAACGATACCAAACACGATGGGGTAGACAATGAAAAAAAAAACATCCCCACGTTACATGTAAGGGAGCTAAAAATATATTTCATAACTATATTCTACCTCTTTGTCAGCGTAATTGATATTATCTCCACAAAATTACAGCTCTCTAGGGTGAACAGTCTCCAAGCAAAACCTTGGACAGCCGGACATGACGAAACTATAAGGGTTCCTGGTTAGGACTACGGAACCCTAAAAACCAATTTATTTCTTATTTAACACTACACAGCACGGGTATTATGCAACATACCTTTTTTATTTATTATTTGTCCCGACGTTTCCGCCTTATTACATAGGCCGTGGTCGCGGGAAGACTCTTCAATTATTCTTCTTTTACTTTTCAATTTATTTCTGCCAATAGGCCTATATTAAGATCTTTTATGCATATTCATTTTCCTACCAGCAATACGGCTGATCTGATTCAGTGTAGATTTAGGTACCTAAGCAAAGCGAGGTTTCCGATTTCATTCAAAGAATTATAATTATCTGGTGTTGGAATCAATCGGCAGCGACAGCACCCATTCATTATTACTGCGACACACATGTATTGAAAATTAATTTAATCTAAAATGACATCAGGGTATCAACGTGCCTATTTCTGAAAATTATTGAAAAAATGTACGAAGAAAGTTTTAAATTGCTGTTTTATGTCACTTCGACCAACCTATTAGTTCCCCTTGCACAATTTTTTTTATAAAATGCTTGTCATTTCTACCCTTTGTAACTATTTAATAGCCATTATAAAACGCGAGAATGTATGTTCTAGCGGTTGTGTATCATATTTTAAGGCATTTTTATCACGTTTTATAATTCACTTAATTTTGCATTTAAATTAGAAAAAAAGGGTACATCGTGTTCACGATGTTATATGGTTTAGTAAGCGTGCTCACCTGGTTACTAAAAACCAAGCAAAGCAACTCTAGATAGATATGTATAACTATTTGTAAACTGGATTTTTATGACAAAAAGAGGCCTTAACATAAACTCTAAACAGTATGTATGCAGTCTGGTTTTAACGTCAAACCTTGAGCTCGTAAAACAGTATTAATTTATCCTCATTTTCTGTTATAAATAATTGGCAACACAATAAAAGCCAATTTTACGTTTATACATATTTTTTATTTGTATAACTCCATTCTGAATAACTGCCTAAATTGTGATGTAACTTGTTTTAAGATATTAGTTTATTGTTTTTTGATTTGACAATTACATCAGAAAGATTGATTAAAGAACCTTTATACCTAGTTCAAATACAGAACCCTTGAGCACATGTATCATTTTATCCCTTACTAACCCTCCACTTGTACAGTACAAGCTTATTGGGTGTAAAGGACCGTACACGTTAATTAAAATTTCCTCTAACTAATTGTATATTAAGTTAATCGGATAATAGCAGCAATTTCTAAGGATAATTGCGTGGCGCGGCTTCCGCGGGCCGCTCACAGGGAACTATGAGTAACGGGGACCGAGTGACGTCACAGATATTATAAAACTAACGATTCTTGAATTACGTTTGTCAGAGAAAGACTGACTCTGATCTAATAGTTTTCTCGGGATAAAAAATTGTTTTAGTTCAATCTCATCAGATATGCCTACATAGATAGATAGTGTAAGGTATATCAAGCCAAAACTAGTCTATGGTAACATAGATATATGCATATAATAAAATATGGTGAATTCAGAAATTCGATATCATCATTTTTTTAAATATTTTCATACAAATAGGATTCTCCAAAATTTATTTTGTATGAAAATAAAAAAATACATTTTTTTTGTTGAGCTCTTGTGATCTTCGATCAGTAATTGTGACTTTTTGCTGATTTGTTGTCAGATTTTCAGCAGTGCTGACGCAAAAGGTTTGAGTGCTTTTTCAGACGATCTAAGCAGTTGAGTCCTCTGCGTTCTATTTCCTCGTCTACAGTTGGGACTTTCAGCTAGTCGTGGATTTCTGCATTTGTTGTCCAATAGCTATGGTACGCGGAATCTTACTATATTCCCGCTGAATATTAGCTCGGTTGGACTTGCTGGTAGTTTTCCATATTTGAATGCCATAGCCGTTTGTTGTTGAGGGATAGCCTGGATCGCGAACCCAGCAGCCAGTAGAGTCCCTTAAACCTAGCGTCAAGTTCGTATCTCTTGGATTTTACATGGCCTTTCCAGGTTAGATGCCAATCAAGCGTAAAGCCCAGGTACTTGACGGTGTCCTAAATTGTTAGCTCATTGTCAGCAGGCTTAACTGTAGGACAGTTTTTCCATCTCAGTGCGAATGTTACCTGCCTAGATTTTGAGGAAGTAGTGCATATTCTTCACTTGAGAAGCCATTTTCTTACTTTTTCCAGTTGTTCCGGCAGGCGGTTTAAGGCCTGGTCTGGGGAGCTGTGACAAGTTAGTATGACAGTAACATTTGCGAATGTAGCGGTAATCACATCAGGAGTTTCAGGCAGGTCGGCAGTGTAGATGTTGTAGGTAGAGAACAGGGCCCAGGACTGAGCCCTGCGTTACACCAGCTTTGATGTCGTAGAAGGATTATTTAGATTTGTCGTGCTTTACTTAAAATATTCTATCGGCCAGGTATGATTGTACCATGGGTAAAAAGACGTGGGGCAGCTGCTCTCTGGGAGGTTACCATGAACTCTTAAAATAATCTCAAATCTGTCAAATCTTGTCAAATCTGTCAATTCCTTACGTCATAATTTGACAAGAGTTCATGGTTACCCTGCTGACCTTGAACAATAACACCTTGTGCCGCACCCTGTCGAAGGCGTGCTGGGTGTCAATAAAAGCCGAAGAGCAGTATTGCTCACGTTCAAGGCATACTCTATTACTGAGTAGACACTATGCACCTGCTCTATGGTTGAGTGTCCCTTCCTAAAGTCGAACTGATGGACAGTAATTGTAGATTTGCTTTTGAGACGTTTGATGAAGAGCCTTTCCTATAGCTTTGATAAAACTGAAGCTTATTGGTCGATATGATTCACAGCATGGCCTGGTATTCCTGGCTTCTGGACCATAATGATCTGTGAGACTTTCCACAGCAGCAGGAAGTATGATATAGGTTGCGTTAAAAAGTAGAGTCACGAAGACTACGCCCTTTTTGTGCAGTTCCTTCAGAACTTTCGGTGTGATAAGGTCACCCAGGTGCCTTCTTTAAGTCCAGTTTTTTAATTTCAAAATTTACCTCTGCCGGTCGCATGGAGCGCAATGGGCAGCTCATCTGATATGGTTGGGTGAGTATTTGGTGCATTTCTCGCTCCTCAACATCATCGCCCTCGTTAGGTGGGAAGATATGGGATGAGTTGCGAAGATCTCCGCTTTTTTTTATTAGTGCGAACCAATGATTTTTCCATTTTAACAGGAGGGTTAGGCTTATAAAATAAAATGAAAATATCAAATTTATGATTTAATAGTATTCATATGCATATAAATTAACATAGCCTAGTTTCGGCTTGATATACCATTCAGCTAGCACCCTGGATAGCCAGATTATAATCATCAGCTTTTGAAAGTCCACAGCTGGACATACATCTCTTCTATAGAATGCCACAACGGTGGCTCTAAGACGTATCTCGCAACGGTTTCCACAATTCTGACCAGGTCGTCAGTCTACTGGGTGATAGATAGGTACCATCTTCTCTATGTATATCGTTCACCATACAAAAACAGTTACAGTTAGTAATTTTAGAAAGATGCATGATTTAGGCTGCCTAATCGCTAAAAGCTATGTCTACCAGACCACCTTCATCAGGTAGGAGAGAGTTGAATTAAAATCTAGTGAGGTTAGAAAAAGAAGTACCTACCTTTATAAATCTGTCACAATCTTGAATTGTTAAGAAACAAATCCATTGAACATCAAATAGGGTAATATTTATTTGAATACGTTTCCAGCAAAGTAAATATAACAAATGGCATAAAGTTGGCAAAGCAATATACTCCTACGTACTGTTATGTAAACTAAGTAACAAAAGCTTCCGTCCCTTATAAATAAGTTATTTTCGTTAGGATTCCTCGACCTCAGCCATATTTCTCCACTACTTGTCATACAAATAAAATGTGTATTCTATTTATTAAGTACTCCGAGTACCGTAACTTACTTACATTTTATTAATGTCACATAGAGGTGCCGCGTTATCTTTTTTCTTTTCTTTCGTCAACAAATATTGCCTTAGGGTAAATCTAGGGATGGTGATAGTTGTCATAATGCATTATTATTGATCCTATTATATGTACAATATTATACTTCTAGACAGCCGACTTTATCTAGCTGTCCCAGAAAATATCGTCTCGTCTTTTGACTAACAGCTAGACAGCTGTATACATTTGCGACCGAAGTGTAGTACTTTTACTATGTCGATATGTTTTTGCAAATAGGCCATTAAAGGCAATTCTATTTTTTATCTTTTTACAAAAAGTGTTGTTTTATGTGTAGTGAAAAATAAAGCAGTTAAATTGGTAGAGCCACACTCGAGTTTCAACGCACGGCAATATTTTTTTCTAAATAAATATATGTATGATTTGATTATTGTTTGCTTTTTAAAATAATATCGACTCTTCTTTTACAAAGTTACTACTCGTAGTACATACATCTCTTCTTGACCAAAAAGTTTACTGGGCGATACGGTCGCAGGCGTCATCACGATATCGGGGGCTCATAGGATTACGAACTCCTTAGATCAATGGAACTCGGGAATAATTCATAGAATTTCTTGTTGGTTAGCCTGAAATAATAGTTCATAGATAGAAAAGCAAATCTGGGTTCGTGTTGGATCTATTGGATGTTATCTTATTGAAATACGATTTACCTTATCGATTTAGGTATTATATTTAAAAAAGCACAATCGCTATTAAAAGAAAACTAAAAAAATACATCAAAAATCTTCATTGCATTAATAAAATTATCTACCAAAAATCCTGACATTGCTTTGTGGCTTGTCACTACAGAGAGTAATGATTTGTAATACATGCCTGTATAATTGCTCGAAGGCAAAATAGCCACACAAGTTAATTTATCGTCAATAAACAAACAACAAATGAGCGCTGTCGAGCTCGATTGAAAACGACACTCGTCTGTGCCTGCATTTTTTATCCGCCATAATAGGTTTGAACACCTGTCTTCAAGCCCGACGTTTGCCGACAAAACTGTTATTTGATAGCGTTTTCTTGCATTTACGTGAATATAGGATGCTATCGATGAATCGTTAGTCTAACTAGACTATTTAGGCATTTAATTAGAAAGCTTTATAGTCAGAGAAAATAATATCATGTTTTTAATAAAACTTTTTACGCTACATTCATACTCATCACTAATTTAACACTTTCTAAGAAGTTAACTTAGCCCACATTAATTAACTTGAGTAAAAATAAACGTTTCACGGAATGCCTAAATTTAAGCATTTCTTAATTATTTATTACCCACGTTAATTTACGCTGAAGTTCCACTTCTACGTTTAAAAGTGTTTAAGGACTGTTTTTAAATACAAGACTGCTGCTGATATTCATCCGCATTCCAGGAACGAATGCAATACTTAATGACCTCAAAACATCATTTGTGGAAAAGCGACGAGTTAAATTACGAAAATAATTGCAATTATGGTAGCTCAACTATGGTAACCACGTAAGCTTAGTATATTAGAATATTGTAGTCTATCTTCTATGCTATTAGAGGAGATTCTTACAGCATTAAAATCTTATGATTTTGGGTTTAATTTTAGTAAGAATACACAGTGTTTTGTTGAACACAGAGTGTTATGGGACATAAGTAGGTATTTCTACAAGTTTCTCTAGTTTTCAATTTGAACAACTTTAGCTTTTAACCGACTTCAAAAAAAAGGAGGTTCTCAGTTTAAACCGGATGTTTGTCCGCGATTTTCTAGCGTTTGGCTCTTCCGATTTTGTTGCGGTTTTTAGGAAAGTATTTGTAACATTTTGGAGAATGTTTTAGTTTACATAATACTGCTGAGCTGATGATGGAGGCCAAGTCAATAGATAATACTGCGATTTGTTGACATAACGTATTTCGTAGTGTATTGGGCAGACGTCGCGCTTACGAGGTACCAGACAGTAATTTTATTAACTGGGGGCGTAAACCAGTACACCCAGAAACGAGAAAAATATCTTCCTTAATTGGTCGATAAAGTATTGTTAAAATCCTTAACTTAAAAGGGTTATTTTTTTTAACTAGGAAACGACTTTAAAATAATATAAAAATGAAATGAAAGGCGAAAAATAATATTTTCTAAACTAAACATACATAATCAGTTTTTTTTTGGAGTTGGTGCTCCACGGAGAGTTAAAATGTGTTTATTCGCACCGACTCCAAAAATGACTGATTATTTATGTTTAGTTTAGAAAATATTATTATTCGCCTTTTATTTCATTTTTATATTATTTTAAAGTCGTTTCCTAGTTAAAAAAAGATTAACCCTTTGAAGTGAAGTCGGTTCCTAGTTTTTGACTTAAATTATAAAATCAAAAGACAAAATCTGATGTTCTATATGATATATCCAAGTACTACTGGACTAAAATATACGTGTATGGAATGGTATCCTATCTTAATTATTTGTCTCGTTTTCTCTATTGACCTCACGGTAACTAGAAATTGTTTATAAACACAAAAAGTACAACCGGTCGAAGGAGTCTTATTCAAGTCTAAAACCTTAAGAACCCTGTAACTTGGCCTCGCTTTATCCGTAAATTACATGAAGTCTAAATAACCGCAAATGACATCCGAGGTTTGCGTTTCATTTAACCCGCAATTTGTTATTCGAGTCATGCTTATGATGTGAATGTATATTGAGAGGGCCTTCAGCCGAGGGCGTATTCACATCTGTGGAGGACCAACCTCACAAAAGGGAGAAAAATTGTCGAGAGACGAGCGCCGCGTTCAAAGTAAAAATGAATGGTGCGACGTAACAAACGGTGATAAAAGACTGCGCTTGCGGCTTGTAATTTTGACACTTGATTTCTTTATTCAGAACCCATACATCTTCTTTTATACGTAATCAATTCAAATTTTAATTCGCATTGGCACATTATAAGATTTTAATAAGCTCGCATTCATGTGAGATTTCGATTACAAAGATTGAAGTGTAAATAATGAAAAAAACATTAATGAACATTTTGTGAGTCGACCACGTTCGCATTTAAAATGTAGCGCGGTGCATCTTGTCGATTTCGCTTCGACATTTCGCCGCGGAGTCAGTTCGCTCCGCATTTAAATAATGCTTCCATTTTAAACATGGGGTTGTAAAACTGTATCGTTTACTGGCTTCCGCAAGCAGGCGACGAAAATGCCAAATGATATACTATTCTCACTTACATACGATATTTCTTCGGGGCTTAAAATAAAAGCGCTTTCATATTTATCTTACTGGGAGATAGTCTTACAATTTGTTCTTTAAATAAGAGTCAAGCTTTGATTCATTGACTGCAACTGAAATCAGTTTTGGGGTGTGATATAATATGTCTTTAAAGTGAATATTTGTTTATTGATGACTATTTGCTGTAATTCGCATCGAGTGAGTTATGTGTGGTTATGTAATTTATGCTAGTAGCATATAAAGATTTAGGCACTACATTATGTTCGTTTTAAAGATTTTTACACTTCTTACATTTATTTTTGAGTTTCTTGATTAGATAGGACACTTATTATTTATCAAAGTCAAATCCATGACCATAATTAAATATTTTTTTTCACAAACTCCTAAGAGAATTTAGCTCGTTCACCTTCATCACTGTCTCCTCTGTTATTAAAACAAAACATTACTAAATGAAACATTAAACTGTCAATCAGCCGGACCGGTTTCAATTAGGTTCAATTTAACACCGTTATTAAGGCGCTACCGTAATTGTTCGACATTTATGTTCATGTTCTCCATATTTTAGTTTTACGTTCGATTTCAATCGCATTTATTCGTTATTTATTGTACTTAATGACACTATTCGTAATCGCGATTAAACTGGACATTTACATCAAAGATTTAAAATATAAAAGCCGTTACGAGACGAGATTGCTTATTGACTAACAATTATTATAAACTTGAGATTGAGATTTAACGCAAGTCCTGTTAGCTTGTTTTGAAACTGATGATGATATCTTTTTATTTTAATTGAGATGATTAAAGATGATATGAAAAGGTTTTTTTAGTGTAATATTTTTGTAAATTTTTGTTTTTAGAAATTACATGCCAGGTCTAATTAAAGATAAATAACACTTGAAAAAAATCATTGACCTCAGGTGGGACTCGAACCCACGTCCCATCGCATGCCGGGCGAGTGCTTTTACTATCGGGTGTTGACGGGTAGTATACTACTCAGCTATACATATAGCTACAACATTGATCAGAGATACGCTGACTTCAACAGCGAGAAGAAACACTTGAGAAATTTAATCGTGTCACGTGACGTCCTCGGTAGCTTAGTTGGTAAAAGCACTCGCCCGGCATGCGATGGGACGTGGGTTCGAGTCCCACCTGAGGTCAATGATTTTTTTTTTCAAGTGTTATTTATCTGTAATATTTTTACTTTATTGCCTATGACTTAATATTATGACCACAGTTCAAAATTGACTTAGTTTTTTTTCCTATGTTCGTCCTAAATGCCAATCACTGCTGAAATCTGACATTAATTTGTCTAAAAACAAGATTCAGTAAAAGGTAAATGATTCCCTTGATCTTTTCAATGCTTTAGTACCGGCATTCATCACATCTTAAGCTGCATACACACGAATCGTGCCGTATCCGAACGTAATTGACGGGCAAGTGGCGTAAAAGTGAATCCGAGTCGGATGCTGGCTCGCGCGATCGATACACCGCGCCCCTCCCCCGCCCGTGTAACCAGGGTTCTCGGCATCTCGGCCCATGATGAGCATCATCTAACTGTTAATTTGACGGAAATTACAGTAAGACGCCACTACGTCGAATTGGTAGCAAACAGACGCCCGCTGATTTGCTAGTTCGGGTTCGTAATGCTACAGTATGTGTTTACAGGAACTCCTGTCGACTATTAGTTGTGTCCTCCTACGAATCTTATTAGTAACTATGTTCTCATATTCCAGTTACTTTTTCCATGGTTTCTTCTTGTTCGTCAACATGGTAAGAACTTTGATCTTTAGTTCTGTACCTATCTAGTCTAGCTCTTGGAGTAAATCAGATCAGCCTATCGTTACTGCCGTCGAATTATGCTGGACGGACATAACTCATGTGTAATACTTTGGATGGTGTGCCAATAACAGTGTCTTTCTATCATTTTTTTGCCTAGGGAACCCCCTTTAGGAGAGGATCTAGTGTACCTCACCGACTTTAAATACACTGCAATTTAACGTAACGCTTTTACGTTAGAATGATTCCAGCTAATTCTTAAAAATGTTATTACGTACGTGGTTCTGTTTTTTGCATCGAACTAGTGACTCTAGACCATTTTACTCAATGTGCTATCATAATTTAATATCAACGTGTTACGATTCAATATAAATTATCCGCGCGATAAAAATCGAAATCAATCTGTGCATAAATAATTATTCTAATCACATCCGTAACAGCCCGCAGAAAAACTTTAAAAAGTTTTATTTAAGACAAAATAACGTTAAATACTTTATTCCAAACATTTTCTCAAGCTGTAAAGCAGTTTTGCAAATTACTTTCCACTGTGGAGCTGATGTTTCTCTCGCATGATTGTTGATTTGCATCCAAATCTGTTGAATTTAAAACAACAATAAACGCTAGAGTTGCAACTACAATTACAGCCCCCTCAAACTTCGTCCGCGTAAAAAAACTTCCGTTCCCCCCACTTCTGTAAGTCTCTCAAACAATAATAAGTGGCGCCCTCTGGTTACGCTCTGTGATTTTATTGTATTAACTCGACAAAAGGCGGTTAAGTTATCTCTTAATTATTTACCTACATAAAACAACAATACGACAACGATTCTTTTTTTGAAGTTTTCACTTGACTTTAATTTGACTCTGTCATATTCAGCAAATGAGTACCTATTTGATAAAAGCTGTGATTATTGTATATACAGCTATTTTCTTCATTTATTTTACTCGTATATTATTTTATTAAAGTATTACTTACCTACTCAAACACTTATTCTGTATAGTCTTTTGAAATGTATACCTATCAGTCATGATTTTATTAAATCATCTTATGAACACTCTGCTAAACACTTCCAATATTTTGGGGCAGTGTATTTTATAAAAATAAGACACTGTTCAAGACGTATAGTGTCTGGCCTTACAAAGTTTTCCAGTAAAAAAGCAAGTAAGTTAACAAGGTCTACAAAGTTATTCAAAAGGAATCACGATAAAGTATTCAATAATTTGACGTTTTCAACTTCTTCTTTAATAAAAAAAACTTTTGCACAGGGGCATGTTTAGAAAACAATGTAAACGTTTTCATTTTTAGTTCGGGTATATTGCACAATTTGGTATGTAAAGAAAAAAACCGGCCAAGTTCGAGTCGGACTCGCGCACGAAGGGTTCCGTACAATTATCTATAAAAACGGCAAAAAAAAAACACGTTTGTTGTATGGGAGCCCCTTTAATATATATTTTATTTTGTTTTTTAATTTGTTAATGTAGCGGCAATAGAAATACATCACCTGGGAAAATTTCAACTGTCTAACTATCATGGTTCATGAGATACAGTCTGCTGACAGACGGAAAGACGGACAGAATGACAGACAGACGGACAGTGGAGCCTTAGTAATAGGGTCCCGTTTTATGTACGGAACCCTAAAAATAACCTATGCTAATTCCAAAGCCATTTGGAGATTTTACGCTAATAAACTGTATTTTGGTATTTAATTTACATCATTTAAAATTACAAGATAAGTTATCGTTTATTTTTACAAAAACACAAAAAAATACCCTTAAATTCACTTTAGTCATACACATAGTCTCAAATCAAAGCTAATCAAAATAGAAGTGATAGATTGATACCCTTGGCGTGTGTCGTCTTTATTTAAATCGTATTCCTTTCTACATTGTATTCCGTCAGCAAAGTAGCGACAAAACGGCGCGTCAAATCGCTGAGCGAATGATTGACATTTTGTCCACTTACTTTCAACTCTCGATTTATAGTTGTCGTTCGATCAAAGTCGCTTCGGCTTCTCAACCGTCTGAATATCTTATCAACAACGCTTTAATCGAGTTACAATGAGATTGGATCGATTAGGTGAATAAATAACTGTCAATATATTCACTTGATCGATATTGTTAGACTTGTAGTGGCGGCAGGACTATTTATCGTGTTATTACCCGGACACTTTAAATGATTTTCACTAAGCAAGCCAAAAAGCAAAGCAAAACATTAAGCAAACTTGTTGTGTACCTACAATGTGTGTGTTAATGCGTTGGTACTTAAACTGATTGAATATAGATTTGTCATCAATTTATTATACTTATTACATATAAATGTAAGACGACATTAACTTTAATGGGCTAGTAAATCTCATTATGATGACGTCACAGCAAGCCATAAACAACCAAATCGCAAAACGCGCGACAGAACCCATCAACGAAAAAAAGTTGCCAACTCCGTATCGGACGAAACAGTGTAGAGTTCCGTAGCTATTCTGTGGTGTGATTGAGTGATATTTTAGTGTGGTTCGAGCGTATTAATTAATCGTTTATTTATTTATTTCACCCAATTCACTATCTTAACTGTACTTATATTATATTGCATGGGAGTCCCGTAGGACCCCAATAGCGTAGGGTTATGCAAATTAATCTGCTTAAGTTCGAGGGGCAACATGTTTTACCCCATGACGAAAAAAGAGGGATCTGTGTGTATGCTTGTTTGTGGAATCCTAGAACCCTAAAGAAACGCCCTTTTTCAATGTTTCATTTATTTTTATTAGCTTTTTTATTCATTTTGGAGTAACTATTTTTTATATCATAATCCGACTAAACAACGACTTCCGGTCGTTGAAAAGGAAAAAAATAATATATTATAAAAAAAAATTGGATACTACTAACTTTTACTATATAGATTCATCACAACTTAGAGTTATTTAGCCCAATGCTACCATCCATTGCAATACTATAAAGAGAGTTTCAAGTTATGTTTAAATAGTTGCGTAAGGTGAGGTGGACCTGATGAAATTACAAGAACGAAATTATGACTACGTAACCCTAAAAATTAACAGCTCGAAAATGTATTCAAGACAAATTTAGCCGTCGTGAAACGAAACCGGGGTCATAAAAAGAGTAATTCTCATTGAGGGCGTAGATTTGAACGTAAGCGGTGAGCGCCGCCCAAACTATTCCAATAAAAGTTTTTGAACGCGCCCGTTTCTGCTAGTATTAAATAATACTATTATATTATCCGTCTCATGGCCAGTTTTCTGGCGTAGTTGGATTACGGAATTTTTTGGAAAAAACTTTGGATTGGATGTTATTTAAGTTGAGAGCGCTAAAGTCACCGAATCCAAAGCATAACAAATCAAAATATAACCTTTCCGGGTTCTTAAGTATAAATAAGTCATCCAGAATTCCTAAAAATCACTAAAAAAGACAAAAACAATTAAAATGATGGTCAAAAAACCTCTGTTAAAAGCACAAATAACAACAAATTATCGGAAGCTATCGCTGGATATCGTGTTACTTATTCGCCCGTTGAATTTAATTACCCGAGTCAAATGTATTGCCAATTATGTGGTAATTATGAACACGAGATGCTTTTAAAACACGTGTCGGACCCCCTGGTTCCGCAATACACGTTATTGCTTAAGACATTAATAAAATCCAGTGAAGTCGAGTATTTTCATTCACATCATATCATAATCCGTTAATAAAACAAGCGCTTATTTATATGATTTGAGTATGTGAAAAAAAAACCTTAAAATAGTTGGTGCAGGCACTTAAAGTAATATTACCACATCTAACGTATTATCTTTCTATTAAAAGGCAAATTTTGAATCGCTTAATTTTTCTTTGCTTAATAATCATACTCGACGCAAAATAGCTCATAGGATAGCCCACTTTAAAAAAAATACAGTTATGATTATTTTAAACATTTAAAACTTCTCGGGTTTATGTGACTGGAACCATAGACAAAAGTGCAAGTGTGTTTCATTACCGGCGCGTCACCATTTTGAAGACAAGTGACAGTTTGCTCGGTCATGTCAAAATGATACATGTTTTGTTACATGCAGTATATAAATCCTTTTGAAAATTAGCAAATATAAAGCAAATCTCTATTCATCATCAAATTATAGTAAAATGTTATTCTTTTATTTCCTTTTTCTATATTTTCACGATATTTTACTAAACCCGGGTATAATTTCTTATCCATAGTATAATTCCCAAACATAGCCCGGGCCTTTCTAGGATTATTAAAAAGTAGTGTTTGTATGATCTGATTAAGCTAATACTCTTAAATTTTTTTTTTTTCTTTGTTAGGAGTTTAAGTTCACTCAATTAAAGACAAGAGAGTCTAATTTGTTTTGAAATTAAGCTGGCCTTCATAGGCGCCTGTACCTTACTGCCTATTTATAACCCTAGCTAGACAATCTGCGTGTGTAGTCAAGTCGTTGTTTTTCAAGAAGACGGTGATCGAGACATAAATGTTTACCTTTATCTTGACACATTTAGATGTTTGTTGTTTTTGTTGGCACTTCACCTTTTATTTCCTTATCTCATTCCTTATCCCTAATGGCGACCCGGCACGTGCGATCGTAGCAGGTACAAAATTCGGTTACATTTTCTTTTTTTTGTACAAAAAAAAACGAACGTCATTGCCACGCGCGGGCGCACGGCCAGACAGATGTTTGCTTTGGCACCAATTTATACTCGCCTTCAGCGTTTATCGATAAACGTTATTCGTAAACTATGTATAATTTTATGTTTCCTTTATCAATAAGAGATAAATAAACCAAAGAGTTATTTGTTTGAATTTTTAAATCAATGGTTATTGTATACGGAGTTGTTTTAAATACATTTATTATTACCTACCAACATACGTACTCAAAAAGTTATTATCACGTACAGTGTACTTTATCTAACATTTTTTAATACAAATTTTATAGCAAAAGCTACTCTTTACTAGAAATTTTATAACAATGTTACGTTAAAAACTTATATATTGTTTTAAACTTACATGGTCACTAACATTAGAATAGTTTGTAACGGGATTGCTACCATGTACCTTATTTTTAAGTTCCCGATATTCAGAGATCATCAGTTACTCCGTGATCATGGCGCTTGCAACAGTGCCGAAATATCGGGAACTCAAAAATAAGGTACATGGTAGCAATCCCGTTACAAACTATTCTAAAAATTAAAAACTTACTCTACAATTCCGTTAAATTATTCCGAATAATTATACAACCATCTGTCGTCGTGGGGTGAACCGTGCTACAAAAGGTTTTTTTATCTATACACTGGAGCGTTGACTCATTTGATAAATTTAGAATGAACCGCAGCCGGCTCCGTGCTGGTTTTATTTAAAGAAGATAATAACATTACAAAATAATAAACAAACGCTTGAATAATTATTCTTTTTGTTCCAGGATGTAACAACCACCATCAATCCATCAATGAAGGTAACATTCACGTGACCATAACAGACAATGCGGTCACAAGCATCCAAACCTTTACCTAAGAAAGGGGCAGTTAGTAAAACAACGTTTAAGACAAGCTCCAATTCGAAACAATCCAAGAAAAAAACTGTTTCACCAAAAAAAGTGAAAAGTATTGCCAACAAAACATTAGCAAAAGGCTCTAAGAAAAATGTGTCTAAAGATGATGTTACAAATAAAAGCGATGGCGACTCTTCTTCAGGAGATAAATATGATTCATCTCCAGATATTCCCAAAGCTGGACCTTCCAAAACAAATCCTAGAAGTGACTCGCCAGCAAAAAAGCCTAAAAAGGACTCAAAGGAGAAAAAAGACACGGCTAAAAATAATACGGGAGTAATAACGAAGAAATGCCCAAAAAAATCTACTAAATCTGGCAAGAAAGTCCATCAAAAACCTAACAATAAAAAATCTGAAATAAAAAATGATGATATAAAGTACAAAATTAATGTAGATGTGGCCAAAAAGACCCCATCAAAATTTTCGAAGGCTAAAAACCTGGTAAAAAAGGGGAATGTAGTAAATCAAAAGAAAAAACCTGCAATTGTTGATAAGCCAGATGTGCCAGAAAGAGAACACGAAGACTTTGAAACAAACAGTAATAAAAACAATGTTGGCAAAAGTGAAGGTACTGAAAAAAATGACACTAAGGACGACTTTTCTGATAAATTAGAAAATCAAACTGAGGACAAAATTGAATCAAAAGAAATACTAACAAGTTTTGTGGGAAATGCAAACGCCCCAGCAACAATTACCTCAGATACACCAAAAGCTGAGACAGAAAGGCCTCCAAAATTCTTTACTTCGAGCAGAACACCAAGAACAGTTGACATAGATGTTAAATGTTGTAAAACTTCTAAAGGAAATTTAACAGTTTCAGAAAGATTTTTGTCCATGAAACTGGAAACTAAATCCGAAGACAGTAAGGAAAAGAGTTCACCAAATACACTAGTGTCTCAAGGACCTGACATTGATGTTTATACGTTTACAGAAAAAGTTGACTCTCCTAAAAGTATATTGTCTGATTTTCGCAGTCCTATTTCTAAAAATGTAGGAAGAGTTCGACCTATAGCTAGAGTTAAAGGAACAATCATTGATAAAAAGACAGAATCCGAAAAGAAAAAGTATTCGCCTCATCGACCTATAGAAGAAGTTGTAAAACAACTGAAAGCCAGCAAAAAAACTGAAGAACTCAATGCTTCTGTGACAGAAATTCCAATAAGCACTTCTAACGATGAGTCAGCAGCGACAAATGCCGAAAAAGATGCAGAAGACAAGCCGAAACCGATTGTTAGTAAATCATATAAAATGGTAGCTCGAAAGTCCAGTGTCACTGGAAAACCGTTTAGCCCAATAAAATTTTTGTACCAAGAACCAACTGCAAGTAAAACAGAAAAATCCCCTAAGACTACTTCTCCATCTAAAAAAAATCCTTCAAAACCTAAAAAACAGCAAAAGAAACCAAGTATATCTGATGAAGAAATTGATACCTCAAAGTTTGCCTTAAATACTACATTTCAATATACTTCTTCAGATGAAAGTGTAAACGAGTCTAATGATGACAATGATACCAAAGAATCTTCTGGTTCTGACTCTCCCAAAACAAAAAAAATGAAAAATAAGAAATATAAAAGAATAACGGACAGTGCAAAGAAATTCACTTCCTCAAAAGAGTTAAAAGAACTTTCAAAAGATTCACTCGTCGATCTCAAGGACAACTCACTCATGTTAGGTGAAAAACCAAGCAAAAGACGGCTTAAACTTTTATCAATGTGGACTGGACCTAAAAAACACAGAATGGCATCTCTTAATGCGATGGCTAAAGTACATTGTTTATATGAAAATGAAAGTCGTACACATATGGAATTAGGTTTGATGAAAACTATTGATAGACCGGTTATTCCAGGGACGTCTAAACCGGTTACATCTAAAAAGAAAGACTCTAAGACTAAAGATCCAGATAAACTTATTACTTCAACCTCAGAATCTGAGTATGAATCTAAGGCTGAAAAGAAAGATGAAAGTTTTGAAAGTTCGGACGACAACCCACCTTCTAGAACTCTGCGTGGAGTACCTGGGATCAGAAGTGCGGGTAAATACTGGGATCCGAAATCATCGACATCTTCTAGTGAAGATAGCGAACTAGAAACTAAAAAGAAAACCGTTAGTCCCGAAAAAAAGAAAGCTAATTCTAAAACAACATCTACAAAATCTGATACAGAGAAGCCACCAGCAAAAATGAAAAAAACGGCTGGGGTGCCTGTTAAAAAGAAAAGAAACCGAAATGAAGTTGTAATGGATTTAAAAGATATGGTGGTACAAAAACGTATGGCGAGCTTGAATGCAACGGCAATTCTGGCCGCCAGTTATGAGAAACGCTCACCTAAATCTAGCAAAGATGATACATCTACATCAGATTCCTGTAGTGATGAGTCTTTTTCTCAAAAGCCAAAAAACGGGGCAAATTCCGGCGTAAAGTCGGAAACCAAAATTGAAGATACAAAAAAAGAAATCGATGATACCTCGTTAACAGATAGGAAACAAAAGGTTGAAGTTATAGTCAACCAGGATACGGATGTGACAATAACTGGAGTATATTCAACTCACCATGAAGGTTTTTGCACTGCCATGCAATATCGTATCTCCTCAACGAGCCACACGCAGACAACGGCCACAGCAAACTGCGAAAAGGTAAGATCCAATTAACATTCCAATTTTCCAACATTTACACATTAACCTTAATTGAAAGTTCGGGTTCAATTTAATAAATTGAATCTTTTATGTGTTTGGCGAAACTTGCTGCCTCGAAAACAATAATACAAAAGCCGTATTGGGTAAAAGTCGGCAAATTGGTACGCGTAATACTGGTAGTAATAAAGATGGGATGCCTTTGCCGTCGGCGCTTTGGGTCTCATTAATACCCGGTAATGAAGTAAGTTCTATGTAAACACGCCTCGGGATCTCGTACCCACATTACATCCTTCATAGCTCTACCTCGGAAGGTATTGTAGAGAAAAGTAAACCTTTTGTATTGAGTACAAACAGGCAGTTTGGGATGAGGGTGTGCGTTGGGTGGTATCAATTGAGGCGTAAACGATTTACGCGTCAAAGGAATATTCATCGTGTAAATCGTGTTGCCCTTGACGCAGATTATATCTGACGACTTGACGAGTCAACTTTAAAGGTTATGTTGATCTCTGCAAGGCGCCATGCTTACTACCTATAAGTAATCTATGGACCTGAGTTTTAAGCGAGCTTTGCCGCTTTTATTGCCTAACTGCAAGTACAAACAATACATAATACTCGTACCTATACTGAATTTAATAATTCACAAAGCTATTAACTGTTTGTAACCTCATGGGAACAATTTGAAACAGAATCGCAGTTTATGTTAGAAATTGAATAATTCGAGCTTAAAAGTAAAATATGGACTCTGTTCTAGTCGAGGTTTAATTCAAAAATATATTAACGTAAAAGCTCCTATTAACGACCCACTAAAATGTGTACTCTATTAACGATCTAATTTTTAAATCACTAATATTAGACATAATATAGGGTTCCAGAAAAGTCATACCTTAAAAATTAGTTACGTATTTTTGTTAGACAACAAAAAGAGTAAAGTTTGTGTGTTTAAATAGCCAGTGAAAGAAATAATTTAACAGTAAGTGGGACGCGCCCGAAGTGGACGCACATTTCATAGTGTCGCGTCTCCAGCCACGTAAGTACACCTTAATATTACTTAAGGAAAATAACACACTAAAAATGGATTCGTCTTATTGCTATCACATTACAACTGTAACGTATATATTCGTTTTCCAAACTAACTCTTAATATAATACTTTTTATTGGTGTTTGTGTTATAAAATCATGTTTTAATTTAAGGCGGTAATAGAATCCAAATTTCAAAACTTGATTCTAATAACGACCCATGGCGTTGTTAAATTTTTAAGAACATTTAGTATTTTAAAATAATATCTATTATAAACTACCTCATTTGATTTTATTTTTTTCTTGTTCAATTCTCAAAATTATTTTACTTCGTTGGATCTATTAACGACAAAGCTTTTTCTTAAAGTTTTTGTGTAAAACTCGATTTAACGTTAGACAATATCCCAATTATTATAATGATATTATACTGTAAATACTTTACTATCTGAATTAAAGACTAACTGACATTAAAATAAATAATATAGCAATGAGATCGAATTTAACAGTATACCATAAAGCGGATATTATATCTGTTTATTATTAATTTTATTGGTCGCTTATAGAATATTGTAACCTTCATACTTGATTCTATTATCGACTCACAGATGTGACGATATTCTTGGTAATATTACAGTACACAAAAATAAAATGTATATTTTTGAACAAATTGGCTTACTTGCATACGTGACGTTTTGGGAATTTTGTCACATGACATATTATTAATATAAAATCATATTTGCTATCCAGTTTCATTTATGGCTTCATCGCATTGGCTATATTTATATGTTTTCAAATCAAATGAAAATGGCAGGACGGAAAGGGGGCCATGTAACTTTTTAAAGCTTCTTTCGAAGAATTTAATTCTATATATATATTTAAAGATTGTGTTCTTTTATAGAATCATGGAGCCGCAGAAGCGCAAGCATTACGCCTCTGCTCAACTAGAAGCTGCGCTTCTAGCTATAAATTAAGGGAGCAGCATATACGAAGCTTCAAAAACCTACGGCATACCGAGGACAACTCTGCGTAACAAGAGAAATAATAAATATATAAATGAACATTGTGGAAAACAAACTGTAAAACAGTTTGTTTTCCGAAGGAGGAAGAAAAAAGACTGGTAGACGAGATTTTCTATCTCGGGAAGTCAGGTTTTTATTGTATTAACAGATAAAAATATTTTTGTTACTGATTTATAATATCTAATTAGTATGTAGGTAATTAAAAAGTAAGCATTTAATTATTTGAAGACTGTTTTCTGAGACTGATTATATTTTTTTATAAATTAAAATAACAAAAAGTAAGTGCTCATAGCGTTGAAATAAATAATTATGTTCATATTGTAATAATGTTGATCTGATACCTATTGTTTTTATACAAGAAATACCTTAAAAACGATTTTTTATTTTATTTAATAGTATAGAAGAAGTGACAACTTCGTAGCGGTCGGTGAAAGAAGTAGAAAAATCGGTAATAGAATCTTGCCCCATTCTATGGGTCGGTAATAGAATCAACTACTCTTTTGGATTAAATAATTATTTAGTAACTATTGTGTTATTGAATATTGAATTTAAGTACTGAATTGCAAAGAATACTTCGTTGAGATTAATTAAAAATTATAACATCTTCCCTAACATAACACCTTATAGCTATTTTTTTAAAGTGAATCCTAAGACAGCTAAAACTGGCGGTAATAGAAGCGTTTACGTTATTGGTAGTAGCAAATATTTAGTCAATTGTAGCATTGTACTGGTGGTTATAGTGACGAGCGTCTGGTCTAATGGTTAACTCTTTGCATTAAAAATTTAAGGCCTACCCACTTTTGATAATTTTCTTTGAGCATATTTAAAAAAAAACAAAATAAAAAATTGTGAAGTGTAAAACAGGCTTAATTCAGACTTATTTGCAAAATGAAGAGGTTTATTTAATGGCAAATATTTAGCAATAGCAACCAACCAACCAGTTCCAATAACTAAACGTTTTATTTCTCAAAGTGATACTAGTCTCAGGTTTTAATAATTAATTTAAATTCTCGGGATCCTAGAGCAATTCTACATTAATATTTACGTTTGCGGTCATTGGCCCAAAATGCTTTGAATCGTAAGATTATCAGGCTGGGATTGTCGATTCGGCATGTATATTATATATGTCGAACAACAAAGCTGACCCGAAGGACACACTATTCTACACATATTCGGTTTTGTCGTCCGGCTTTGCCGACTAATGCGGCCCGAATATGTGATACCCTTACTTACTTTAATCACTAGATATGATAGGAAATACTTGTTTTTGACCTACAACTTATTACAGGAGGGTTGTTCGCGCGAGGATGGATCCCGGTACACTCCTCTGTCTGCGCTGTCTTCCATGCAACCGCCGGCCGAGCACGCTCACAACCATCCACACCCAGGTATGTTTTTGTTTGCTTAATAAACCTTTAAATACTAATTCCCAGTGTATTAAGTCTGAAAGCAACTAGTCTTGTAGTTTTAAATTCTACGTTCGTTTTGTATCTGAATAAAGAACCAATCAATATGTAGGAAAAAATGCGTAAACCATCTCAAATAATTAAGGCTCTTCTTGTTAGCAAATTATCATAAATAACCTGAAACAAAAAGCAATAAAGGTTTCAAGTTCTTGTTCTCCATTTTCAAAACGATATACACCATGCATAATATTGAATAACTATTAAATAAAGTCAGTAAAAACCTAAAGTGTCACACACACTGATGTTGACGAGATACTGTTAAGCCGATCGAACTAAAACTACAGGCAATACGTTTAAACCGCTAACACTCTGTTTTGTTATTTATTTGTGGAGTCTGAAACGAAGCTCGAATATCGAGCACGATACATTGTAAATAACAAATATTGAAAAGGTTTTCACAGCTACACAGTTTATGAAGTGAAGCGGATTTTCTCTAACGGTCACAAAAGTTTCTTGCCTTAATACTTCAAAGAATCTTTTGATCAGATTTGACAGAGTTCTTTACTCGTAAGCTGTTTTCGGATATTACGCATTTTTCGTCTTACTAAATGTCCTTAGGTTTTCAGTATTTGTTACAAGATTGTATTCAACATTTTATTAAAAGATGTGTTGGATTTTCGTTACAAGATTTTATTCAGTCATGAAGAAACTGCGCAATCCATTAGTCAATTATTAGTGCTCGATTTAATCCAAACAACAAATTCTCTTCTATTAATTTATAAACATTTCAATTTTGCTCTCATAACTACGGCTCAATTTGTTTCATTGGATAAAAATATTAGCTTTTTGAAACTTTTAAAGTAGCTAGTTAATTTAATTTGCAATTTTTCTCAGTCGGACTTAAAAAAAAAAATGTATTTGATACTAACAAATGAACAAACAAATAGGTATAGAGGAGAGTCAATTGTGTACTATTTATTTTCCATTTGTTTTTCATTTGTAAATCAATTATTTAGTCTAAAAATTAGTTTGCTTTTTAGTAGTAAATACAATTTACTATGCATACCATACGTGTAGCCATGGATATAGTAGGCGTGTAGCATTTCAGTGTGTAGGTACAATCGACAGCTTAGCCACCTAACATATAACCTCAAATCTTCTTAATGGATACTGAACTCAACGGGACCTTTCAAATGAGACGTTTGAGAACGCCATCTGTCGTGCTATTGCAGGACCGCACCCGAAAAATTGTATAAAAATTGCGTTGGAAAAAAAATGGCAATTATTACCTTTAATTTTCACTTAATGTGCGGTGCTGAAAACGCAAATCATCATAATAAAAGAGCCTTGGATCGTAAAGTTGTAAGTCGGTTGAGAAATTTTGAAACACAGTGCTTTGACGCGTTGTTTTAGGGACATAAACTACACGTTCACACTACATAACTATATGTATATCAAATCCTGTAATCTTACTCTCCATTTAAGTATTTTAAGTATCAAACTGACCTGTATATTTTGCCGTAATAAATTGCAGTAATGAATTGCCGTTCCATACAAATGAAAGCTTAGTGTGCCAATTTGAAACGCTTCTCACAAGTGTCCTGAGACCAAATTTTGACGAGGCTAAGGCTAAAACACACTGAAATGGGAATTAACGCGATCATAATAGTTTAGGTACAAATGTTACCGATTTCTTGACTCCTTATGAATTATTATTATGATCGCGTTAATTCCCGTTTCAGTGTGTTTTAATTATGTAACGCAAAAACATATTCCATAAGGCTGCCTGAATTGCGGACATCACAATTTTACACACTTGCATCTGAAGGCCTATAAAAAATTAGCCGTTCGTTCAGAATGAACCTAAAAAATTAAAATAAACATTCCATTGACTAAATGAACAACTTAAACAGAAAAAAAACACGACCGTTTCAATTGTTGATAAAATGGCAAAGGGTTGACACAAGTAGATGGTAACCTTAATTTATAAGATTAATACCTTTAATTGAACAAACGAAACATTGTAGTAGGCCTCCTACCTTACAGTTGCTTAAAGCGCCAAAATGGCGATAGTTAAAAAGCCATAAATTTAATTAGACAGCAGTAATAGCAGTGATCATAGCTATAAAGTGAAATATCTTTACAAGTACAGGCGTACAATTTACCAAATAGCATTATAACACCGTTAGCCAAGACCTGGGGGGTTACCATGAGCTAACTATCCACTTAAATTCAGGCAGTTCAGTATCTGTGCAGCTAACGGAATAGCTCAGATAGTACGTTGAGCGATTTAGACACGGAACTGCCTGGAATTTGAGTGGATAGTTAGCTCTTAGTAACCCCCTGCATCGACATCTGCACTCGGCTGGCGAGGCGCCATCGGCGCATTCATGACATAAGTCGTACAGGTAATCATTCATATTAGGGTAGGGGTATGTGTTATGATAAGAGCGTTCTTACTTAAAGCAATAAAAGTTATGAAGTTTGCGACGATAGTTTGCCGTTTTCTTGACGCCCTATTTTCAGAAAAACTATAAACTCCTTATAGACGCCTATCAGTGTGGACTGATATTATTAACAGCATATTTTCAGCATTATGAAGTAATTTCTCACCTAAGTAGGTATATCTATTTAAACTTTACTTCACAGGTGATTATAATTGGCGAACTTAACGTTATACAGAATTGTCTTGTAGTCTCTTGAGGAAATGAAGTTTGTCATGGCGGAGCATAAAGAAACTGACCTATTTATATCATAGGTATACGAATACATTAGGTACGTTAAATATGTTTAACTATTTCTGCCCTATTTCCTACAAAACTCTCTCGGTTGTTAAAAATATTAATAAATACTTGTTAGTATAAAAAATCATGGCCTTATCTAGGTTGGTTGATATCAAGCTACGCTGTTGGCGGCGGGCCAGCCCTAGTTATTGATGTTGTGGACCATTGTAATTCAACCTGTTATTCGGGTGGGCTTTCTTGCTATCTGTGTTGATATTGAAGTTTTTATATTAGGCTCGAATATTATTAAACAAAACTATAAACGTTACATGAACAAAACGTTTCAGTCAGTCTGAGGACATAATGCGAGTTTTACTTACCAGCTTTTGATAAGATCGTAAACGCAGATATAATAGAAAAATTATTTAATTTTTAACTGGGTATACTAGGAGACGCTTCTAGCAAAACTCTCTCTGTGTGGTAGGTATCTGTCAATACAAGGATTTTCATTCCTTGCTTAAAGACCATAATAACTGTTGTGTTATCTGGTGCATAATTATGCATGCATACTAAATAAATATATTTATGGGCTAAATAACAGTACGTTTAAATGAAAATACACAATATTGATTTTTTTTACTGCTGAAAGTGATAAAACTATTACGATATCGAACGCGTAATCCTGTTCTCCCTTTAAGAATAATTTATGTCCAATCATAAATCTCGAAAATATATTTTTTCTATGCCGTTAAACTATTATTAAGATAATCTCCGTCTTACTGGCGTTCCTGTGCTAATTAATGTTCGAGATTAGAAGCGCAACTCCTCCACACTTGAATGCTCCTTGCATTTCCATTGATTATAATGAACTAGTAATTGTTAGACTTACTGGGGAATTTGTAAATTAAGCGCGATAAATCTAAGATATATTTATAGATATAACTGAATGTAGTTAGTACATACTTCAGCTTAACCAAGAACTCTTAAAATTATATTACATCAATCTTGTGTTGTCTTATTTTCGATTTGATGACCTATAATCATGTAATTTCCTATAGCCGAAGAAAAGAAAAAGGTCCGTAAATTATTTATCACAAAAATACCTGTTTCAGCTCGTATCTAATTCAAATGGGGAAATTAAATATTTTTTTGGTATTTCGATGTTGTCCAAAAGAAAAAGTCTGTACTCGAGCTTTAGAATAATCCTTTTGAAGGAAGTTGACAAATAAATTAGGACCTTACCTTACTTACACTAAACCAATATATTCCTTAAATTCAGGAACATTATACTCGTCACAAAACATATAGTTAGAAAAGTACGCTTTTACATTGTAGAATAGAATAGAATAGAAAACATTTATTTATTTATTTACATTGTATGTGAAAACGTTCCATCATATCAAGAGAGTCACAATTTCTTTGTTCAAAAACACTCTTACTGCAATGCACTAGGTGTCTAGGTATGCATTTACCAAAAGTGGAAACGGACAAAGTGCTACAATGGCCGGCACAAACATCCCGCCGAACAGTATTGGCAACAAGCTTTATATCGCAGTGTCAAATTGAGCTAACTGTGTGGACACCAGTAAATTTCTAATCCTCCACAACTGCTCGGTCGAGCATGTAGGGTTGGCACAAGATCAAAAAATACAATAAAAATTATATGCTTTTTTAAATTACTGCCTAAAATGAACGTTAATTGCACTTTAGCAAAAGCTCCTGGCACTCAGTATACACAAACACGGTTAATTGAAAAAAACACTGTTTTGTGAAAATTGAAAATTAGTTTGAACCCGCAAATTACGGTACTAATTCGACTTACAATTCGTCAGTGTCGATTAGAACTAGGTATCTTGAATTTTTAAGAAATTAACTATGAATTGCCTAAGTATCAAATGGTTGCTTTATTTTAGAACAATATGCAGATCTTCCGTGGAATTAGGTGTTGCTATTTTAGCATCAAATTCTATTAATTCATTTTTTTCTGTAGAAATACATAATCATACTTAATATTTTATCTAGCTTTTTGACAACCCTAAACAACCGGGGTAACTTTGAGAATTGTAACAGCCCGATGTAGCTTACTTTTAACTACTACATGCTTTTGTATGGAAGCAAGCGGTAGTTAACCATCGACCAATTTAGTTCCTACATTTTTATTTATTGAGTTTTTCTCTGTGAAATGTTTCTTTGGCTAGCTATTTATATCTGCGAGCCATAAAAAGGAAAAACTGGATTCAAAATTTTCTGAAAAAAAAATAGATCCACTCGCAGTAACGTTTAGTCGCCTAAAGGCCGTCAAGTTCATGCGCTATAATATGAGTATGCTCATGTGGGGCGACAGACGCTGCTGACGCCGCTGACGGGAATGATGTGCGCTTGGTATTATCAACGGCAAGGGCAAGTTAACCACTTTCCTACTTCATCATCCTATGTATTTTGTGTATCTCACTGAATTCCGCCTCTCTCTTCACTTCTTGATACCACACCACATTAGTTTATTTTCTTTCTCATTTCCTTTTTCCCTCTATTCTTCCTTCTATCTATACTAGTTTGATAAAATCATCGTGTCACATCATTATGTCCCCAACATTATTTCCTACATACTTAATACCTAATACCTTAGTAAGCGCATGTTGTCCCAGCTACTACAAAGGAACTTGATATGGATATACTTGCTAGATTTTGACCATTTGTTTCATCCATTTATGTATATCTGTATAGGTACCGCAGAAGAAAATAATATCCCTGCTCGCTGCCTAAAGAGTTTTTACTAGTGACTGCTAAAAGAAAATTTGTAGTTACTTACATACAATTTTAAGGGAAACGTGAAAAAACCGAGATGAATAAGATAATATTTGCCTGATAATTAATAAATGTTTTGAATCCATTTAAGAAAGTAAGTTATATTCTATTTACCGCTCAATCAAGCTATCAACAATTAACTTTACTAGAATAAATTATGAGGTTGTACTAGAAATCAGATTAAGCGTTTATTTCATCGTATTTGACATAAGTCTTAGGCAAACAAATCGACAAATGTAATTATTAAAGACAGTGCTTGCTACTCAGGTTAACAAAATGAATTATTGAAGCCAGGGCCCTAACCATGAACTGTTAAAACAATCACAAATCTGTCAAACATTATCATTAAATATATTTTATCCTAATGCTACTATTAATAAAATTGCTATCGATCAGGCTACATAAGTCTAAAACCTTCAGGTCCTTAAAGACAACAGGCTTAGGTTTTATAACCACGTTCTGGATACGTAAGAAGGACGAGTGAAGTAGTTATTGTAGGCTAGTGATGCACCAAGTGTGTAACTACTCAAGTGACGTCTTAAGAGACTATTATACAAAAAAATCTTGTATAATTTTAACTGTATACGGTACAAATATGTCGTAGAGTTAACACACATTTAATAGTATTAGGATACATGGGCGCATACATGTAGTTCGTGGGCGTTGTTTACTGAAAATTGTGGGTGAGGCCACCTACCCGCTGCGTCTCCTGAATTGGCCCTCATTGTAATTCGTGGCCCGCCGCGTGGCACGATTCCAACTCAACCGCCACAGACAAGAGTGAACGGCTATAACACTTTTATTTTAGTAGTTATACAACGCTTAACTTCAAATACGCAAAACCTTTCAGTTGTTAGACAACTTTTTCTTCCATAGGACCAACTTGAGCACTTGGATCAGTTCCTAAAAGGTTTTTTGTATCTTGATTTACACGTATGTATACGCATTATTCAGATTATATGTGAAAGTTCAGAGATGTAATATACAATAAAAAATATTTTACAAAAATATAACTATAGTTTATTTGAACAAGGTTAAAGGAAAAAGATTACTTTTCAGTAGACAAGCAACAAAAACGATTTAAATTCTGTGGTTAAGGTTATCTGATTGAGCTGGTAACAACATTCGCATAAATGAATTGATTAGTCCTACTACCTTTAAAAAGGGTGCGGCCGTTCTCTTTACTCTACACTCGCATCTCGTAGATATTAAATAGCCACCACTTATCTAAGCAGCCGTCCTGATTCCAAATCAGCAATACCGAGCTATTTGATATTCAATTTAATTTTATTCGAGCCCAATGTGCGAAGCTTAATTGAATTTATGAATTACTGAGCGGAGCGTGTGCGGTCCTATTAAATACAGACATTATTATTCAACTCCTAAAGCTATTAAGTTATGTCTGATTCGCAGATTACTAGTTGCAAGTTTTCTTATGAGTTAAATGCGTTTAGAGAGATTTTATGCTCGCAAAAAACATAAAAGAATGATAAGATCTTTACGCTAGTACCTAAGGTATTGCATTGCCCTCAAGATTTAAGTTTACATTATATTCTTGCGGAATCATATTTTTACGATCACAAAAAAGGGAGATGGAAATAAAATTAGGCCTGGGATGATGTAATAAAATAAGATAGGCTTTATCTTGTGAATTTTATTTCTAATAAAATTTAACAAAACTAAAGTTTGAGTAATTTTAATGTACTTAGTAACCAAATAAAACGGAGTGACACGTATTAAGGCCTTGTAAAGTACTACCAGTGAAATAAGTCATCTTAAGTAGATACTTAAAGTAACTTTTTAATACAAGGACGCATACGTACTTCATAGGAATGTTAACAAAGAAAACGAATAAAATTCATAAGCTGACTGGAAAATTTACTCAAAATAAAGAAGAGTTGGCTGAAATTGAGGTTTAAATCGCGAGCCGCGTTGAATTTATTTGATTCTCATCTCTGAATAATTCGAATTGGAGAGCAGAGCATTTAATTTTCATAGCTTAGCGGGATCCCATTTCGCAAAACCCGATTATGGCCTAAGCAGCTACAACTCATTTGGTATTTTCTTATGATAAAAACATCTTCGCTTTATTTTACGTTTGCATACAATTAACATTATTATACCATGCGTCCAATGAAATGAAAACACTGACATTCAGAGCAAATAGCGCGTATTGACTGCAGCCACAATTATGTGCAGTGACACATTGCATGGTAGTATGTACAAAACATGAAATTCATATTGTATGTATTCTGTTTAGGACATTTCTTTATTTTATATTTAAGTTTAATTATTATATCATAGGTGTACATTAAGGTGTTTCATACATGAGTGGAATGATACTTTAGAACTCAGAGAGAGTATTTCATTTTATCTTAAAAGTTTGTTTACTATATACTAGTTATTGCTTACGATAACAATTTAAATCATGCAAAACATCAGGATCATAAGTACAATTTATTATAAATAATTCATTTCTTGTTTGTATAGTGTTTAGTTAGCTAAGCTTTGGGTACTTAGCCTACTTTCCTTAAAATAAATATTACTCGTCCTGATCTCCAAGAACCAGAGATAGGGCCCAAAGGGAGTTTAGACGTAGTGCTTCTATCTGAGGGTAAAATGCTTCATACTTAGTAGCCAACTGAGCCGAAACTTTCCGTCTCGTTAGAAATCCAAGCCGAAATTGATAAAATAATGTGCTGGAATAATGTTTGGAATATAAACGCTGTACGCCGAATTATAGGAAAATCCTAGTTTCCGTATAGCTACCTATATTTGTGCTACCATTTATCCATCTGATCTGATTATGTTCCGTGAACATTGCTGCACATAATGTTGTTTTAAGTAGCATAAAAATGACTTTATAGTAAGATAAATGTTACAAAGGACCCTTGTAAAATTTATTTTTCAATGCATAATGTCGAAGACATAAAAACTATTTTGTTTTTCTTTTTAATTTTTAAATTTTTGACAGATAAAAATGTTTTTTGTTTTTTTTCACTTCCAATAAAATAATTTCATAATACGATACAATATTTACAGATTTTCATTATAATAATTAATTAACAATCCATACAATACACGAAGGAGTCGTACAAATACAATACATCTTATACATCTTATTACATAGTTCTTCATACAGCGACCTAATACGGTTTGTGATTGAAAATGACATCCTTCGAAGCCGACGGATTTAAAACACCGGAAGAAAACGTGAGTCCCGATGAATCTAATTACAAAAAATTAAGAGGAATTGCAAAAGCTAGTATCACTAGATTAAAATCATTCATTGGTAGCCCAGCGTTCGCCGAGGCAAACAAATATTTATTGCAAGCAAAGTTGCAGTGCTTACAGGCAAGTTATGCTAAATTTACCACTCAAAACGATATGTTAGCATGCATAAACCCGAATTTAGATGAGTCAGAGGAGGTTGAGGAGAAGTATACGAACATAAAAAGTGCGCTTCTGTCTAAGATGGACATGGAACAGTCAGTTGTGGCCACAGAAGCAGCCGCGCCATCGATTACTCTCCCGCCTATAAGTCTCCCAAAATTTAACGGGAATATGGATGACTATCTACCTTTTATAGATTTATTTTATTCGCTTGTAGGAAACAATCCAAAACTGACCGATACACAAAGAATGTTTTATTTAAGAAGTAGTTTATCGGGAGAAGCTTTTAATTTGATAAAAGGATTGCCGCCGACGTGTAATAATTATACAGATGCTTTGAATATTTTAAAAAATCGTTATGATGATAGATTCAAGCTCATGATGCATCACATTTATAATTTCATGGATTTCAAGCCGATTGAAAAATCAAATGCTTTATTGCTCAGAGATTTGGTCAGTAGAGTCAAACAAAACGTGTGCGCTTTAAAAAACATGAATCTCAATGTCAACGAATGGGATATCATCGTCATCGCCATAGTTTTGAAGAAGTTGGACCACGCAACGCATCAAGCATTTCATTTTCAGCGTGATTTTAATACTTTGCCTACGTTACAGAGTTTATTGACATTTTTAGAAACTCGAGCTTCGGCTATGGAAAATGTTTCACCTGCCTGTCATAAAATATCCACAGGTACCAACAATCTAGCTATTACAAATTCGATATTTTTTTGTAAATTTTGCTGTAAGGGGCATCATAAACTATATACATGTACTAGTTTCAAATGTAGTTCAGTAGAGCAACGTAACAAATTCATAGCCAAAAATAACTTATGCAATATCTGTTTAAATTTTCACAAAAAACCATGCAGGTATCAATTTAAATGTGTTTTATGCAAGCTACCCCATAATACATTGTTGTGCGATAATAATAACGAATCCCTAAAGAGGCCTGTAACTTTAGAACCAATTTCATTATTATCAAATTCTGACAGTTTTTACAACATTTTGCCAACTGTCAAAGTAAGAGTTCAGGGTAGTGATGGCTCTGAGCTATTTGTTAAGGCCATATTAGACTGTGGTAGTCAAGTTTCATGCATTACTACTGATTTATTCAAACTTATAAAGGGGACAGTTCATGAGAGCAAGTACAATCTTTCAGGAATAGGCACTACATCCAAAGACAGTAACCAATCTATATCTTTCGATTTATATTCATGTATAAATAACAAAAAGATCGAAGTTACTTGCGCGGTTGTTGACAAAGTCACTCATAAATTGCCGCATTACAAATTTGACATTCAACATTTCGATTTTCCCACTGAATTATGTTTAGCTGATGACCAGTTTAACATTCCTTCCGACATACATTTACTTTTAGATGCAAACATATTTTTTGAATCATTACAACCCGGAAAAATACAGCTGGCTCCTCATGGACCATATTTACAAAATACTGATTTTGGTTATGTTGTATCGGGTAATATTTTTTCGCCTTCTATACCAAACTATAAAAAGACTTGTTCATTTACAACTTTACTTGTCCAAGAAAATACTGATAAGTCTCCTAAGAATAATTGTATTAATAAGCTTTGGCCATATAAATCTGTTCCAAACGTATACACTATACAAAATCACTCTGAACATAAACTGTGTAAATCTAATTTCGTACATCGATACGATACGATACAATCGGTACAAATCATAGATAACAAATTTCAGGTAGCTCCGCCTTCAAAATCAGAGTTACCTAAAATCAAACCTTATTCATTTTTACAGTCTTCACACAAATTCAATAATCTTAAAAAACGTTTCACGGAAGAACCTATGCTCGTTCCAAACTACAAAAAATGCATTAACAAACATTTTGAATGTTGTGGTCATGGTTGATACTTTAATTTACATAATTAATTATGATCTCAAGTAATGATCATGCATTTTCCCTACAGCATCATGGTGTTTTATTTAAAAATTTTGTTTTAAAAAATAATATTTATACTAATTTACATTAAAACATTAAAAACTGTACACACTTATAATTATAAATTCACAGGTTCTTATATCTTGGCTGAAAAATATTGATTGTTTTATAAATACAAATTCAGATCCCGTAAAATGTTTATCCAGGGACACTGTCATTAATTCATTGTCGTTACATTTAACAATCTTCTAAATATTAATGAAATCTAAACGACAATGAACCTGGTTAATTTAACAATAAGTATTCATAATCTAGTAATCAGTGACAAAAAATTAACGAATTGTTTGCCGCCAGACTAACTTCTGTTATTACTGGGACTTAAATTTGGTTACAGTTGTAGAATTGAAAAAATAAGGGTATTTACAAGCGGGCAATACATAAAGTAACTTCTGTTAACTAGTTCTAATGTATATGTTTGTTACCCTTGGATGTTTAATCTTTCATAGTATTCAAATGGTAATGTTATATTATAGTTTACTATTAAATTCTTTGATATTAATTGCACATGTCATGTATGTTTAAATAATTTCATGTTATTTCTATGTAAATACGATCCAATGTAAAAACTTTTGATGGGAAATTATGTCGAAGACATATGCATGTTTAGTATTTGTATGTAAATACGATCTAATGTAATTACTTCTTCTGGGGAATTATGTCGAAGACATAAAAACTATTTTGTTTTTCTTTTTAATTTTTAAATTTTTGACAGATAAAAATGTTTTTTGTTTTTTTTTCACTTCCAATAAAATAATTTCATAATACGATACAATATTTACAGATTTTCATTATAATAATTAATTTACAATAAAGAGTCATACAATTACAATACATCTTATTACATAGTTCTTCAGTTCTTCACATAATGTTATCGTATTTTGAGTAAAAAACTTATCCACTCATCGCGCTTTACTGTATCTCTTCTTATGCGAACAGTTCGTAATCCAATTAACAATTAAACAGGGAGAGGAACTTGCTATCTCCTATTTTTCTAGGGATTTGCAAATATAGACTTAGCAAGCACCTAGGGTGCCCTTCGACAGGATAGAGCGATGATACGAGTATAAGCAAAGCCGCCACAACGGATGGTAAAGATTAATAGTCAAAGATCGGGCTCAGTGGCTTACGCCTATGCCCAGCAGTGGGCTAACGTGGGCCGAATTATGATGCAGGTTAACAGGGTGATAACTAATAAGACAAGACTAGGCTGTAAAATACATTTAATTTTATAAGATAATACCATTGTCTGCAGTTCCTGAGCTAGGCGGCCTGACTCGCCGAGCAGCTGGTTGCTCCAGTGCCTTCTCCGCGCCTTCGCCCGCCGCCCATCATGAACCAGGTATGTCTATTTACGACCTTTCAGTTTTGCACGCATAAGTATATATGTTTTACCGAGTTTATAAATTCGATCAGTAGCGGCCAGCTAGCAACCCACGCCGCGGTTAGGTGTGGATGGGATCGGCACCCTTATTACTTACGTATCTTTCAAAACAATGCGATAGCGAAAATTGTTTTGAAAGATACGTAAGTATTCTCATTTTAAATTGCAAATTGAAAAACAAAGCAATCTACTGACAGTGCTGCCAATAGATTTTGACAAGATCCGCTCCCTTATTTCATAAAAATTTAGAATCAGCAATAATCGCGCTTTCATCGCCCGATTGATGCATCAATCGGGCGATGAAAGCGCGATTATTGCTGATTCTAAATTTTTATGAAATAAGGGAGCGGATCTTGTTTTAGGTGAACAATCCTTAACCGTCATAATAACATAAGCATCTAAATTAAATTTCTATTTAAATGGCAGCAATAAAAGCGCTGATTCATAGTGGTTCAAGATGTCAAGTCAAGTGTAAAACTATACTTCGTTCAAATTTATAGAGGAGATCTCAATGTGTATTGAGATAAAATCTTTTAAACGGCCCTTGAACTGTTTGATAACTTATTAAAAGCTTATTTTCAATATTTGTATAGAATCCCACTTCAAGGATTGGTTTTAAAAGCAATTACCTACTAAATTCATCATCATCATCATCTCAGCCACAGGACGTCCACTGCTGAACATTACTACATATTACATACTAAATTCATCTAAACATAATATTGACTTTTCCGCAAAACAGTCCTGCCGCGGGGTTCTGTATAAAACTGCACTGACTTCGACATTTAACTTTACTTATCGATGATAATTAGGTACCTAATATGAAGTCACCTAAAAACAAAAACAATGGTTAAGTTTGTTTTAGCGCTGAACTGAGCTTTAGGGCGAGTGTCACATGCTTATTTCTCACAGAATCGAGAGGCTCAACATAAAGTCAATTTATTGACAGTAAAATTGATAAAAATATTGGAATCTTCTTGGATGTATTTACGAGTTTCACTCTTCTCAAGTACTCTTAGATTCACAATTAATTAGCAACAAGTAGTAAGGATTGTTAATTGGTTGAGTTTTATCGATGGGTAATAATGATGAGAATGAGCGATTCACAGCGCAATAAATTTGCATTCGAATAAAAAAACGATCAAGTGTGACTGTGTGTCAGGCTTACATTTGACCAGATTGAATTTAATCAGTTTTTCACCAAAAAAATAATTAAAAAGACACCAATTTTATATACACTATTATTTTACAAAAGACTTCGTAAACAAATAATGGTCCAAATCTGAAAAAATGCTATTAATACTTCACAAACCCATTCTTGTCAAAAAGTATTTTTTATAAAGTATGAAAACACCAAAACCATAAAAGATCGTTCACTTACATTTTGAGAACTCCGTCTTATACATAGAACTCAGCGGTAAATATTAATCATTACTAACTCTCTAATAACATAACTGAATAGACTTAAGGATGTGCATTGCAAGATAATTACTTGTAAGAGGACCGTAAGCAAACATGTAACAAGTACACATATACTTACCAATGTAGCAGACCGCACGGTAATTGAGCAGATGGCGGTTGGCAGCCCTAGCGTCGGAACTTCTTCCAGCGCCGACAGTCGGTTAAGTAATTAATTCTTTGCCGGCCTCTTTGAATAAATCACTCCACCTTAAAATATTAAACTTGCCTTTTAACATTTAAAACCTTAACTCGAGTAATTTGTTTTGTTAGCTTAACCTCGGATTAGTGTGACGCTCGCGAATCCAATCAGAGTTCCGGGGCGGACACTGAGTTAACAACTTTATTATTTAGAAAGAACTGGCTGAGGAAAGTGGAACGAAAATATCTCGTTTCCAAGTTTTTATTATTCTTTGTTAACGGTAACTTCGTGTAGCAAGCTGTTTATTTCACGTCTAAATGTAGAAGTCTGAGTAGACCTTCAACTTCGTAGTTTAATAATTTAGCCTAAACTATCAAGTAGTAGTATACTCAAAGAGCCGGTAGTTTGATTTTACACAATACACGTTATCTGTTGTCCAAACATATTATAATGCATATACTGTGACATAAGTACCTATGCGTCTTTGGCCACGTGACATATAGTTACCGTCGATCAAGCCGCTAGAACTACTACTAAGGGCGTAGAGCCACAGGATGGTTCAATGAATCTCATTTTGGTCCCTCCATCACATTTGAGATCAGCTACGTTCTATGCCCTGCATAGCTTTGAACGCTTAACAGTAAGGCATTGTTGTTTTACGTCAAAATTTAATAGAAAAAACAAAACATGGTCGAAGTATCCGATGACAGATTTCTATGGTAAGAGAAGAATGTTGCCGCATACCGAACTGAACTGATTATTCTGTAGAAATTCCCTTATCTAATAGTTAACTGACAGTTATGAGAAAGTAATAGAAAAAGATTTAACGTCATAAAATTGCATTACATTAAATTTTCACGCAAAAGAAGTAAAAGCAAAGAAATCACAAAGTTCAAAGGGCAAAATATACAGAGTTTAGATTTTGTTTATCTCTTTGAGGAAAGAGGATACAAGCAATATCCATCAAGAAAATAAAATAATAACGGAGAGAGCGGCAACAAGCACATAAGGAAAATTTCAGAGTTTATTTAGGAAAGTTTCGGGTATATTCGTTGATTTGAGTATCTTACCACTATTTATTTAACCATGAATAGATTTGGTTGTGTTTGTTTAAGGTACAAAATGGGTTATGTTTGTTTTCACTCACTTTGACAACATAATGTCAATTGACTAATTGCAGAATAGGCCACTTGTGTCCTTTATTTGTCACTAAGCTGTTTTTATTTAAAGGCAATGACTTATATTTTCTAAGCAAAATGACAAAATATAAGAAAAGCAAAAAGCAATTGATTTGGCAATACAATAAATACAAAAAGATTAGTTTCGTAACGTTTGTAATAAATCGACAAGAATCTGCATTATTATGACTTGAATATTCTTACGCGAGACAAAAACGGCTTAAATCAGCGTCAAATAAGTATTCGATTTAGAGTTGTTATGAGTAACATTAGCTACAATCATCATTTTAGCCACCAGACGTCCACTGCTGCTCATAGGCCTCAATGATTTCCCGATAGGCCGGTTGGAAGCGGCCTGCACCCAGCGGCTTCCTGCAACCTTTACCAGGTCGGCTATCCACCTTGTGGGTGCGTGTCCCACGCTGCGCTTGCCGGAACGTGGCCTC
This sequence comes from Anania fuscalis, assembly GCA_950371115.1. Taxonomy (NCBI): domain Eukaryota; kingdom Metazoa; phylum Arthropoda; class Insecta; order Lepidoptera; family Crambidae; genus Anania; species Anania fuscalis. Next base: position 8,423,227 of record OX493340.1, on the reverse strand, counting down.
CATTCCAGAACCTTACTGCCCCATCGACCGTCAGTTCCATGTGCCATGTGCCCCGCCCACTGCCACTTCAGTTTGCTAATCCGTCGGGCTATGTCAGCAACTTTTGTTCGTTCACGGATCTCCTTATTTCTGATTCCATTTCGTTAAAAAAACACCTAGCATAGTCCTTTCAGCTGCAACGCGGCTACAATCAGATACACAAAAAAAAATGAGTTGATTATTCTTACGCATAACAAAACATAGATCAGCAACAAAAAAATATTCAGAGTTCTTATTCTTATGGGTTATTATGTATTACGGCTTGATTATTGTAACGCAAAACAAAATATAACTCGGATCAGCGTCAACTTAGTAAATATAAGATTTAGAGTCAGTATAACCCAAGAGGTGGCGGAATCCCCACTCCCGGGCATCGCGCTGAGCTCCTATTTGCAATAAACACGCCCCGTGTGGTCCCACAACGGGAACTAGTTCCGAGACTTGTTTGCGCTTCCGAATGTTAAAACTGGAACTTGATAGGGCTGCACTGCTATCCATTTATGTACTTTGGTTTAACCCTTTAACTCCCAGTAAGATAGTTAACACTTGAATAACAATTCCGGCTACCGGCTGCCGCTTGGGTGTTGAAGGTTGAACCATTCAATAAAGGGTACTAAATTATTTTAATTAACTAGCCCCAAAATGCAATAAAAATTTAATATGAACATTTTGGAATGCTTTTAAAACAGTATTTTTTACACAACGTGAATGTTGGACTTGGACGTGCAGTCTATAGGCCACTTTTTTTCTACAAGTTTTCTCCGTTCCGGCTTTTTTACAGCCTGGTAATGTGTAATTTTCTGAAATCTTGTTAGTTAGAGGCGCGCTCTATAATATCTTCATAACGTTAGAAGTTAAAATAAAATAAAAATAAGGTAACTTACACACTAAGCACAGGACAAGGCCATTCAAAATGAAGTGTTCAAACTTTAAAATGCTGGTTACGCATTTGACCATCTGTTCATTAGATTGATAGTGTCCAAAAGAGCTATGATGGCCATTATCAATTATGTGAGTTGTCTGTTCATGTGTCATCTACTTAGTTGTATGTACAAGAAAAACTGACCGCGTATGAATCGGACTCGCGAAATGAGGTAAAAGGTAGAGGCATTATAAAGTAGTAAAAAAATAAAAAGAATAAATGAACAAAAAAATATGCGCAGCCCTGATCGCACTTTGCAACGAAAGGAAACCTTTGTTACTACGAAACCTCTTTAAAGTTGCAAAAACTGTAGACTTTCTAGGAAAATCGTTAAAATCCTAATGTTTGTTAGGTATCATGGCAACCCTCACTCCGTTAAACGGTGTGATTTTCTTTGCTTTCTCGCAAACTCTGAATTAGCAATAAAATCTTTTGAGATCCGCTCAGGTTAATAAAGAAATACTGTTTGAATGCTTGATGTTAGCGACGAATGTTTACGCGCCAGTAAACTTCTAGAGATGCAGTTTAACTTAATTTTATGCTGATGATATAAAATGGTTAGCTTCTGTGAACTCTGTAGGGAGACAATTTCATAAATTAACCCAATATATTATGAAAGCATTTTAGTAATGCAAAGATCTTAAAATAATTTTACTGGGTTGTTCATTCTTCTATAGAAATTCATAAACCACCAACAACCTATAAAACAGGCCAAGTGCAAGTTAAACTCGCACACCCAAGTATTCACAAACTAAATGAAATCGTATTATATATCAATGTTTGTGATTCTTAAGCGAGATCGACCTACACCTGCATGATTCTAGGTAAATTTTTATTTATTTATTTAAAATGAAATGGAAAGTACTTCGTAGACTTTGATGAGTGAGTTTGTTGTAAACCCTATCTCTAATCTAATGTTTTTTATGTTAGTAAATTGTATTTTGTTTTCAGAAATACATTTCTTAAACTATAATTTGCGAGAAGAAACAATCTATGACCGTTCCGTTCTCAACCTAAAAAATAGGTATTGACAGCCGTACAGTCAGGATACAAAGTGATTAGGGCCTGGAGTTCAGTTTTTTAAACTCTGGAGTGCCGGAGTTTTGAACCATCATTGAACAACTTAAGCTTTTAATGAGTTTTAATTGTAATCTTGTTAATCATAAAATAAAGCGACCCAATTGTTGAAATAAAATAATTTACACCATAATTTAAATATTCAAATCTAGTTGCAAATAAACCTATGCTATACGATCGCATATCTATGTAACAACTGTACAAGCCTTTTGCTTTAAATTCGATAAATCGGAACACCTAATATGTTCACGACCACTCCAGTTTTGCAAACAATTCCGTAATCTTTCGAAACTCCGGATCTATACCAAAGCCAGCCAGATCTATACCAAAGTAGTTATGTACAGAGTGAGAGCCTTAAACGTGATCTTTTAAAGATCTATTTATCCTTTTTTTGAGGTACTAAATCATTAACAACCATAAATTATGATAATTTGCTATACAGGGTAGGTATTCCAAAAATCCCTAAAGTTATTAGTGTTTTAATGTTACCTGTTATTTTGTAATTTAACTTTTTTCAGGGTGCAATAGGATCAGGGCAACCAACAATTGCTTTTGACTGTTAATCTTAATTGATTTAACAGTCAAAAAAAAAAGTCAAAAAGTTTCTCTTAAGAGACTAATGTATCTTAAGAGAAACTTTTAAAAAATGCGCAAAAATAACTTGTATCAACAAAACAATCGCAAAACATATTAACATCGGTGCGATTCGGCCATCGTACCTAGTACCTAGCCTACCGTTACGTGTATATTAAATAACAAACTGCAGATTATTGTCAGTTAGAGAAAGTTAAAAGCAAAAAGACCTATTTTGGACATTACTGATGCAACTCAACCTTAGTACTAACCTTGTCTGTAATGCAACCGTCAAAACAAAGTCAAGTTTAATCCACAGCAAAGATTTTAATTTGTAGTGTTTATCACTAAACAGACCTCAGAGGTATTCTGTGCCAAATACTTTGCATTTTGGTGTTCGCGAAACATCAAGTTACTAGGTATGCCGACGATAAGGTCCCAGAAATATTTAGCGCTCGTTCCGAATATTTGGGCCGCAATTTCGTCATCGTAAAATAGAATAATCAACCTCAGTCCAAACCCCTACTAAGACACGTCCGATTTGAGGGGATCATTAATAATTATTGTCTGAATATTGTTTAAGGGTTCTATTTGATTACAACGTATGTTCCCGTTAACCAATATTAGTAAACAGTAGGTAATTACTTAATTTGACTTACAACTTTCAAAGTAATTCTTTTGAAACTGAAAGAAAGTAAAAAATAAGGTCAACGTACCTATATTGGATAAACTCTTTTATACGTACCTATTCCATCTATCTAATTTCTTCCCGTTGCAAAAAGCGAGAAAACTTCAGCAAACGTGCTGTAACTTGGGTTCTTAATTTGGTTACCAATTTGCTTACAACTTGTTAAAGATGTAATAATTATACTATGTATTTTGTTATAAACAGCTTTATCACGTTACACGTATTATGATCTGAAAATGAACACGACATCCTAATTAGATCCATATGGATTTGACCTAAAAATGCGAGCAAAGCAAACAATGGAATTATATTTGTGTTGCAATTATTAAAACTGGAACAAGCTATTTCCATAGTACCAGCTCAAAGCCTCAAAAGACAGTTCATACATATTCTCAGTACTGAAATAAAAGTTAAGATCCCCCACTCAGGTGTCAGTCTCGCAAAAAACCCTTGAAAGTCGCCGTCAAACCTCGTCAGAGTAATTAACCCGTGAAACGGTCCTTACTATACATTCATAGAGCCTTTGTCTAAAATAATGAAGCGACGAGTGCTGAATAAAAATGTCCAGCCAGCCTTATTATGAAGGCAATATACGCGCGCGAACTGAATTTATATTTAACCTTCTAATGGTCGCGCGGTTTCTAGAAGACCGTTCAGAGAAGATACTGCATGTATCTTCAATTGTCAAAATAATTTGTGTCTATCTATCGTGAAACATATACTTTTTAGTTATATGTCGTTTTCATATTTTAAAAAAATAATCCTACTATTGTCTGACCATTAAGGAATAATTATAATTTTCATAAACGGATATCACGCTTCAAGGATAAATAATTTAAAGCGTTTATTTCCTATACAATTTTAACCCACTTTGCCAAAAGAACAATAATTGTCCAAATGATCACTTCTCGTTAAAGTTACTTCGTGTAATTTATTCGCAAGGACCAATAAATATTTCAGAACGGACGATCCCATGACACAGTCACAGGAATAGAGTGGCTTTTGTGATCGTGACTCATATGACGTTTTATGTAATTAACTAATTGCTGCAATTTAAAATAGTTATTTAATGAGGTAAAATATTAAACCAATAAAGGGTTTACCTCAATTGTAACTAACAAAATGTAAATTATGTTCTAATCTTGAATTAAAACTTTTACCTTATAATTTTGTTAACGTAACTATATAAAATTCTGCCCACATTTACACAATTACAAAAATATGACCAGAACAAACACATTGCCGATAGTTCCCCAGAGCGGTCGAATGGACCCAAAAGCAATTACTTTACGTCTAATAACGGGTTGAATATTTAAATGCCGACTGCGCACTGTGAATTAGTTTACTCGTATATTACTTAGCACTGGCTATCAAGTAATGAGAAATATGGATGAACAAAAAGTCAACCAAAGTTAATTCGGTTTAGTAATAACACATGAGTAAAGAAACGGAAAATAAGGCTCTTTTGTTTTAAAAATCAAGCTCTTAACATTTAAAACTGAGTTGTGAGAATTAACCTTTGAAAAAAAGAGTAAAGTAAAAAAAAAGGTTTTTTTTCTACTGAAATCTCACACTGTTTTTCAGAACCATCTCATATTATGATGGTTATCCGTGCAAGAAATAGAAGTTCGTCACGCAAATATATTGGCGGATAACAATTATAGAAGCCAACAAGTGCGCTGATGGGGTTGCCGCGATACTGCAGTGCCTCTGGAATGTTTGCGGAAACGACCATCTCTATGGCGACGGGTGCGCGTCAGCCCCAAAAGCGTTCTACGAACAGTAGCAGATAGGTTCGATGGGGCGTTTTTGAGGCACTGGACTACTATTCACGTCAAGCCCTCGAACCTAGCCGCAAAGTATTTATTTTAAATTAAAATTATTCTTTTTTATTCTATTTCTTGTATACTAACATACGTATAAGTTATTCTTGTTACTAACAATTAATATGGATTATTCCTGAATAAATGATTTATTATTATTGGATCTGCTGGGCCCTAACCATAAACTGTTAAAACAATCCCAAATCTGTCAAACATTATCATTTCTGTCAAATTTTGTATGTAATGACGTACCAAAATTGACAGATTTGACAACTTTGAGATTATTTTAAGAGTTCATGGTTATGGCCCTGGGCCCTAACTATGAGCTGTTAAAACAATCACAAATCTGTCAAACATTATCATTTCTGTCAAATATTGTATGAAATGACGTACCACAATATGGTTAGGGGGCAGGGCCATAACCATGAACTCTTAAAACAATCTCAAAGTTGTCAAATCTGTCAATTTTGGTACGTCATTTCATACAAAATTTAACAGAAATGATAATGTTTGACAGATTTGTGATTGTTTTAACAGTTCATGGTTACGACAGATTTGACAACTTTGAGATTGTTTTTAGAGTTCATGGTTAGGGGGCAGATCTTAAATATGATTACGCAGACATTTCATTATCAAGAAAGCAGCCATAGCTCCTACACAAACGAATAGGCTCGTACATAAATATACAAATATGACTAATTGGCTATTTCTTTCCACAAGCAATAAACAAAAGTATCGTAAACAAATCATTATTAAGAGACTGGAACGAAAAGCTTGATTGCGTTATGGTAGCCGCAGGCTTTTTAAGACTAATAATAATTACGTAAACCGCTTTTCGGGTAAATTCGGGGTATTCCAGACCCTCGAGCAGCACAGTTCGGCCCTCAATAACTATTTCCCCTAAATGAGGGTAAATGCGGATACGATCTTGTCATAAGCAGGATTTTGCTGTAACGGAACGTTCCGAGGTTTATTTACCTTTTATGTGAGGAAAGCGTGATACGCAAAGACGATTGTGATTTTGATAAAGGGATAAAGCGTCTTACCAAAACGCCTTGGGCGATTCACGTCGTATATCAAAGTTGAAGTGAAAGTCGTGTGAAGCATCCAAAGATTTAATAAGATCTATCAAACCAACAATTATATTAATAGACTTGCTTCTCCCGATGTCTTCGTCTATATTTATTTAGTTTGCACCCACGCCATGTTAACTAGAAAACTTTATTATCGAGAGAGAACATTAAATAAGTTTTATACCCTGAACCCGTCTTCAGACTCTATGCTTTCTCTGTGTCTAAAACTCAAGATTTATACTAAAAATTGTGTATCTATTACTAACTAAATATAGTTAGTAATTTGAGGAGATGCACGACTTTTAGTGCCTTCGGTTTATTAATTTAATGATAATGTATTAAGGTACTCATGTTTTAGTTTCTTTAAACAACGTGTTGTCCCTCCCTATCTTCTTTGGTTAAGAAGCTTAATCTTATTAAATGTTGTTCAATCTCACTTTTCATATTTCACCAATTTTTCCACTCAAACCAATTGCAATCGAATAGCGAAGCATCATTCACATAATCCGATCTCTATGATATCATTTCATTAGCAAACACCATACACCCCCGCAAAGCATTTTTGGTACAATATTATACCATCCATTTGGTTCCACTTTTCTACAGACAAATAAGTTTAATAGACACAATCGTTTATATCATGCGCAAAACAACATACCGAATTTATAGAAGTATGAATGATGATTTCTTGTATTACGACGAGTTATCAGACCAAGAACTTTGCTAGGGGCAAATCCATCAATCCTGTTTGGGGATTCCGGACGGTATATTCATTCAAGTTATATTTGTATTATGGTAACTAAATAACAGATTACAGCTGTTAGTGGAGTGTGCAATTGAACATAAATAAAATTTAATATTTTTTTTTACATCCACATACAGACTCATCACACAAATATTGCGGGACTCAAAACCACAACCTCCTAACTTTGTAAACGTCCATTTCATGTGACTTCTATTGTGAAAGTTGTCTGTTCTCTCTCCACAATTTTCACCCTATCGGAACAGCTTTCAGCAAGAGCATAAATATTTGATGGGAACACGCTCGTATACAGACCGCGGCTTTACTTTATCGCCCCTGCTTGTTGATTTAATCCGCGAAAAACTCAAAAGTTGACTTAGATTCGTAGTTACTGGATCTAGTCGAAGATTGAGAGACCTATGTATCTGTGGTAGTAATAAATGTTTAAATAACATGATAAGTATGCCACGTTTCTTTTGTGCGTCTAACCACTAACTAGATTTATATTTGAGGTATTTTAACAACCAAGTATTGTACAAGCAATTTTCGTTTTCCATTGAAATGGATTGCGGTAGCAATTGATTATCATTCGGACTCAGTACCGTTAAATTTTGCAGTCAGTAAGATAGATCCACTCTAGTTCTGTCAGTTATGCAGAATGCACAGAAAACGGCTAAGGACCTTTTGCATCCAGTTTCCCGTGACCTTGAGCTGCATCATCAAATTGTAGTCGCCACTCGAAAACCTGAACCCGAAAGCAAAAGAAGCAACCTTCTTTTGTTGATATCGATTGACGATTACGTTATCACGTAGGTATGTACGCATGCACCAATGATAAATGTGTAAATAAGTCAAATAAAATAAATAAAATCCAAATTTGCGTCATTTGAATTGTTCAATAAGTTGACTAAAATAAAATAATCATTGTAGGCAGTCTTTAAAGTCAACAATCATCAAGCTAAGATACAATCTCAATGCTGGAGTTGGTCTTATAGCTGTCCGTCCGATCAATCCATTTATATTTATTGTTTTTTTTATCCTTTTCATTTGTGTGACTGAAGTGTTCAAAATTATCTCAATTTTTTTTTTTATAATGACAAGTTTGTATAAATAAGTTATTTTCATGCTGCTCAATACTCTGTAACACCCAAACATTATCATGTAATGTGTATACAATTTTGTTGTCAATCTAGTCCTAAATTACTAACCATTAGTTGTAATACTAACCATCGATTGTCAACTGTCGTATATACCAAATAAATATTATAAAATAAAGCAAAACACAATCAAATAATTTTAGAATTGAAAATGCGATGGATCATAACCACAATATCATCTATCGATTTTGTTTAATGCGCTTCACAATTTTCGCCCCATCAGCCCCGAACAGCTTTTGGCGATCGCGTAAATATTTGAAACGGAGCACAAACCGCAGTTTAACTTTATCGCCGCTATAGAATCGGTTGATTTATTTTCACTTCACTCTTTGCGGCTACTGGAAACGGTACGCGTTATAATATAATACAAACTTTGTTCATCAAATTTAAGTTGTAAATGTATGTGTAGGTACTACACATAATGTTAAACAAATGCTCGCCAAGAATAGACATGAATTGACTGTGATTACAATTTCACACGAGCATAGTTTTGAAAGTCCAAAAGTCAATTAAGAATAGTAAGCTTATCAGAATTGTTATTATGATGATTGTCGAGTCGACATAATCGAATACTTTTAACACTTTATTTATATATATATTAGACACTATATTAGTCACGAAATGATTAATTATTCCTTTCGGAAAAGTTTTACCTTAGGATGTTTACTGAAAGATGAAACAATTAATTTTTAACTCTTTTACCTAGTTAGATAAATTGATCAAAGGTACACATTAGTTCATATTGACACTTGAACAGTGTATTCCATAATTAAGTTGAAAAATTTAAACCTAGTAATAAAATAGCAAATTCAAACAGTAAAGATTATTCTTGTAATAGCAAAACTGGGGTAACTTAATGTTTCGTCGAATCCGGCTTTAGAAAACTAATGACCCATATTAAACCGTTTGCTTAAATTTTGCGTTCATAACTTTCATCCCATCGCAGGAATTTGTAAATATTTGATACAAAGCACAAACGGTTCACCTTATCGCTGCCAGCGTTTGCTGATTTATTTCTTCTTGACGACTTTAATGGTTTTCGCTTGCTTTTGTAGAAATTGTAGAAATATTTCTATGCCACAACCTTTTAGTTAGCATAGTCTGTGGTTAGTGGCTACATTAGATCGTTTTTATGACAACCCACATTGCAAAGGAGTAGGTTATTTTTATAAGATCACCCAAACACAAAGCAGTAGTTTAAAATTCACTTTTATAAGATGACAATATGATAGATTTATTAGTGTTTTTTACTTGCGGTTTATAGGTAAATATTTGTCAATAGCTTATATAAGATTCAACGATTTTAGTTACATTCCTTTTAATGGGGGTATCTATACGTCATACCAAGGAGCCTGACAAAATTTAAGGGAAAAATTCAGGCTAGTTTCGGAGATATTCATCATAACAATCTCATTTCGTAACTACAAAATTCCACATCCTTTACAGCTGATTACTACTACAATGACACACTAAATACGCACACAAGCAAACCCAAAATCCAAGAATCAAGCGCGGTCAGCAGTGGGGTGAGATGCCGGGTCAGGAATACCAACATGAAAAAATTTACCCTGTTTTTAGGGTAAATTAAAGTTTTTGAGTTGTTTTTTTTTTCGATAAAGTAATAAGAAAAAATACGACTAGTTTTGTAATAAATGTTGTGATGCTAAGTCATTAAAACTTAACGAACGGTTTTTTACCCATGATTTTTATGTTCACACTATCACGTAGCCAACGCGGTTGCGAAAATAGGTACGCAAAATTGAAGGGATCAGGATGCCGCAAACTGACCAAAGAGTGTAATCTGAACTTGCGACTTGATTCACGTCAAAAAACGAAAAGATTCACTTCTTTGAAAATCAAAGCTGTTCTTACTTACGTATCATTTTGAATAATTAAAAAAAAAACCGCGGAGACAACGACAAGCTAAGCTACTATTTTATTGTTGTCGCAAGCTCAAGTAATGTTGCGTAATCAGCTTTAATAAAACCACTTAGGTACACGATTAATTCGTTATTCATCACGGCCGCCAACTTGTAGTGTAATGAGTTATTAAATTTTATAAACAAAACTACTAATAAGTATTCCAGATTTATGAAGTGTCGTTTAATAATATCATAACATTAAATTTAACAGCTAGTCTCAATAATAAACAAAAAATTACAATATCATTAAATCCAAATTTCTTACCATTCAAATTCCACTTTATTTTTTCAATAAATTTTAGGGGTAAAAGTATGACAAGAACAAGTCGCAGAGTATCCGACTGGCCGCTCGCGCCGAAAGGCCGCCGGTGCCGCCGGGGCACGTGTCGGGCAAGATCAAAGCATGAGCGAGCTAGAGATGTGCCACAGCCCACATTAGATCCGATCTTAGGGCTTAAAAATTTTCGACTCACGGCGGAGGTCGGACTGGACTTTTATTCTTGCACTATCTGAAAGTTAGTACTGTTAAGTAATCAACTTTTTTAGGTACATTTAGTAACAAATATCAACGAATGCGATTTATTGTTATTATTTTAGTCTTAATGACGACAACAATGTTTTATGCGTCTTCAGGCTAAAAAATTATACATTTTATAAGTGTTTTGATTTCTCTAGAAATCCCTTACTTTTGCCGCTAACAATAAAACCTAAGTGGTTAAGAATTAAAAAAAAACCTTTACGTCTGTAAGTTAAGAATAAAATGTCTGATACAGTTCAATATGGCCTAATTTGTTAAAACAATAGTTAAAACGTCCTTAATTGTTATCACTTATCAGTGCGTGTGTATCTTTAACACACACATTTATTATTATTGGTTTGGACTGAATGAGTTCGATAAAACATTGATGCAACTCGGACTCATAGCCCGATGGAGTGTAAAAGAGAGATAGATGCGTCACAAGCTGAAAGCTTAGGCCGATAGTGCCTCTCTATCGCTTGTTCCGCGCTCTCGCTCGTACGCGAAACGTGAAACTTTCGTGCGTGCAGTCGTGGTGCAGTCGGTCATCGATTTATAAGACGTTATCACGTCAAAAACTTGTGTCGCACTCTCGATTTAGTTTAAAACGGGGTGTCAATTCCCAATTCACGATCCGCTATCAATCAGGCATGTTTTCGTATCTTACAAATAATCCAATCATAAGCGCATCCCTAGCTGGCGTTTTTTCGGCTTAAACAAAGCGCGCGCGCTGCAGTTTTTGTGTATGGTGAAATAAATCAGTCAGTCACTCAGTCAGTCTCTTACTTGCTTCCTTGCGTGTGTGACGTGTCAGTCAGGTGCAACACGATGTTCTATCGGTATACGATTTCGACGATCTGCATAACAAATGGTTATGTACTACCCTATTGCCAATTACCAACTTGTTGATGAACTAATTGGCGCAATATTTTTGGAGCGTCTCAATGGACACAGCTACCTCGAGTGTCTTCAAGGAACCTTGGAGGAACTGCTATCTAACATCCCTCTTCATCTCCGCCGTGGATTGCAGTACTTCTAGCAAGATGGAGCCCCGGCGCACTACGACCGCGTTGCACGTACGTGCGTGCCTGCTTGCCTGCCTGCCTACATCGCATCGGCATCGCGCGAAGGATTGGTTGTGCTGGGCCGGTTCTCTGGTCGGCACGTTCCCTGGTCCCTATGCCTCTCGACTTCCATGAGAAGTGAAGGACTTAGTGTGTGATGAAAGTGATCTTAACATTCAAAGTGCGTCACATCACAATAACGAAAGCGAAAAGTGGCAGTGATACGTGGCGTTATTGCGCGTAAAAAAGGACGTCAGTAGGTGACCTTTGGTCTGTAGGCGTCAGTGAAGGATATTTTCATATTTTTTTTTATAAATTGGTGATTTGTAAATGCCTTTAAAGAAACTGACTCCTAATTAAGCAAGGTAAAGTGGATTGGAACCAAGCGGCACCTACTTACGCGATTGATTTGTAATTTATTTAGTTGTTTGTCAAAAAACTTATTTAATAGATAGGTACCTAGGTAGTTACACTTACAAAAACGCTTAACTTGCAAGACCGTAGCCTGTGAAAATGTGATAGGGTGTCATAATAAAATAAATGTTATTAAAACCTTGTATTTTATTTTTTATTTCTATCCGCCTACTGACTCTGCTAAGGAAAGATAAAACTTTAAAATTACTAATTGAGTACAACAATTAAAATCAAGTAAATACCTTATCTACTTAAAATAAGGATGCAATCTAAGTCATAAAACATTGAAATTATCTTTTCTTAAGCTTCGAAGTTCGAACAAACAAAAAAACAATGTTGGCTATTAATTTAATTGGCATTGGTTTTAATGTTTGATAACAATCATTATTATTATGATAAGAAGCGCATTCTACACACACATGTAGGTACATGTGTGCATGAAGAGGAGCAGATTACAATTGGTCTGTGATTGGTCGACGAGACAGCCCGGCCGTGCTGCTAAACCAATCGCAGATCAGCTGACTTGACAGTTAGTATACACACAACTAACTTGCTAGTGTGCGCTGTGTACGTACACTACGTACGTACACAATCTGTAAACTACAGCTTGCACATGTGTTGGAAAAGATACAGAGTGTTTCAGGTTTGACTGTGATTTTATTGAATAATTTTGTTAGAAAACATAACTTTTAAAAATGACTATGAAACAGTACCTTATTTTTTGGCATCGTATTTAGTATAATTTTTAGATAACACCCTATAAAGGAATGTAACTAATTTCGTTAGATCCTGTATAATCAACAATTATTGTAAGTGGGAGTAAGAGAAATTGTTAAATACTCTACAATATCAAGTAATTGAATGAAATTAAACCATAAAGATAGACAACAAGTCAATTTTTCACCGTTTTGGCACTAAATGTAAACGATTAATAACAAGATATCGCTAATAAAATGTAATACCAACCTACACGCGACCAATATTGCCGTGATAAGTGGTCCAATGTCCTCATAATGACACTACAACGGCCATTATCGTTATCCTATATATATTTAGGGAGTCAATTCCCTGGCTTCAGATTCAGTGACCCTTGACCCAGTGGTGAAGGGTAGGCCCCCTCTCCGGCCCTTACACACCCCTTGCTAATACCATTGTTTCTCGAACACTCGCAAAAAACAATGGGACTGGTGTTCAGATTACTATGGCTTGTAAAAAGTAACTTAACAAACTCCACGGATTGAAACCCTATTTGTTTTTTGGAGTCTGTTGAAATACGAATGTAGAGCGGAGTGTGTGCTAATTTTTTATCCTATTACAACCTTTGCTTAAATCCGTGAGACTAAACTAATCACATAATATTATTTTCCTTAATTATAAGAATAATATTATTATAACCCATACTTTAGGCATACAGTACATAATATAAGATATTTAGTCGTTAAAATTAATAAAAGAAGGGAAATCGCTTTCAGAAAACTTTAAAAAAATAGATAAGTGTGTGAGTTGGATTCGCACGGTAACGGATCGTACGTACTACTTATCCCATAGTTTTTAATCTGTAGGCAAATCTCATTCACACTTAATAAATTAAAAAACATAAAAAATTGATAGGTAGGTACGTTTTCTCAACCTAATTGATACAAATACCTACAAATAATTTAAAAAGAAAATAGTTACTATGAGAATTATCTATAATACCCATCTTAGTTTAAAATAATTAAACAAAACAAAAATGATTAGTACTAAAACCAACACACCTTCGTCCGTTCCGTAAAAGATGCGCAAGAGTGGATCTAACGAAGACTTTAACTTAATATCGAGAGCTTACACTATCTTAACCAATTTACAACTTAAACAATCCACATTCCGCAGCACGCCAACTTCGCGATACTCGTCTCTATAAACGCCGAACACACATTCAAGTTTTACACTTTGGCTATTATAACTTTAGTTCTGCTATAGTATAGTTCGTCCGCGTTGAGGTATTTGCTTTTTTTGGTTCAAATATTCGAACTCGAAGGGTATCAATGAGGCCTGACACAATAACACCAACAATAAGTATAAAGAAGTCTCCATGTAACAATTTATTTATTGCTCTATTTAGTAGAAACGATAAACAATCATCTTCAATGTGATGATAATTCAGAATTTATAGTAACACAATAGATAATAAAATTGGCGCTATGTACCCCGAAAGATACTGATCACTAAAAATTTCGCTCAAAAATTCGGGCTAGTGACAGTTTTGACACTACAATTGTTTGTTAGTTTCCCTAAACTATTTATAATGAAGCTTTAAGCCAGTGTTACATTTTAAGATACTTATTCAATGTGCTGATTTACCTACTCTTGCTTTTGAAGAAAGAGCGTAATATTACTTTGGGGAGTACTTCGAAGTTATGTTTTTAATTTAAATAAAAGCTGAAAGTAAAATTTTAAAATAACAAAGTCCTAATCTAAATTAATTACACGTAAAAGGGAAGGCAAACATAATAGTAATGCTATTAAAAGATTCCTTAGTTCACGCATTTATGGATAACCCATTCACGTATAGAACAAACATTGTTAGCGGCGACTGACCTTGCGGAAGGCATTGATCACTTCCCTTGACATTTGCTCGCATTTCCAATAAAGGAACGATGCATAAATCGGTGAGATCGACTACTATCGAATATTTAAGATCGGAGATTCGATTAACGTTTGTTAAATTGGAATTTATGTATATAAAAGTCTTTATGATATCATTTTCTGGGTACATAGTATTCACACGACAACATGGTTTAAAAAAAGGATTCATAATTGTAAGGATTAGTTATGCAAAATTTTCCTATTTTGATTCAACGGCCAAATTTTTTTCTTGTAGATGTAGTTTCCTATACCACGGGTAATTAAATAATGGTGTAACTTCTGTTGATCATATAACTTGCACTGTTACGTACTGAAACGACAAAATATTAGGACTATTGGACTTATTGATATAATTCCTAACCGATAAGCGTTACCGATTGGATGTAATACGTACATAAATTTGGTATACGTTACGTGGATGACATAATTAACTGACATACGCACTGTTACGATATCTTCGTTCGAGTTGAATTCCGAGTTCCAAGGGTAGCAACATTTTCCGGAGCCTAGTCAGAGACAAATTATTGAGGAAACGACGTTCAGGAATATGCCATAACATGCCAGACGCTTATTCAACACTTTATCGTAAAGGATTATTGGATGGAATTATGGGTCGGGGCTCGTTCCCGTTCGTGATAACCCGTGGGTAATAGAGAGGCTTTGTTTTCCCCGTCATTCCATTGATTTCGTTGCCTGTTTGTGTTTGTGGACGTGTTATTTCCCCTTATTAGGCGCGACAGAGCGCTCGTGAATGCAAAGGCACCTTGCGGGCGACAATTAGACGACAGTTTAGACGCTGCGCTGCCACAGAACAGAATAGACAATAGTACCTACTGAACAATTTGCTCAGTACATTAAGCTGTAAATGTATTGTTTATGGTAACAAATTGCTAACTTACTGGCACCGTGCAGATGGGGATACTTACTAGTAGTAAAGTAATTCGCGATAGTTTTACTTAAAGTAACCAAATACTGCAACCACGACTCCCTGTGAATCCTATAATAGCGTCTCGCAAAGGTTACAAAAAGCTTCTTCTTTTGCGCACTTTCTAAGTTGCTGTTTACTTTATCGTCAATAAGTAGAGGTTAAAACAGTAGTCTTCGAATATTCGAACGCACCTTCATTGAGAAGAAAGGTTGTAGTGAAAAGCAAGCTTATTGAATAAAAAATCTTCACATTCGGGCGCACTAAGACACACGCAAGGACTTTGCGTATTTGACAGAGAAAAGTATAAAGAACGATTTGAATTATTGCTAAAGCCCGATACTCAATGTCATGCTGTATCTTTATTTTTTTTTTGTTACAGAAAAGCTCTGTAATTATCCTTCCTACTACTATTTACTGCTCATTGAGTGCTTGCATTTTTTGCGTAACACATATGTATGTCTGTTGTACTAATACGTGTTATTTACACTCGGTGTCTGCAAATATAACCTAACTTTCTTATAATAGCATATATTCTGTGTTATCTGTAAAAACTTTCACTAAAAAAATCCCTAAAAAAATTGTTGATTCGAATCTTGGCAATCGCTGCCCAGCAGTCGTGACATCGGAAAACGCTGCATACTAATAAAAATCACTCTGTGGGGATTTGTTGTAGTATGCAGTTCGCGCAGGGTCAGGGTCGCGACTGAAAATATCCGAATCATACCTTACTCTCAGTGGGGAAAGACAACTGTATGTAACTGTATTGTGGCCGCAAGTTTATCCTACCTTATTATTCGGAGTAAATGTGACAGATTGTCTAATATATTGCGGGTTAAGTCGTGAGTGTTAGCTTCGCCTCCCGACGCTATCGCCCATTCAATCGGGCTATAACAATAAGTTGTCCTGATCTTGAAGAAATGCTACCGCGGTAGTTTATTTGTGATCAAAAGAATTGTAGAGTTGTTGTGTAATAAATAAGCCTTATTCATTTAGTTGGAGTTTAGTGAAATAGTATTTGCAGTTGTTTGGTTGCATATTAATATTGCTACATAGTATTTTCATGTGATAATTGCAGAGTTGAATTTAAAGTACCCACAATCTTTGTTCATTTGCAGTCAATATAGAACTGCCCGGACTGAAATTATACATTGTACTCGTATAGATTTATACAAATTTAGAGTTACAAAAATCTCGTCATCCCAATTTTATCGTGCTATCATCCCTAAATTACTAATATAAATCCATTTTATTTTTATATTTTTAAATAAATATTTAAATTTAAATATAAAATAATAATTAAATATTGTACAAATACAACATCAAATACTTATTTACTTTTTCTCATCCATTTTACATCCATGGTAAATTAGATGATTCTACCGTTTGCGGTTGTGATTTCGTATTATAAGTAGATGTCTACGAGGTTTTTTAAACCTGTATTTGCGCGAACATAATGTCCTCATCCTCGATTTCATTCCAAAACACAACATTAACCAAGATAATTTAGGCTCTCGACTCACCGGCAGGAACTGAAATGCCGAAAAGCAAGGCCGACAGGCCACCGTGATACGTGTAAATATCAACTGAAATGAGATTTGGCGCTAATGAAGTTTGCGCCTAATTCAACAGCGAGTTCTGGGCTACCTCTGCTGTTGCGATGGAAAATGTGCGTAAATAATTTTAAATGTAGCCCCAGTAACTTTGAAATAGGTCTCAATATTTCAGTATTTATACCTACGATTTGAGGAAATATACCTACTCCATCATTAATACAGATTTAATTGAAACATAGCAATTCTGATATTACGATTACGATCAACCGGAAAACGGTGACTACTGTTTCATCATAATTGCATAGTCAGTTGCTAAATAAAACTGTTTATTGGAAAGTTTTTCATCCTAATTGTAAGGCAAATGGCGATTATTTAGATCTCTTCTTCTCTCATCACTGTACGAATCAAGATCAAAATGAAATATCGCATTGCCGCAGGGTGCTGCTTATCATTTTAAGTAATTTATCGATTATCAAAGAAATAACTTTTTTTACAATTTAACCCGTATGCTCGGAAAAAAAGATAACAATGGATCCGCCACACATGTGTGCGCTACTGAGCGAGAGTAATAAAGCACGACGCTATCCACCAGTCTTTGATTATAAACATATCTAGATAGAGTGTGGTGCTGCAATTGTCATCAAAAGAACAGGGAGGTAACATTGAACTCTAAATAATCTCAAATCTTCTGATATCTGTCAAATTTCGTACGTAATGACGTACAAAATTGACAGATTTGAGATTGTTTTAAGAGTTCATAGTTACACCGCAGACCAGATTTGAGTAATAACTATGATTACTATGGTAACAATAATGGGTTGCTATGGTAACAAGCGCGCCACTGAGCGGGCGAAACAAACTTTGGCGCCTACAGTTAGCTTATAAAAATTTTTCTTACGTTTATGACACTCGAACAGGCAATCTAGACATGTATACAATCAAAGCCACCAGTCCACGATGTCGACCGTCTCGGTGTCTTCTGTCTCAAGTTGAATTCTCCCGTCTCTGTTTCGCTCTCGACCAACGAAATCCTTGTAGCGGTCTCGCTCTTCCGGTCATAGTTTTCCGTTTCAGCGGCTGCCTGAAAGGTTGTTGGCGTGTTCGTATTAACTTGGCGCCGAAGCACCCTAACATCTCCAAGCCTATTATAATTATTCATTAGTGTGCATCAACCCTCTGTCCGACCGATAAATGGAATTTAAAAATGCTCGTGTAACTTAGATGCAACATCTTAAACTTTTTCATACTTTTGTTACTGAGATTGTTACGTCCGCCTGACCTTGAGAAGGAAGTCGGTCAAAGACTTTTCTTCGATACATTTTGTTACATATCTACCTATGACTTGCGAATCATCCGTCACTTTTTTTAAAACATTAGCGTTCCGTCTCTTTAGGTAACAAAGATCTATATCTCAAGCAAGATACATTTTATCAATACAACAATATCTAAAGTAGATTGAGATATTTTGCTGCTTACTTATTCATTCGATCACAGACCTTTTTAAATAAACTATCAAACAAATAAAAAACCTAAATGTCCGAAAAAGTAAAATACGTTTTTGGCTCACTCATCTTTTTACAGCAACACAGTTTACTTATTACCTTTTCAGTGGACACTTTCATTCGGTCTCAAAAGACTTTTATCACTGCTCGTGGCCGTAAAATTTTCGCATCGAATAAAATACTTTTTACTCCAGCCAGGATTAAAGGCAATGACGGCGCACCGGGGTGATTGTCATTGCATTGTTTTTATTTCAATTGAACTGTTTTCGCTTTTATAGCTCTCAACGTGACTCACGTTTAACTTTAACGTATTATATTTATCAAATATCTGAATAAAAAGCTTTGGAAAAGCTTAGATGCTATTTGCAATTAAAGTTTGTAACGAAGATAACAATAGAAAATTTTATTCCCTTTCCTATACTACACATTACATACTTCCCTATACTACATATTACATTATAGCTTAACTATACCGCTTTTATTTAAAACGTCTTGCTCGAGACTGCTGACAGTCAGTAAAAAAAATTGTTTTTATATTTTAAAAACAATAATTATTAAAGGTAGGTATCATTACGTCATAATATAGTCAATTTTACATTTTATACCCTTAAGATGTTTTGCATCATTTAAAATGTCTCATTTCTGTGGAATTATACCTTAAATAATACATTTCATGTTAGTGCTTTCCATGAATTTCCTGTAGCAAGTAAACTAAAGCACTAAAATGAAATGCTTTAAATCAAAACAATTAAATAGTTTAGTGTTTACACACCAATACATATTTTCATAGTTTACAATCAATACTTAAAAACTTATTTGTTAATGAAATAACAATAAAATGTGTAAAATACACAATAAAAATAATATGAAACAAATATCCGCCGGCAATAAGACCTGTTTTCCCGTTCACAGGAACGGAATGACGAAAACAGGGAAGGAAAATAAATAATGGACGCTAATTAACTGCAAAAAGAGCGGATATCCGAGATGTAGAGAAACTGGAATTAACAAGGGCTCAAGTAATATCAATAAATGATTAGTGACTACTTATTTATTTGTCGAAATATCAATTTATAAGCAAAAGCAAGTATTTATTTGACGGCCTGATTGGTCCGTTGCTTCACCTGCACCATGATAACAAGCATATAAATTGTGCCTAGGTGTCCTGGAAAATGCTCTCGGGTAAAAAAAGTTGACTAGTACTTGACAAAGATAATTTTATAACTTAACGTTGTTTGTCGCACATTAATTTATTAAGGTCTATCACTAGCATTCGCTGCAAGTTTCGAAGTGATAATGAATGTCTACAGTCTACACCCTTAACCTAAACAATGATTTTGTAATACCTTAATAAACATAATTTCAACAATCACAACAATTTATCTAATGTCGTGATATCCCAAACTAAGCAAAGCTTGAAAGCACTGTGGCATGGCGCCTCGTCAAAGAATGTACACCTACATAAATAAGTACAATTAATAGAATCAGGCGTTACTTTGCGGAAATCCATAACTTAACATGAAAATGTAATAATTATACACTTAGTTAACTGAGCGGAAATTGTAAGCAAAATAATACTTTTCATTTTTATAACTCTAAACCAAGATACGTTTGTAAAAATTCTTGTGTTTGTCACAGAAACATCACCCTAGCACGGACACTCGTGATCGTGAATTATACTTAAATAACAAACATAAATTTATCAAATCTTAATAATTCATCATTACAAACATTCATAATAATTAGTACCTAAGTAGTCAGTCAATAATATACAGGTAAAGGTACAATGCTTATCGCTTCGTTAACACTTACATGCAATACGATATAACAAGATTACGAACACAAACGTTAAAATCATATCGCTTATACTCGATATGCATAATCGATACAAAATTAATCGTATTGCGTCTCCCACAATTAGCGGTATTTTATCGAAGGGCCCAAAAACCAACCCGCCAAAATTTGATAATGCTGAGTACACACGCCGCATTGGCAATGTGAATAAATCGCATAGTATCGAAGCCATTCGGATGAGCTTCGAACATATTCAATTCTCAGATCAGAAAATAAATAAATATAGCATAGTTCCATTTTTGCTTTGAGTAACATGAGAAACTAAAGGTTTTTCCTAATAATTTTCCTTACAAATGTAGAAGTTTGTGTTTGGATGTTTGAATCCTAAACATGCCTAACTGCTGAACAGAATTAGCTGCAATTTGACACACAATAGTTATAATTGATTTAACTTTTTTTAAATTTATACCGTTTTTGTATTCCCATATTATAATTGTACATTCCCCTGTGGTTGAATTTGGAGGTTACACAGGTGAAGTCGATAACACTATTTGTCAGTATATAATGTTTCAGGGTATTAATAAGCCCAATAGTAAACATAGTCTAATTTTGATGTTTTTTTGGATAAGTAGGACGTTTTTATTTTAAAGAAATATTGCAATAGAATTTAGCATCTTAGTATCCATATTTTTAATTAAATAACTACTTTGAGCGTTTACGTTTATGTAAGTTAAACTAAACCAAATTACTAAAAGAGAAAACCGTTCAGCCCTCGATTAAGGTGTACTGAATCGAATGACACAAAATTACCTCATTTCGTAAAGCTTTAGGGGAGTGGAAACGTTATCGCCCGAAACAATATTTCAGAAGTAAAAAGTAGGCAATCGCCTCTAGGACTTGCATCTCTCTCTATCGTACGAGGGAGGAGGGTGGCAGAGCGACGTGAAGCAGATAGATCTTTTGCAAATACCTCGCGACGCGTATCGGCACTACACAATTCTCTTAATAAAGATATGTAACAGTAATAAAGCTAGTGAATCACCGCCGGAGTCTTCTCGAATGATTTAAACATAAAATTTTCAACCACACTAGACAAGTTAAACACCATCTTTCAGGCAGAATGCATTAGTAACACCAAAGCGGCACAGGCGGTTGCAGCCAGAGACGTTCGAGACCTTAGTATTAAAATTGTCTCGGATAGTGCATCCGTACTCTACGCCTTACAAAACAATGCTATAACCTCCGTCCTTATACTGTAGTATCACAGTGCACTCCAATTCATTGCGAACACGAACAGAGGAATTCTGTATTAGATCAAGGGATACAGCAACTCACTGGGCAATGATGCAGCAGATGAATTGGCCAAATGAGGATCGAAGGCAGTAGTCCATGGACCGGGATCACTACTGCCCATACCTCAGGCCCAAATTAAAACGTGGCTGCGCGAAAGAACCAGAGAAACACACCAAACACAATGGATGAACAATGTAGGATTCAGGCAAACAAAAGATGCGATTCCGGTAGCATCAAAAAAGCTTGCCCGCAACCTCATCAGACTAAAGAGGGATAAACTTCGCAGGGTTATAAGTTTTATAACCGGCCACTGTTCTCTAAACAAACACCTGTTTAACATAGGAGTAACAGACAGCCCCATATGTAGAGGATGTACAGAGGCAGAAGAAACGCCACAGCACTGCTTATGGAGTGCGGGAGTGTGGCAAAACAACAAGCATGGATTCTCCAATCACCCAGATCTCTCCCGGAAGCCTTCAGAAGCCTGAAAAGGCTGGTTGGAGTAAAGCGGAAGCATGTAGCAGCACGCACAATGGCCCAATCAAGAGGCTAAGTGCGGAAACCTCCCAGCTAAAGAAAACAAACATACAAACAAAAGGCTAGTAAATCACAACAAGGCCGCCACATTATTTTGTTTATTTGCGACAATCCGCAGCCTCCGCAGTCCAACAATTTGACCGCTCTACTTTATTTGCCACTTCATATCCTGACGCTTATTAATGATTTTGTAATTGCTGGCCTGTCGTGTGCACGTGGCTTATTACTCTGGGTGACGAGAATGACGCTTTTTATCGTGGAAGCGCCAAGCCTATTGAGGTCGGGTTGTAATTTTAGATAAAATCAGAGGTATGTATTTTATTTATAAATGTTCATAAATATACCTGCAACCCATGAAGGTTCAGTAATTTATTTGTTTTAAATGTATTTAGAAGCTAAATTATATATTTTTTTATTTACTTGGTTGTAGTCGACTGGTTTTAACCGAACCCATATCCTATCTCTCGCATTTCCCTACTTATAAATTATAAAATCTCTCCTTATAATGTGCTATCTGGTATATCCGTTTTGACCGGAGCAGGCTTTGATCCTGGCTGAGCGAGTGATTCGTATCGTATCGTACTTAGTATGCCAATAAATATTTTTAAACAAACTCAAACTTTTGAAACAGCAGTAAAATCTTTGACAAATCCGTTATATTAGTAAGACGAACTATTTACATACCTAAAGTTTGTACGGAACCCAGTCTGCACGAGTTCGACTTGCACTTGGTTAATTTTCTTAGTGTACCGTACCCAAAGGGTAAAACGGAGTATAATACTTACTCAGTGCTATAACTAAGGCTCCGCGGTCCGTCTGTCTGTCAGTCTGTCAGTCCGTCTGTCACCAGGCTGTATCTCATGAACCGTGATAGTTAGAGAGTTGAAATTTTCACAGATGATGTATTTCTGTTGCCGCTATAACAACAAATACTAAAAAACAGAATACATCAAATATTTAAGGGGGCTCCCATACAACAAACGTGTTTTTTTGCCGTTTTTATAGATAATGGTACGGAACCCTTCGTGCGCGAGTCCGACTCGCACTTGGCCGGTTTTTTTAAGATGAGTATAATAGGTACATAACACACAACTATAACATTTATAGTAGGTAACAGAAACACCAGTTGCGCTAATTTACGAACCGAACATTAAGCATAGCGTTTTGTTAGAACTAGATTTTACATCCCAATGAGCGAATTTGTTCCACAAAAGAGAAAATGCAAAAAGAAAAAGAAGTAATGTTAGATAGCTAGTACATCCAAGCATTGAACTACGGTATGACGTAATTGAATACCATATCAGGGGTAGACCCACGCGTAGTCACTATATCATGCCGATCGATTTAAGTTTAACGACGGGACCAGGGCATATATTCTGCTTTAAAGACTTTTTGAAGCGACCTTTGACCCACAAACGTCTGGGAAATGAAAATAATGTTTGGATGCTCTAAATATTGTGTTACCTACTTACCTACTTCCAAGCTACGCTCTTTGTTCCCTTTTGAATTGGCTATAATTCGCTTATTCTGCTGGAGTACCTTCCCTATTTCACGTTGGTTGAGAATTTACTATTATGTGCCTCTTTTCATACATGCTTGCAATTTACTTAAAGTGCAGTTAGTCAATTATATACAGTTTATGGTAGGTAGAGAATAGATGATAAAATAGTATATATCTCACATTTTTGTAATTATAGACCGATTAAATTGTAGCTGTATATGTGTAGTGTAGGTACTCGTATGATATTAAGAAAAAATCTGATTAAAGCTAAAAATAAACTTTTTTGTTCTATCTTGGTAATAGGCTATTTTTGTATTCGCCGAATATCGCGAATATTTGTAAAATGTAATGTGCACGTTTAGAAATACTTAGGCAACAGCAAATTATAATTCATTGATAACTGTCAAAAAACAAGTATTGTTGTGACTTAAATTCCTTGATACATTAACAACAGAAGAAAAGATAAGAATTTGTCCCAGAATAGCTTTTTACTCTCAAACGCCGTCAGATCGGCACTTTCCAATTAAGTCTATCGGCGTACGGATCCGGCAAAAACCGAATATTTCTGTAACTCCGGTATCCATTGCTCAATCCGATTGTTAAAATCCCTCGTTATTACACGACGATTTATTTTATGGAGATTCCCGGGTACAGTTCGTTACCTCCTGGTTTATTGATAGATGTAATTGACCCAGATACAGTAGGCTAGGTTGTCGTCTATTTAGCGCTGCAACACCAGATTAGCCCCCCGATTCAGACAGAACCTTCTGACAATTAATTGAGAACCGAGCAAATGTTTAATCATGTACTTAGCGTCACGTAGTTTAAAAGTTTAAAATTTGTTATCGAACAGTTCTGAATCGATCCAGGTGTACCTTGCCCGGTGCCGCCTAAATAAATTAATTTTAAAAAACTTTTATTTTTTTTATTTAAAAAAAAACTCAACCTTCACTGAATAACTAAAAGGACTGAAGAAGCAAGTGAGCCTACTTTATATTGCTATATTTTTTAACGATTTTATTATATTTGTTACAGGTAAGCTATCGTCGACATTATTTTATTCCAGTAAGTGTGTGATAATACCTATTATTTGTTATTTCGCAGTATGAATGTTTTTATTTTCTTAATTAAACTTTATGTAATAAAGTCACCGGAATTCTGTAACGTATAATTCGGAGAAGTAGGGCTCTGTTATTTTTGCATAATATACTATATTCAATATGTTAATTATGTAGGTAAAGCTAAAGCGAACGCGAACTGTATATAAATTAGTTAAAATTTTCAAATAAAAACCCTTTCATAAACGAACTTCAAGCTATAGAACCGCAGTTATTGTAGCAATCGGCTTATCATCAATCAGCATAGCAATTGGGCCGTGTTTCCTTAATATTAGCCAAATAGCCATAATCACCGCATTACGTGCTCATAAGCCGCGGTTTCCTCAAAATAGTATCCGCTGGAGATGTGCTGAGTGGACTTAATTAAGTTATATAGTTCTAGCCAAGTACTCGAGTGACACAACTGACAATCCAAAAAAAAAGCGTTCGACTAAAAAGTCATTTATTTCATCATTGCTTCGATAAGCATTGGCTTTTTCGATAAAAAAAAAGCTGGGTCGGATCTGTCTGCGCAATTTTAAAGATTTTATTGTAAATTTTTGCAAAAAAAAATTTCGCCAACCTAATAACACTCATAACCATAAAAAATCTACTTTTAAAAATAAGTAACTCGAGTGAATTTAGTTCAATAACTTTTCAGTCATAAAACTTTTACTAAAGCTCATTACTTGATTAAACTATCTTTAAATATTTTATCTTTATACATATAGATACTCTGGTATTTCAGAATCAGATGAGTACGAAAAGTGAATATCAAATATGCTACAAACCGAATAATAAACGAGAACTTGGCGCATCCCTAGTGTTCGGTGAATGATTAATCGTATACAATTAAGTTATTTATAGCAGCGATAAAAATATCCCCCTCGATCTATATCGGGTGTAATTTAAATGATGGCATCTACAATAAGAGTAGGTACCGATTTTCTCTTTCAGATGACGACTTAATAAAGGGTGAAATGAAATGACATGATCTATCTAATTGTTAAATCTTAATTAACGTTTCCTGTAACTTTGTTTCTCTTGTGTGAGTAGGGAATAAAGATTATCTACCTATCTATATTTTTAGGTAGGTACTGTTGAGAGTTCTTAATCATAATTTTAGAATTGATATCCACTTCTATGCATTAAAGTACATCCATATAATTTTATTAAAAAAATATATATGCCTCAGAAACACACCAACTGCAATGATCTCGAAGTAAGAATTTAACATCCTTATGTTACCAGACAATGTTTTTGCGTCTTCCATCACATGTGCAACGCCAATTCCCGCCGTTTCAGCAAAAATCGCTTTTGAACTAACCCGAGAATCGAACCCACAGGGGCCCCCCTGTGCAACGCCAATTTCCGCCATCACAGCAAAGATCGCTTCTGAACTAACCTAAGAATCGAACCGGGTGCCCCTGTGCAACGCCAATTTCCGCCGTTTCAGCAAAGATCGCTTCTGAACTAACCCCAAAATCGAACCTGGGGCCCCTGTGCAACGCCAGTTTCCACCGTTTCAGCAAAGATCGCTTCTGAACTAACCCGAGAATCGAACCCGGGGCCCCTGTGCAGCGCCAATTTCCGCCGTTACAGCAAAGATCACTTCTGAACTAACCTAAGAATTGAACCCAGGGCCGCTGTGCAACGCCAATTTCCGCCGGTTCAGCAAAAATCGCTTCTGAACTAACCCCAGAATCGAACCTGGGGCCCCTGTGCAACGCCAATTTCCGCCGTTACAGCAAAGATCGCTTCTGAACTAACCCAGGAATCGAACCCGGGGCCCCTGTGCAACCCCTATGTAATGCCAATTTGCTGATTGGTCGTAGCTAAAACGAACCACTAACGATCCTGTCCTGCCAGACAGTCACATGACCCACTATTACACAACGGAAGATTAGACAGACACGTCACACGGCTACAAGTCCAACCACTTTTCCAAAATAAGCTGAACTCTCTTTAAAGCAAACATCTGCTAAGAAAGTACATCTTATAATATAATACTGTTCTTATCTGCTGATGATAAAGCTAGAAGAATTTATATAATAAGTATTACAACATCACATGCATTGCTCTGATCCTAAGGAGAAATCAGAGACAACGACGACGGTACGACTACAGAATAATGGAAAACAACCGCACTGAAAAGTTAAAAAAAAAACAATATGCTACTGTGATAATGCGTGGCTAACATCTTTGGTAAAGCCTTAAATCACTTTTACCCTTTGAATTGGGAGTAAGTATGTTTTTCTAATTTTCTTCTTCAGATGCCGCTTAATAAAGGTCGTTTTGCATGACCAAGATCGCTGATATTACCCTAATATAACTGTAGTGGGTCTTTTACGATCCACTCAGCGAGACGACTCAAAAGATAATTTGGCTCGACGTGTGATAAAATCGCTGTTCTTATTTAAGGCAGTTTAGCCCTATTGTGCTGTTTAAGTGGAGCTTTAAGTGGTCATTACGAGACATCTGCATCTGCTAGTACCAACTTCAAGAGGCTAAAATGATTGTTGATGTTATACGTTATTATAATGTCTATTGCATTTTTATAATTATTTAAGTTATTAAATTACGAGATGGGGGCTTATACTGCTCCATAGCGAAACGATACCTATAGAATTTAAAACTCAATGAAACGGGAATTAACGCGATCATAATTTTGGTGCAAAATGTTACCTCTTTTGCCTGACGTTTCGATCGGGTTACACCGATCGTGGTCACAGGCTGACTGGTACAGCGATGTCTTCACTCCGTATGAGAAGCAGATTCTTCATCTACCCTCATAATTAAATTTAAATTATGCAGCGCGAAAGTTTAAAAGTAATTATTGATACCTATAGAAATTCGTCATCGCCTGTCTGGCAGGTATAAGATAACGAAGTCAATTTACCACGTAATTTCACGATGGCATTTGTCATTCCCATTACATTTTACTATTATCGAACTTCGTTATCGTATTCAAATTGTTACTTTGGCTACGGCACGACTAACCATAATAAATGAACACAACAATATTACGCCGTAGTAAAATTTCGTCATAGTATTGTGTGCGCTGTAGCGCACACAGGTTCCTTTTTCTGATGCACTCACACATGCACATATTCCTCCATAATTTTCCATCCCTGCGAGAACGTCATCGAACATTAAGTAGTAGTCGTCGGTTGCCCGTTCAAACAGCGCGCATTTTAAATTTCGCACCCTTTGCTCAAAAAATAATCGGAACTTCGAATAAAAAGTGGACGACAAAACGTGAAGTGACTAGCATCGATCGCAAGACCGATACCTTCCAGCAACAATTATTTGGGATTGAAGGCTAGCCAGCTAGTGATCTATATGCCCATCAAAGGAGGTACCTAACCAATTTCTTTAAAAAAAAACTTAGTCCGGTGTTTGACAAACTCATTGATATTTGTAACTTTGTTCTGTGATTCTTACTTGAAACACTGTGGCTAACCTTAAGCTTATAACAGTATAACTTTAAGCCAGTGAGAAAAGAAGATAATAAATACAAAACAATATAGTAAATAACTTACTGCTCTCACTGGCAGGTTTAAAATCATTTTAATCATTAATCGACAAATCGACGACCTCCGTAGCCGAGAGGCGAGCACGCCGGACTTTAAATGGCGCCGCCATCTCTGAGGTTCCGGGTTCGATCCCCGGTCGGGTCAATGTAGAAAAAGAACTTTTCTATATTGGCTCGGGTCTGGGTGTTGTGGTACCGTCGTTGTTTCTGATTTCTATAACACAAGTGCTTTAGCTACTTACCTTAGGATCAGCGCAATGTATGTGATGTTGTCCTTTATTTAAAAAAAAAACAAGTGGATCCTACGGTAAAATTAGGGCCAAATTAAGAGTACGGAGTAGGAAAATATTTGGAATATAAAGCTAATATTATTTAGCTGTAGAGATTTTTTATATAACAATAACACCTTGTATTAGAAAGTCAACAAAACCACTTAAACACTTGTTACAAAAAAACAAACAAAATCAAAACAATCAATTTCAAATGTTAGTGTGATTAACACAATATTTTTCCTTTCCTTACCCGTTAACTCAAGCTTCGGTTAATGGATTGTTGGAATTGCTTATTTGTTTACAGTCGGATTTTAATCTCTCTCATCTTTGAGTCCGATTTTCTTGTTATTGTGACATCATTCTGTCTTTGTACCATTCAAATTGGTACCCAGGAATTTAATATGTAAGTAGTAAAAAGCTGTTATAACGGGTATATAGAGATCAGAGAAGTTACCGGGTTAATAAAACAGGGGGTCTAGCGCGAAATGTACCATCCGAATGTTCGCATCCGACCGATCCTCGACCGAAGTTTCGATTGGAACCTTAGCGCGAAACAACATCGAAATCGCGAAGTTCCATCGTGGCCACAGACAATTGTAGAAGAGTATCGGAATGAATGATACTGAGTGCTAGTGTTATGACTACGTATTAAAATTTTACCGGTTTTGTAAAAGTCTCTTGCCGATTCAAAATATTAGTAAACTAATGCTTAAACATGGTTTCTATTAACAGAAAAATGTTTATTTTAATCAATTTTAGATATTGAAACTAAGAAAATTGCACCATTCCAATTGTTTATGACATTTAGAAAAATAAATGCTGAACACATTAAATGTCATTGCTTGCTTATTGATTTTAAAAATTGTCCTGAGATACTCGATCGCAAAGTAGTTTGAAAACAATTCGATAGATGGCGTTATGTGGCATAATAATAAGTTTTTTATAGAAAATGAGTCATATTTATTAAATAATGCTTTTTAAATTAAGAAAAATAAAAATAATATTATAACGACGTGTTACAGTTTGAAACCATAAAAAAAGTTTGTGTTTGTTATTCTGGTCTGATCAGCTGTCTGTCACACTGTCAGCGCGAACCCAACCAAATATAATGGTCTCTAAGATTGGACAAAATATGGTTGTGTTGCCTACCTATTGCATTTTTAGGGATTCGTGGCTTAGTGCTAACAGTGAATTTGTAATAGTTTCATCATTAAAGC
This sequence comes from Anania fuscalis, assembly GCA_950371115.1. NCBI lineage: Eukaryota > Metazoa > Arthropoda > Insecta > Lepidoptera > Crambidae > Anania > Anania fuscalis. Next base: position 8,393,359 of record OX493340.1, on the reverse strand, counting down.
AAAATAAGAAGAAATGAATTGTTTTGTCAAGCCGGCATACCAAACTATTATATTTGATAGATTTTATAACGTTTACAATAATTTGTGTCGTAAAATTGTACTTGTGCTATGCGGTGGTTATGAAGTTTTAACTTGGAGGTGTGAAACTTGTTGTAAACAATGATTAGGTATGTATAAAATACAAGATTTCTAAGCATGTTAAAAAATATGTCCATTTACGATTGTCAAACGATAGCTATTTAGATGTCGTAAAATTTGACATTAGATCTCCGATAAAACTCTTGTCAAACTCAAATGTTCGGTCGGACCGATACACTTCAGAGTAGGGTTTACGATGCCACTAATGTCAAATGATGATCGGTCGAATCGACTGAAATGCCCGATCAAACCGACCGACCGATTGCATTTCATATTAGGAAATGCCCGAACAATCGGCCGATATATCGGATTTGTCACTTCGCGCTAGACCCCCAGGGAAGGTGAGGGGATAGACATCCTTGACCTAGCGACGCGTCCTACTTACAGCGACAGCCGTCGGAGAATCCATTGTTGATACCAATCAATTATGCTTTTCCTCGGAAATTGTTTTTATAACCAATGCTATCCGCAAACTTTCCTAATTTGCTAAGATATAATCAGTTGAGTCTTTTGACCGAAGTTCGCACTGCAATCTTTACTTCGTGTTGAATTGGTTTCTGGCGGGAAAGTTATAACTTTGGGCAAAATATCGACATGAATATGGGTCGTATTTTATACACACCTATATTAACAGTACTCTTGCAAGTACACGTTGGCTTTTTTTTAGATACATAAGTGAAAGAGGCAGATTTTCAGGAAACTAAATGGACAGAAAATAATTTGAACTACGCTGTGGCCTTAAATTTCATAATGGAATTGTTTCGGAAGTAATTAAAAACTTATTTTGTTCTTCAATTTTAAAGTTTAAATGTAGAGTTCACATAATAGACTTCATATGATTTAATTTCAATGTTATGCAATGGTATTTTAAGTACCTACTATATGCCTACAGCTAATTAATTCAAACGCGGCAGCCGCTTAGCGATTGCAACCCGCTCTCCGCGGTTTTCCGCTACAGCGCATATTTGAGGAAGCGTTTTCTAGAACGTGCTTCCCGCGTTTTATCCGCGCATGCGTACAGGTAGCCCGTCCCTTTCCCGCGTACTGCGCGCCAGTCGGCCCTGCGCAGTCCTTGTCACCGCGCGACCGCAGCCTTGATCACGATGATCGCTGACTTGCCGGTCTTATCCCTGCGCGCGATGGAACTTTACACCTCCCGCCGCAACGCACGGCCCGCACAACGCGCTTCCGATTCAACCGGCGGCTCTAACGGTACATATTTACCCGTATGCTATGATGTAGTAAGTACGAAACAAAGCCTCTAGATAACTACTATGTTTGCTTATAATACGACCAATTGCGTCGCTGAATACGAATGAACATTCGTGACCTTTAAGATGTTGCTGCGTCATTTGCAGGCGCATTATGATTTTGTACGAAAACTTCATTCGTTTTAAGGATAATTGTTCTGGAGGCATTTATTTGGCAATGTTATTGAGTTGTGGGTGGATAAAGGCGGAATGCGTCACTATCCCTCATCAGGGATAGTGTTTCAGTACTTGATCGTAAAAGAGCGAAAGGTCGTGTGGGACTGATGGGGTGAAGCGTTCTCGCGACTTGTTGCGTCGTTCGTTGTTTACAATGTGGAGCCCGTATTTTCGCGTCGATTTACGCAGAGCAAAATGACAAACATTTCACGGATGAACGCTCAGCAACAGATAACGCGGATCGGCGAAAAATCTTATGATCTCACGAGTGTGTTGATTTCACCCTTGTTTATTTGGTATAATTTATGTTGAAGACCTCATATTATCATCTCTTACGAAACTGCGGTGAAAATAAACACACTGATACGCTTATTACTGATGAATATAGAGGTTAATTTAATGTTTGTGTAACTCGTTTCCTTGACATAAATTGCAAACGCGATTTCTTAAGATCCTTCTTCTTAGAAAATTTCAAGTTCCGCGCCGCTGAGTTTCAGAACTGAGAACTCTAAGAGTTTACTTAGGAGTTGTAACCGGCAAACAGAGAGTAAGGGTTATTCATGATACCTGCATATTAGGAAAAGGAAATTAAATGAAATTATTGGTATTAATTGTAGTGAGGGCGTAGCTCAAGAAGCTATGCCTTTCTAAACATATTTTTTTATTTCGATAAGTTTAATATCTCTGAATTACTATTTTATACGATTATTTGGTTTATTACACAAACTAATTCAGACCTGTTTAATTATTGTTATATATTTCGGAATCAGAAAGCGATCTATAAAACTCAAACAAGACAAATTGCGGTGACCTTCATGCGCCCTCCTACCCTAATAAGAAGCTGTGGCGAAAATACTTATTATAACGTTTGCGATGCGACGTTCCGAACTTGTGAGTTAATATTGTTTAAACTTTGTTCTATTAGTTGAGAACGAAGTGAGTCAATTTTGTTTAATCTTGGGTTTATTAGCCAAAACCGTAAAGCAACCTGTTAAAGTAATTAATAGGCACGCGTTTTACGTCAAATAGAACAGCCATGCAATTCCGTAAACAAAACTGCGCTGAATTCGACACTGAACTCAACGACGATCAGTAAAATGATCTCACTTCGAACTTTGGGTGAGTTTTAGAGCGAGTTCACCTCCCCTTGTACAGGTCGGGGTATAATAACCTTCGTCCGTCCTATGACTCAACATTTTATAAACGGAGATATTATTGAAACTTTTCCAGATTTGCCTTTAATCCCCAACTGTGAACTAAAATACATTTGTACAACGTGCGTCTAAAAACAATGCAACTTGTTATATTAGGAATGTCCTTGACATAGGTAAAACACCTCAATAAGATCGTATGTTGTCCTTATATTTTACTACATAAACAGACTCGTATGTGTCAGGGAATTATAAAGCGATCTATAAAATTTAAGCACTTTCTTGTTGAAGGGCGCGTGTCCTCTGGGTCAGACAAGACAGGTCACGGCGACCTCCACGCGCCCTGTTCCTCAATAAAACGGAAGAGCTATTGAAACGAACAACGATTTCAGCGTACGCCAAATGTAATTGTAACAATATTTGAACTCTGAATTAGTAAAATACTTTACAACTTTTGTGAATAGTGTAACAACTGTAATGATAACAATAACATTTCTATTGGTTTGGGAAAACTGTCCACATCACTTTTTTGGGTTCCGTACCCCAAGGGTAAAACGGAACCCTATTACTAAGGCTTCGCTGTCCGTCTGTCTGTCTGTCTGTCCATCTGTCACCAGGCTGTATCTCATGAACCGTTATAGACACTTGCAATTTTCACAGTTTAAGGGGGTTTAATTCAAGGGGGCTTCCATACAACAAACGTGATTTTTTCGCAGTTTTTATAGAGATATATAGATAATGGTACGGAACCCTTCGTGCGCGAGTCCGACTCGCACTTGGCCAGTTTTTGTACTAACAATAAATCAACTAAACAAACAACAAGACCCTCTTCTACGAAAAAAATAATTCAGATGCTTACTCCGTGTACCGAGTAATGAACAAGGTAATTGTTTAAATAACTAGCAACATTTTAAGCAATCAAACAATATTATCCACTTAATACAGGGTCGTCAAACAGCCATAGCAACACGCCTTGCACATCATAGCCTGTCATTTGCAACGCTAAGCTGTAATTAAAGTCAATTAATTGATACAACTAAATTATAATCCTAATAGGAAGTTTGTAATGTACACAAACATTCACACAGTTTAATTACATACGAGTAGTGATGTGGTACGCCATTTGATTCGAGTAAACTTATTTCAGCTTTGTTTTAGTCAAATGATTTTATTAAATTTGCTGAATTTTTACTGTGATTGCACTTTATATGTGCTTCAAATGTACATTTATTGTTTTTAGTTACCGTTACATTCGAAATGATAAAATGTGAACTGTGTATTTTCGTGATTCATCATATGAAATTTTTATCTACTGAATTTATATTTTCAAATATTTTGTTTTGGATGTCAATAGAACTAATTTTTAATAAAATTCTGTTTGACTCTAATTATTGTTATTTTTTGTATTATATCCTAAAAGAGAGTTGGTGAATGAAACTAAATGGTTATCTTTAATTTAAACTTTTTATTTTAAATTTAACAAACGTTTTAATAGATAGACATGTGGTGCACAAGATTTTTGCTATCAAAGACCGGTGTCTTGCTTGTCACATCACTAAACTTGTTTATATAAATACAATAATAACGAAACCGGTCGCGGCTGTATAGTAATCTACTCCAGATCTATAGTCTATTAAAGCCAAGATCGCCCTGGGTCGATCAGTTAACTCTGGCTGTAAATTGGCTGTTTATAGGCTAAGCTTTCGCCTTATAGGATAAATTAATGGATCGAACTTGAAATGTCGCACCTTACAATAATTTATAAGAAATTGATAACGTTTTTAATGAGCTGAATTAGACTGTTTTATTTAAGCTGAACTAGAAACTTAAAAATTATTGATAGAATCTATTTGTAACCCAAAATCATTTTTTGTTGGTTATAAGTTTAACACAAAAGAAATACCAAATGTTCCAGACTATTGAGACAGGTATTAAAGTAGGTACGTATCTAGCTAGTTAGTATTAAAGTTTAAAAAAATATATCATAAATAAAGTTAAAAGTAGGTATGTTTTATTGCACGAAATTACGTGTTATTTGTAAGTAAGTGCTATTTATAAAAACTTTATTCATCTAAATCAAGACCATGTCCGCTCAATTTTTCCCGGAAGTCGGGAGTGTCGGGACCCAAAAGGTGAAATATTGGGGACATTCTCCCCATTACCCGTTTGCACCGAATTAGCTTGCTCCAGTTGGTTTCCTACTAAATCTTGTCGCACTTACTGAAACATTACCTTTCCCTTCTAGTAACCAACTTTGTAAAACTAAAAGAAAATACAGTTAGATTTTCACTCTGTTTCTGGGAACCCCAATAAGGTAATTGAGTTTGAACAAATTATTGTTGATTCGTTAACTATTCATAAAGCTTATTGCTTCTAAATTAAAACATTTGATATTGATAGAAGTGATTACTATTTCATTTAAGTTGGATATCAAACGAGCTATTTACTAACATGCTTTAAACTTTATTATTTTAATATAGCTTATGTATGTATGTGTATACGAATAATAAAGATTTAAATATCTTAAGTAGCTTTTGAATATTAGATCTTCATCACAGCTGAAAATGTCCAATTCTATCTAAAGTATATTCAAAAGTAACTACGTATGCCCGATTTTCTTCAAAATATTAGGAATATTGATTGTCCTTTAGTCAGTAGGTATTCTTCTCCCTATCTTATTTCAAGGTCCGCTTTCCTGCTTCTTCTCTTCCACTTTGCTTCATCTTGATAGCTTTGTTTCTTTCTCTCTACATCTTTATAGACAACACTCGACGAGTCAAAGTTTAGAAAAGATGCGAATTGACCTTTCTCCTGGATTCAAACCCTATCTCCTGTGCTCAGGTGGTCATCTTTTAATAATTCCATACGATCGCAACCAGTATTCTTGGAGCTCTATCGTTATTTAGTCTATTATTTTATAACTATCTTGCCTACAAATCTACAATTATTTATATAAAGTATTTAAAAAAAAAGACTAACTAACCTAAAAGACTTAATAACCAAAAGTATAGGTACCCTACAAGTATTGAGGACATTCGTCGTATCACCTATTTGCGGTAAATTAGCCCGCCCCAGAGCAGTCGACTAGACGCCCCTATAAATCTTATCGTACCACATTCAGGAAATTAAAATGTGTCAGCGCACGACTACATGACGTTTGAGGCGATTCTTTTTATGAACTTACCCACTTTATGTCGTTGCTGTTTTCATTTGCATGTAATTAAGTCAACAATTTATGTAAATGATTTCAATTTGTGATGTAGAATTTGAATTTTAGGTAGTGCCTTTAAGCGAAACCCTCTGCTTTTTATTCAATCTGCTTTTAAGTTAATCATTGGTTTTGTTGAGGCCACAAAAATCTCATTTTTCTGCTCAAATACAACAACATTTCCATAGGACTAAAACATCAAAATCCAAACAATTAGTTTACTTCTCTGTGCTATCTGCATCTTAACGGTTTATTGATTTTTTTTACTTTTTTACGATAACTTTTTACCACGGGACCATTAGAACCAATATATGGTTACAATACCAATATTAGATTCAATTAACCGTCACCATAACAGTTTACAATAATTATAAAGCTAATTGCAGACCACTCAACATTTTGACAATCCTAAAGATATTATACCCCTAAATGGGTATATCTGTATAACCAAATTCTCATCAGCGAAAGCCGACCTTTCGAACACAAGCCACTTAGGCCCCGTCCTAAGCTCCTTATGTCCACAGAATTTAACATCCACAGTGATCAATGACTGGCGATCTAATTCGGCAATGTTTACTTTAGGACCTACTTTAAACATGTTTTAAAATTTGCTTTATAGGCAATGTGTGAAGTAGCCAGAAGAGTATTCGTCGGTATTGCTTGTTTTACTGTGTCTCGCCCACTCAGACGCAATCTTTGACTCTTACTGTGACGTCACAGAGATATCTGACGAGTTCACGAGTAGTATGTTTGATTGAAGGTCTCTTGAATCCAAAATTAAGAAACGGTTGTATTGATAATGAATTCCTAAAACGTGTTAACTACGATTACATTGATCTGATCAGGAATGAGGACAGTCTTTGAATACTAACATGAATACCACATTATGTTACTACCTAATTAACATTATCAGATAGTCCTTCGTAAAATAAATCTTATGTCTCTTTTACGACAACTTAAAAAAACTTCAACTAAAGGTTAAACGTCTAAATTCAGTAGCATTTGGGAGCAGGAAGCGACTCTGTCAGAAGGCGCGGGTACAGGGGGTCTAGCGCGAAGTGACAAATCCGATATATCGGCCGATTGTTCGGGCATTTCCTAATATGAAATGCAATCGGTCGGTCGGTTTGATCGGGCATTTCAGTCGATTCGACCGATCATCATTTGACATTAGTGGCATCGTAAACCCTACTCTAAAGTGTATCGGTCCGACCGAACATTTGAGTTTGACAAGAGTTTTATCGGAGATCTAATGTCAAATTTTACGACATCTAAATAGCTATCGTTTGACAATCGTAAATGGATATATTTTTTAACATGCTTAGAAATCTTGTATTTTATACATACCTAATCATTGTTTACAACAAGTTTCACACCTCCAAGTTAAAACTTCATAACCACCGCATAGCACAAGTACAATTTTACGACACAAATTATTGTAAACGTTATAAAATCTATCAAATATAATAGTATGGTATGCCGGCTTGACAAAACAATTCATTTCTTCTTATTTTGCTTTAATGATGAAACTATTACAAATTCACTGTTAGCACTAAGCCACGAATCCCTAAAAATGCAATAGGTAGGCAACACAACCATATTTTGTCCAATCTTAGAGACCATTATATTTGGTCGGATTCGCGCTGACAGTGTGACAGACAGCTGATCAGACCAGAATAACAAACACAAACTTTTTTTATGGTTTCAAACTGTAACACGTCGTTATAATATTATTTTTATTTTTCTTAATTTAAAAAGTATTATTTAATAAATATGACTCATTTTCAATAAAAAACTTATTATTATGCCACATAACGCCATCTATCGAATTGTTTTCAAACTACTTTGCGATCGAGTATCTCAGGACAATTTTTAAAATCAATAAGCAAGCAATGACATTTAATGTGTTCAGCATTTATTTTTCTAAATGTCATAAACAATTGGAATGGTGCAATTTTCTTAGTTTCAATATCTAAAATTGATTAAAATAAACATTTTTCTGTTAATAGAAACCATGTTTAAGCATTAGTTTACTAATATTTTGAATCGGCAAGAGACTTTTACAAAACCGGTAAAATTTTAACCTGTCAAGCTTCAATTCCCCACCGGTGGCCACGTCATAATAGATTTTTTATTGTGTCTCTTGACCTTGGCCTGACAGGTTAATACGTAGTCATAACACTAGCACTCAGTATCATTCATTCCGATACTCTTCTACAATTGTCTGTGGCCACGATGGAACTTCGCGATTTCGATGTTGTTTCGCGCTAAGGTTTCAATCGAAACTTCGGTCGAGGATCGGTCGGATGCGAACATTCGGATGGTACATTTCGCGCTAGACCCCCAGGCCTCTTGTAATTGGCAGGCTAGTACTAAGATTGTTAGCCAGCGTTTATACGATCGTTATCGTGGGAGGCAGGATCTAGTGATGTAACGACGCTTGACGGTCATGAAATGAAACCGACCAAGACAGTTAAATGTTTAAACCATAGTACTCGTACAATCTTTATTATTTATTTTTGTTATAAAGAGGTAAAGTTCCGTGACGTGCTTGATGTGTAAAATGTTTGTAGTCAGCTAATTCCTGGAATCATATACTAAGACTAAAATGAAAATAATATTTATATACGGAATCGACTTTAATCAAAAATGTGTTAGGAAATCAAATAAAATTCAATTATGTTATAAAAAAATATACAGTCGAACATACACGTACTTTTGAAGTTGGTTAAAAATAAAGTAGAGGGCTACATAAATGCCTCAAACTTGTAATACTTTACTTGATAAAGTATTGCCGTTCAAAATATATGCAAGGGCACCAAAATGTTGAAAAACAAAAGACTATCTGAAATCTAAATAATTACACGAGTAAGAATCAACTATTACATCATTGCACATCACTAACCGAGAGACCATCGCTATTTAGTGTAAAATCAATTAACCGAGATGATTCAAAGCGCATGGGGCTGAGAATGGTGGTAGAACAAGCGTTCTCTATGCTCAGATTAAGTGCACTTTGACAATGCTTGCCAGTCTTTGGTTTGAGGAAGTAAGTAGCAATAAAACCAATAGGTATAAAACTTTATGGCTTTGCATCGTAGCCAGCTCGATAGCTGATGTTTATACCACCCGCGTCAAGCGGGGTGAAGCTAATGATACTCTTTAGGCTGTAAACTGTGCCTTATAGACTAGTCTTTAATTGAAGACAAGTTAAGAATGCTAAAAAGTGTACTGTGGCGGTCTTGCGATGAGGATTTGATTATGCAATACCAATTATGGGTGATTGTGATGCTCCAATACAATTTTTAGTACGAAACAAACATTAATCGGGGAAGTATTTACACAAATAGTAAAAGTTAATCGGTTGTTCAAAAAAGATATAAAATAATTTTGACAAACCAACGAACTTTTATTTATAATAAAATTTAACTCCTTAAATGCTATGGGGATCTGTTATATAGTCAACAGCTTACCATCATACCCTCGACCGATTTTTAACTTACAGTTCAACACGCAGAGTTCAATATCAATTGAGAAAACTTGACCTTTTGTAGTAGTTTGTTGACTGTACTCTAGCTTCAAGCAATTTCTCATAACTTCGCGGCTATGTAACGGTAATTCTTTTGGCTCAAAGCTTCCTTATTTCAGTCTTAACAGGGCGTCCGTTTATTTATCAATCTGCGGTTTTTGCGTGGTACTTAAACAGTCTCTACTGTTTCGTGTACTTTTAGTTTCAAAATTTTTGAGTGATTAAAGTACAAAATCAAAATCTAGATTGAGGCGCCCACGTTTTTCACATTAGTCAACCGCAGACACCCACGACACGACCCACCACGCGCCAAGCGCATCTACAAACTTGTTAATATTATGTTAGGCTGATTCACATAGCTGTATTTTTACACTACAACATTCTTATCAATAAAAATACATTCCCCGTTTTTTTTTTTTTTTGCACACGCGAGTTTTTATATCGCTTTAAAAATAAAAGTACTTAAAAAAGCTGTATCTTTGCTGGCTTCAAGCGACTTCATTTAACCTCTTGGACGCACTTTAGACTTATTGAAGAGGGATATTAAATGGAAAGTAACGAGCTAATATAGGTCCCCTGCTCTTTCTGGCGGTTGTCATTTCTTGTAGGTAATATGGTCTATCTTTATTCCTACTCCATGTCTTAGTTGACAACACTAAATTGTCACAGAACTAGTCGTCCTCTTCGTCTACTATCGTATCAATTGTAAAGGGACCTTAAGTTTTTCCTGTAGAGTTTTAGCTAAAACAGCGTTGTAATTGTAATAGTGGTTGTTTGACAAACTGTCTATATTGAATCTGTCATACTTTAATATACCACATAAGCTGCAATGAAACGCTCTTTCTGCTCTTGATACCGTCCGCAAACTCCCAGACCCACGGGATTCTGTCCGGCCTGTTAATTAGCAGTCTTCGGGGACGAAGCTCTTTTGTAATGAACTTAGATTATTTATACTGACATTAAACTGACTGCCATGAATACAATTATCAAATTGTACGAATTAACTTTACGAGGTAAAGTTAATTCACGGGATCAACATCCCGTATTGTATTTTTTAAAGAATACATTGAATTGATTTTATATTTATATATAAGTGGATTGCGCTAGAGTCCTAACCCTACCACAATTTTTATCTATATACGTATGGCTCCATAATAAAATAAGTATTCAATGACAAAAGTGACAAATATTAAACTTATTTTTTAAACGTACTAAATTTAAATAAAAAATATATAAACAAAATATGTTAAAGTCTACTTAACTTTATACCGAAAATGCAGCGCAAGCGCAACGGCTATTGTCAAAACACACTCAATCGCAAACACATGTAATTCTTCAGATGATACTGAAACTTCAAACATTAGATATGAACGCTCGAAAAAGTTTTATCGGGGCCTTAGCTGTAGGTAGAATAAGATCGTCTTCCCACTGCACTTAAGTTAATGTCAGAATAACACGCCTACATTAAATTAATACACTTCTAATTGGCCAGAAAAGTTATGAAAACAAGCTTAATTTTAAGACAATGGGTACTTTAGTAAACATAAGAAGGTGGCAAATTCGCCGTATCTTTAAAAAAACAGTTTCGGAAAATCCCTTAAGTGGGTTTGTAACGCTATTTATTTATAGTCCGAACTAAGTATTGAAAAAAAGGTAAAATCTACATAGACGAATTCACAAGTTAAGTTAATTTAGTAGAACGAATAATTACTATAATAGTTTAATTTTAGTTAGTTAATATTTACTACTCTGTCAAGAAAGTACCGGGAAAAGATTAATAATACACAAAATGTTAGTTATTCATACTGTTGTCTTTTATTTACGCGAACACGATACATTTAAATGAAACTACTTTTACGGATTATTTCGCGATTTATTAACATTTTATTTAACCTGACGTTTCGAACACTTTACAGCGTTCGTGGTCACAGGTAGACTAAGGTGTTATTCGTCTTTACAATATTTTGAAAAAACTATAAACTACCGTCACTCAGTTAATATTAATTTGTGTTCCTATCTACGCAAAAAGAGCTAACTGTATCTAGAGGTCTTGCAGTGCGGGGCCTAGCATGGGATTTCGTTAAAACAGGATCCCATGCTGATGGTATTTTCCAACCATCTTCTCTGTTGAAATTCGGGTGTCTTCTAATTTCAATTGCCTCCCGTAACATGCGAGGAACAAATCGTCCTTCTCTTGCAAGGACTTTAGGCTGGTCAAATCGTATGAAATGGTTGGGTGTATCTAAGGCATGTTCACACACTGCAGACTTAGTATTCCGTCTATGTTTGATGTCGGCTATATGTTCTTTTACCCGCACGCCTATACTTCGTTTTGTTTGACCGATATAGGAGAGCCCACAGTCACATTCCAGTCTGTACACCCCCGCATCTTGAAGAGGTATGTTGCACTTGACAGGTGGTAAAAATTGGTTAATCTTTTTCGGCGGCTTGAAGTAGGTTTTGATTGAAGCGCGCTTCAAAATGTTTCCAATCTTGTCAGTGACACCCTTCATATAAGGTAGTACAGCAGGTTGGCGTTCGACGGTGGAATGCTTGACCCGGGGTCTGGAACGACGTGGTACCGGCAACTGGTTTTCCCGTAGTACCTTCCTGACATGCTGGAGCTCGCCAGTCAGGTGTTGGTCGTCACAGATACCCCTTGCTCTCTGAAACAACGATTTGCCTACGGTAGCCAACTGTCGAGGATGATGGTGAGAGGCACCATTGAGGTATTTATCTGTATGGGTGGCTTTACGAAAAACTGTATGACTAAGAGTATGATCCGGATTCCTAGTAAGTAAAATATCTAAGAAAGCTAGTTTATTGTTTGCCTCAATTTCCATAGTAAATTTGATTTTTGGGTGGATTGAATTTAAATGTTCTAGAAAAGCAGAGACTTGATTGGTAGGTAAAATTGTAAAAGTATCATCTACGTACCGTTTATAGAACGTGGGTGTTATAGGTGATGTGCCTAGAGCTCTGGCCTCGAAATCCTCCATGAAAATGTCTGCGACAACAGGTGATACTGGAGAGCCCATAGCCACACCATCTACTTGTACATAGAATTCATTGTCCCACAGTAAATATCCCGATGTTAGGCAATGTTCCAATAGTTCCGCATATTCTATAGGCATATCAAGTTCAACTAACTTCCTTTTAGTAATTTCAATGCAGTCCTGTACTGGTAAACTTGTAAATAGGGACTGTACATCAAAACTGACCATAGTTTCATTATCCGCTAGGTGTAGGTGTTTAACCTCGCTGATAAAATGGTAGGAATCCTTCACATGTGCTGTAGTTGTTCCTCTTAGCCGAGATAGTGATCTAGCTACGTGCTGAGCCAGTCTGTAGGTTGGTGTATCAATCTGACTCACAATAGGACGTAGCGGGACATTTGGTTTGTGTATTTTTGGCAACCCATATAATTTTGTTGGTTTTGCGCACCAAGGTATTAGGTATTGAGCATCTAGACTTAAACTTTCACTATGTTTTCGCACTAAGTCACTGGTTTTCTTTAAAACTTTGTTGGTTTGATCTATTTTAACACGTTTGTAAGTGGTTTCGTCCGCCAGTAACTGTGACATTTTTTGCTTATAGTCCGATGTGTCCATTACAACCGTCCGCACAAAGGATAGTTAATTCTGGTTTAGTTTTTAGGTTTTTTAAAGCTATATATTGAGTACGAGAAAGATTTGACTTCGGTACTTTGCTATGTCTTAGGACTGATGATATGTCTTGTCGTAATGCTTCCGAGTCTTCTTTCTTTAAATTATTTTTAACTAAACAATCCTCCACGCTGCATATTATTTCTTCATAAGGAATTTGAAATTTCTTAGTCTACCTGTGACCACGAACGCTGTAAAGTGTTCGAAACGTCAGGTTAAATAAAATGTTAATAAATCGCGAAATAATCCGTAAAAGTAGTTTCATTTAAATGTTAGTTATTCATTCAAATTTATTTTATCACCTTCAAAGTATGCTCCTTCAGAAGCGATACACTTACGCCAACGAATAATCCAATCATCAAAACATTTTTTAAACGCTTTTTCCGGAATCGAGTTCAGTTCTCGCCGCGAATTCTCCTTTATGTCTTCTACCGAATGAAACCGGGTGCCACGAAGTGGTAATTTGAGTTTAGGAAAAAGAATGAATTCGGCTGGAGCCATATCTGGTGAATAAGGTGGCTGCTCGATGGTATTTGTTGAGTTTTTGGTCAAAAATTCGTTCACAATGATGGCCTTGTGGGAAGGCATTATCGTGGTGCAAAATCCAAGAAATTTCATTCCATAAATCTGGCCTTTTTCGGCTAATTTGCTCTTTTAAACGCCGCATAACGCTTAAATAACACTCTTTTTTATCGTTTGACCTTCTGGCATGAATTCTGAGTGCACAACACCGCGACAGTCGAAGAAAACAGTCAACATGACTTTGACTTTCGATCGAGCTTGGCGCGGTTTCTTCGGTTTCGGTTCAGTTGGAAGGCGCCACTCCGAAGCTTGTCGACTAGTTTGCATGTCAAACTCGTAAACCCACGTCTCGTCACCAGTAACAATGCGTTTCATGAATGTTGGGTCGGAATTGACTCGTTCTAGCATGTTCTCAGCGACTCTTTTGCGATTGAGTTTTTGGAGAAAATTCAGGTCTTTTTGGACTAGCCGAGCGGCAACATGTTTCATACCCAATTGATTATTTAAAATGGTACGAATCGACTCGTGTGACACAGAAAGTTCGACGGCTAGCTCTCTCAAACTTGAATGAGGATTTTCAGTCACTATTTCCTTCACTTTTGCGATGTTATCTTCAGTAGCAGACGTTGATGGCCTAGCAGAGCGAGGCAAATCTTCCATCACATCTCGACCGCTTTTGAACGCTTTGTAGTACTCATAAACACGTGTTTTTGATAAAGTCGATTCACCGTAAGCCTTCTGTAACATTTTCAGAGACTCCGAACACGAAATCCCATTGGCGATGCAAAATTTAAGACAAACTCTTTGTTTGATGTTTTTGTCCATTATGAAATTCGCAATACACACTAGATTGGTATAACTAAAAACAATACTCCGCGCCAAATTAGAAAACAGTTGTGTCAATCTAACAACAACAAAAAAATATATAATTTTAAATTTGGAACCATAAACAAATCATCAATTCCCGAAACTTTTTTGACAGAATGTCATTGACTTATATATTACTTTGTAAGGACAGGGCGGACCACACGTCTGGGTGTTGGACCCATAGACTTAGCATTCGCTACGCTCTTAAAGACTGACAAAGCGTGGAAAAGAGACATCATATCCTTGCGGACACCCTACAAGATAGAAAAAGACAGATGTCAATGTACCTATGTGACACAAGAAATATATTTAACTGACTTTATATACCTCAATTTCAAACGTCAAAATTAATTTTATTAAAATATACAAAATTACAAACGGAAAACTTATTTAAATATTTCTGTAGACATGGAGTCCTGTTCAATTATAAATTGTGATGTGACAAGAAAATATAACCCTAATAAATACACATTTCACAGGTAAATACATTTTTAGATGAAAATATTTTGAAACAAATTTGTGTCTAATTCCTAATAATAATCGACAAGGAACTTAGATTTTACAGAAGAATATGAACTTTATTTGTTGTGTGTTTGTGTATTTCGTAGTTAAAGGCATAATTACAATAAATATTAGATAAAATAGTAAATTGTATGTTTACACTAGGGATTGAACTAGCGGTGACGTCATAAGTATCGATAAAATATCGACAGCCATTTGTGGGTATAGAAGATATTTAGCGATTACTAAAAAAAGATTAATCATGTTTGTTTACAAAAAAAACACTCCAATACTGTTATTTTGTGATTAAATTATGAGCTTTTTGTTTTATTTTTAGTTTGACGACCTCCGTGGCCGAGAGGCGAGCATGCTGGACTTTAAATGGCGCCGCCATCTCTGAGGATCTGGGTTCGATCCCCGGTCGGGTCAATGTAGAAAACGAACTTTTCTATATTGGCCCGGTTCTGGGTGTTGTGGTTCCCTCGTTGTTTCTGATTTCTTTAACACAATGGCTTTAGCTTCTTACCTTAGGATCAGAGCAATGTATGTGATGCTGTCACATGTTGTATGATTACTGTTAGTTTCGTTTACAAACAAAACGAAGTCGTGATGGGGCGAGTAGTTTCTTGAAAAAGTTATTTGTTAATATCAGTATAAACGAGTATTAAACTCTAACAAAATTTTCTTTAAAAAAAATGTGCATCTTCGTCCCACCTGCAGGGCACAGGACTATGTTTGTTGTTGTCCACTTAACTATGTTTGTCGCCATTTTTAGGGTTGCGTAGTCCTGACAAGGAATCCTTATAGTTTGGTCATGTCCGTCTGTCTATCCGTCCGACGTTTTGCTTGGAGACTGTTGACCCTAGAGAGCTGTTACTTTGTGGAAATATGTATATCTAGCTTGCCGACAATGTGGTAGAACATTTTTTAATTTTTTTTTTTAGGGTACCTGCCATACATTTACATGTCACATTTACATGTTACAGTTACACGTTACCGTGAGCATATTTTTGTTTCATCGTCTACCACATCGTGTGTGGTATCGTTGAATAGGTCCTTCAAAATTACTTTAGGGTTACTTAAACTATTTTTCGATTTAGGGATACACACAATACAGAATTACCTACTGTACTGTAAGTAGTATAATATTAACTCTGTGTTTATAAGGAATACGTTAAAGTGAAATTTTGATATAAAATTGTTTTAAATAGGTTACATATTTAATATTTAAGCCGACAACCTGGTAAAGGTTGGAGGACGACGCTGGATGCAGGTTGCTTCCAACCGGCCGATCTAGGAGTCACTGGTGGAGGCCAATGTTCAGCAGTGGACGTCCTGTGGCTAAAATGATGATGATGATGATGATGACATATTTAAAACGACCGTTTTCTTATTTTCCATTATATAAACTTGTTCACAATATTCAATTACTCATTTTTCGATTTAATGCGAGTAAACTTGTTTTTCAGATTTCTCAGTTTCCAGACTGTGAAGTTTGCATAACAAAAATATGACCTTTTTTCGACCATATCATAAATTTGCACATGCAAGCCCAGAAAGCTCCGTATCCTTTCCGTAATACTGATTTTCACCTCTATTTTGTTTAAAGATTAGGTTTAACTGTAGGTGCTTCAAGGTCCGCGGCGATTATGACTTGTGCCAAATCAATTTGATGCCGGTTGCAATTAATCGATAAAAAAATTGTGTCTTAAACAACACTACTACACACACACACATATGTGTCACCATTACGTCCGTGTGTGTCACATTTTTTGTATCATTTGCAATGAGCCTTTGTCTATCTTGTACATTCTATATCTATGGTTGGACCTAAAGAGACCCGAAAATGACCCGACAGACGCCGATGTGACGTAGTCAGTGGTCGGCGGTCATCGTGATCTGACATTTGTATGAAAAAATAAAAATGCCTAGATGTTCACTGAAAGGATGCATAAATTACGACAGAAAGGTCATTAAAACAAATTCTAATATTACTTCTCACCAATAAGCCGCATATTTGATAAACACTAAACTTATTTACATTACTTTACCAATTTTCTAACTTCTTTGTCAATTTTACGAAGCAACGCCATATTTACCGTGCAAAACCGATACAACTTTGTAGCGGCGTGCATTAGTTGTATTGTTATAGTATAGCCATAATAGTGCTCACAGTGCACTGAGTCCAGTACATGCGATGTAACATAAATATTTTATTTTGTGATGATTTATTAAATACTTATTTTAAGTTTACGTGATAAAGCACTATGAGTCAAAAATAGAAAACATGTCAAAAATAACAAAAGGCATAAGTAAAAAACAATGTTTTATTCGAACGGCAGTGAAATGTAATTAATAAATATATATAAATTATCTGATATAGTTTTTTTAGAAAAGTTTTAAGGTATGATTCCGTACACTTATAAAAATAAATTGTATTCACAAAAACCCAATTATCTAGCCCCAAACTAAGCAAATCTTGTGCTATTGCCACTAGATACAAATAATAAACATACTTAAATATATTTATAAACTACTTAAATACATTTATAAACATCCATGACTTAGGTGCAAATGCTCGTGGCAGCTCATCACACTAACATTTGCCCCTCGCGGGAGTCGAACCCACAACGGCCAGGCATTGTAGTCCGGAGCGCTACTACACCAGATGGTTGTCGATGTAATCTCATATAAACTCATAGAGAAAATATTACAACTGCGTGCTGCTGAATTCGGAATCATACCTTTTGTTTCATTTCGAAAGATAGAGAGAGAAATTGTTTTTTGTTTTATAGCTTCAATTATATGATTGTATAGATTAGTTATCATTACAACTTATAAGAAAAGTATAGTTTTATTTAAAAGTAATGTTGATTGAAGATAAATAACACTTGAAAAAAATCATCGACCTCAGGTGGGACTCGAACCCACGTCCCATCGCAAGCCGGGCGAGTGCTGTACCAACTAAGCTACTGAGGACGTCACGTGACAAGATGAAATTCCTCAAGTGTTCTTTTTCGCTGTCAAAGCGAGTCCCACCTGAGGTCGATGATTTTTTTTCAAGTGTTATTTATCTTCAAATAAAACCTTGCATGGAATTGCTAAAAAAAAAAATTACAGTAATGTTCATGTTAAAGTATTTACTAATTACTTACATACAATTAAACAGAAACAATAATATTGCTATTCATTATAAAGACCTTTAAACTGGCTCGAACGTGAACCAGAACTGCACGCGCGCAGATCGCGCGCACTGTATAAGCCTTGCATGAGTTGCGCTAAAGAGGCGCACCAATCGGTTCCAGTAACGAATCGCGTGCCGCGCGCGTACAGCTCGCGCGTGACCTGCACATTTGCGGCGCGTTCGCCAGATCTGGACCTATCCTTATAGAGTCAATAAGTTTATTTATGATTTAAAGCAGGTTAGATCTGTAACAAAAACTGCAATTGCTACCTATCATGCATTGTAGGTTCTAAATTACGCTACAGTTTACTGATGTGATGCACTAATATTAATAGAGCTTTTATTCCCCAAAAAACATACATAAGAGCAATATGCGGAGTTCCTCCACGAACATCATGTCGTCCTCTATTTGCACAGTTGCAATTACTAACATTGACGTCCCTGTATATATTTGAAACATGTGTATTTGTAATGCAAATTATGCATATTTTTAATAGGGAATTTGACATTTATCCACGGAACACAAGAAATCAAAATATCCTGTTACTACTAAAACTCCAATAACAATGCAGTATAAAAAAGCTGTATAACAATGAGTATAATTTTTTTTCAATAATATACCTAATGAATTCAAAACATTAAATAATAATCAATTTAAAACAAAATTGAATAAGTGGCTTATCTCACATACCATAAAGGAGTTTTTTAAATAATAAATATTAATTTCAACATAATTATGATATTACTGACATCTATGTACCTAATTTAATTTAATGCAATTTTTGATTAATTTAATATTTAATTTTAGTTCAATTTTATATTTAATTTGCATGCCTCGTGTTGGCTAAACATGCTTGGTACGTTCATTTAAAACACCTATGCATACCGTGTTTAAGCAAATAAATATTATTTTATTTTACCTTAATTTATGTTGACGTATTTAATTTGAAAAAGCAAAAAGTTATATTTACTCTGATACTACTTTAAATATAACATCTGTGAAATAAAAACTTTTTTCTTAGTTCCTCTTTCGTTATAAGCCGCTCTTACAAGGTTACATAAGGGTAATTTTGTGGTTACTCTATGATGCTATTTGACAGTTGACATCAAAGTCTAACAGATGGGGTTAGTGTGTCATGTATGGAGAAAATGCAAGGCGATTTGTTCTGTCAGCCGTATCTTTACTTTTTACATCAATGCAGAATGTATAATTTTGAATTTGGAACCATAAACAAATCATCAATTCCCGAAACTTTTTTGACAGAATGTATATTCATCAGGAAATCTGCACACATAGATAACAACGGATGTACAGCAATGGTCCAAAAAGAGCATGGTTTCTCTGTAGAAATCGATCCAATTGTATTTTAAGCAGACTGAGAATGGGACAAACTGACAAAGTTCTAAAAAAGAATACAACAATTTTCTAAATTATATCTAAACCTTAGTGAGCAAGACAAGTCAACAATATGCAGGGTTAAAACTAAATAAAGTAATTTAGTTTGCCTGTTAGGTGTCGCTTCAATTTTTTTTTGCCTTCGGTCGTCGTTAATGACGTCTATAACGCCTTCCAACTTGATGAAATATCAAAGCAAATCAAGATGACAGAAGGATTCGACAGGAATACCAATAACCACAAAGTTTTACCCTCGTGCTATTATTAGCGATCAAGTTTCATAACCTTTCAAAATTTGCCAGCTATTTTATATTAAGTTCCTTTAAGATTAAAATTATCGATAAAATTAAATGTTTTAATATGTATCGATAATTAATTTACTCGTTATTTTTACGACAAGTCTATTCAGCCAGCTCAAACACCCACACGGGGTATATCAGTTCAGTGGCAGTATACTGACTGCCCACTATCCAGTTAGCTCTTAATTGGGCACATAACCTATTATGGATGAACCAATTATAATAAACAAACCCAATGATGGAGCTTACGATTTAAGACCCTGTCTATGTTCATTATTAATCTGTGTTACGACTTTATCTATTCTAGGTCCCAAGTATCAGTTACACTAAACAACCAAGTCAATAAAATCGATTGAAAAGTAATATAAATTAACATTATACAAATATCAACTTACCAGCGGTCAGTCAGGCTGCTGTCCTGTCATGATCATTAAGCACCCCGAAACGTCAAAACGAACGGAAATGACATTTTTTTTATGGCTACGGGCGGATTGCCCTCTACCAGTGTCGAGTAAAAAACGGGGAATCAGGAAAAATTAAAAGGCCTAAGATCGGAATTTGGAAAAAAAGGAGTTACAAGGATCAGGAGACTAGGGAAAGGTAGAATAACTTCTATTACATGGGAATAAAATTAATATGTTAAAAATAATGTAAATGTATAACAATGTATAGGATTATAGTTTTATATTATTTAAGATAATAAATGCAGCTAAACAGTTATATACAGCAGGGTCATTTATACAAAGCAATGAAATAGTGGATGTAGGAAAGGGAATTTTAAGGGAAATAAGTTCAGCATAAAACATGGAACGGTAATATTTCGGACAGGCTAAAATAATGTGATTTATTAGTATTATTTGATCAGTGATTTATATCACCAATGAAAATGACATTTTGTCACCATAGATTGTATTTTGACGTTTTGTGGCGTTTTCTTGCTTGCAAAAAGACAATATTAATTTCCGAAATAATATTATTACATTAATCTTTTTATTTTTTTAAGCCATCAATTTATGTATTCAGGTAAATAGACGATATGTGATACATTAGCAATAATTAATAGAGGATAAAATATTTTTTAAACATACTTAGGTTTTGGATAAGGCTGATACTAAACGCAATTGAACATCCAATGCTACCACATGTTGAATAATGTGTTACAAGTTATCAACAACTTTATTTATTTACTATCTAGCTGTAACTAATTAAAGAAGCAAAATGATAAGTGTTTTGGAATCCTCGAATTGTTCTCTACAGTTTGGTATCTATGTACCTCAAAGTCAAGGTACAAATATGGCCAAAGTTGTATGGACGTTTAGTGACCTCCTTTACTAAAAGACTAAAGCTTTATATTTGATTCCAAATTAAAAAAACTTTAATCGTGGTAAGGATATAGGTATTTACAATTACGCTGCCAACTTTCATTTTAAGTGGGCTATGTAAGTTTTTTTGATGTACCAAACTTAATCCATTATTAGTCTATTTGCAAAATGCTGAGCCAAATAAAATCGTCTATATAACCATACACGTGCATCCTCCCACGTCCCCTAAAGGTCAGAGTCTATGCTGCTACTCGACTGAGCGCATACGTAATGAACTTTCACATTTTACTTGTGATGCATTCGTTTGTCTAAATAGATACGTTGTTATAGCACTAGTAGTAGGAGCTTTGCCTTCTGCTTCTGCCGTTTTATATTACATCTTCATTATAAAGTAAGATGTCCGACGTACCTACTTACGTCGAACCGAAACCACTACAGTTAGAGGGTTGAAATTAGGTTTTCCAAGTAACTTTCGTTCACACTGATTAGACTGACATGGATTCCAAAAAAAACATTACCTATAGGGTTGCAACTGTTGCAAGTGTATATTGTTTCCACAATCACACCAATTGTCTAGCCCCAAACCTTAGCCTATGCCCCAAACTAAACAAAGCTTGTGCTTTGGCGACTAGATAACGGATAAACATACTTAAATACGTTTATAAACATCCATGACTTAGGCGCAAATTCTCGTGCTCATCACACTAACATTTGCCCCTCGCGGAATTCGAACCCGCAACCGCCAGGCATTGTAGGCCGGTGCGCGAACCACTACACCAGACGGTCGTCAAACTACATATAACAAAATATGCCTAATACAATATCGGTGTCTTTTCCCTTAGTGCTAATTCGATCATGACTGTGGATGTGTGTTATTGCTGTGGATCTTTGGTGTACGGCAATAGGTATTAACTTTGGCGCAACAGTTCTAACCTTTCCAAACATTTCTATTCCGTGAGGAAATTCATTAATGTACTGTACGACAAATGTAACTGCAAAAATCAACATTTTTTACCACCGTAGACACTTGCAAAGCACTTGTGTACAGTAAGTTCAGCTGACTCAATACCTTTTTTGTCTACGAGTATCAGAAACGATCCCAATAAGCTTATAACTTAGTTCGAAATCGATTGTAGAGCCATAAAAGCGGAGCTCGTAACAGTTACTTTGGCTTTTGTAATACACTTTTTGAAGTTGAAACACAAACTGCAACTACGAATTTTAATCCTGCTGATGTTAATTATAAACAGCGAGCGGAAAGTAAACAAAAGTTAGACATGCCGCCGGCGACACAAAATAGAAGGTGCAGTAAGACCGCATAGTAAGTGAATCATAATTATTAGGCTTAATATTTGTCGATGTTTAACTCATTATGACTGTCGCTTACTTAGCTGCCCGCACACTAAACGTCTTTCATCAATATGTTGCCTTGCCAGTACCTATCAAGGTGTTTTAAAACTAAGTAGAGTTCAAACAATGGGTTTTAATACTTCTGACCTTATTTTTCTGCCATTTTTTTTTTTTTAAAGCAAGGATATTATTAAGTTGTACGGTTTAACTTCGGTTCGGTTCGGTCAAACGGTAATTACCGTAGCATAATTTGTTCGGTTTGACTGAACCGAGTATGACTTTAATGGAGATTTAAATTATGTTTTTAAATATTCTCATTCGTTATCTAGTCACGTAGTACAAGCTTTGCTTAAATTGGCACTAGATAATTGGTGTAATTGTTAAAAGAATATATAAACTCACTGTTATTATTTATTGATATTTTTTACTAGCCAAGCCAAGCCTACTTTATTTACCTGAATTATGCTCAACTGCGAATGTCCACTATTGGTATACGCATTCAATATTGGATTGCTTACATTAGAATGCTCCTCAGTATTAGTAGTTTAACCTTTATTAAAAAACCGGCCAAGTGCGTGTCGTGCCATGCGCAGTATAGGGTTCCGTAGTTGCACTTCGTTGCCACAATATATTTCAGCACTTACTTCATTTAAATCACTTTAAACATTTTCCTCTAAGGATTTTTTGAAAGACTATTACTCTTAAACTAACTAGTCTATTTTAACTGTTATGATTTTCCTTGAAATTTTATGAACAACACTATTATCATGATTTTTTAAGCTTTTTCAAGCCCATAGTTTAGCTTTGAGAGGGGGGGACGCCCTACTCGAGCAAAAATTGTCACTTTAAAGTTTAATATATCGCAAACGGATTCCTAAATCAAAATATTGTCTTAGCAACTTATTTTAAAGGACCTATTTAACGATACCCCACTCGATGGGATAGACGATGAAAAAATAAATCATCCCTACGTTGCATGTATAAAAGCTAAGTACCCTGAAAAAAAAATTTTTTTCAAAATTTTAATCTACCATTATGTCGGTGTGATTGATGTATATCAATCACACCGACATATCTCCACAAAATAACAACTCTCCAGGGTCAACAGTCTCCAAGCAAAACCTCGGACAGACAGACAGACAGCCAGACAGACGGACATGACGAAACTATAAGGGTTCCTTGTCATGACTACGGAACCTTAAAAAAAAGAACTTAAATCCTTTTGGTATTAAGAATTTAAGAGAATATGATGTACCGGCAAGCGCAGCGTGGGACGTTCACCCACAAGGTGGCCAGACGACCTGGAAGCCGCTGGACGCAGGTCGCTTCCAGCCGGCCAATCTGAAAGTCACTGGGGGAGCCCTACGTTCGGCAGTGGACGTTCTATGGCTGAAATTATGATTATGATTATGTTGCTACTTCTAAAGCTGTACGCAGCCAAAAAAATATATATTTGAAGATTTACAACGTTTACCAAAAACAAAGGGGTTTCGAAAACCTATACATTTCCATAATATGCTGAACTTTCATGTTATAGTAGTACCTATGTTTTACTAATGAGTGAATGTTTAGTTTTCAATAGAAACATTATCTAGTCTCGTAGCCTTGCTTACTTAGGTATTCGATCCATAATTATAATAATTTTGGAGTCTTAACTATCCTTCATATTGTATTTTGAGGCATTAAATATTTTTACAAAACCTATTAATTATCACAATCTACAATAACAAAAGTTTAACCACACCAAACAAATGTAGCTGTATAAATAAAACAAACAAATTCACTTTCGCGTTTGTAATACAATCGTTCAAATTCTAAATTACACACAGTAAAAACCAGAACCGGATTTTAACTATAAACAGCAAACAACAAAATAAACAAAGTTTCATTCGCGCTCAGGCCTCGGCTGGAAAGGACTGCAACTAATATATCGAGTGACTGAAACGTTTTCATATAAACATGTAAAATAAGTAAATGCATTGTCACTTCTCTTCTTTCGGGTCATAAAATGTTGTAGTTGACCTGATAATCTATTCAAACGCCCAGATTATGAAATAGGCTTCAGTCTGCTCATGTCCGTGTGTCAATCCTGCCTTGCATGTAGTCTAGCTAGAACATCACCTGTTTAAAAAGGGTTGCAAATTAAAAGTACAAAAAAGTCTACCAACAATAGTTTTCAAACCATTTAATGGTTAAACAAAATCCTTAAAATGCATGGCTTCAAATACTGCAGGATATTATTGTCGATTTTGTATTGTCGATCCTCTTTTGTACACCGCTATAATTTTCTTATTTCGTAATTTCTTTGTTGCAGGTATGTTTACAGATTTTTTTCAGCGAGTTGAATAATGCACAATGAATGCTCTGTGTAAGTAACTTAACAGAATGCGTGTTTGTATTTATATACAAATAAGTGTTGTCTTTAATCCTAACTGACGGATAAAACTGTCAAAATGACCACTTTTAGCGGAGCTCAGAGCCTTAAGAATAAGTTAATAATTATCCACCTTTACATAACACATAAACAATCCATGTAACATCACTATGTAAATTCCGTGTTGAAAATCAAAGTTAAAATAAGAGTTTAATTGAGTATGTACACAATGATGAATATCCAAACGATTGAATGATTATGAATTTGAACTCTGATCGCTGCAAAATGGCTTTTGCGCCGTATGGGTTGAATATCAACAAAAAAGTATTAAAAAAGCGAACTAATCTCGCTCGCTGGTGGGCGGCGGACGTCACCCGCCCACGACTCCCCCTCCATAAGTAATAAAGCTGCATCCACATTCTGCGTAGGCGTATCGTATCTTCGTCACGTAGGTCATGGAGCTGAGTGTGCATAGAAAATAATACGCGTTGGAACACTATTTTGATTATTGACGACCTCCGTAGCCGAGAGGCCAGCATGCCGGTTCGATACCCGGTCGGGTCAATGTGGAAAACTTTTCTATATTGTCTCGGGTCTGGGTGTTGTGGTACCGTCGTTGTTTCTGATTTCTATAACACAAGTGCTTTAGCTACGGTTTGAAGATAGTGTAAGTGCGAGCTAGGCAGGCTATTAAGTCCATGCACTCTTGTCGTTCAAGTAATCTTCAACTTTGTAGTATCCTTTTTCCATAAGGATTTTTTTAATATGGTTTTTGAACTCATAAACAGAAAACTCATAAGAAGTCAACAAGAGTTTGTGGTACTTTATTGAAGATTTTTATACATTTCCCCAAAAATGAATTGCCAACTTTCTTTAATCTCAAGCTCGGAACGGCAAGTTTATTTTTATTTCTAGTATTATAATGATGTGAATCACATTTAAGGCTAAACGAACTTAGTTTTTTTTTTAACATACATGATATTGTCAAAAATGTATTGTGACGCTACTGTTAATATTTTAATATCTTTAAAGACCTCCCTCAGATAGTCGCGAGGCCCAAGGCAGTATATTGCACGTACAGCTCTTTTCTGCAACACAAAGATTGACTCAATATCAGCAGCTGAGCCCCATAGCAATAGACCATACGACAACAAGCTATGAAAATAACTAAAGTATACTAGTCTTGCCGTTTCGACATCAGTTAAAATATTTATATCTGATGTACAACATAGAAATCGGTTGTTAGTGATTTAATATTCTGTTTTTCAATATTGATAATGGTAACTATCTATCCTTATTTAGTCGCCATAGTACAGGCAACTCCAAAAATTAACAAGTTATCATACTTGTTAAGAATACGTTAAGGAGACGTTCAACTGGGGATCTTCTAGTGTATGTAACGCATTGCTGGGGCGAAGCCATCGAAAACCACGGCGAAGCAATCGCAGTGTCGCTGGATATTTCGAAGGCTTTCGACAGGGTTTGGCATGCGAGTCTGCTGAGCAAGCTTCCAGCGTACGGTATCCCCACTGGCTTCTGTAGCTGGGTGGCTGACTTCCTGAGAGAACGGTCGATCCGAGTAGTCATTGACGGCTGCTCCTCTGACCTCAAGGCCATTGACGCCGGAGTTCCTCAGGGGTCTGTGCTCTCTGCGACTCTTTTCCTGCTGCACATTAATGACCTGCTGTCTTCAGGTATTGTTGGGTACGCAGATGACAGTACTGTCACGGAGAAGTATCTGTCTAGTGCAGGAGCCAGTGGAGTTGAGGTCCGAAGATTGAGAGAGGCCATGGTTGAGCGTACGAGCCTGACGTTAAGTAATGTCTCCCAGTGGGGCGATGACAATCTCGTCAGCTTCAATGCCTCTAAGACGCAGGCGTGTCTTTTCTCTACAAAAAGGAGTCCTTTCACCCTTTCTCCTACTTTCCGAGGTACATCTGTTCCAGTGACCGACACTCTACAACTTCTTGGCATGGAGTTGTCCTCTGACCTCAACTTTGGCACCACCATCGAGTCTAAGGCTCAAATTGCAGCTAGAAAGTTGGGCGTCCTGAATAAAGTCAAGCGGTACTTCACGCCTGGACAGCTTTTAACTCTTTACAAAGCCCAAGTCCGATCTTGCATGGAGTACTGCAGCCACCTTTGGGACGGCTCGGCGAAATACCAACTTGCTGCACTAGACTCGGTGGAACGCAGAGCCAAGAGAATAATAGGCGATAAAAAACTGGTGGCGTCCAAGCTGCACAGCCTGGTTCACCGCCGCAAAGTTGCTTGCCTATCGGTCTTCTACAGATTGTACTTCGGAGAGTGTGCTCATGAGCTGCATGAGCTCATACCACCGTCACCTTTCTTCCATCGGACATCCAGACGCACGGCCGGCTACCATCCGTTCTTAGTTGATATACCCATAATCCGCACTAAGCGCTTCTCATCATCTTTTATAATGCGCACAGCTAAAGATTGGAATTCCCTGCCTGCGTCTGTATTTCCGAGTGCATATAACCTGACTCTCTTTAAGTCCAGAGTGAATAGGCATCTTCTGGGCAAGCTCGCTCCATCGTAGATCCCATCTATGCTCTAGAGCAAGATTGGGGTCAAGAGTAAGCCCATCTTAAGTAAAAAAAAAAAAAAAAGAATAAAATGGAAACATTATGTTTTGAGTCTAATGCATAATTTAAAGCTAATTAATTTCAAGAAAATTGTATATATTTATTGTTATTGAATATGCAATGTTTGACTCTACTTATGAACCAAGAACACGCTGATATCACCACTATGTTGCTAAAGTCCCCATGGCCCCCCGAGGGGATACGATTTGACCAAAATACCTAAGAAAAATGACCACCAGTTGTCACTTGTTTGCACATATTTATCTCTGCTAATGCCTTTAATAAATCAAATATGTTGAGAAAAAAGCATAGGTTTCTATACATTGTTTCTGTTCAATAAGATTTTAGACAATACCTACCTCATTTCAATGTTGTGGGTTTAAGTACAAAGGTTACGAACACTTTATGCGATACGGATATCGTGGATTGTGATACTACAATGTAGATGTGAACACAGCTTTATAGTACGTCGGCACTAATATACCTACGCCCGTGCTTATTCCAGAACGAGCCTTGTATTACGGTTTCATTGGCTATAGTACAATTTTGTTTGTTTAAGCAAAGGGCTACTGTACTGTAGCCCATGCTGTGGTGACAATATGTTTTGAGTGCTTGAATATAGTATGTAATGTGAAAATTTCAGACACTTTGTTTGTTTATTACTTTATTGAGCATTGTTTATTACTTTACTAAGCATAGACTGACTAAAAGCGCATAATTTTCTAATAAACACTTTACTGTTCAAATTGGCCAAAAATCAGTGACATTAGGTACCTACTCCATTTTGATTTTTGCTATTGGCAGCGTTTAAGTTGCAGAAAGTAAACTTATATAAAAACGTATCATATTGATGATGATGAATTGATGCTTGAATAAAAAGTTCTTTAAAGATTTGTTGAATGTTATTTTGTCAAATAAATGAATGAAATAATACGTCTGTACCCTTTTGTGGTAGTATTTAAAAACTAGAAATATTTTCATAAACGTCATGTTGTAAATCAGGGAGAATTATACTTATTAGAAATAATCTTTTTCAGCGTATTATTTAGAATCTTGCAGAGGCACGAAATAGTCATACTTGACTAACTTAAAGTAAAAAGTTCGTAAGCTTATTCTTGTATTTGAATAACAATTGTGCCGTAAGTATAAACATAAAACTGAACTACCATCTACTACAGGTACCCATGGACCCATAGAGACGTTCCTCGGAACTTACAAACTATGACAAAGTACTTTTTAAACTCCTAACAAATTATAAAGCAGTATTACTAATAAAACAAGTAACTTTCTTTTTATGTATAATGTTGTTTCGATCGAACTTCGAGTACAGAATAGCTATATCAGTTTTTAATAACTTAGAAATTTTAATAACACGTGACCTTTTAACTTGGTGAATACTAACAATGTTTCAATTTTATCATGATTTAAGAAATAATCATAAGCCTTATTACGATCTTCATAACTCTGTAATGTACAAAGACTTGTATATATGAATGTTACTGTATAAGGGTGAATATAAGTAAGTCTTAGGTTTTACTTTTAAACATTAACCATGTTAATGAGGTAAAACCTACATGAGATTTAACAAGTAAACTTTAGTAAAAGTCTGAAACAATAATCGCTTAATAGTATGGCCTTCTGCTATTAGAACTAGGTAAAGCTGAGGAATAACCGTTGGTTTGAGCTTCTCCAAAAGCCAACTCGCAATTTTAATCTACATTAGTTGGTTAGGACGTACAGAGTCGCCAATTCAGCCAGTCATCATAAGCATGAAAAAGTCAGTAAGTCAGCATGTATGTAATGTAGTTTCTGTGCTTAGTTATTTAATGTTATTTAGTTCTAACTCTGACTGCCTCAAAGCAAGAAATATAAGTAAGTAAATTATATATTTTCACTTATGACTCCTCTTTCCATGTGAACCCGAAGGACCCAACTCTCAAACTCAAGGAAAAAGAAATTCGGTAAAATATCTCCAAGATTATAACAATAAGTTAACCCTTCAAGTCTACATACTGAGCGTATACATTTATGGGTTATGTAAGTGAAGTGATACGCGGCGTATCGTAATAATATTACGCATCCAAAAGCATAAATTATTCATGCACTCGTACAACCTACAACAAAAGTAGCTTGATGGATTATCTCTTATTTCTCCTGCAGTAAGAGCTATAATAGTTACACGGTACAGTACAGAGGATACGTTTTGTGCACCTACAATAAAACAATTTTTGTTGAGTTCCATGATGGTTTCATGAATAACGATGTCATGAAAACTGAACATGAGAGAATAATCCCGTCGCTCAATGTAAGCTCAGAGTAAGAATTGTACTACGTAAAAATGTAAGTTAAATTACTTTATCATCGTCGAAATACTTCTGAGGAGTCATACATAAAACGCTTTTGTTTTATTTCATCTCTAATGAATTCATCATCTCTACATCACACACGCCAAAGTGGCACTATTAAAAGGAAACATTTTCCTGTTTTTCTTTCGCGTTAAAAGTCATTTAATTTGCCTTAAAAACGGCTAGAACATTAAAAGCCACTGTGCTATGATTAAAACAACATAACATGTTATTTATATCTTGCAGTGGTGAACAAACGACAAAATCGAATATCACGTGGATATACCGCCCGTATTTATATCACTGAATGAAACTGCTCTCGAAATAGAAACGTCAAAATTATCTTACTCTAAAACTTTTAGCGTAAAACATACAAACATCGACGTACCAGCTTACTACAGCAGTAGTTTCGCCGTTTATTTGTGTAGGGTTAAAACAAAATTTGCAAATCGAGACCAACATTTGTGGAATACGACTGACAAGGACGTCGACTTTGTACATTACCACGGAGATAGTATTATGTCGCTTGTACGTTGATTTATCGATAACGGTTTTATCATTCCGTATTTTGGAAGCGGGAAACGTTTGTAAAATCTAGTGAAATAGTCTTACAAGGAACTACCTATTTCACAATCCCATGCTCAATTTTAATAGACTGTGAAACATTAGTTACACAAAAATCCAATAAATATTTTTATGTTTTCACATTACAGTAAAAATTTTATAAATTTCTCTAAAATAATTTTTGTGTTTATTAATTTAGCTATAATTTGCATTTGCATTTGCAACATGCAGAAGGCAGAAATTGAAACACTAACGAAATTTAAAATAAATAAGATTAATAATAAGACTGCAAGTCTGTAGTCTTTAGTGGTAATTATTAATACTATTAGCATTCATTACCAATATGTTCCTAATTACCACTACTAGGTACTAGCTCCCAAGTGCTGACTGATTCTAATTAAATGTTAATTTCCAAGACAAACATGAACCAAACACAACGGCGGGCTTATAAAATCATAATTTGATTTAGTGTTGTGTTGAGTCCATTAAAGTGGGTCAATTTGTCAATGAAATTAGTCATAGAACAATGAGATTATGTTTCAGTATAATAAATAGTTCAGTATCTTTGCTACGGTTAATTCGAGAAAATTGGTTAGCGCGCCTAACAGCTCACTGAAAGATACGCGTGCCATTAATTTAATTTGCAACTGTTCCTTTCTTTTTAGCAACTCAGATAATTCATAGTGTGTCGT
This sequence comes from Anania fuscalis, assembly GCA_950371115.1. NCBI lineage: Eukaryota > Metazoa > Arthropoda > Insecta > Lepidoptera > Crambidae > Anania > Anania fuscalis. Next base: position 8,362,216 of record OX493340.1, on the reverse strand, counting down.
GTAACTCGTGTAGAATTTTCACAATATCTGTAATGTGTTTCTTATCTTAATTTCGATAAAATATTTGTTATTTTTATTTTAGAGAGTAAATATATATTTATAAATTCAACGTTACACGTCTTGGATACAATGCACAATTTAGCTATGCTAGTCTCTCATAAAGTCATCTTTTTTTTTACTTTTTTAGTAAGTCGTTCTAACATTCACTCTTGAAATACACCCAAAATAATGAATTTTCCATTTCGTAAGAACAAACCATAACTGACTACCAATTTTGTTCCAATGTAGCGCATGGTAAGATCATTGTTTCGCTGTGCTGTCGGTTTGTAGGTCAATCTGGCCGGTAATTTATTTGACACGCCGGTTCAGGGTTGCCTCGAGTCCTGTCTGCCTAGTTGCACTCGTCCTCGCATCGTTATAAGTTGGGCACATCATTATTTTGTTTCTCTATCTTTTTGTTTGCTAGTTACAAATACTTTAAATCTGCATTAGATAAGATACTCTTACAACCAAACAAAGAAGTTACAGTTGATATTAACAAAAAGATGTAAAATTTGGGTGGTCTTATCGCTAGGAGCGATCTCTTCCAGACAACTTTCAGGTAGACAACTGGAAAGGGGAAAGTGGTACAGAGTGCTTATTGTGGAATTTTAAATACAATTACAACATCCATAAGTATAAACTCTATAAACCTAAATACAACATACATGTATGTATAACTATAAGTACTTACATAAAATAAACAAATATAAACTGAAATATGATACATGATATTACATTCAAGGAAATAACATGACAAATAATTTAGCGTTGTAAACATTTTAAAATTCAGCATCCAGATGCCTTACTCTGAACGAAAAGTAATACAAAACCAGTGTTGTTTATAAGACGAACTCTACCCGAAAACAAAAACAAGTCAAAGGAATATATTCTACTATAAGATATCACGGTAAGTAAATCCCCTGAACTTTCTTAAAATAGGAGCAAAGTTCTCTAGAATTATCGGTACACGGTTTTTTTTGGACTAATACTTTTATGTCACCAGCAAGGCGGATCAATACTATCTGTAGAGGCTTTTATATCTGGGTTAATACTCTTTGGATTGTAATTGTTTTTTTTATCTTTTTCTCTAACCGTTTTGTTACTTTGCCAGCCCTATCAGCTAATAAACTCGACCTATGGAAATACGGCAGTCTCTTTGTCCGCGCCATTACACTGTGCACTCTATGATCGGTGATGGGTGTCGCGGCCGGTGACGGCATTGGCTTGATTCCGGAACGTGTTTTCACAAACTCTGTTTTCCTTCTCTTTTTAGGGTTCCGTACCCAAAGGGTTAAACTGTCTGTCTGTCTGTCCGTCTGTCACCAGGCTGTATCTCATGAACAGTGATATCTAGAGAGTTGAAATTTTCACAGATGATGTATTCCTGTTGCCGCTATAACAACAAATACAAAAAATCAGAATACAATAAATATTTAAGGGGGCTCCCATACAACAAACGTGATTTTATGCCGTTTTTACAGAAAATGGTACGAAACCCTTCGTGCGCGAGTCCGACTCGTACTTGGCCGGTTTTTTTCTTTAGCACTAAAGTAAACCAAACAAAAGCTACTTAAATGGGCTGGATGTGCGATTCTATGACGTATTTACTTAGTTACCATTTTCTAATACATGATTTCCAATGTCTGAAAATTGAATTTTTTCTAATGACAAGAAGCCAATAAAACACACATTGTTAGATAAATATCGTTATTTTGGTATTTTTTGGGAAAGGAAGGAGAGGGGGTCGTACTACTAAATTCATCGAGTATTTAGCCTTTTTTTAAAGTAATCAAACCAAAATGCGTGTAATTTGTAGAAAGTTTCGTTCTAAAATTGATCCGTAAAGATACGGCGCCTCATCAAAAGGAGCCAAACGTTATTGAGTCCGTGTTTGATAACAAACGCTCTGAAACGCACAAACAGAGCGTGAGAACAGCCTAACTGTTGTTCAATTCTACTCAGACGTACCTGTCAACAGAAAATGAGCTCTATTATTAAACTTATAAGAGCCTATTGTGCTCAAATGTGAGCAGCTCGTTAAGTCTCAGTATCAAATAGCCTAATTCGATTCAAGGACTGTGATTAATAAATTACCTGTAACTGAAAATGGTACAAATCCACTACTCTGAAATTTTTGGCTCACTTCGCCAGCATAATTTAACTTGAAATACATTTTTTTACTTTCTATTTTTTACAAAAATAGGTTTAGATTTAATTCCTGATTAGACGAGTATTTTCAACCTGCAGGGCTAGCATGCGCAACACGATAAAAATTTGTCGTGACATTTTATCGACTTTTGACGTAAATATGTCGTTTTGTCTTCGAAGATAACAAAGAAAAAACCAAAATATCATGGCAATGCCGTTTTATAACGTAAAAATAAGTGGCTACGAACAACGAGAGACCCTGAAAATATTCAGAAAAAGGATTCGAGACGTCTGTGATCCGTTAGGTTAGGAAAAACGACAAAATTATCGCCGAGGACAAAATTTGTCTTGTCTATCGATAAAATAACCGATGCGCGCATGCTAGCCCTGCTGGTTTCCGATCTTTTTAGGCTGTGTAAACTTATCATAAGTTAATTTGTTTCTTCATAATGGCTTTATTTGTAAAATAAAAATACTTTCAAAGACTTTTAAGAAAGCTTTATCAGAATTAAACGTAACCAACATTTAATTCTGATATAGCTTATTCTTAGTCAATTGCGGGAAGCCTTGTGGCTTACACATTTTTAAATTACATAATTAACTTCTTGTCTCTTGTAAAATAAATTATCTTCATATCTAAATACGTTTAATCAGCACTCCAGATGCAATTGTGGTGAAGAAATTACCAATTTCGTTATTATTATACTGAGAATGGTAAGCAGGTAGACACAAGTAGTTTTCTGATGGGTAAGTACCTATCATGTCAAATATATAGGTATATTGTACCCTATTAACTGTAGGTATACTGAATGATCAAACGATAACAGCAGTCTTGAATTGTGTAGGAACTACGGATGTTAGATTTATTTTTGTCGAAAAAAAATATTAAGAATCCTTCGGAAACTGGACAAAGTTTAAATTTTAATATATTTATTAATTTCAATAATACAACCATAACTTTAAATGAAACACTTAGTCAGTAGGAATAGTACCGTACATTTCGTCTTCTTTAAAATTGAGAACAAAAGTAACAGTAAACGAAGACATTAACGGGTCATTATAGAATTTATCAGTCGATCTGGTGCCGTGACGGCTCTCATTGGAAACAGCACTACTCCATTAGTCGCGAGCGTTAAGGCGGACGACACACTGACCAATTCAGCTATTTAATAATGTTCTGTAGTAAATAAATATTTTTGTTAAGGTATAAGTTCTAAGTTTAGTCAATAACTAAACCCCTTAGCACAATAAAGGGAGACATAATATTGTGGTTGGTTTCATGCGAACGCCTGAAAGCCAATAAGCTTTTTTTTGTTTTACTCTATTTGTGTACCTACTTAAAAATTACCTACATAGGTATGGTTTTGACGTTACAGTCACAGAATTATAAAAAGTAAAATAAAATTCTTGATAAACAAAGTCAATTCTTTGCACAATTAGTACCAAATAACAAATTTGAAGATTACTTGAACGACAAGAGTGCATGGACTTAATAACCTGCCTAGCTCGCACTTACACTATCTTGTAATTGTAATTTCCTGTAATAAAATCAGGCCGACAAAGGTAACTGAGTTTGTTGCTTCTCATCACTAGCCGATATGTTGTCCCGAAGCGGTGGTAAGGCTAAGGCTAAGTTATATGTTGGGACGTGTATTAAAATCAGGCTGACAAAGGTGACTGAGTTTGTTGCTTCTCATCACCAGCCGATATGTTGTCCCGAAGCGGTGGTAAGGCTAAGGCTAAGTTATATGTTGGGACGTGTATTAAAATCAGGCTGAAAAAGGTGACTGAGTTTGTTGCTTCTCATCACCAGCCGATATGTTGTCCCGAAACGGTGGTAAGGCTAAGTTATATGTTGGGACGTGTAAAAGTGCCCGGAAGAGGGCCTATATACAGAATAAAGAATTTCATTTCATTTCAAATATAATAATTTAGAAAGAACACTTTTTATGATCACTATGTTTATTTTTACGAGCAGTAAATCTTATAAAAGTGATCCTACCAAGTGCTATCTTAAATTGTCTGTTGTTCTCACTAAACTAATTGCTAATAGCATCTGCGTAAATAAACATTAATTATAAATAGATGTTGTTTCTGTCTGACAAACCAATATTTTCGACCCACAAATATCTCGTTGTAGTTTACGACCTTTGGAATAGAGTTTATCCCATTAAACTGATAGCAAGTTGCGTTAATCTAATTGCTATTGCAGTAGTGTGCGCGGCGCCTTAGAGATTGTTTACGAGTGAGTACGTGAAAGTTGCACTTCAGTCGGTTGGCTTAGAAATCTCTGTTAACGTACATTGTGTATTAATCTATTAATAATCTTGTAAACAACTCTTACAACTTAGCGGATTGCATCTTGAGTATTTGTTTACTGCATTTTTAATTAACTGCTGTTTGAGCGACTACATAATTAGTTGATAAAGACAGGTAGATATAGAAAAACCGTCAGAACTTTCTTCTTGTCATAGTATTGGGTTTAAGTAATAGAACTCTAGTAAAATCAAGAGCCGGAATCCAATATTTGCGTCCTACTTTTAACAAGAATGTTTTTGTTAGCTCTGAAGTGTTGAGCCGCGACGCCGTAAGAGGGTCACTAACAAAGAGCGAACCTCGTAAGGTTTCAATAAATTCGATCGTCGTACATTCTTCCACAAAACCTTTTTGGAAGGCGACTGTACTAACAGGGTTATCCGATATTCAATGACGAGCAAATATTCAATAACCCTAAAATAATAAATTATGTTTTTCCAAGTTGTTTGTATCCTTACCCCGGCATCTACGTAATATGTAGGTATAAACTTTACCTTACTTCTCGAAGCGTACAACATAATTATTCAGTTCCAAACAAATTTGATTTAGGTGAGGTTTAGTTGGGATAAGTTAGATTAGATCAAGCCAGCGAATCTAGTTAATTTAGATGGAATTCTTGAGTGATTTTTGTTAATTAAGTTCCTAAACTTTTAATGTGTATACGACTAAGTTAAACTTTGTAAATAAATACTTTTATAGCAAAGCTGAGCGAGTCTGTATCATTAAAAAAATATCGGTAGAATATTAAATTCAAATCACGATTTCGAACGTTAGGCAAACGATTACACTTCTATCTTTAAAACTGAATTGAAAACTTCCAAGCGATTTAAAGTTTTGAATTCGATACTTCGTCTATAAAAATACATAACGATACAAAGGCACAACTACCACTGAAGAATTAATTAGATGACACGATAAATGAAGCGTATTGTAACGGCTTAAACCAACTTATTGCAGTATTTCGTTTGATTAAATCTTTTTATGTTTCGTACTGTCGATGGTAGATTACATCAAACGTAAGTAAACAGAAAAGACGTCCTAATATATATATTTTTTTTATAATTCAGTTAAACCTGACTGACTCATCGCAGAAAAGGAAAATTTATTCCTCATTAGGGTAAAGTGGGGTTCATTAAGAAGGATTTTCCGATAATTTATCCAATAGAAGTAATTCGCAAACTAACTGGGAAATTCAATGCACTCGTGAGGAACGACTAAATACTAAAATAAATGACTAAATTCTATCACAATACAACTGGAATGAAGTTTTGTATTTATAAGCGTATTTGCGGATCAAATACGAATCACCAATGACGGCGCTTCCGCCCTAAATATGTGACGCGAGGATTAGCCTCGTTGTCGATTCGATGTGTGCTCGACCCAGCTGACCGGCAGATTCTGTTGCAGAAAACTCTTTGGTTTCGGACCAGACATCATTATAAAATTGGGTCGTGTTTCCTTGGTCATAGTAAACAGTTCAGAAACTGACTTGAAAGTTATGTTTATCGTTAGCGTTTTTGCTTGTTTACTTTTCTGCGTAGGTATTAAATTTAAAACGGTGTTGAAACAGAGATGACATTGTATCAATATTTTTTGTATAAAAGCACATGTTATCCTTGCTTAAGTAACCTGTTTTTTTATAAGACAAGAGTATATCTCACTTCAGGGCTAAGGCCTTCAACCATCTCAGTCTATATGTACAGCCAAGTATCTGCAAGTCCTGGGGGTAATTGTACAAATAGAATTACCACATTTTTATATAATTTTTACCCCGAAATCGGCTACCTGCCCATGCTGATGTTGGTAAGAAAACCGCTAAACTGATTTTTTTATTTTATTTATTAAACAAACAACAGTTTACAGTTGGAATATAGTAGTCCCACAAAACTATTTACATAGTTTGTCTGTGGGATCACGAAATGGGAGACGGGTTGGCCATGTTTGCAGGATACATACTGAAAAGTGATAGCGAATAAGTCACTCTATGGCTACCAAATTTGATAAGTACTTCTAGTGTGTTCGAAGTAAAAATAATATTTATTTAACTACCACGGACGGACATCATTATTGGGTATTTCAAAAGGCGTCTAAAGCTCATTAACTATGTAACATTAGCATATTATTACACTTTACGCCTAAACGAATACATTTTCGGCATTATTTTAGCAATAAAATCCAGCGAATACTTTATATTAGCGATCAAAAATGTGACCTTGTCCACACGGAAGAAAACAAACACAAAATCATGAAGAATTCAACCATCGTAAATATCAAGGACAGAGTTTATTTTAAGGCCAATAATATCGGTTTCCGACGAAGGCTGACTGTAAAAATACGATTAAGAAAAATAAGCTCACGGGCATATTGTATCAAGTTTTAAGGAAAGCGCCAGTTCATATCTTGCTATGGTTTCCAGGTTTTTTATTTATAAATTAATAAGCAATTTTTGATATCATAACTTATAATTAAGTTCCAGCAAAATGTTAAGAGATTACTTTAATAAGCGAAACTTTCCATCATAAAACATCAAGTTATTATGAGGACTAATAATAAGTGAAAAGTAGAAAGACTGCAGTAAGGTGTCATACTAACAAATATGAAAACTAATTGTATTAGTAACAATGCATCGAAAAGGGGCGAAAAAACATTTATCGAATTTAAGATGACCAGAGCATACATTTTAATCCACTTTCACTGTTAGTTACCTGAGCCTTTGGACTGTAAAACTAATAAAATTTATGCTCGTACGTCTACAAAGGGTGTCTCGTTTAATAGGAATGTATTGAGTAAACCAAAATTCTATCGAAAACCCTATTGCATGCAACTAGCGATGGTTTAAATTAACAGCTATTATAATGTTAGCTAGGAAACCATTACTTATTTCATATCGATACCGAATGGAATCGAATATGCCATTTAGATAAATACATAAATAGAGCTGCCTATTGATTGACGCGGTAAATTAACTTACCTATTAGCTGCTGAGTGTTTTATTTTGCTGAGTTGAGAGGTTAGAAACTAAACAGAACAGCATTTATCGCGAATCAATAACACCGATTTTAGCTCAAAGTCGTTTGTTTATTTAAACCGATTTCATATTTTTTAAACCACTTCATAATATTACGAAACCCAGCTCAAGTGTCGGCACTCCTGTCTCGGGTCAACAGTTAGAATCACATAACGAGAGAATAAGCAAATCGTGCAGACTCCAAATATTCGGGGCCATCGTTCAACCAGTTGACGTGTAAGTTCTCCAAATCACTTCGCAACTTGGGCTCAAGTCGACTCGCATCCAGCCAACTTTGTTGGCCCCCTGCCGAAATTCTAACACAACTTTATTCGTTTCCTTACGGCCCTTAATAACCAACTTATTGCAGTATTTCGTTTGATTAAAATTTAACTTTCCGCCGAGTTGCAATGACTTTTAATGTTTGTATTAGAGGTGCTAACGAACTTTGCGAGTTATCAACCGGATCAACGCTGTAACTGAAATCTGAGCGGCGTTTATACAACGTTTTCTACCTCTATAAAGGCATTTTAGAATGTTATAACTTTTTATTTGTTGCAAAGTTGGAGGATTATAACGTGCATGCTGCATGTTTTGTATTCTTTCATCTCTTTAATCATTTTTAATTATTACTTTAGTTACGTAACTAGTTTAATAGTTTTATTAAAGGGTTCCGTTCGCAAATGATGCCCACGGTACCCTATTACTCTTGCTCTTCTGTCGCTTTGTCACAAAGCTATAAACTTTGTACTATAAAATTACGCACCACGTTTAATTAATTAACTAATTTTGAACTGAATATTTACCCAAATGCAAAATTAATACAAATTTACAACATTTGATTGGTTGTATGTTTAACATATTATGTCAACACAATAAATTATTTAAATGTATAATTGAATTTAAATAGCTTGCAGTCTATTAGTTAATTAATTTATGACAATTGCAAGTTTGATGTGTGCGAGAAGCACACGTTTTAGTCCATGCATGGGCATACTAGCGCCACAACTGAAGAAAGGTAAGCACAGAAATATACAAATGCCCTTAATAACTACTGAGTACTAAGGTAACTGAGGATATAACTACTACTATAATACTATATGTAGCAAGTACTGTTGCATGATTTCAATCAAATGAAAAACAAATTCAACATCAAAATCAGCCAAAACTTCTAAGTATCATCAACAAAACATTAAATTCAGCAAAAATCTAAATAAAATAATAATTAATGTCTCCAAGTAAAATAGTCCCTGTATACGATCAAAACATTTCTCTAAAAGCGATTTAGTGAAGTTTCTTTTTTCAATATCGGTTCATTTAAAGTCTAGATCAGTTTTTTTTACCCGACTACGGCGAAGCTAGTAGGAAGTGTAATAGGTTATAGTTTTTAAAACATTATAATTATTAGCATGTCTATGCTTTTTGCGTGTGTCTATGCTTTTCGCATTCACTGAATTTATCAGCTGTTATACGTACAAACTACAAGTAGACTGCAAGCTATTGCTTTATGCCAATGACCTATTTGTCTAACTCGTTATCGTTTACATGATATATTGCCTAGCTCGATAATTTGTGTACGAGAAGTTCTGATTTGGAATAATAACTAGAGCCTACAAGACTATTCAATATTCGATATACTCAGTTCTCAATTGATGACTCAGTGGTGCATGTACTAGATTTCAACAGATTTCTAGTTCGATACCTACCGGATGAGGTTTTTTGTAGTAGCAGACAGATACCAAAGATAAAACAATAAGTGACAGATAAAAGATTAAAATTATTTTGTTTGTGTTTTTAGAAAATAATCTTTCAAAATGTTTATTTACCATCCCTACATAATCGTATCGGTTAATAGCAGCTTGACTGGTTTTCCATAGAGAATACGTTATCTTATCTGTTGCCGGCATAATAATATGACGTACCATCGCATAATGGGTCAGCCGTCCACTAAGGCAGAGTTCACATAAGTGCAAAATATTTCGAGTCATTTAATTTCAGATCGACCAGCCTGCTACTCCTCCCACTGCGCTATAAACTAGCTGTCTATTTTAAAAAAAACGCGTCTGTTTACATCCATCCAGTACGGTGCCACAGATATACACAGGGTTAAATAAACCCCTACTTTTTGCGTCGGTTTCATACGAATAAAAAAAAGTAAACCTAGATTTTTTTATTATTCTACTCTGTTTCCCCGACACACAAAAAAATATTCGAGTGACTCAAGTCACGTCAGCTTCGCATGGCTAGTATTTTGTAGTACGGATAGTATTTAACGACGACCTCCGTAGCCGAGAGGCGAGCATGCCGGACTTTAAATGGCGCCGCCATCTCTGAGGTTGGGTTCGATCCCCGGTCGGGTCAATGTAGAAAACGAACTTTTCTATATTTGCTTGGGTCTGGGTGTTGTGGTACCGTCGTTGTTTCTGGTTTCTATAATACAAGTGCTTTAGCTACTTACCTTAGGATCAGAGCAATGTATGTGATGTTGTCCAATATTTATTTATTTATTATTTATATTTATTATTATTTATTTTGTCTATAAACAGCCGAGCAAAACATTTAATAACATTTCAGAACGCCTACTTGACACTCCAAAATCAACCAAGTTCTAAACTAAAACCTACGTGATGCGGGTATGAAATTATATCAAATAACCATGAAATTGGGGAAAGGGGATTGCGGCTTATTAGCTGTATGCACAAAAAATAAACTGACTTTTACTATTAAAATAATAATAAATCTTAGGTTTTCTCATAAATTAGTCCTACGATTATTAAAGGTCGATTCCGTGTATCACTGCGAGAGATTTAAACAAAATCTGTCTTCAATTTTTTTTTATTGATTTCATGGTCCTGCAATAAATGAAGTCAGTTAAAATCACGTATTCGATCATAAACTCAAGAACATCTTATTGTGTAGTTAGCCAATACTGAACATTATCTACACCGTGCTTAAGCTATGATTCCACACTCTATCATGCCTCATACAAGTAGATACTTAAGTGTAGACACAACTGTATCTCAACAGCAATCGGAAATAATAAAGCAAATGTTGAAACAACCAAAAAAGAATCCACAGATAAACTGTTGACACATCTGGGTGTTACTGATAGGTCGTTTCGAGGAATGCCCTGATTTTAGGGTTCCATAGCGAGAATTTCTAAACGCTGTAGGTAACAATCTGTACTTTGATGATTTCATTTAAGATCCCAAAACAATTTGGAGTTCTGCTAAGACTACCTAAACATGTTTGAACGAATTAGATAGTGTGATTAGCAGCCGAATCCTAGCAACTGTATTTGCGTTAGTAATGCATTATTTTAAAAAATGGCGATTGAATATTGCTAATAATCGTGACATCAGCTTAAGCTCCGTGACTGCCTTTTCAAAAAATATAAAGTTAAAGTTTCCTTGTGGCTCACATGGCTATAGTAAGGCTCTGCATTTTCCTTATAAGCTAAACTTTTTCTCTTGCACACATATACACTTAAAATTGCGGACGAAACTTCTTATTACTTTACACAGGCATGTTCAATATGCTACGGAACCCGGCGTATTCACGACCTTGTTTGCGCTTGACCGGTTTTTTCTGATTCCGATAATATGCAGCAACTGGAAGCCGACATAATCCTATTGTAAGGCACAGTGCGCTCTTACATTAGTACAAAGCCTCTTAAGGCATTAAATTATAATTAAATCTTACGCCGATGACCGTCTCGGACAGATTATATTAATTCGCTTTCACTTTGAGTTAGTAGTTTTTTCCAAATGTTTGGTACAAAGACCGTCATGTCAATATGGGAAGACTGAGTTTGCAGAATGCGGATAATGTAGTCGCGATGATGATAATGACATACTTTTATTATAGCTTAACTTGTATTTGCACTACCTTTTTGTAATCAAATCAAATTAAAATCTAGTTTGATCTACTAATTATCGTCGATTTAACATTTTTGAAGTACGTTCAATCTGAACAATATCCGGGTCCAGAAGATAATTAATTTGACACAATTTACATGTTCTGTTTTCTGTGGATAGTGGAACTTTTCAATGCCTAATAGTAGAACCCTTGAGTTTAGTTTCATGAAACTACCTAATTTTAACTACCTAAGGTTACCTTATTTTAACCTGTATTATAAAAGCGTTATAACATTACAGTCAATACAGTCAATATGTACACATTCTACACATGTGCGAATGAACACATTTTAACTCTCGATGGCTGGCACCGACTCCAAAAAGAACTGATTAGGTATGTTTTAGTCAATATTATTTTTCGCTTTTTAGTTGCATTTTATGTCCTTTCACGAGGGCATGCAGGGAACCGTCATTTATAACGGCAAAGCGTCGGATCCATTTGACATGCGGAGAGGTGTTCGTCAGGGCTGTGTTTTGGCACCCACCCTGTTCGGTATATTCTTTTCTCTACTGAACAAAATTGCCTTTGGAGAAACTGAGCAGGGTATACATTTGCATACACGGGCTGATGGAAAACTTTATAACATATCCCTTCTTAAATCAAAAAGACACCGAAAGGATCTAATGGTAAACAGCCTTTTGTTTGCCGATGATGCAGCCTTAATCGCACATTCTGTGACTGAGCTTAAAATCTTCGTGGACAGATTCTTGGCGGCTTGTAAACTTTTCTCCATGTCGATCAATGCTAGGAAGACGATTGTGTTGACACATGGCTGCGTAGATCGTCCAGTGATCGAGCTGGATGGCGCAACACTAGACGTGATCGACAGGTTCTGTTCCTTGGGTTCGCAAGTGTCAAGCAATCTCTCATTCGACGTGGAGATCGAACAGCGCATTGGCAAAGCGGCTGCGACGTTTGGTAAACTTAGTACAAGAGTTTGGGACTACAAACACTTAACTATTCGAACCAAGATGCTTGTTTACCAGGCTTGCGTCTTAAGTACCCTCTTGTACGGAGCTGAATGCTGGACGTCGTACGCAAAACAAGAACGGAGGCTCAACACCTTTCATCTTCGTTGTCTTCGTAGTATTTTGGGCATAACATGGTGGGACCGCGTCACAAATGAGTCGGTCTTAAAAACTGCACAGCTTCATAGTGTCACAGCTCTGCTAAAGCAGAGGCGGTTGCGATGGCTGGGGCATGTGCATCGTATGGACCATACTCATTTGCCCAGACAGGTCCTTCTTGGGGAGATAGCATACGCCAAGAGAAAGGTTGGTAGGCCAATGTTGCGTTGGAAGGACTGCGTAAAGCGCGATATGAATGCCTTCCATGTGCCAGTTGCAGGATGGGAGAAACTCGCAGCTGACCGCTTTTGCTAGAGAAGGCTGGTGTCCGAAGGCAAAACCCGGCATGATGAAGCCTGGTTCGAAAATCTGACATCAAAGCGCATAAAACGACACTTTGGCAATCCCCATCCTGACAATGCCCGGTTCGCTTGCAGTACGTGCGGTCAAAAAATCTACTCCTGCATTGTATTGCACAGCCATAAGCGTAGTTGTCGTGTACGAGCTACTTAAATCATCTGTTAAGATGTAAAGGCCAAATGATGATGATGATGAAGTCGGTTTTTAGTTTTTTATTATTATTCTTGAAAATTAAAAGCAACTTTATTGTTATAATGCTTGTAGGTTTGTATTGTTTTAAACTTTCATGGTCACTAACTTAGACTAGTTTGTTACAAGATTGCTACCATGTACTTATTCTTGAGTTCCCGATATTTCGGCACTGTTGCATGCGCCATGATCACGGAGTAACTCATCATCATGGCGCTTGCAACAGTGCCGAAATATCGGGAACTCAAAAACAAAGTACATGGTAGCAATCTCGTAACAAACTATTCTAATTGTTGGTTTGTGTTGCTAATACGGGAAAATTGTGTTTGTTTGTGTTTATATTTCTATCCGAGGCAAATAGCTTTTGAAAAGTTTAGTTTATTCATAAATCAGATTTTTCAACTACAGCTAACTTGCAAATCGCTCTTAGTCTATTTCTATTTTAAGCCGAAACCTGCCAATCCTTTTAGTGCCAAATCGTCACCCCATCTTTTCGTCGCCGCCACAACCGTGTTTAATATATTTGATAGATTGAGCTACATCTTTAAACGCTACCTAAATGTTCTTTATTTGTGTAATATTAACAGATGGGAAAGCTGTTATGTGGAGAGTACTTTATACGACTTTATTAGAGGTCGCGTTTATTTGATAATTTTCGTATCGCAACCGTTTTAATTTTGACAGTCACGAAATCTCAAGAGAATACAGTTACTAAATTAAAGACTTTTGCAATTGGATCGCAGGTCGGCAAAGTTCAATATTTAATGAAGTTCGACGTCGCCTAAAAGGAGAAAGCAATATTTACACAACAAGCAGAGCGGAGCGAGCTACAGTACGAAAAAAGCGGTGTAATCCTCCATAAGTACCTACTCATAGTATCAATAAGTCTGTTGAGATTTGAAGGTATTTAGTAGGTACTTTATATGCGAAGGGCATTTTTTATGTATGCAGAAGATTACGTTGTCCATTCTCTGGTGCCATTCATCTATAAACGTACAATTTTTCATGACTAAATTATCACGCTCACACGGCTTAGCAGATTAGATGCTATTTGGAACATAGACATGTTAAAGATTAGTTAGGACAAACATTATAATTATTATATTCATAAATATGGTTTCGCATGCGTCATTAGCAACACACAAGTGTTAACTTCATCGAACTAACACAAAATACAGGTCGATATTTTTACGACAAGTTTTGATTTGAAATAACTTTAATGCAGTTACCTATTTACAAATATAAAATTAGTCTCCTTTGATTAAAAGCCGTTTTTAATTTTTAAAGTTGTCCCCATATCCAAAGCGACCCACCTCGACAACCTATTTTAATATTTGTTTATAAAATTTTACATCCAGCTCACCTATGCTATGGACACTGACATTTCAAGTATCCATATAATTGCATCGATGGCATACCTGACATCTGTGTCTAATTAAGATAGCTCATAAAGTCGCCTACGCAAATACCTAACGGCCGATCGCGCCGGGAGTCTCGCACTCCCGTAAATAAGTAATTATCGGGTCTGTTAAGGTCAGATTTTGGTATTTTTTCCCGACGAGGGTTCCCTAATTGGCCCATAAATTATTCCCGCTCCTTCCTTGTATCCTGCGAGTTGTACGAACACCTATGTAAACAATCGTGTAACGGGTCGTGTAAACTACTGGTGATTTATGTCATTTTTTTGGATACGTGTTGGTACCGTTGGATACATTCAAGTTGATGCTTTACGGAAGCCATTTAAACTAAATTCCTGTTTTAAAAACCTTAGATTCTTGCGATCATTTACTGATTGGTAAATGTTAATGTAGCAGTGAATACAAACCTAGCTTTGTAATGAAAATCTATTAAGTAAGATTAGCTCATTAATGGATCTTAGAAAGAATCGCTTCAATCTCAAAGCTCAGCAAAACTAGAATACAAGACCTTTTATTGTTACGCGGTCACATACGACTGCTTGGCAGCTAAAAAGGAATCAGACAAACAATAGATTTTTAATTGTGACTGGCTTCTATAAGCAGTTTAAGAATTCTAGACATTAATTTGTTGGAGTATGCGGCAACAGGATCGTATTGTTTATACGTTTCACCTGCATATTCTCGTCATTTAAATTATGAAGATAGGTAACACAATCGCCCTACGCACAGCATATCAAGTTTATCAGACCAACCACAAGGCTATTTACCGTCCTGTCCAATTGTTCGCACAAGAGCTTTGTAAAAAATAACAAACAGACATTTAGCAGAATGGCGAAGCTTCTTTGCAGTACGGGCGGGTGCTTTTTAATTTAGCTTTCTGTATAATTAAAAGTTGTGGAGCTTTCGGAGGCCCACAATAGATTTTTTTCTTGCGTAAGGTAAGAAGGCCAATGAGCGCCGTCTTTGTAATATTCAATACGTTCTCTTGAAATTGCTGCTGTCTGTTTTGATCCTTGTGATTGTTTTGTTTTATCATGGATTTGGTATCTGAAATGTGAAATGTACATAAATATTGTACTAAATTGATGAATATCTATTATAATAATAACCACTTTTTATCGCATAAAAATATATTAGAACTTATTTAACTTACTTCTAAAGTTTAAGTTTCGTTAGTTAGTTTTATGATTTGTACATGTTAGAGTCCTAACATCCTGAGGTATGCGGGGTCTACTTTACTGTAAAAAACTTTAAGACTTGAATTTGGTTCTCCACGTGACGTAAAAGTTTTACAGCTAAGTATAAGAAATGTTGATAAGTGCAACCAAACTTCCCTTTTCGTCAACTAGGGAATTCCTGCCAAAAATCCTTTTGCCTTCCCCATCTTTGACTACAAACATTCCCATATAGTACGGTCTGATTCATCAGAATGATGGTTTCTACGTCAGTATAAAGTTACTTTCACCGCCAGGGGGCGTGCATGTGCCATTGTGATAAGTGACAGCCACCATTGTTCACGACAATAGAGGAATAACTAAACGAGGTTTTTGCAAGCCATACTTTCGCTTTAAAACAAATATAGTCTGAATAGCCCACGTTCGGTTCTGAGATGAAAGTGTTAAATTGTATGTGACATACATGTAAGATTTATTGCTGTTTTCGGTCCTTCTAAGTATGCTTTCACGGATCTAATTTGAATAACTTTCGTTCACTTCTTAAATATGAATAAGTACTAGAAGCAATACTATACAAAATGACACTTTTTTGTTGTAAAATCCTTGCTGATGAGAAATACCCAAAAAAAAATTTGAAATCCTTATGATAAACCAATAAAAGTTACTAAAAATATTTAGATACCCACTAAAATACTTTTCTCAAACTTACGTATAGTTTCTGTAAACAAGGTATTTTTGTTATTTAATTGTCTAAAATTTACCAACTGCTGTCAAAGAATCTAATTAACTAGTCAATCGCAACAAAAATCTTTTCAAGGTTACTAAAATATATCATCATTCTGAAAGATAAAAGGAGTTAATAGCAACTACGTATTTGACTCCTATCACTGCTACCGAGAACAAGTAATATTTTAGAATTACTTTTTTGTAAAGAAATACAGCGCTATTTGTTCTGATCTCTGTTTAATGGACTTGGCGAGGAGGTAGGTAATTATTTAATCTTACCACAGTTCGTTTGAAGTAAGAAAGTTGTTTTTCAAGTGTTTTTGTTAACAAAACTCGGTTATGTAACTTTCTAATTAATGACTTCATTTGAAACTGGTTTAAGACAAATTTAATTTTCTTTAAGGGGTCTTCGCACTTGTTATGCGAGTCAATAAAGCCAACTTTACGGTAATAAAAAGTTATATTGCTTAATTACAAGTGTTTTGCGCCGCCGGGGTGGTGCCAAAATAATCTTGACATTTCATCTTTAATTTAAGGACAGTACCTCAAAAAACAAAATACCTATGACTTTACCCAAATTTAATTGTATGTATTGTCTCTTACTTTTACAGTATGGGCTCCGAGTTTAATGTTATTTTCAATAATTGAGATACCTTTGCGGCACCAAAACCCAGTTCAATGCTTTTAAAGTAAAAACATTTGGTAATTATTAAAAATATTAAACACAACCCAATATTATAGTACCAATTTCAATAATTCATGTTTTGCATCTTTATAAGTAGTTCCACAAAGCTATTAAAGCAAACCTCGGCTTCATGTCCCTTTACATTCATATTGAATTCAAATTCAAAGTATTTGTTATGCAAATTCGCAAAGGGCAAGTTTAGTACACGTCGGTGGCATCCATGGATGCAGTTTAAAATAAGCACAAAGATGTTTGTTTGTAGAGAAATTCCAGAGAAGTTGTCTGAGCATTCAGTAAACACGAATTATTAGGTATTTTAGTTTAAGGTATACGCCGGTATGCTCATCTATAGCCGTGATACAATGCTTATCTATAAGCTAACGACTGTATTTCCAGGCTCAATGCCTAGACAAATGCAAACTGGGTATTAATAATAGTTATTTCTAAATAGAAATTTGTGTCATAAATTTGATAAAAAATAAGTTTGACCTACGTGGACAAGACAGACTGAGAATTTGAATGTGTAGTCCAACAATATGTCGCATACCAGTATCTGTTTAAAACTTTCGGAAAAGGTCAGTAAACACTCTACTCGTCGAGGTTCAGTTTGAACTCTGAGGCGAATCCGGCGGCTTCGCTCCTCGCTTTCAGGGTTAAAACCCGGCGGCCCCGGCGCAGTTATCTGCCACCGGCCGCACGGCTTAACGCTGCTGAGTTAAGCTTAGTTTCTGCTGAGCTGCTTACATATAAGTTAAATGTTTCAAATATTCGTATTTAGTATCATTACGCCATTAGTCATTTAGTCCACATTTTCGAGGCACGAGCCTTTCATTTGTTAAAGTACATGATAATGTACATTATTTCGCTAAGTTGTATAAAATACTTATTGCTATTCGAAGTTTTTTTGCCCGGATTCAGTCTGAACCAAAACTTCTTTCCAGGTTAAATCACGGTATAGCTATCTGATACTTGCCTCAACATTACTAAGCTACTTTAAATCTTAATTCAGTTGACTAGTTGAACGATTAAAAGATATAGCAAACCTATAAATTTAAGAGCCTGTTTGCTTAAATAAATAATTAAATATTTAAATAAATCATGCAGCATGCTCTTATAATTTTACATAAACAAAGCTTAAACATTTTACATCTCTATCGCCGATCTCTCCCAAAGACTTTTTCTATAGCCATCCTAGTGGCATGATATACACATTTTACGTACTCCAAAAACCAATTCATTTACAAGCTTTGGCTGTAAAGCCTGAACTAAAACACAGAGGTTTTATAAAATGACTATTCGTCAGAGTCGTATAAAATTTTCACAGCTTGAAACTCGAACAAGTAAACAGCGCACTCGCTGGGATTTGGTTTAAAACAACCGGCGCCGCCGCCCGCCTTTCGTTTTAGGGTTAAATCCCCAGTACGGTTATCTATTTAACGCGGCCGAGTTTACTAACTTAGGGCTGTTCAACAACACTTGGCACTAGAAGTGGCAATTTATTTCAATTACTTATTAATTGGTGTTATTAATGACCAAATAGTGACGAATGGAACATTGGATGTAATACAAGATAATACCGTACTGATTTAATAGGTCGCACTGTATAATTATCGCCTAAGTGGTTCACTGGTAGAGAATCCCTTTAGGTATTAAGTCCGCCAATCGTACATTGTGTCATGCAATAGATAATAAAATAAATAAACAAACAATAATTTGAGATGTAAATCCTCATCATTTGCCTGCCCTGTTTCCAGGTTATCTAGGGTCGACGCAGTATGTTTTCTTCTTCCATGCAATTCGGTCACTCGTCATCGAGTCATTCACACCCTTCTCAGACATATCGGCCCTCACACAAGTCCATCCATCTCTTCTTAGGTCGTCCTCTAGCCCTCCATCCATAAATAGTCATACCCATCACTCTCCTTGTTACGTGCCCCTTTTCCCTTCTCATCACATGTTCGCACCAAGACAAACGGTTTCAACAAAAATATTAGAAAAAAAATACTCATTAAATATTATCTTTGTTCTGAGAACTGCAGCAGATTCAATTGTAACAAACGTGACCTACATCGGCGACACCAAACGAGATATTTTTATACAGATATAATCTGCAGAAAAAACAAAACTACAAAATACTTAATTTTTAACCACTCATTGAAGAAAATTGTCTCCTACCATTCACTGTTATTAACTTAATATTCTAATCACATAAAGCGTCCGTTTGGCGCTACTCAAATGCATGCACTGTGATAGCATCGTTATTTTGTTTTTTTTTATTTCACGTGTACGGCAAAAATAAATTGTTAAAAAAACTAACTCTTGATGGAATTTCGTAGATGTGGTAAGTAATATTCTAATACTTATCTGACTTTTTAGCTAATAATATTGGTCAATACTGGTAAGGTTATCCACTATAATCCTTATTTTGGGAAAATTTTACGGACCACCTATAAATAGAGGTTCTAAAGCAGCTGTAATAGTAGGACAGACGGACAGATGGACAGACATACAGCGCAAGCTTAGTTTAAGCCCCTGTTGCCCCTTTTTATACAGAGCCATTGAAAAAGAAACAAACATTGGTTTGGTATAGGTATTGCTTATTCAGAAGCAAAGTTATAGGTATTGTACAATTTCCAAGGTGTTTGCAACTTATTTTTACTTTGTCTCTTATTCAATAATAATTGTTTCTTAGAAATATTTGCTACATCTTATTACTTGTCGGTTTAATGATAATGTAACCCTAAAAAACATTACAACACATTGTTCCACCCCGCACGACACCACACGGCAAAAGGTGAACAAAAACTGCAAACGAGGGTCCAAATAGACCGCAGTATCATTCCTCAGTAACTGGACCTCACTTAGTTAATGCGATTAACAAATAAACGAGCAAAACGGAACTAAACAATAGCGAACAATCGTAAACTGGCCCTGGGGCCGGGCCCGTGATTTAAAACCACTGCAATTTTTATCAGTGTCCGGACCGTTTGCGGGTACGGCCACTGCGACTCGACCGGACAGTAACCGGCCGGCTATTCACGTTTTCAAGTGAAAATTGCAGCTTGAATGACCCCGATTTCCAATTGAAACCTTAGCTGGTATATTATTGTAAGCTATGTGCGATCCTTTGGAATAAAAGGCACACTGTATTTTTATTAGAAAAAGCATCTGCTGTAGTATTCACAGACTACTCTTTGCCTTTGGTTGGACTAGACCGTTGTTTATTTGTTTAACTTCTCAACGGAACTTCTTATTTCTATACAACATTCGCAACATGAATAGCGTCAAGTCAAAACATTGTTATTATTAATTAACGTTTAAACCTAAAGATAGGAGGCATTACTGTTGCTTTCTTGTTGTCTTTTTATGAAGATCAATTTGAAAAGATTCTAGTAAAGATCACAAATCTCTTTTACGCTGTGTCTACAAAACGTTGTGAATTCATTCCTTAGTTAAAAACCTCTAGAATTTTTATCAAAGCTTTGTTCCGCTTTCAAACAACAAGCTCGTGATTCGCCGGGCCATTGACAGTCCGGGTAAAAATAGAAGGAAGTGTCGTGGGTACTATAATAACCTCGATTTTGACTTGAATCTTCAGTCGAGTGTTACTATTTCCAATGGAATAAACGCTTCGGTAATCAACATTTTTATTTATTAGATACAGTCAAGATTTGCGTGATGTTGCTTGCAGTATTTGCCTTAGTTCCTTAGTAGGTAAAATATATCTACATAATGATCGGGGGGCATGGTAGTGCCCCCGCCAAGACAAACCAAGCTCAGAGCACTCCTAACTTCTCGAAACGCCTTTTTTGAACCCTTATAACTTAGGTTTGGATAATACCAGATAGACAAACTCTACACCTTAGTCAAAATATGTGACTTGGTCGTTTCGTTACTGCAAGAACTAGAGTTTGTAAAGTTAGGCCTAGTAGAGTTAGAGTGGTTTCGCACTACGTAGTGCAGAGTAGAAGTAGTATTATTTGTATAAATGCTCTCAGATCGTTAACGCATTAATCCGATCCGAATCCCAGAACCTTTACACAAATAGCACTACGTTCACTTCGGACCGGGGTTTCTCGGATTCGGATCGGATTTAGTGCGTTACGGGCTAAAAGCGTTCATAAAAAGAGTACTAATTCTACTTTGGACCGGTGTTTCTCGGATTCGGATCGGACGTAGTGCGAAACCGTTCTTGAAGCTTGGCTCTACATGAGATCAGGGCCCTAACCATGAGCTGTTAAAACAATCACAAATCTGTCAAACATTATCATTTCTGTCAAATTTTGTATGAAATGACGTACCAAAATTGACAGATTTGACAACTTTGTGATTGTTTTTAGAGTTCATGGTTAGGGGGCAGGGCCCTAACCATGAACTGTTAAAACAATCACAAATCTGTCAAACATTATCATTTCTGTCAAATTTTGTATGAAATGACGTACCAAAATTGACAGATTTGACAACTTTGAGATTGTTTTAAGAGTTCATGGTTGGGGCCCTGATAACTTTTTGACAGTGCGACTCATAATGGTTGACAACATTATCCATAAAAATGTTTTAGGTGAGATAAACAATTTCTGATTCATCCTTTTGGTATTAGACTGAATCATTTTGTAACCTTACACTCCGAATGAATAATAATCGTATGTCCTCGTGTCTAGAAGTTGAGGTGGTGGTGGTCGTTTTAGGTATAAAATTCATCGAATTTTCCAGCTTTGCTATCTAGGTAATTTGTATTTAATGAAGCAGCCCTGAAAATATATGTATCCACTCCTATATCATTTCAACGCACATCTGAATATATAAAACTTGATTTGGTACAAGCCATGCCTGCACTTCCACTCCCGTACCACTCCTCTAAATTAATTATGAAAAAGTCATCCAAAATCGAAGTGGATTCGAACTTAAACTCAATTTTAAATTGAAGTTAGTAGTGTCTTAATTAAGCTAGAGGTAATATAACCGCCAGCAGGAATAATCAAATTGTTATTTCGCCCAAGAAAAACGTAGAAAGGGTCAGCTCATAATGCCAGATTACTGACTCGAGTTAAAAATCGAACTAAACAATACTATTGGGTATTTTGAATGACCTGCGAAACCTCCAAAAATGATTCTTTGAAAACGTTTAAAAGTTGTAGTTGATATTCCACCTGCGCCTCCGTTTTGAATCGCTATCATCTTTTAAGAGAGCCCATTGGGGCTGCCGATAAATATTGCACAGGTTTCGAGCAACCGGCTCACCGGCCGGTTCAAAATTGTAAATTGTTCTGCACCCTGTACTACGTGAGCAAACAACGCTTGCAGTAAAAAAAAGGATAGTGGCAAAATAGTATTCAAAACAAAACTTGGTAAGAGGCACTCTTTATTGTCGTTGTAATTTTTAAAAATTATTTAAAAACAAGAAGTTACATAAAAGATTTTTTTTTTTTAAATGTAGCCCCATCCTCCTTTTATTTCCTTATTAATCTTCCTTGCCTATCCCGCCTTATGACAGAGTCCGCTTTCCTGCTCTTTTTCCTCCACTTCGCTCCATCCATGGCGATGAGATGTCATCATCATGATTCAGTGAGATCGCAGCTTTTCATGTCTTTGTTGACCCTCAACGCCATCTACCTGCCTCTCTAGCATGACCAACAAAACACGATATAATATGATATTATGATAAAACGATACAGTACCTACAGATTATTTTAAGCCAGTAATACTAGTGAGTGCTTAGGGCTTGAGATTTTTCATCTTTCTTACAAACTATAGACTGCGAGCAAAGTAAAGTAAAGTGAAAATGAGTGGCCACTTAAAATATCCGCAAATTCACAAAAACAGTTCGCATAGTTGTGGTTAAGGCAAAGTTGCACTAAGGTAGAGCATCGCGGCGTGTAAAGTAACTGCGAAGTTTCGTTTCCGCTCTCCGTTTATATAAGAATAAAATAGGTTCTCCATTCTTACAACTGATTTCCTTATTCTGATTCTTTATTGTTTTGTTATTGCGCAATAAGTGCTTGTAAAATATACTTTTATACAGAACATCGAGAGTAGAGCAGCTTTTTGATATTATATTCTTTACTTAGATAAATGTAAAGTATTATCGCAAAAGCTTGTACATTCGGTTCATTGTATAAATGGTACCCTCTCTATTGATGAAATATACAATTTAACAAACAAAGTTACGACTTTATTCGATACTTATTACGATTAGAACCATGAAAAGGCAAAACTCGATACTTTGTAGCAGCGGAAACCCTAAGCCCTAATAACATGCTATGATATCTGCCTACAGGATTCTAAAGTATTAATACCAAGGTTAGCTAAACTTATCTTTCCGCGAATTTTTCAATCACTCACACAGCCACACATTACATTACACAGATATAAGGTATGACTAAACATCACTACACGCTGTTTAGGTATACTATAATATGATTAATTAAAGCAGTGTTGTCCCGGCTTCGTTGGGTAGACCACGCGCTGTCACGGTTCAAGGTTCCTTCGAGTTTCTTTTTAAACACTCATGGCATAGTGCAAGATATACATATTTTAATTCTTTTGACAAAAGTAATAACTTAACAGCTAGTTCAGTAGATTGTGAGTGCTACAAGGTTTAGTGGCAGGGTATTTTATTTGGTGTTTTCCCGCGTAAGTTTATGACTAGTAACTGGCTATAAAAGCTTTATCAGTCAACACAATTGTTTAAAACGTTTATCAAGAGAATTTGTGGTGTTGCGTTGTGATTGTGCTTGTGGAATATTAATGTCAGAATTAATGAGATTAGCTGATGTGAATAAAGGTAAAACAATATGTTTCATTTAAAAAAAAGATTAATAAGGTTTGAAAAATTAACATCTTCCGTACTTTGAGTGCCTATGTTTAAGTAATATCAAATTAATATCCCCATTTAATTTGTTTTTACAGTTATTTCTCAAACCTTGTTCCTGACATATTGTTGTATGTAATAGGAGAGGAAAGGTCTCATGACATGCGCTTGAAAGCAAGGATTTCGCTGCACATATCTGCAAGGGATTCTTGACTTTATAACTTGCAATTTACACGCTCTATTTAATGCTTTTCTTTTAAAACTTACAGCAGGGTTTCCAACCCGGGTTGTATATTAAAAGCACAGTTTAACTAGACGTTCCAGATTCCTTAATTGGGTCGATATTTTGAGTAGGTATTTTCCCGCTGTAAATTACATAAACCGCATATAAGGTCCGTCCGTCTATTATGTTACAAACATGTCTATTGCTCCAGTCCATCAGTGCTAGAATGTAAGAAGTCCAGCATATTTACTGGTATCAATAACGCCAATAGAGTTTTGAATTAAACATTGATTTCAGGGTAAGTATTACCTATAGATCTAAAGTATGGGGTAATTGTGATTTTTAATACTCTCCGTTCATGTAAATACGAGTATAATAGGATAGTTGACAGCAACAATCAATTAACATACTTTCCATGAGCTGTCAAAACGCAATAATTCTTTCATAGATCTTATATGATTATAGCAAGAAGTGACGTCACGTATTAGCTACCATTCTCAACTGTCGAAATGAATAATTTTAATACAGTTAAAAATCAATTCCATTCATAATTAAAAGTGATGAAATAGTCAACATTCAAAATTAGGCATTGAATTAAGTAAGACCCAATGAATTTAAGTACAAATTAATTGGTAATCACAAATTTTAAGGGAATATACTTTACTTCTCGTTGTTGACCAACTAAAAAATGTATCAAAATTAGGACCATATTCATAGAAATCGCATATCAAACGGGATCAAATTACGGAACTATCTATTAGCATGTTCCGACATGCATTTGTTTTTATTATATCTTAAGCCTTAAGTCATAAGTGGTTTAATATTGTGCAATCATTGTTCGTCATCCTTCCCGCAGGAAGATGATATGATACTGTTGTTTTGATGATCTTTATGCACGATCTCACATTTCTCAGCGGCTTTTCCTGTTGACATGATCCTGAGTAAGTGTTATAAATTAAAAAAATCTTTCGAGAAGCAACAGTATATCAGACGGAGGCGTCTGATAAATGATTGCTTTACTACAGAGAAACAATTAAAAAAAAAGTATTTATATATGTCCATTTTTAGACACCCCTACCCACCCACACTACATCGACGAATATTCGATTCGATTCGTAATAGTTTCATCACTAGCATTTTGTACCATACTGAGTGTTATTCTTTAGCTAGGGAAAATGGCGTGAGCCAGCAAGAGTGCAGCTCAAATCTGCAGCACCTCCAAACAATACGAATCCGAGTTTTGCGGCCCCGAGACATGGGACTAAGTGTTATCGATAGTTTAGTCGCTCAACCTCGCTCAATCCAATACAGGCAGGGTTGTCAGCTTATTACTGTAGTCTCTGGTTAATAAACCTTTTTAAAATGGGAAATAAGTGACTTTTAAAATCCTCCGCAGTCCGCTAAGTCACAAACTACACTGTTCATTATTATTATTGTACATACGGTTTCAAAGGTTAACTACAAGTAAATTTATAAAAGGGAAGCTGCTATTATAACCTTAACTGTAACTTAAGGAATTGCCTGTATAGTGAAAGTTTATTTATGCTTATAATGGGAAAAAAAATCTGCTTAACTTATAGAAAAATATTTAAATGTGTGTAATAATGCAACTAATTTACTCTTCCCCTGTTGGAGGTTAATAAGTTATAAACAAAGCCAGAAGTTTCTTCAATAACATGTTTTTTAAATTAAAAAAAAACAATTGCCTAAGTGACTATTAAAATTAGACACAGTCAAACTTCTACTTAATTTGTCATCATGCTGCGTTTTAAATTCACATCCTCTTCTCACAAACAATACATTTCATACAATCAGAAAACAATCATCAACAAACATCTGCCGCTCGGCCAGACCTTTTTTGGTTGTTACCAGTCCTCACAAACCTCTGATAAAAAATCTGTTGTGCCGTTTACAATATTGTATGCGTAATCCCGAATCTCGGGCAATTGTCTCTGGCAACCCTACAGGCGCAGGTACTACCAGAATGCGGGCGGAATTCCCAGGGCGTCCCGGGACTTCCCACAATAAATATTTTTGTTGGTGAATTCTGAATGCGGCGCCTCGCTTGTCTACTCCATTGAATTAACCCCAGATTTTTTTTATTCGATTCTTTCGAACACGAAAGTGAAATTTCACACAATAATGTGCTTGAAATATCCGAAATTATTTTAACATCGGCTAATATGTTCTGTACAATATGCCTCAATTTAGGAGGGCATAAAACGCTTATTGGAATGATCTTATAATTATAAAGGGTGCAAATATATAACCTATGAATTGCCTCATGTAGATTATTTTAGACGTTATAAAGTAGCAAACGATATAATATATAAGACAACAAAGTATGTGTACACATATTTTAAAAATAAAATGTAACTAAATATTAGTTATTGTCAGTGTACAACACAAACACACTTATAAGTTTTTTTTAATAAAAAAATATTGTTCTTGAACTTCTGACAACTAAAGATTAATAACACTTGAAAAAAAATCATCGACCTCAGGTGGGACTCAAACCCACGTCCGACCGCACGCCGGGCGAGTGCTTTACCAACTAAGCTACCGAGGACGTCACGTGACAAGATGAAATTCCTCAAGTGATTTTTCTCGCTGTCAAAGCCAGCGTATCTCTGATCAATGTTGTAGCTATATGTATAGCTAGATAGTATACTACCGTCAACACCTTATAAAAATATCTTTAAAGAATAGAATAGAATAGAAAAAAATAGAATAGAAAAAGATTTATTTGACACACACAGAATACAAAAGGAAAAAAAAAATGCTTTACAAATATTTGACTATTGGTTAAGATCAGCAATGCTTAGACATTGTAAATTTTTGTTTTTAGCAATTCCATGCAATGTATAATTGAAGATAAATAACACTTGAAAAAAAATCATCGACCTCAGGTGGGACTCGAACTCACGTCCCATCGCACGCCGGGCGAGTGCTTTACCAACTAAGCTACCAAGGACGACACGTGACAAGATGACAAGAGATACGCTGGCTTTGACAGCGAGAAAAATAACTTTAGGAATTCCATCTTGTCACGTGACGTCCTCGGTAGCTTAGTTGGTAAAGCACTCGCCCGGCGTGCGATGGGACGTGGGTTCGAGTCCCACCTGAGGTCGATGATTTTTTTCAAGTGTTATTTAGCTTCAATTATACCTTGCATGGATTTGCTAAAGACAAAAATTCTGACAACTAGTTGTGCGAAACAACTTATATGAACTTTCTTTTCTACATTATTCATCGATTCTGGAGTAAATGAAATCCAACAAAAATTTATCTTTAATTTACCAAGATTTCACCTTTAGTTTATAAGTAAATAATACTTACTCTTGCTATAAAACGTAGTTATGTCCCCACGTCTGCCCTCACACATTATAGAGATGCCTAAGTAAGCACTTTCGCTTATTACTTCGTGGAATAATAATCCCTTAGTAAACACCTTTAGACAAAGGACTAAATTCGCTAAATCAGCATCCGGTCAATACTTGGAAGACGCATCACGTCTCTTGCACCACAACTAAATAAAATTGCTTAATTAACATTTTTGATTACGACTTCTTAGAACGAAGTCTAGAAAGTTCCATTAGAACAAAGGACTGATTATGCTTGATCAGCATCCGGGAATATTCCAGGTAGACGCTTCACGTCTTGGTCACAACAAGTGACAAGTATAAAAGGCACTGTGGGCTCAGGCATGGCGTCTTTCACACTTCGAAACTCCGCTTAGCTGTAGGTCTGCTCATCGAGAGCATTAGTGTAAATTAGTGTTAGTTTTATTAAATTAAAGTAACTTTCAAAATCAAAGTTTATTTTCTTTTAAAGTCTGCGCGCTGTCCCGATTTGACTGGCGCAGCCGGTAGGATCTCGCGTCGCGATTCACGATTATAAAGATTTTAGTGTCTGTCTTCGAGTCTTCGCGGCTGGTCTTTCAAGGCCATAACAGCGGGATCCACGAACCAAAGAAATAAGTCTCCGGGCGGCCCAGGCACCACCAGCAGCAGCAGCAGCAGTACGAGCAGCAGTATCCGCAGCAGTACCAGCAGCAGCCGCAGCACCACTTCAAGAAGAATGGGTTTGAGCGACCAGTGAGTAAACCTCTTCACTTTCGCTTTACCAGTCTATCCTTGACCCTTTTAATGTTATTTCACCCCAAATCGTGAGAAACGTTATTTGCTCGTAGTTCCTTAACTTCAGGATTACGCCAGCGCTAGTTTTAAGAATATTAATGAACAAATAATAAATTAAATAAATAAAATTAAAAATAAAATAAGTTAAAAATTAAATAAATTAAAAATTAAGTAAATTAAAAATTGAATAAATTAAATTAAAAATTGAATAAATTAAATTAAAAATTGAATAAAAATTAAATAATTTAATTAATAAAATTCAATTAAAACGATTGAAATTTTTAATAAATAATTTTTGCGCAATTTTTCCCCAAATCGATGATTGCAAAATGTATTATTGTATTACCTATTTATTAATCGTTTATTTATTATAACTGTGTGATTGAATGTTATACATTTAATTTTGATGAATAATTATTGCGCAATTTTCCCAAAATTGATTATTGCAAAATTTGTTATTTTATTAATTGTGTATTAACCGTGTATTAATTGTTAACTGTGTGATTGAATTTTACTGTGTAATTTCCCGTGTATTTAGCAGTGTATAAAGTGTTAAGTGCGCAAGTGTTATCAAAAATCAAAATGCAACAAATAAATCTCATTCCAAACGAAATTCTAAACATCGTTCCTAAATTCGAAGGTGACGGTCAAACATTAAATCTTTTTATTAAAAAATGCCAATACGTAATAGACAACTATAGAGGAGCTGAAACAGATATCGCGCAAAATAATTATGTATTTCACGCGATAACCAGTAGATTAACAGGTAGAGCCGCTGCGCTATTAAGTGAGCGCGACGATATAGAAAATTGGTATGTGTTAAAAGCACTACTAATTCAACATTTTGGTGATCCACGTTCGGAAGCTTGTGTAGCGATCGAACTGGAACAAATTAAAATCAAACAAGGCGAATCTTATATAGAGTTGTGTCATAGAATACAAAACGTTAGAAGCACATTAATATCCAAGGTAAATTTAATTCCAGACCAAGGTATCAAAGCCGCTAAAATAATTATATATGATAACTTAGCATTAAATACTTTTCTCTTCAATTTAAGTGAAGAAATGATACGCATTGTACGATTGAAAGGTTGTTTAAATCTAGAGCAAGCTCTATCAATAGTCACGGAAGAAGAAAACTTCCAATTTCAGTATTCAATTAAAAATAAAAATAAAAATCCACCTGCCCCTAAACCAAATTTTGCCCAACAAAATTCAACATTTAAACCCAATTTTATTCCGCCAACGCAAGCCTTCAAATTTGGCATGCCGGCAAATAATGCATTCAGGCCTAACTTCATTCCCACAAATAGATTCAATGTCCCTGGACAAAACCATAAATTTGGAGTTCAAAATCAACCCAATTTTATGCGTTACCCTAATCAATCTAATTTTAAATTCGGAATGCAACCGAATCCAACTAGACCCATTTACACTATTCCTAATAACCAAAACTTCAGGCAAATGCCTTATAGCATGCCTATCAATCAAAAT
This sequence comes from Anania fuscalis, assembly GCA_950371115.1. Classification (NCBI taxonomy): domain Eukaryota; kingdom Metazoa; phylum Arthropoda; class Insecta; order Lepidoptera; family Crambidae; genus Anania; species Anania fuscalis. Next base: position 8,332,498 of record OX493340.1, on the reverse strand, counting down.
AAATTTAATAACAATCGATTTGGTTATTTTAACTCAGCGCCAAATAATCAATTCAAATTCGGCGTTGATAATCCCCCTCTTGCGCAACGCCCTGCATACAACTTAGATACAGATGTATCAATGCGTACAGCACCGCCTATACGTCACAACTTGCTCTATAATCCCGAGAACATAGAGGAAGTGTTCTATGACGAGGGCTTAGATCAAATTGATAATTTAGATGATAATAACTATCACGAACAATATTGTTTTGATGAATCGGAGTTAACCGATCAACAAAACGACAATCAAATTCCCCGTAACGAAAATTTTTTCTTAGAAGCCTCTACGGAAAAAGACCGTAAAATAATAAATTTAAATTACTTCAACGAAATATTAGGACTACCATATATTAATATTCCCGAAATCAAATCAAAATTTATGATAGATACAGGCAGTACTCGTTCTTTCATAAGTCCGAAAAAATGTAAGGAATATTTTAACGCATACAAGTATGAAGAACCGTTCGAAGTCATTAGCACACATGCACGTAGCAGCCATAACGAAGCTATTTACATACCACTACTAAGATCGTTTGCAACACCCGGTAGTCACAAGTTCTATGTGTATAATGTGGATGATAGGTTTGACGGTTTAATAGGCAGTGACCTTTTAAAACAATTAGGAGCCACCATAGATATGGATAAAGAGGTACTCAGGACACCCAATACCCACTTACCTATAATTTATAGCCCACCATATGAAGTTCGTGCAACCCCGCAAGCAGAGACATACGTGAAGTTGTCTACAGAGATAACAGAACACAGTAAGGCGGACGCGCTAGCACGTATAAGATTAAATATTCTAAAGCAAGATGAAAAAAGTTCAATGCAAATAAATGCTGACAAATCCCGGAAACCGGAAATTGTTAGCATATCAACAGATTCAGGCAGTTTAATCAAATCTAACTTTGTAAAATCCAACAAACTAAAAATTGATACAGGTTTCTATAGTCACATACCCGAAGAATCAGACAACAGCACGATTTCCGCACCGGAATCGGCTACCGCACACTCAGCTAAAGATATCGATACCGTAGGTATCCACATACTAAATGACGCAATAGACACCGAACCAAATCAAATAATTGTTGATACGTGGCAATTAGATGATTTAGGAATCAACCATGCATCAAACTCAAAACAACGTATTTTAGAAGTAAATTTGCCAATTAATCGACCGGACTTAATCACAAAATTCTTAAAAGAATACACAAAACCTAAACTAAAATATTTTGTTCACTTTAGTAATCCAAAAATTCGTAAATATTTTACAGAAGCCATAATTAAATTATTTAAAAAAGACGCAGTGCGATTTTTCGAATGCACTAAGCTCTACCTAAAGATAGACCACGTTTACAAAAAGCCTAAATTTCGCTCTAATATAAACCGCAACATAGTCCCAGTAGTTTCCAAAAATAAGCAAACTAAAGTCCCAGTTAAAGACATCAAACGTCCTCCGCAGGTGCCTCCTGCTGTCGATGCAGATGATCCTCGTCCTGGCCCTTCAAGTAGACAAGATTGAAAGAAATCCTGGACTTCTACCAATTAAGGAAGGTCAAGCCATCATAAGTGATGACAATTGGACTGTTATCAAATCCCTAAACCTATCCAACATACAGGATGATTTAGAAACGAACATACTTAGATATAATGAATTTAAAACCCATATAACCAGTAATTTTAAGATAGGGAACTCTTTAGAATATAATAATGTTAATATACAAACCGATAATATAATGCTTATCACAGTGGAAAAGTTTAAACAAATAGTGCCGGTTAGCCGCAAAAGGCGAGGTTTGATTAATCCTTTAGGATCGTTCGTAAAGGCTATAACTGGAAACTTGGATAATGATGATGCAATTAAATATGACGATATGATAAAACAATTAACAAATAGACAAGACGCGATTTTAAATAAGGTGACAATCTTATCAGAAATGGCAGGAATTATCACTAATAACACAAATGTAACAAGTAACAATTTTGTGCAAATTAATAAGGAGTTGTTAATTATTAAAAAGCAATTAAATGAGACAACAACTTTAAAAATAGAAAACAAGATTATTCACATATTTGATTTATTTTTACATAACTTCCAAACTATTTTAGTACATTTGGACGAAGTTGAGACAGCAATAGGTTTTAGTAGAGTTAAGATCTTGCATGAATCCGTAATCGATAATAAGGAACTATTAGAAATATTACAACAAATAGAACAAACTAATAAATTAGTTTTTCCAGCTACACTTGACAATCTCCTCAAGATTGAACAAACCATAGAATTAAAAGCTTATTTTAAAGAAAAACAAATAACGTTTATCATGAGCATCCCCCTTGTAACCCCAGAATTGTACAACTATTATAGAATCCTTCCCTTACCTGTCCTTAATTCACGTAATGTTACCACTATCCTTGCACCCAAATTTCCCTTTATACTGGTAAAAGAGGCGAAAACTTGGGCGCTCCCCATACCGTGTCAGGAAATTGACGAAAACCTGTACCTGTGTCGTGATAATGAGATAGCCACACATGAACAAGATTCATGTACTTCCGATTTATTAAAATCCGAAAATAATATAACTTCATGCCATCCTATTCCAGTGGAAATAAGCGTCTTGTATATTAAGTCTTTCCACGAGAATTGGTGGATTGTCTATTCCAGGAAACCAGTTACCCTAAAGGAAACATGCAAAGGCGAAATTACCCGCAAGGAACTGCATGGCACTTACCTGATTGGCATGGATGGAACCTGTGACATTCTAATCCAGGATACATTACTTAGAAGACATCATTCTGGTACTTCCGAATTGAAATACCAGAAAACTGCAAAAATTAATTTACCTCAGCTATCACATTTCATGGAAAGCAGCGAAAACCTGAAGCCTATCAACTTGGACAACGTTAACTTGGAAAATCTTCAACTTCTCTCGTACGCTCTGAAGCGATCCGAGATTCCAGAAAAGCCCAGTGTAGTGAATGTGAAAAGTGTTAGTGTCGGAACAATCATTTTATATATTATAGTTTGTGTTAGTATTATAACCATTGTAACCATTAAATTTAAGAAAATGTATCCTAATTGTAACTTTTGTATTTGTATTCGAAATCCTCGGATTCCTGTTAGAACCGATGATTTCGAACTTAAGGAGGGAGGAGTTATGTCCCCACGTCTGCCCTCACACATTATAGAGATGCCTAAGTAAGCACTTTCGCTTATTACTTCGTGGAATAATAATCCCTTAGTAAACACCTTTAGACAAAGGACTAAATTCGCTAAATCAGCATCCGGTCAATACTTGGAAGACGCATCACGTCTCTTGCACCACAACTAAATAAAATTGCTTAATTAACATTTTTGATTACGACTTCTTAGAACGAAGTCTAGAAAGTTCCATTAGAACAAAGGACTGATTATGCTTGATCAGCATCCGGGAATATTCCAGGTAGACGCTTCACGTCTTGGTCACAACAAGTGACAAGTATAAAAGGCACTGTGGGCTCAGGCATGGCGTCTTTCACACTTCGAAACTCCGCTTAGCTGTAGGTCTGCTCATCGAGAGCATTAGTGTAAATTAGTGTTAGTTTTATTAAATTAAAGTAACTTTCAAAATCAAAGTTTATTTTCTTTTAAAGTCTGCGCGCTGTCCCGATTTGACTACGTAGTAGTTTTAAAGCAACGTAAAATTATAATAACAATTGATCCGGTTGCATGCTCATTAAGGGTCAAATCAATTACCACAAACAAACACGGTTAAAATAGCTTTTGTGTTTATCATAGAATCAAATTACCAACTTCCCTGTAATGAATATGGCGATAAACAAAAGGCTGCACTGTCACACACTCAATTCGTTTTGTAATAGTGCAGATTCGCGTGAGAGATTACCATATTATGATACCGCCTTAACAAGGCGCGCAGAATGCCTCCTAAGGCTCTTGTACACTGCGACTTTTGCAGCGATACAAACGCGATTCAGTCTCGATGCAGCATCGATACGGTCGCTAATCGTCTCACCTTTACACATACAGCGCGTGAGGGTAGCAGCTCGTGGCTGTTCCTACGCCATCTACCGTTTTCATCGATACAAGCGGTGTGCATCCCTACAACTGCGCGCATGAATTGATAGAAAAAAAAATGGTAAATCGCACGTGTCGTAATGCAGTCGCGCTGTCGAATGCACGTTTGTATTATCGCAAAAAGTCGCAGCGTATGGGGCCTCATTTAAGGCATAGACCACACAACAAAAGTGACGTTGCAGTGGATAAGGTAACAAAAAATTAATAGTGTGCAGTAAAATTAGACCACTCAATACATTTTCTAAATAACACAAACAAAAGTCAATATAAATGCATGTATATTAGAGTTTATTTCCGTTGCCATAAATGTTAAGGTAGTTTAAAATTGTAACATATAAGAGCTAGACTTGGTATACTACAGGCACTTATATGCTGAAAAGGCTGCCTTAACAGACAAGAAACACAGATTTTTGAAGGAAAGAAATAATTTTCAACTTCATTTTTAAACTACCTGGCAGGTACTTACTTACTCAGTGGAAAATTAAGCGATGGACAGCGAACTATGCCAATGCCTAATCTGTAAAAAATCGTAACACAGTACTATAAACTTAAATGCATACTTAAAAACTTAGTTCCTTAGCCTTACTCGCAACTCGAAGTGCAACTGCAACTTAAACATCTAAAGTCGTTTGCATCCACGACTTCATAAACACTAGGTTATTATCATTAAGAAATTTGCATACCCATTTAGTTTTACTGTTCTTGCATCTAATCGCGCGATAGTGCGCGATGCAAGTTCTCTAATAAGTTTTTAATAAAAACCAACCGAAAAATCTAAGTAAAAGCCTACTTCGTTAAATTACTTAATAAAATAAAGTTTTATCAAAAAATATAGCCGACTTCAAAATTAAAATAAAAGCGATACATAATATTTACTAAATAAAACATCTAATCAGTTCTTTTTGGAGTCGGTGCGAATGAACACATTTTTACTCGTAATGACTGACACCGACTCCAAAAAGAACTGATTAGGTATGTTTTAGTAAAATTTATTATTATTATAGGTACTATGTATTATGGTAAATTTAAGCAATATTCATAAGTAATAATGTTTAAATAAAAATGAACCTTTTAAATAAGAGTGATAAGACTTAGAAAAAGGACTTCGTGCGTAACCCATTTTAAAAATACAATAAGATTAAACAAATAAGATTCAAACATCCGATAGTTCCAAACAATTCATGTTAAGATATTACAGAACCAAAAAAAATATATATATACGCAATCCAGTTACAATGCAATTTGCAAAAACCATCTATCAGAACTGCAAACGCTTTCGACCTATCTATGTTATGATGGATATTATATTATCGAATGCTAATGTTTTGTATCTAACATTACGACAGCCATAAATTATTTCTGACTTGTAATTATAATCAACGGCGCAATAATGAACATTAAATTCTGAAAGGCTAATTTTGCGCATTATTCATTAAATCATAAATAGCAATACGTATTAATAAAAATTGTTTCGAGATATCAAAGATTTAACAAAATGTCGAAATTTGTTAGTTATGGATTTCTTATCGTCCCTAACGATACAGTAAGTTATAGAAATCGGGCATGTACATGTATTGCATTGTACAATCAATTAATCAGCTTATCATGCTAAACAGATCTTCGACTCAAAGTTTAACAGGTAGAATTTAATATTAATTCAAAAAATCATGTCCTAATAATTGTTTTGTTTCTTAAATAATTATAATATTTTGTAGGACAAAGTGTATTATATTCATTCTAAAAATACGACTGTCGTATTTATTAAGGCATTGCTTGCGCAAAGAAATTTACTTTGCGCCACTGAAAACGCTGTTCGCGTGACAGTGTTGTCACAGATATTTCGTTAGTCCTTGACGGCAGAAGAATAATAAGACTTCAGTAATCCTCAACCTACAGTAATCATTTTAATTTGAATATTTTTAGAAAACAATTTCATTTCATTCACATTTAAGCTTTTTCAGGAGCGACGTTAGGGTGGAGAGGGATTGTCGCCTACACAGTCGTGGGCGACCGCCCAGGGCGCCAGAGAGGACGCAAGTAAATGCGACGCGACCTTTATCCACTAGGATTCTAACAAACCGTTTATTTGTACGTGGATTATGTAATTAGTCTCATTTGATGAAACCAGCCAAGTGCGAATCAGACTCGCGCACTTTCAATTCTGTATCACCGCTCTATTCTTTATCGGGGGCCAGACACGACTGCGCACTTTTTGTTATCTGTTGATTTATTTTAATCTTATAGTTGCGCACCAACGGATTAGCTTAGTAACGAACAACGTCATACAATCTAAATAGACTAAGTTTAATACCGTAATTTTTATTTATTTAGTTCTTCCTGAGATGCGTAAATGTATGTTCGAGTTTGCACTATATATAATAATTGTTGTTTAACGTTTATTTCCAACTCGGTGTCCTGAGTTGGAAATAAACGTTAAACAACACGTTTCTTGGTGTACTTCCGGCCGTCTGAGCAAGAGTCAAAGGCTGATAACGAATCGTAGGTGACAGCGATATACCTAGGTTTCATCGTTTGTGACGCAATAGATTTTTTGAAAAATGAAAAAAACCTGGCTCAGGCAGCCGGAATTTCACTTTATCCGACACTCTAGATCTCAAATTCTAGAGGGTTTCAGGGTCCCGTTTCTTATCAAATGTTTAGTGACGCGATATGTGACGGCATCTAAAGTAGTTTCATCCATTTTGATGCAACAGTTTTCGCAGAATCATGAAAAACGTGTGGTCAGCCGGCCGGATATCAGGCTGTTGCAGCTATTTTGTTTTTGCAGATATATAACGAAATATCACATTTCAGAATCATCTTTTTTCGATTTTACTTTAGTGACGCGATATGTGACAGCTCTCGACCAGATTTGAACCTTCGTTTACCCACGCATTTAGGAGCCATTCTAAAAAAACTGTTGGCACAGACAGCCAGAATCCGGCTGTCTGAGCCAGCCAGTTCTACCACTTCCAGGTGTTCTACGTAGGTGGAAACTGATCTAATCGTTAGTGACGGCGAGTGTTAATACGAATTGTCGTTTGTGACGACTCTATGTGCCGGCAAACAAAAGATATAAGCAAATAAATTGTTTTCCATACATTGATGCATTAGGGTGACCACACTTCACACGTATTAGGTATGCAAGAACTAATAAAGAAGAAAATCTTGGCCAAATTCCCCCGTTTCAAGACAGCTGCTTTCCGTGTTCATTTTAATACGTATTTACACAGACCTATGAAGGACCAATCAACACATGATTATTACTTTTTGGGTTTAGAGTGACTTGTTTAGGGTTCCTAAGTAATTCAAGAGGAAATATTGTATAAACACGCTTACGAGTAATTTGTTTTACTGGAAATAAAGCTATTTTTTATTTGTCAACTCGTCCCACATGCCTCAAGATTTTCATCTTTATTAGTCCTTGCATACCTAATACGTGTGAAGTGTGGTCACCCTAATGTATCAATGTATGGAAAACAATTGATTTGCTTATATCTTTTGATTGCCGGCACATAGAGCCGTCACAAACGACAATTCGTATTAACACCTGGAAGTGGTAGAACTGGCTGGCTCAGACAGCCGGATTCCGGCTGTTTGTGCCAACAGTTTTTTTAGAATGGCTCCTAAATGCGTGGGTAACGAAGGTTCAAATCTGGTCGAGAGCTGTCACATATCGCGTCACTAAAGTAAAATCTAAAAAGACGATTCTGAAATGTGATATTTCGTTATATATAGGCAAAAACAAAATGGCTGCAACAGCCTGATATCCGGCTGTCTGACCACACGTTTTTCATGATTCTGCGAAAACCGTTGCATCAAAATGGATGAAACTACTTTAGATGCCGTCACATATCGCGCCACTAAACATTTGATAAGAAACGGGGCCCTGAAACCCTCTAGAATTTGAGATCCAGAGTGTCGGATAAAGTGAAATTCTGGCTCTCTGAGCCAGGTTTTTTTTCTTTTTTCAAAAAATCTATTGCGTCACAAACGATGAAACCTAGGTATATCGCCGTCACCTACGATTCGTTATCAGCCTAGATATATGCGAAATCTCTCTAGGACTCTGGCTCAGACGGCCGGAAGTACACGTTTCTTGTATTTTACCTGATAAGCCTGATTCTACACCATAAAAACACGTATTTTGTGATACGAACCAAATGAATACTTGTTCTTCCTTTCTTTCTTTTCTATCGTTGAAAATTTTAGCCGTCTATCTGTTACGCTTCTAAAGCTAATTAAGCTTCATCATCATCATCATTTCAGCCATTTGACGTTCACTGCTGAAATAGGCCTCCCCACCACTTCCAAATACCGCCGCTGGATGCAAGGCGCTTTCAACCGGCCAACCTGGAATTAAGCGTCTAGAAAACTAAATGTAATTAAAAAAAACAGGGTGCCGTATTGTATAGGTATTAATAGCTGCGTTATTTACCCTTCTTCTTTCTTGCGGGTTAATTACAGATTTCAATGTATACATGTATTTCTTCCAAGGATCCAAACCATTAACTCCAAACAATACAAGCAGTTCTGTTTGTACGCCAAGCTCCGTACAGAAACCACAAAACAGGGGTTTAAGTAATATTCTTCATGGTTAGGCGCCAGTTGTCACAGACATCATAATTATGTTGACTGACTACTATTTGTAACGAATCTAACTAAACACAGACATTGATATAAACCCTTTTACGTTTCAAAAATAAAATTTACATTACAATAATGACAACGCAATTCATACAAACATGTAATAACTACTGTAGGTAATATTATCTAACTCTAATAAAGTAGTTACCGCACGACCGCACAGAGCTTTGGAACAATAATCTCAAAATTCCGTGAACCTGTATAAGGTCAACGAACTAGAGTAGGTATTCAAAAGGGTCGGCGCCCTCTGGCGTAGATACTCACTTTAGAAGGCAGCGAGTAAAGTAGTATAGCCTAAAACATCTGCTTTCCAGGAAAATACAGGTCAAACGTTAATGGAGTTGCCTACAAAAATCTGTATATGTGAAAATGGTTTCTGATCCGTAGTGTGGATCATCAACACTCTTTGAAATAAGTAATTTCGTTAGTATTTATATTCACTTAATATACATATTTGTTTGTTTTTGATCAATACTTACGGTACGTTTATAACGGTTAAAAGCTAATACGTAGTTGTCTGAAAGAGACTGCTTCTAACAATAAGACCGCCTAAATTTGGATTTAAAAAAAAATTTTTGTTACTCTGTCCCGCATGGGTTTCCTAACCATTCATCAGATTGCGATAAAACTTTTGCGAGTTGTTCAAGGTTTTTTAAATTGAAGACCGCACGGTCGCAGGCAACAGTTACTTTGTTCTTTAAATTGTTAAGAGCTCACGAGTTAATTACAATACTTCTTGTTTCAGGTAAGTCATACAAAAGCCAGACCTGAAACTTCTGCAGAGTAAAAAGGTAACAATATCAGTACATAAAAAACTAAAAACCGACTTCAAAATGAAACTAAAAAGCGAAAAATAATATTGACTAAAACATACCTAATTAGTTCTTTTTGGAGTCGGTGCGAATAAACACATTTAACCTCTTGATGGCTGGCACCGACTCCAAAAAGATGTGTTAGTCAATATTATTTTTCGCTTTTTAGTTTCATTTTGAAGTCGGTTTTTAGTTTTTTATTAAACTTATTTTATTTCACAGTTTTTAAGTGTTAAGTCCTCTATTTTTCCCCTCCTAACTCCGCCAAAAATGACTTTCCAGCAAAGTGACCTAGAGAAATGTTGGTCTTCTGTGGACCACCCACCCAATGGTATAATAAAAATAGGGTGCTATTAATGATCAATGTTTCGACGAAATTTATTTCAAGTCCCAGACGCCTTAAAAATAAGCTTCAGTTTTCACCTTCCAACACCGCCAAATATGACTTTACAGCAAAGTAACCTTAACTAATGTTGGTCCTCTATGGACCCCCCCCCCCATCCAATGGTATGATAAAAATAAGGTGTTATACGGGGTCAATTTTTCGTAGAAAATTTTTAAGTCTTAAGGAAAGGGTTTTCCTACACTCCAACCAGAACGGCGGCTATTTTGGTGTCGTAACCATAGGATAAGGTCTTGCGTTAAATACCAAGTCAATTTAAGAATTTTTTTTTTCGTTACTGGGTGTGCGGGTACGCCCCCAAATAATGTAAGTAAATAAAAATTGGCGGTCTGGTACCTCATAAACTCCACGTCTGCTCAACACACAGCGAAATACGTCCTGTCGACAGTTTGCAGTATTATCTTCTAACTCCCATCCGTTAAGGAGTTCTGTGGTTTCCATCATCAGGTCAGCAACATGGCTTGATGATTACCAGACCCAAAAAACAGCATTGAGTCAGAAAATATATGCAAAACATTATGGGTGCCTATAAAAATTGAGGGTTACCCTCGATTTCCCAGGGATCCCATCATCAGAATCTGACTTGGTGTAAATGGGACCACCTCGGGAGTACACCGTTTCAAACTAAAAAATAAATTTTGAAATCGGTCCATAATTTAAGGCGTAATCGCATAACAAACATACAAAAAAAACAACAACATTCAGACGAATTGAGAACCTCCTCCTTTTTTTGAAGTCGGTTAAAAAAGGATAGAATTCGAAGTCACGAACACACAAAAAAACTACATTTTCATTGTTTGATTGGGTAAAATTAAACGTCCTTATTTCTTTATTAAACTTAATTTTAGCATAAGTTTTATTTAAACCACCTTTTTTATTTTATTATTTTTTTTTAAATAAAAAATAGATGACATCCGGGGCATGGAATTTCTTCACTATCGTAAGTAATCAATATAAGTAATACTTTCATCCATAGCAGCCGCGGCAGATATTTTTGAAACACCTTATATTAAAGCATTAAAGATATCCTTCGCAGCACATTATCATAACGCTTGTGGTACCCCTGGAGTGGTGGCCAGCTTTGAGCACGTTCGGATATCCACCGCGCATTATGACAGCATCGCCGTGACGTTCCGGCCCTATAGAAAATGTTGACGATCCGCAGGGCTGGTGATAATGTTCTTTATTTTAAATTTTACGCTAAGTACATATACACAAATGTATACTCAAAACCTATCTCACCTGATAAGGCGAGCATTGCTTACTCAGTGAGAAGCACAGTGTCAAAATATACCCAAACTCCTTTACCAGGGCGGTAATCACGACCTCTTAAAACAATCTCAAATCTGTCAATCATTACCAAATCTGTCAAATTTTGTATGTAATGACGTGCCAAAATTGACAGATTTGACAGCTTTGAGAATGTTTTAAGAGTTCATGGTTACCCCGCTGGTCGTCTGTCCAACTTGTGGGTGGACGTCCTACCCTTTCTTAGTGTAGATAAAATACGCTTTACTTGAAAATATTAGGATACCATATATTTTGTGATGTTGACTAAATAGTAAAAGTTGTAACATTTAACCCGTAGAATCTAACTAATAAACCGTTAAACTAGTTTTATAAAATGAACCTTACACATATATTGTTTTTTTAATAGATAAAACGCAGTGAGCACAGCCCTAACTCTTGGAGTGAATGCTCGATTGTTAGGATTGTTGGGCTCTTTGTGCTACAATGAGGAGTAAAAACGCATCCCTCTTTGTCCCGCGCGAGCCAGACATATCAATCCGCCGCATTGACGAGTTGCAATCACCGATGATGTTTTGAGAGAAAACTTCTATGGTTATTGATGGTAGAAGATTAGTGGTAGGTACGAAATTTTGAAAATTTAAACCTCTTTTAGGGTTCCGTACCAAAAGGTGGTCCTTATTACTAAAGCTCCTCCATACGTCTGCCCGTCTATCACACGGCTGTACTTTTTAACCATAATTTATTTTTAGTTTAAATATTTTTGTAACCCAATTAAATTAAATAGCTGGATGTAACATAGATACAAAGTGAATTTATTGCAACCGAAGTTACTAAACTTATAAGCCGATCAAGCGGACGAGATAATATTGTGTACCTAATGGCATCGTAGGTAATTGTCTAAGTGCGAAGCGATTCTAGTGTATTGTGGCATTTCAATCCACTCCGCGGCGAATACACTAATCCCAATCCATTAATAGATGCATAGCCAGTCATTATTACGATGGAGATATGTATGCTTAACTAACAGTTTCAGGAACTTCAGTTAATTTGGGTTTCCGATTTTGTTGAACATACGAACTCTTCGTAGTAAAAGGTTTTTTTTTATGTATTTACTACCACGATTTGAAACTTAATATAGAATGATATTAAATTCATTTATTTAATACCATTTGTAACTGTAATAGAGCTTAGCAGCTTTTAAACTTTTTACAATATCCCCAGAGAAAACTCTTTGCGGTAGTTTTCACCCCCTTCTACTACTTAAAAACAACTTTAACTATAAGACCAACATCAAGGTCTTGAATAAGGTTAAGGTTTACATAAACGGGCAGCTTACTTAACAGCTATATAGTTTTTGTGGTTGGTTGTTGATAAATAGTTTTGTTTTAAATATAAGCAGAAGAATCACATCCAATTATAAAGTTAAAAAAACTATTACCCGACTACGGCTGGACCGCGCGAACTGTGCTACCGTATTTTATAGATATATTTGACTTAAACAATATGATATATAAAGATATCTGTAATATGCTCGCCAAGACCTTTCTTTTGATACCAAACAGGTGGTGATTATCTAAGTTTTATTTTTTTCGAGGGTAGAATCTAAGGTTTAAATTCCGCCCTATATTATTTTGATAAAATTTCTATAGCTATTGTTACCCGGGCCATTATAAGGAATCTATTGACACCTCGTTCCTTAAAATCGGTTCAGTAGCTTAGCCGCTACGGTGGAACATACATAGACTGCCAAAATCATTACCCTTCCTTATGACTTCGCCGTAGTCGGGTAAAAAGAAAATATTTAAATAAATAGGCCCTCATTTAAACAACACATTTAGTTTTCGTCTAATATCATTCGACATACCTTATGTTGAAAAAGCACTTCTACTTACGAACTTTGACTTAACAAGTTTTTTGTTGGCGTCAGTGAGCTTTCGCGTTCATTCAGAATCGTGTAATTCAAGATTTTGTGTTTTGTGTAAGCTTAACTCAAGCTCTTTACAATATGTTTGAGTACTGCCGCTATGTTTCAACAAACATCATTGAGCTTTATTGTTGCGTCAGTAAGTTGGCATTAAAGCTTACTGTTGGCGAAGCGACGAACGATTTCGCAGATAACGGTGGTCGCACCGTTATGCGTCGGCGCATTAAACCATTTGTACAGTGCACGTCATACTGACACTTATTTATTTCCTTATGAGCATTGCAATAAGGACCAAGTTGCTAACTGTACAAAAGATATAGGCCGCATATTTGCCCGATGCCTCCACGTTTTGCTTTAGGTTGTTCTGGCAGTAATTACGGAACTTGTTTCTTTTTCAATTAACACCTTGTCTAAGCTTACGAATTGCAAAGTTACGATTATTTAAGAAAACAATAATTAGCTATGAAGAATATCCAACTTCAAGCCACGACCTTTCGGTAAATAAAGTAGATACTAACTTGGAAATAAATTTACTAATGGATTTTTATTGAAATTTATTTAAAAAATCAACCCCAATTTCCCTTGTTATTTAATGGTAAAAGAATGTATTTTAAATGGTTTCAAATTAATAATTAAGAGGGTAATTAAAATTGTATTTATAACGCCGACTTTCAAGAAAATAATATTCGTATTCATTGTTGATTGTTATCCGTGAACTGTAGTAAAGTAATTGCATACTGTTAACCAAAGACAGTTCGACAAGCTAACTTGCTACAACCCACACTTAAACCTATTAACCAGCACAATACCATAATTCGTTTATATTACAGTTGGTGTATCCTCACAACAGGGTTGTCAACTTTATAGCATAACGTATGTATGAAGTATCATATAATGTATGAAGCTATGTAGGCGCCAATATTTTTAGGGCAATGTATTCGCTGTTCAGAATGTATTCGCTGCACAAAAGTTTAATTTAATGGTTTATATGAACTGCCAATGTTTACTGGGTCAAAGGCGAATATATAAACGTGTATCGAAATACAGTTCTATTCATCAACATGTTTTGTACCAATGATAGTAAATAATTACTCATTTAGCTATTTAAAGTTACGGAAGCAGGGATCTACAAGAAACGTTTTCATATTTTTCAGTAAAGTGGTAAAATTATTTGCGTTTTAGGATATTTTATGGTCACTTTGAACTTTCAAGGATGCCACCGATTTGTTCGTTGGCACCCCTGCCTCCCAATTATGGAATTTACTTGCTTCATTGGTATCACTATTAAGTGGGCGTTTTGTATGTCATGAATTACGGTGTTTACTAGCGCGATTGATATTGGCCGACGTTTTGAGTAATTACTACGAAATTTATGCAGTATTACGGTAATTTAAGCCAATACAATCTATTGAGCGCTAATTGGCCTTATTATATTCGGGTTTTAGTGTTAACGCGAGTTGTTGTCATATTTAAGTTGGTACTAGAAGGCTTAAATGCTTCTAATAACAACGCAATTGAAAGCATTAAAGCCTTTCATGCCTTCTATATATTTATATTACTATAAAATGACTAAAGTTTGCAGTTCTTAAACATTTATTTCTCAGTTACAATTTGCTACTATTTTGTTAACTACAAACCAGTAACTGTTTATTATGTTAAAATTCACTGCCACTCAAGTCGTTGATCTTGGGATGTGTCATTTAAGACAAGACAAAAATAATATGTACTTAAGTACTCTATGATCCTTGTATAAAAAGAGGAAAATGTACACCTGAGTATATATGACGGACAATTTGATTACCTCAACACAATACATCGAAGCTTGTTTACATCATAAACCGTACTACAAGAGTCCGCCAATGTATTTAAATATGATAGATCAGTGAGCCTCACCTTGATAGCGGCTTCCTCTTCCCCATTACACAGTTTTATCACAACAAAAATAAATATAGTAGTCGCAGTTTGAACGTGCGACTCCCGTCAGTCTTTACCGGCTGGCTCTTCTCCAATACAACTTTTTTTTCGTACACGGTTTTTACTAATTGACATATTGATTCAGGTGAAAGGTTTGTTTGTGGCTTTGTGTGTATAATTTATAATCCATCCGCAATTTGTTTTGATTGCTAGTTTTTTAATACGAATTCGGCCCCTGAAAGTTTGATCAATCGCAAGTTATGAGGTAGAGCTAATGTGACAAGGTCCAAACACGTTTTTGTATTAAACAATTGATGAACATGACCCATAAAGCAGACGCATGCCATCATACCTATATGCGACCGCGTTACAAAAACATTTCCATTGTGTCTCGTTTCTGAGGTTAAGATGATTGCGCCTGCTGAACTCATCTATCGTGTTTTGTTCCGGCCGCGCGGCGTGCGTACGCGCACGCTGACACACATACAGATATCAGCTGACCTTAACCGCAGCATTATCAGTCAAGTATAAACAACGATACTGCCCACTAAGATTCTCAAATTTTATCGTATACTTACGTTAACAGTCCTTAAGGCCTCATTTTGTTGTTTGTATCAGCGGGAGATTTGTTTTAAGTAGGTAGTAATAGAATTGTCACCGTTTTATTTAGGTTTATATGAAGTGCTGGTAACGCATGAGTCGGAGACGTAGTGAAATTTCCCTTTCACTGGTTTGGATAAACTTTAAAGACCACTTATTTGGCGGTGAGGGAAACCAGCATATTCAAATAAAATTGGCTGTGTCATGTCATGGCCAGAGTTAAATATGGTCTGTTTAGACTGTGAATCTATAGGCAGATGAGATGGCCAACTATCCAAATTTAAAAGCTAGGACCGCCTCTAGGATCATGATTTACCCCCACTATTATATAAAGCACTAGAAGATTTTGAAATATTTTTATTGGATACTAATCTTATAGATAAAATAAGGAGCAAAATTTGTTAGATAAGTATTTATTCCTGTAGCGTACTAAAAACGTTTTCGTCTGAAAAAGTTTCAAACTCTATCATGGCAGGTGCTTACTTTAAGAACTAAAATGGATCATCCAAAGTTTATAAATGACCAACGACGATCTTTAAATAATAGAGCTAAGAAATATTGAAATGAAACACTAATGTCAGCTATCGGCTTGTCAATAATCTGCAAATATATTTCACGATCGGATTCGACTTTCAGAGCGAGTAAGCAAATTAACCGTTGTTTCCGAGAATACCTACACGTTTATTATTCAACCCGCTACCCGTTACCCGTATGCATTTAAAATCTTATTATAGGTAGTGCATCCTCAAACAGAAATCTCGAATTTAAATAAAAATATATAAAAACACTGAAATACTCGTACATTCCTAAATTTTACTTCAACCTATTGTTTTTTTAATGTGATGTATTGTTAATCGTGTATCGTTTTTTTTCTTAAAAATAAAGACTGATAAGAATTATTTAGTTACGTTCTTCTAAATAATAATTCTACTGCTTTTAATTACAACGGCCTATTTTACCACTACGGGTTGGTTAGTTTTTTTTAGATTATGATGCTTGTTTCTACAGGCTGTGTAAAAGAATAGCATACTCTTTAAAACCACGTGTTCATCATCAGTTCATTGATAAACTCGTACAACAACTTTTCCTACGGGAGCAACATCGAAATCGTGTTTTTTTTTCAGTTGCTCAATACATTGTCATGGAGGTACGAATAAGTTTGTATATGGCAGCTAAAAAAATATCGATTTCGAGTTTTACCCATAAAAAAAGTTGTTGTAATATGACCAGCTGATCACGTGGTCACGGTGATGACCTACGGAGCCGAAACGTGGAATATGACAGTAAAGCTGGCCCACCGACTACATGTCACTCAGCGAGCTATGGAAAGGTCGATGCTTGGTATTTCGTTAAAGGACAAAATCCGAAATGAGATCATCAGGCAGAGGACTAAAGTAACGGACATAGTCCAAAAATGTAGCAGGCTTAAGTGGCAGTGGGCTGGCCACATCTGTCGTAGAACCGATGAAAGGTGGAGTAAACGGTTTCTCGAGTGGAGACCACGCCTAGGCAAACGTAGTGTAGGACGACCCCCAGCTCGATGGACCTATGACCTTAGGAAGATGGCTGGCAGTGGATGGATGAAAAAAAGCGGGAGATCGTGCTCTTTGGCGCTCTTTGGGGGAGGCCTACGTCCAGCAGTGGACTGCAATAGGCTGAGATGATGATGATGATGATGAGATGATGATCACGTGGTTTTAAGTAGTGTCCTATTATTTTGTACGCTATGTTATAGTAAACTTTGTCGTATCTAAATTAAACAGCTGCACCACTCCCTAAAAGAAAGCTTACTTCCAAAATAGTCGTAGCACCCCCTGTCGAACCTTAGAATTCGCATCTGAGACCCAAACTAACAAACTTACATAGCCTAACATACAATTTTGATGGTCAAGCATGTTTACTTTCAACTAAAACTTTCTTTTAGTTTCATTCAGTCATCACTGACTGTAAACATAAAGAAGACTTAATCACCACATGAACCTTACGCTACGTAAACAGCGTGTGTGTGAAAAGTAATTAAATGTCTATTGTCTGTACCTGACAAACGTAACGCGTTAGGTAATGACAAATGACGGTGTTCTGCAATTAGTAGTTGCAATTACCTGACAAACAGTAGTCAGTTTAGTCAAAATTATGACAATAGGTGTTGTCTTGTACTTCAACTTAGTCTCACGGTTGTCAATTTTAATTTCATAAAATACATAACGAAACGTTATATACATATATTATGTATTTATTTTTATGAAATATGAATCCACCTTATTTTCAGTAAGGCTATACAATAACCAAGTATTATCCAGGATGATTCGTAATTATCTTTAAAATAATTAAAATATTTTTGATAAGCTAACATCGAAATCTTGAAAACATGTCACGACTTACAATTAGTGTTTTTTTTTCATTATTTTTAATAAAGTATTAGGTATTTGATACGAAAAGTTGTTATATTTGCTCCCCAACATTACACTACATTAAAAAAAAATATAACTTTTTAAACACTGATTTATAAAAACAAAAGAACAAAATATCGCTAGAATGCTTACAGTAGGTGTAAGATGAAGTCGTAAAATGTTATGAGTTCGTAAAGGTTTTTCTGGGGTGAGATACAGGTTGATCTAGTGGGACAGCCGTGAGTCAGTCTGTCACAACAATAACGATTAATGTCAACAGGCCGGCCGAGCGTGGCCCTGCCAGTCGAATATCGGTCAAGTATAAACTCGATAAGTTTTGAAGTCCCGTATTTTGAGATGTGACAAAATAATTTAATGTTATATACATTTAACAAATGTTGGCGTTACAAAAATGTTATAGGATATGATTTATTCTATAGTTTAGGTGGAAATTTAGTTAGGAGTAAGAAGAAGTAGAAACAAGGCTAAGCAAAGTTAGTCAGTTAAATGTGTGGTATATAATAGGCGATGATGAATTTGTTGAACAAGTGTCATTCAGCCTTACGTACTTATAAGGCCAAATGGGTAAGTAAGAGGTATTGTTACTTCATAAGGTAATTTATGTAACAAAAATGGCAGTGTACCATCTGTTGTCCTTGAAATCGCGTACACGAAAATGTGTTCCTGTTTAGCAATATGTAACAATTTCACCATCTTACATATGTGGCATTAAACATATTTTAATTAAATTATCAATCTTGATCTCCTTCTTTGTCGTGCCCATAACATAACCCATTATTTGACGTCGGGTCTCCTCACTCTTCTGCGCCAGGATAATCTATCTTGGATTGTCTTTTCAGGCGAATGAGCTTCCTTGAGGTCTCTTTGTAAATTATCAATGTTACTTGATCAGCAATGTCAAATTTAATCAATGAAATACTATCAAAATTCCAGTCACAGGAACTCTAAATATCAACAAGCCCGCCAACAAAACACTTATCAGAGGACACGGCGCTTTGCGGAATACTGCCGTTACTCCACACAGCAGCCACTTGTCATCTCTGTCGCTCATGCCCCAAAAACGTATGACAGCAAGAGACAGGCATACTTCGCCGTGATCCAATTGACGCAAAAAGGCTGTGACGTCGACAGGATGCTCGGGCGCAGCTGGCTGGAACTTTTGTGTTTTTTTATACTTTTTTTTTCTTTTTCCACAAGACAAAAAGAGGTTCGTTTCGCGCAGTTTAGCTTCGAACAGCCCGCGCCTGTTTCCGTAATGGGAACGGAAAATGTTAATGAAGCATACGTCTCAGTAGAATGCGTGTTGAATTATATGTTTCTGCCTTAGCGGGCCCGTAATTTGTGGGAATAATGGTTCCCAATGGCCGCAATTAATTGTTTTATGATATCAATTTTAAAATCAAATTGGGATGGAGAATTTAACACTCCAATCAGATTAAATGAAATGAATATTTATCCAAATAGAGCTGGATGTAATGCATCATGTTTATCATTGGACCGTGTCCTATTATTGAATCCAAATTTATTCAACCTTGTAGACAACATATTTCTTTCTTTTATACTAGTCTTATAAAATAAACAGGAATGTAGAGTGAGTACTGCAAAGTCGCATCACGAATGCAGAGAATTAGTCCCAGTGGGATGAGCAACACCGATCGACAGTAATAGATAACCGTCCACCGTATCCAGACCTTACTAGAAAGACACAATATAGTCAGTACTCCAGAAGGATAGCGCCATACATAGCTAACTAATTTAGACTTTGATCCAAATAGCAACCTGATTATAAAATTTACCTATTTGTCCATAAGAAGATTAGGCACAATATATTATTATGCCATCGACGGCTCAAAAGTTCAAAAGTGGCTATCAAGAAAAGCTATTAAAAAAAAATTGCAAAATCATATGCGATTGCAAGGTAATCGCATCAGACGCGGCGACACGCGTCTATTATGCGGACTAAACTGCGTGAACGTGCTTTTAGGAAACGTTCGGGTTCCTGCCTTTCTACCACACTGGGAAAGGGATTGTGTTTTCGTACAAATGCCATTTACGCTGCTTTATTAAGGAGCGAAGCGGGCCTACTGATCTTATTGCGATCGAGCTGGTACGGCTGATTAGACGATGAAAACATTAGCGGCCAGCATGTCATTACACACCGCCTCTACTGCAAAAACGGCGTCGCAGCAAATTCCGAGGCGGCTAACGGCTAAGGAAGACATAACTCATTAAGCCATGAAAGGAATGAAAAACGGTTAATCATACCAAGTGCTTTTTTTTAGACATCAGAATCACCACCTTTATGTGCACTCTGCCCCTCTAGCATGAAGAACAAAACACGATATGATACGATATAATATAGCGATTTATCGCATATTTTTTGTCAAAATATGAACTTTTATTAAAAAAGCGAGCATAACCGTGACGTCGCCGGCACGGACATCCTTACTGTTTCAAAAAAGTTCAAGATGGCGGCTATGTTATCATATTTTTTAAGTAAATAGGCGATAAATCGCTATATCATATCGTATCATATCGTGTTTTGTTGATCGTGCTAGAGGGGCTGGACCTCAAGGACGCATTTTTTACTAAGTATACATAAAGTCACGAATTTTTTTAAGATTTAGATTTGAGAATCATTAATTATTTTTCGAACAACTGAATGGTGTTTAAGGAATAATCTTAATTTTATTGGAATAACAATTTAGTTCATTCATATGAAGCATCTATTATTCTTTATAAGATTTCGATGTTCTCTCATTGTAAAAATAATTGTAAATAGGCGGAAAAATAATTCATTTCGTATTAAGATTATCGCCAGCTAAGCTCTTTATTACTGAAGTACTTAGCCACTTCCTAGTGCTTTCCTTCTTATTTTACAACATAAAATACAACGAAATTATAATTTTAAAAAATGTTTTACTAAACAGGTATTTTATTTTTAAGCTGTGAAAACTTCGATGATTTGAAAATTTACTTCACCAATTCAGATCCCTAGCCTCTTTTCACAAATTCAATACTTATCATATTAACACAATAAATTAAATATGAATACCACTTTCAAAATGCATTGAGGTTTTATGACAGACGTGGCCTCTATTCAGTAACTTTAGCGGGGTAACCATGAACTCTTGAAACAATCTCAAATCTGTCAATTTCGTACGTCATTACGTAGGAAATTTGACAGATTCGACAAGATTTGACAGTATTGATATTGTTTTAAGAGTTCATGGTTACCCACCCCCCAGGACGGTAACCACGTACTCTTATAACAATCTCAAATCGGTCAAACATTATCAAATCTGTCAAATTTTGTATGTAATGACGTACCAAAATTGACAGATTTGACAGCTTTGAGATTGTTTTAAGAGTTCATGGTTACCCCGCAGAACTCAGTTCAGTAACAAAAACTTTTAGGACTTACTTGAATAGGACAGGACTTTTTCTACGTTTCCTAATCTATCAAAATTTTAATATAAGAATGCGTTTATATTCGTTGTAATCAAGGCAATCCGAGAAAAGAATCAGTTACAACGTTTTCAATATTAAATCATAGCAATTAATATGTTTGTAATTTGATATATTCGAGTAAAGAGCTTGTAAATTAGATTTGCCGTTGCTTCCCAGTAGAATTTAACATGTTATTATCAATGCTATCAATAAAAATGCAATTATTAATATTATGTAAACATTAACCGAACCATAAATACACATTTTATTTGCATATAAATAACAATCAAGGTTTTCTACATAATAATGAATTAAAACGATGTTGGCAAATATAAGAGGAAGTAGTTACTGTAATTACGCTGTTTTATTTATTTAATCACTTTTATTTTACTCTTCAAGTAATTTAAACTCAAAAATCGTGCACTTTGACTAAAATATAGTTAATTATCATGCAAACATGAAACAACAATTGAGTGTTTTCAGCGATACAAGGCTCACAATTAATTTTAACTGGAAAACAATAGTGTACAAACAACTCTACATGTAAACATGTCATTAAAATACCTACTAATCAATAAACATAAATGAACAAGGAAAGTTGTCTTGGTACGTATATGTTTACAGTCAGCAGGTTATTATTTTCGTCCTAACATCTACATGCCTAGGCTGCCCAATCCTGAAATGGCTTTCAGGATTGGTTGGTTGGAAGCGACCGATATTGGGAGAGGTTCAGCCAGCCATAGCTGAAATGATGAAGATGATCTAAAGTGGTATGAAAACTTTATGAATCTTATCAATGTTATATCGACTGTACCGACATTGTTTATGATTCATGAAATAAAACGGGCATTTAACAAATCTGCTAGGTACGTATGTATGTACTCTACAGTTGTCAAGCATATGCCGTGACAATAGTTGATAAATATTATTTTGCCTTTACGTCACACATTATTTATACTCGACTGAATGGGCCAATGTTGCGGTTTGAAATGTTTACTAAAATTGCCAATTTCAATGGTTCAAGTGGGCTCTGAAACATTGGAGTCAATACTTTAGTTCGACTATCAGCGACGACTTCGCGCTTTGTCGTAAATTTAAAGTCTTTTAGTGAAGTTGTTGCAAGTTTCACAATAAAATTCGTCATTTTAATAAAATAAAAATTGCCTACTTACATTTAGCTGAGAATTTAAGTTCATGAATACTGCGAAATTTTAATGTTCGTAAAATAATACGGGGTTTGAAAATTATACTTTATAAATTTGAACAAGGCTGACAGGAATCTAGTAGGCTGATAGTAGAGTGTGGTAGAGTTCGCTCTCCTGACGACATTTTCATCAGCCTGTTAATTCTCTGGAAATTAAAAGTTTATTTGTAAACGGTTTGTGTTATATGTACTCGCAACTATGAAGAATCAACAAACCAATCAATCACAATCAGTCAAGTGATCTAAGCAAGCTGTCTTTTCTTCGAAGTCCATAATCTAGGTTTTGTTTCCCGAAGATTCTTCAATGAAACCAACTGAATAGTGTAAATTCTGATGACTTTATACGTACTGACCGCGAAGAGCCAAGGACACTTGATCACAAATACCTACTCAAATGGCAACACCGCACCAAGCGTGCGCGCGCACGTGTGTTCTCCACGTGCCTCCACCACGTGCTGAGGATACGCAGTATTTTTATGATCTATCCTCGCCCGATGTGTCGAGAATTCTAGGTCTATCGAAACTACTTTAATAACGGCATGGAAAGTTATTCAGTGCAAGGGCACTATATGTTTTTAGATAGTAAAGGTACTATCTAAAAACATATAGCTCACCAAATATTAATTAAGCACTAATTTAAAAGTTAACTTCCTTTTAGGGAGTCATTTCAATGTTCAATTCAAATACAGCTACTTTTTTACAGTACCAACATCAAAGCCTGAAAAACAAAACACTTCTGGCTGGTTTAGAATATAGTAGTTTTTCTTTCGTTGCGATTTCGATCGCGTAAAAAAGTTACTTTATCTAAGCAGTAAAATCATTCTCTCAAAGAAAGTTAGCTAATAATTTAGGACATTGTAGTTATCATACATACTTAATACAATAAAAAGACGCGATAGCGTGGTGGGCGCGGTGATTTGCCTTGAATGGAAAGGGTTGCGGGTCCGATTCCCGGTCAGTTCATAGAAAGGACTCAACGGAACTAAATTGCCTGGGGTTGGATGTGCTGGGAAACATCCCTGGCAAAATTAATTTGCTGGTACCTAATGCTAATGACAAGGATTTTAGTTTCTTACTGGGCCATAACCATGAACTCTTAAAACAATCTCAAAGTTGTCAAATCTGTCAATTTTGGTACGTCATTTCATACAAAATTTGACAGAAATGATAATGTTTGACAGATTTGTGATTGTTTTAACAGTTCATGGTTAGGGCCCTGGTATAATTGGTGTATTCTAGTCGTAGCAGAAAACGACAAATACGATGATAAAAGTATGGTGATTTATACATATAATTGTGTATTTTCGTAGCTTATTCCACAGACTGAAGGTACACCTGTGTAGATTATGCTAACTTTGATCCCATTTTTTGCGGAAAATTAGCATCGCTATCGACGATGGACTTTAGACATAATACCAAAATTTTATCTGGTAGAGTCTAGTAGTTGTGGGCGATAAAATTAAACGTAGGTAGGTTATCGTAATCTGTTTAACTCTATTTAATACAGTCCAAGTAAAAACATTACGTTTTTATCATTTCATTTGTATGAGTAATATAAGTCGATTCAACGAGGGTGAGTCACTCACAGCCATTATTGTGTGACGATAGTCTCAATCATCGAAATTGACAATAACCACATGGTTTTACTAAATAAAGGCTCACGGTTTTACTAAATAAAGACTCACGGTTTCCTACAAATAATACTTCAACGCTTCAAAGAACTGAACCTATACAGAGAAAGTTGATTCAAGCGACTTTTTTTATATTTTTTTAAACATAATCTTTCATATCCTATGTCAAGTAAAAGCTAAATCAACGCGTTTATATTTGACCCGTAAGCGTCCGTACTTCACTAGTGTTTATGTCATAGCCACTAAACCGATTTGACCGAAATTCGGGACTAAATAGCAAAATTAGATCCGCTCCCGAGATGGCCGACCACCGTGCCTCGCTCGATGGCCGACCATTGTTTACGGATATTGTTTTGCTTCGTAAATTTATATCATGGATGTGTCGATCTAAGGCACGGCACGGTCAATAACAGCATACAATTATTTGGTGAAATGTGGTCTCACTCTATTTTATTAAAAACCTCGCATGCCTCTTATTTCATGATATTAAGCTAACAACTTTGACGGCATCACATTTTTTTTCACAAATTCTAAAAATAACCATTATAGAAAGGTAAAATTAGAATAAAACAAATATTTAGTTTCTACTTGAGCTAAAAACCTGAAAATCTGAAGAATAACAATTCAAAACAGAGCTCGAGTCCACGTCTTATTTGAAAAATCGTATACGTATGCTTTTTGTGTAACGTAAAAATAAATGTATTTTTTATTAAACCTTTTTTTTCAGTCTCATCTGTAACAGACTGGTCCTAGCGTTTTCAGTCTTGTAATTTCTATGTAGAATATGTCGTTTACTTCAGTTACGACGGCAGATGGTTAAGACAACAGATAGTAAATTATTTGGGATAGCAGCCCGTCCCGGCTTCGCACGGGGTAGACAATTATCGCTAATAGTTTCGGCAGCGCATTCGACAAAAGACATTTTAACTCATTTTTCTACACCTTCGGTTACATTGTCAAATTTTACCAAGGATCCCTAATTTTTTTCAAAATGAAATGTAGCCTATGTCAAATTGGAAGAATGTAGCATTCTATTGGTGAAAGATTTTTTTAAATCGGCCCAGTACTTTTTGAGCCTATTCATTACAAACATACAAAAATAGGTACAAATCTTTCCTCTTTATAATATTAGTATAGAGTATAGATATAACGGCAGGAGTCACAACTTCACAAGAGTGTAGTCTTCTATCATGATAGCCGCTTTGAAGTGTTACTACTCACTCATCAATTGAGAACTGACCTTGCACCCTCTGATGTCACCCTTTTCGGTCTCCTCAGATCTCTGTAAATAGTAAATTATGGTCAACATCAAAAGAGGAAACAACTTTTCCAATTTTTGATCCCTAAAAATATCTACAATAAAGTCACTGCCTACAAAATGTCAACAAGTTATCGTAATTTAACAAAATTGTTCAACTCAACTACGTGCAGATAGAAACGAATCGTTCAATGCAAATGTATCAAAATGGATGCAAGTCACATATCGTAAATATACACGAAATGCAGCTTCGTGAAATTGGTTAGAAATTCCGGTCGATTGTATGAGCGGGACGTAATAGAAATGGGTTATTTGTTCGACCTGCAAAATGAAAACGTTGGCCTTTTTAGTCATACGATTTAAAGATGTAGCTGGTTATACCTACCTACTACTCTTGTTTAAAATATCTGACGAAATTCAAATTAGATTAACCAATAAATAATAAAAAAAACAACTTGTAAAAAGTGATCTCATTAATCAGATTACCTCAATAAAAGAACACGCTTTCCTAAACATAAACTTCACAAACTTAATAAGAGAATTTGACAAATATAAAAATAATCAAAGTGCAAAGATTCTCAGTAACCTCAACAAAAAACGCCGTATTTCCATTATCTACAGTTTAAATTCTTCGTCGTATATTTTTACACTTCTCACAAACTCTATACTAAACGCAATCACAATAAAACAACGACAACTGCATTATTTTTTACTATCTACTTTTTTTAGATCGTAGAAACATATTTAAGTAAAGGTACTGTAATCTGAAAAGCTTCAGTCCTAACCTACCCTTAATATTCTTTCGCCCTAGAACTAGGTCAAGACTATTAACGAAATCCGATAGGCATGATGCCAAAACATAGAAATTGAACTGACAGCTACCTACCTATCTTATTTCGCGCTCGGCACACAAAATGACGTCCTTTATACTTATTAAGTATCTATCGAAAAATCTTACTAAGTTTGTAGTATATACTAAGAACCACTTTAACATAGGTAGTAGATTAGTTGTATTTACCTATCAAGATTTAAATTGTTTAGAATTTTTTAAACAAAAAATACATTGTAATTGTGGGTATTTTGATAATAGAGTACAGTAACAAGAACTTGTACAACTTGCAAAGTTGCAACAGAATTGTAAATACATAAACATAATGTTACTAATTGCTGTTTTATGTATGTACTTATTTACCAAAATGAAAATTTATAATGCAGCATTATTTTTGAAATAAATGGTAAATAAATTCTCAAAAAAACTGTCATTGACTGACTATTAACTGCTATTATTAATTTTTGTTTAAAAAAAGACTGCGCCAAGCGACAGAGCTAAGCTGAGCTTAGGCTATTTCTATTTCTACGAAACAGTTAATCAACATAACTTTAAAACTAGATGGAAACTGTTATTTAACCACAAATTAACGTAATATTACAATTATATTAATGGTTGTCGTAATGAGTAATTTAATTAGTCAAATTAGCTCCTATCCTCTATCTAAGATTTCATGGAGTGCGCAAGCGCAGCCGACGCTAACCGAAAGCTCGCGCGCAGGGCGAAAGCTTCACCGGCCTGAAGTGTGAATTGTACCTACACGAGTGTTGTCGTATTGCATTTCATTTAATGTGCACGCAGAAACGAGCTTACGGTCACACGGTTAGGCGCGCTTAATGAGAAAGTTTATCGAGCGTTTATTGCGTAGCAGCGGGAAGCTCGCTCGAGCCGAGACGCCGCAGGTGCGCCGCGCCCCCCGCCCCCCTCCTTCTCCCCCCACATCCCCACTGCTCGACGCAGCTTTCTTTCGCCCGCCGCCGGCCGCCCGCCAGTCGACTGTCAACCGCGGAATTGAGTGCACGTATTCCACGCTCCAAAACGCCGCGCAACTGTAAACACGACGCACTATCTACACGCTTCCGATCGCGACTCAACCTGAATTCAGCGTCCATTCCGCCAGTGTCGTGTTGTGCCAAACCAGTGGATCATTTGAGACGTGTGTGGATCGAGAAAAGCAACATCTTGTGCATGTAAATAAAATGTCACTTGTATCTCACGGTGTGGTGTCCGGCGAGTGTCGATCAGATCGCGAAAAGAAATTGCGGGCATTGTGGTATTGTGCGAAACGGGTTCCGTCCGGTTTTGAAGCTACCGAATCTACATACGGCTACCGAATGCCGCCGGCCGGCTTTCGTCATCTATGATGGCGATCGCCGTTTAGACACCAGTTCGGCAACGTAAATAGAGATAGCCTGAGGGTGTCACATTACCATTTTCATAAAATGTCAACAACGCATTAAATATTCATTCGGTCAGCTTAACTGCGGTCAATCTGTGTATTGAATGTATCATGATTATCTTGTACATTCCAACTAACACAACCAAATATGTACAGTCTTTTGCCTAGACGTTGTGTAACTTTTAATTATTAACATTGGCACTTGTTTATTATTATTTATCGCTAGCGAATCCATATCCTGCAATTAATGATGTCTTTATTCAATTTTTAACTTTTGCTAATCACTGTATTTGATCTTCTGATTCTTAATTCATGGGGTCAAGAATATTATACACATAGTGACTTAAACTGATTCTATGCAGATCCCTTAATTCAGTCTGCTGACTCTATCCCGCTTTCCGCCTTGCTTCGGCGAGGTCGGCTCGGGACTGCGCCGTAAGCCGGCTTGTCAATGCTATCAATTAATGCCATCGTAGTACTGCCCTACATAGACAAAAGCCAGCAAACAAGCTATTACGCCCAACACAAGGACGAATCGGAATCCTATCATTGGAAATACATCACCCATGTATTAATCGGCTCCTTAACTGAGAACGATACCATGTTTGGCAACACCAATGGTTGAAACTAATAGGCACTACATTCCTTCCTTAAATATTACCCTCAACTTCAACAAATACAGTTCAGTAAATTTTTAAAGTTAATTTGCAACATGGATTCCCAAATAAACAAAATCAACATCCATCTTTCCGACTTGTTATGCTAATGCGAGCAGATGGTTTTTTGATGATTTGTATCGTACGTATACTTCGATGTGTGTAACACTTAAGAAGCGAACGAACGAGATAAGACATGCGAATCCTTATCAGAGCCACACAAAAAGAGTTTTATGATAACTTTGTTGTTTAACGAGAATTACATGGCAACGAAATGTAATTTAAAATTAGCGTACTAGTACCTAATTTTCTTCTGTGGCGGAATAAATTGAAATGCATAAAGCTTAAGTTCATCTGCTGAACTTAAGAAATTAATTAATTATTGTTTTTTTTTTTATTAGGATGACATTAATTATTTAGCTGAGTTGGTCTTTTAGACTGCCTGCCCGGAGCTATGGCACTACACAGACTTTTGAATGACTGTTATTATGACTGACTAGTAATTGGACAGTAAGCAAGCGCAGTTATTAATGAGCCGTCTCATTTCCAAACTATCAGAAACCTTCCGCAGTCGAAAATCTAAATCACTGATTGCTGGCTGAAATGGCTTAATTGCGGCTTTAAAATTGGCTTCAGATTGCTTGTTCTAGACTTCTAGAGGTAAATCTGGACGAGCTTGCGACGAATTTAACTCCAATAAAACAGTTAGTATATAAACATATACTTATTTTATTATTTTATTTTTAATCGTTACTCTTTGATTTGACAGCTCTGAAGGACAAGTTTATGCTTTGCTTTAATACTTCAGTTCAAAATAACCCACCCAAGTATAATAGTTTCCACATTAAAGCTTTTCAGTGTACAAGAACTTGCAGTCCACTACAGCAGTTTGCACACGAACTTCGAAATGTAGTCTAGTCCTTCATAAACTTTGCACATAATTATAGGCAACTCGAGATAATCTCCTACTTAGCTCATTTTAACAGCGATCTAGCTTGTTGAGTACATACACACCACAACACAACAGTGTCATAACTCTAAAACACATTTACAACAAGTTTATCGTGTCATTTTCATAAATGGATTAGGGTTGTCGCATGTAAGAAAATGCGTCACGCCTATAATAATTCAGTTAGGCAAATCACCGAAACCGTGTATTGGATTTACGTCAGCTCTACAAGATTAGATTGAACGATAAAGCAACTGTTGATTTTGGTGTCATACATTAATTGCCTGTAGAAAATAAACTAAAAATTGTATCAAAAATCTCAAAAACAAACAAATTTTCATAAATATAACGCTCTACTCAACCTAATAATGTTAGCATTAAATGTTATTTTTGCCATTTGGATATTACACATACAGGATGTGTCGCAATCGTAAATAAAAGTCCTCCTTAAAACCACATATTAATTATACATCATGTTAAACAACTCTTGTTTTTTTTTTATTGGAAAACACAACAGACTTTAGTTCACAAGAAATGGATATACATATATAAGAGGTATTGGACTAAACTAATATCCTAAGGGTGCTTACACTGCTGCTTAAATCTATCCTTAATATATATTTTTAGTAAGTTAAGTTAAATTATTTTTAAAATACGAAATGAATCAATGTGAAACTACGTGCTTTCTATTGCATAATACTTATAGCCGCCTGAAATTATAAGCCGCTTAGTTGTTTTCGGCTACGAGGGATCTTACTACCGATTTGAACCTCGCAAACCCTGAATCAAATATATCCAACCCGGAGTCACCTTGCAGGAGATTATATCTGCGACACATTCTGGCGATAGGATTGTGGCGTGACACATTGTTTTTATATGTAGGAAGAACGAAGGTAGGTAAGAAGCGCCTCTTGTTCACCTTACAGTTTATTTTTAGAGAAGAGGTGAGTTCAGAGGAGTCGATTATGTGGTGAAGAACTTTAAACAAGATTGATAGATCTAGTTGTTGCCGACGAACACTTAAGCGAGTCATGTTGAACCTCTTCAATCTGTCACTGTAGGAAACCAAGGCCCGACCTAGGCCGCGACGAAAACAGAGCAATCTAACAAATTTCTTCTGGACGCTTTCTATGTGCTTAGAATGAATCTCGTAATGCGGTGACCATATAACGGATCCGTACTCCAGCCTGCTGTTCTGTGACTAAGTAATCGGAAAATCAATTTAATTTCATGCAAATTAAAAAAGTCATAGAATAATTTGCTCACTATGATGTCTTAAACATGTGGGTACAAGGTGGTCCTTTATTTACGACACACCTTGTATACAATGATAAAAAATGATGTATTATACGTTCCTAAATAAATCTGAGTTAAATCTCCCTTTGCAAATAACATTTGTAACTTTCTTGTTGCATTTTTTAAAACTAACACTACACACCACGGGTATTAATTCAGCACATGCCTCTTTTCATTAAAAATAATTTATGAAAAGAGGTACGTGTAACCTACGTTCACGTACATTTATCAGATGCATATTTAATAAAAATAAATCAATCGGTGTAGAAATTACCCGCCGGTGTGACGGCAGGATGGCTGTTCACATATTATTTACAATATCAGCAGTCAGCGTTCCTGTCAAATTTATGTAATTTTTGTACTGTATACCTGTTAGTACGTTTGGCGTACATTTATCAAGCACAAGCATTGCCTTTCCATTAAGGTGGACAGTTTAAAATTTACTCGCCACCCAGACGTCAGTCAGAATGAATGCTCACTTTCAAATCGTGTTTTCTAAACGTACATTGACGTACATTTTATATTTATTTTAGTACAAATAGTACATTTATCG
Organism: Anania fuscalis; assembly: GCA_950371115.1. Classification (NCBI taxonomy): domain Eukaryota; kingdom Metazoa; phylum Arthropoda; class Insecta; order Lepidoptera; family Crambidae; genus Anania; species Anania fuscalis. Next base: position 8,301,198 of record OX493340.1, on the reverse strand, counting down.
TACATTCATTCAGAATAGTTTCAATCATTTTGGGAATCACGGGTACAGTCAGCCTGTCAGCCGGACAAACTATGCTTACAGTATCCGGGTTTGTTTGAGACGGCGCAAAAAGCGGCACTTCGGATACACCATGTTCCATGCTGATATTGCTGATGACAACTAAAATCCGTCTTCCCGAGTAAAATTATAAAATGTCTTTATTTCTATGGCTTCTCGTACTAACACGAATGGTAATGAACTAATGACGGTCAGTTGAGAGAATTTTTCAGTGATGTAGTTCCATCCAGTGATTGACACCCAAATTTAACAGGTGTTCAGTTATCGCAAATTTACACGTCTGTCGATTATTTTAAGCTGCGATTTGTTAAAATATTTAATGAAAATGGGTATATGTTGCATTATTACCCGTGTTGTGTATAGTGTTACTCCCTTTGCATATTCTACCCTAACAAAATACTTTCTAATGAAAAGTAGTTGCATAGAGATGAAAGCAGTAAAATCACACTAATTTTACCATAACATTACTGGTATTTTTTTACTCGCGAATTAATCCGGCAACATGCACTATTTTGAGATCGCCAATAAACGCAGAACTAATAGGTGGGAGTAACAAAAGGCATGATTGCGTGCTATTGTTTAAATTAGCCCGACGCGTAGCAGCGAGTGAAAGGCTCACTTTCTCTAGCCCTCCGGCCCTCCACACGATATGGCTCTATTGCAAAATTTCACACTCTCCTAGCAGCGATAGCCAACAATTACGCGGATAAATGGCTTTAGAAAACGAAATCAAATTCTGAACCATGCTTTCTTTTACATTTTTCAACAGTCTAGTTGGTTCGTTTTACATTTACAGTACTCGTACTGATTGACAAATCTAAATACATCATTCGATTAACTAACATATTCAACTTTTCTAATTCCGTTCCGAGCAACGCTCGCAGCCAAGTACTGGAATTTCTCAACTTTAGGCGGCGATAAATTTGCATTCCCTTCTCGAGACCTTCGCATATTATTAGAAGCGCATCAGTTACTCAAGTTGACAAACTTGATGCGATTTTTTAAGCTATAACAAACGTTTGAGAGAAAGTAATAATGTAAAGCAATGGCAGTGATCCTACATTTGTATTCCCACACGTCCAAATAAACTCAATCTTGTCGGACTCGGACAAACAATTTGTCCAACGTTGATAATATAATAGCAATGAATTATAACTGTACCTACTGTTTAAAGGGGTCCGTTATTTGTCCAACATCCGACTCTTTTATAGCTAAAGCTAAGTTATGGGTCATGAAACTCGTGTTGTAATTAACACACGAGACATTATTTGCACTTGACATATTTAATTTGAAGGTAAACATCAATGCAAAGTTTGAAAAGTTAAAATGAGCTCATAAGTAGCATGAAAAGTACTGCAAATAAAAACAAAGAGCGACGGATCGTAAACATACAATGAATAAACATTTGCATTAATTTGCAAAAACAAAGGTCGCGTAGAAGGAACGAAAATGAATATAAAAGGAGATTGGGCAATCGAGTGCAGGAGCAAGATAATCGATTTGTTATTTCGCACGGCCCAGCGTACGTGAACTTAAAGCTAACTTAGCTCTACACCTAAGTGGGTTTACGCAAGCCGCCTTATGTAAGCAGTTTGTGATTCTTGTGAAACGACCGAGCGCTTTCGTCTCGCTTAGAACTGGAGTCCGCATCGGCCAATTGGTAATAATGATTAATGAGTGCGTGATGCCGTTATGAAAGGTATAGCGAAAGCATTGAAATCTAAATTTCAGTTGCCACATGCTACTCAACGTTCTCTTTTAAAAACACCAATTATCTCAAATTGAATAATGGTTTTCCAGAGTAATTCTTATTTTACTACTTTGATTACACAAACGACTAGTTTACTGTCGGTTTCAGTAAATCAAAAGTAGTCTGATAGAAAGTATTACCTAGATTACATTATGTGCTTATCGAGTTATCGTGCTGTCACGATATGGTAATCGATACTGATAATAATAAACTCTGATAAGGTCGCCGGAGAAATTCTTTTCTGTTGCAAGGAATATCGAAATATTGGCCGTACGAAATTGGAACAGGTTTTAAAGCTATTACTCGTATGAATGGCGCATGTGCTACTTATCGCTGTTATATCGCGCAGATCGCGCCTGACACGTTATTAGTTTCCATTAGGGTGATTCTATCCGCAGTTAGCAAACAATCCATCATAGCAACATTACTAGTATCGGCCGATAGTCGTGACCGTAGTTGGCGCAATTGGGCCTCGGCCAGCGTCGCCTGCCAACTGCATGCAAGAAAGCTGCCCTTTCCGCCGCTTGATAGCATCTGCTAAAACCATTTTTGACAGGATCATTTGATCTCTTGAATTGATAAACCTGTATGGCTTCCGAAGGGTATCATCGTGTCTGATGTTACGTGCCAAGAGTCTCTGCCAACACGAAAGTCACGTTAGATTAAACTGTGTCAGTTAAATGCTGTTGATATTGTTATTAACTTACCTATACCCAAGCAAAGCCACACAGGCAATATGCGCTATAATGGCAGACATTACTTGATGTTTATGTGCACCATATTGAGCACTGGTTGTCGGACTGGGTGTCCGCCAGAAAACATTGCCAAATATTTAACAGCGTTGTCGCTTGCTAACATACAACTTTGGATAGGATCTATTCGTAATGAAAGAGGTTATGTATTGCAATATTACCAACAATTTATAGCTCAACGAGTAAAGACTTTCCTCTGTGGACTGAGGAATACTGCTCGTCGACGTCTATTTTACTCCCCTGGGGGACGAATTAAAACTAGCCTTTCCTGGGGCTCAAGTTTTAGTTTAATCGTACGAAATTTCACGATTTGATTGAGTTTACCGTGAAAGCGTAACAGATTGACAAAGTTAATTTCGCATTTTGGAGATTAATTATGGATTTTAAGATCGATTGACATCCTGCTGACTAAAATGCAGATAAGTAAACCCGAGCAAACAATGTCTCTTAATTTACACGCAGCATTTGCAAGGTCTAATGTTAAATTATGATAATGTATACCTGGATCCTTCAGCCGAGCTTACCTCCGCATTTATCAATAACATGCATAGCACATTTCGATTTGAGACGCATATTGTACTTCTAACATTAGGTATTGTCTTTGTTCTTAGATTGAATCACCGCCGTAAAAGACCGTTAATTGAGTGGTAGGTTGCTTATGTGTGGCTATAATGGTTGTTAGAAAATTGATGTTGTGTTTAGTAGTCAGGTTGGGCGAGCGAGAGGCGAGGTGGAAGGACCCGCGGGGGGAGCCTGGCATCTGTCACGGCAGCTGCCTGCGCCGGCGCACGTGCGGCTACACCTATTATTAAGGTTATTTTTTACGTCTTCGAATTGTTCCGGAAGATTCCCGGTGAGAAAGGATTTGCCAGCACCTTTGAGTACGCTGGATTTAATACAAATAACGACCCTTCTATGCGATTGAATAACGATTCTTTATAGTAATGCACTTTAATATTGTAACTGAAAAGTAAATGCAGCTTTTGACACGGCAATTAGACTACCTAAATTTAATTTCCAATAGTTTCTATGGCGTGGTTTTCCTGGAAGTACTTATTTTAGTTTGATTACTGACCACCTAGGTATTGAGTGTTTGAATAAAAATGAGGAAAACAAAATACGGTCGCGATGTACCTAGTTGCCGCGCTATTCCACTAGCGAGCCTGAACACGTGACGTTTGTTTACCGCCCAAGGCCGCGTGCATATTGCGCCGCACATTCGGTGCACGTAAACGTCGGCGAAAAAATAACACCTGTCAACCTGGTGACGTCATCATCCATCAACTCGCCGCTTGCCCATTGAAAAAACTATAAAGTGACGTTGCTTGCTGAATGCAAAATGAGTATTGTCCTTTTTGTCGCAACTTAAAATAGGATAACTTCATTTTTGGGGAACATAGGAAATCGTAACTAAAATGTTTTATTATTTATCTACCAACTAATGTCATGGAATGCCGGTGCTTGTTTGAGCGGCTTACGAAAACCCCGAAAAAATTGAGTAGAATTAAATAAGTTTCGTACAGCAAACTCCATCGTGTAGGTGGGCAGCTGTATGTAGATAGTTCATTAGCCGTATCCTTAACTTGCATTGACTTAAACTTAGAAGTAAGAATTTTGATACCTTCAGGGGACTGTAGACTTGTAGTTTGAAATTAATCTCAACTTGATACCTCCACCAGTTCCTGAACAGAAGGGTCTTGGCAGATGGACGACATAATGATCCTATCTAATAAGGGTTTCATCTTTTTTTTTTGAGGTACGGAAACATAAAAACGATAGTAACATTTATACGTTTATAGACGGCAAATATCTTTTGATTTTCATATTTGACAAGCCTTAAGAAACTAAGTAAAATATAGCGGGGAGGAGGAGGAGGGTAGGAGGTTTATTAATAATTAGAGGTACTCAAATGAAACGGTAATCAAGTAAACAGCAAACCATTAGATCCAGATCCAATTGTAAACATAGTTGAGTCATCACAGAAATTAGAATTCAAGGAATCATTGGTATGAGGTGTTACATTAAAACACGACTCTGTTATGAATCGATGAATGATTATGAATTTGTGATTATTGTTTATAATACCGAATAGATAACCCAAGTGCTTCTAAACAAATGTGCACTTTGAAAGGCTAATGGAGTATAATTTACTCCTTGCTTTGAAAGGCTGTAAATGTTGTGTCATGTTTGTTAAATTAGTAGTTACACAATATATAAGCACAGAATACAGAACAAATTGTCATGCATCTCAGTGTTAAGAAAAAACTTCTTCCTTCTAGCTCTTGTCCCGTTTCCAGTCGGGTACTCTTGACCATGATTCCGCTGTTCGGCTGGTCCATTGGCCTAACCACTGGAAATCTTTTACAGGGTACCAAACCATTAAAATCATTGCTATATTGCCACCCATAATCCAGTACAGAGGTGCAGGTTTCCACACAAAATTTTCTTTCGCCGCCGAGCAAGTGGTGAAACTCTACATAGATTCCAAAAAATGTAGTAAATAAAATACTTTCATAGTTATGTTTGCAAAACTTCACGAGTTCAATTCATCGCTAAATCAAATAATATATATAATTAAATCAAATAACAAATAATACCTCAAAAATAGAAAATATGCGGTATTGATTTTAATTGTTACTACAAATACCATTTTTGTCTAAGAATTTGTGGTTACGGATTTTGATTACCATATGAATAACTATGATTCTGTACATTAAGACATTCGGATATTTAATGATGGCGATTAATATTCGGGAACGAATAACGGTCAGCATCATAGCAAAGTCATTGTCAACGTAGTCATTTGGGCTAGTGATCGTAAACCTCGTGTTTTGTGCTACAAACAATATGTGCGCAATTCACAGATTTTAAATGAGACACTTTACCTAATGGTACAATGTAAACATGAGTTTACAAGTAAATATGGTCCATCAATATGCCTGTAAATGCTAATAAAATTGAAGTGAGCGGGTTCTTTGATCTATTAATATCTCAACAACGGGAGTAGGTGTTAGTGTCACTCAGAACTGGGTTATTACCTAGTAGCGGTCTATTTTGAACCGTTATTGAGAGCAATCGGGTCAAGACGACGTCAAGGCTGCCCTAGGGAACAAACACCGCAGCCCGAGTAAACAGCGCATACAGCTACGGAATATGTTATGATGAACCCTAGCGCGACCATGTTATTGCGTGTTTTTAACTTCGGAGAACAAAATAAAAAGATTTGCATTATTTGCATTAGTATACTAGTTTTAACTGTTATGGCCACAAAAAAAGAAAATAAACTTAATCGAGATAATTACTTTGAAACTCACCTTATTTATGATATTTCGTAATTTCATAATTTTGCAAGTGGCATAATAATTTAAACTAGACTGCATAATTTTTTGGTTGTACTTCGTACTTCAATCTTTATGAAGATTTAAAACTTAAAACTGCTCAAAAATTAGACAACTTTATACAATTAGTCCCGGGAACAACTATTTGATTGAGTTACGAGTAATACCTTTTGGAAATGTACCACTAACCACTTTATTTGACATTTAAATTGGTTTTTATTTTTGTTAAAATTTTACAAAATCACGGACACTTGCTCATATAAACTGTCCAATAAAATATTTTACTGACAGTAATAAACATACGGCTTGATGTCAAAATACGGTAGGTCAAAGGAATCGTCAATCACCTTGAGGCCCAATAAAAAACCTACATTCGGCTACAAATAATTTATATTGAATATTGGACAACATTGCTCTGATCCTAAGGTAAGTAGCTAAAGCACTTGTTTTATAGAAATCAGAAACGACGACGGTACCACAACACCCAGACCCAAGACAATATAGAAAAGTTCGTTTTCCACATTGACCCGACCGGGGATCGAACCCGGAACCTCAGAGATGGCGGCGCCATATACAGTCCGGCGTGCTCCTCTCTCGGCTACGGAGGTCGTCGATTATGATTAATTTAACCTATACAAAACTAATTTAATTAACACAAAACAGCTAAGATACTACAGCTAAGATAATTTGTAGTAAGTAGGTAACTTTTTGTATCATTAATAAAAAACAAACAGGTCTTTTTTAATGTTATTGCCCTTACAAAGAAACTTCAGAATTTATCGTTCAATCAAAGGGTTTGATTACATCGAAACAATTTTTTTCTCAAGTCCAAAAATTTATAAAGTGAGTTCCATAAATAGATGCAAAGTAATCCCGCTACGTCACAAGCAGAATTAGAGCAAGACAACATTGAGAACTTCGAGTTCTGGTTCAATACCACAAAGCCCAGTGGCGTCACTAATCGGTTATTAAAAATGTAGAAAACAATGGCGCATCGGTGTGCTGTACAACGCCTGACGGCATTGCACCGTTGACCTGCAAACCCGCAATGCAGCCCCAACTCGCCGGCACCACGGCCACGTTTCGTTTGTTTACCATCACATGCATAATCGCTGCCATCTCTTAATAAACCTTCCTGACCGTAATAACTTGCATAATTGGCTTTACACGCGCTGCTATACAGCTTTATGCTCGGATAAAACTGACAAAGAATTTTAAATAACTTTTGATATTAATATTCGCTTTTCGAGTAATCCTTTTTGTCAGTGCACATTCCAGCTCGTTTTTACTTAAAGTTAGTTTACCTTTTCAAAACCCAAAATCCCTAAATGACATTTAGGTGGTGACTCTTTATGCTGTTTGTCTACTCATATTATAATGTACAGTTCATTTCGTTATTAATGGACTGCTGCTCTATCAGATAATTACATAATAAACCCAACATTCGATTGCAGCATCAACTTATGGAAAAAGGTCGACATAAATGTGAAGTAACCGATCGCTTCGAATAGGTATTATTTACGTAACGTTATTTAAAATACTCTCTATAAGGTATACTAATTTAACAGCGGTGTGCAAGACGGTAAACAAGTGATACTTCGAAAAAAACGTGGAAGTTAACTCGCTCGAATGGATTACAGACGCCGATGCCGAACGCCGCTGTGATAACTTCTGTGATGTGCGAGCCAGCCCACGGATATTTTTATATGTGATTTATCAGTGCCCAGTACAAACCGAGTACAAAAAAAACGGACTATAGAGATATTTATATTAGTGTTTAAAAAAGTATGAAGGAGGAGTGTAAGTTGTGTAGTGTTAACGGGTGGGGTGGGCCCGCTCAAACGACGGACTTTTCTATTTCTTCGCTGATGAGGCCGGGGGCGCTGCCTGTGCGGGGTCAGATGGACCCTCGGCACGACGCTGTGCTGCTGTCGGCGTACCTGCTGAAACTAGGTGACTATCCCTTCTATTCGCTTCACGATTACTACGCCAGCGCCGGTGAGTATCGTGCACGTCGCTCGACTACCGATTAACTAATTAACACCGACTAATATAGGCTAAGTATTGAACTAACAACGTACATTGTAATAGATTATGTTGACTAACAAGTTCCTCGCAGTTTAATAGGTGGGTCGAAGGTAATAAGAAAATGTTTTTGTTAGTGGTCTTACTGATTTTTGAGCTGGAGTAATTGTTGCTTTCTTGTGGGACTTATTTCTATGATCTCGGCAATTCTCACATAGTAACAAAATACAAAGAGATTTTAACTGTGCTCATTTTATCAAATACTAAATACCATTGGAAATAGAAAATATTTATATTAATCATTTTGAATTGTTGGACTTGCATTGCATGGCAGATTTTAAATGTAATTGCGTATTTTATATTATCTGAGTATATCAGTTAATGCTTTTCGGTGTCAGTGTCACATTCCTGAACTATTGATAATCGCTGCACAGTTTTGTTTTGTTAAAAATAATTACGTCAATAGTTTCCGCTTAAACAAGTTGTGTTAACCGCGCATTTGATTTGCGTCAATGAGGAGTCAGTTTTACCTAAACTTTACATCGTGTGTAAGGTAAAGCCGTCTACGATTACATCACCGTCTAATTAATGCGAAGATAAACGAAGCAGACTTTTACACGTACATAATTGACACATGCATATAGAATACAAAATGATGCAAATAAATTTACTATTTTGTAACTACATATGTATGTTCAAATTTCCCTTTTTTTATATAGCCATTCAATTGGCGGGAACTTTATGATTCATTGGAAGAGTACCAATTCTATCAAAATTATTAAATTTGCAAAGCGTAGTAAAATCTACACCAGGCTTTTATACTAATATTATGCCAAGTAACACAACACTTCGCAGAAGTCGTGTGCTCGAACGAAACCCGAATGTTCGTGTAATCCACAGCAAAATGTTTAAGCCCATGTTTCGCTGCAACGCCGAGATTTACCCAATAAAGTCGTTCGTATCGTTTTAAACAGCTCGTAAAATTTCCGTTTTGGCGCAAAATTGTGGACAAGTTTTAATATAAGTTATCGGTAGGCAGACGTTTAATATCCGGCTGCTTTGCGTGGACTACACTATTTTTATTAATCACTTATGGGAAACCTAGACTCGGTATTTGGAATGGTCGTACAGATTTTAAATATTTCTAGAAAAAAATGTGATTTGCACATATTAGTAAATAGTCTTGGTGATGTGACGGGTGCTGTTTCTCCGTCGCCGTTCATCAAATAATGAAAATTTCAAAACCAAGAAGTTCAACATTAACTTTCATCTAATAACAGGGTTAGAAGCCTGTCCATTTTTTTCAACTTATTAATTCATATTCTATTTCATAAAACATACATAACATAAGCCGAAATATAAAAACCTATTTTAGACCATCCATGAAATCTGCTTGTTGACTACAGAACAGTTGGTTTAGGAGGGCCAAAATATTAATCAAAACCTTTTTCCACTATGAATTAATATATTGTCATTATTATAAACTAATCACCTTATCCGTGTGTTATTTCAATCGCACTTACCCAGCCCTGCTAGACGAGAGTATCGACCTCGCATAGATCCGTAATCCAATCCGGATTTGCGCTAGTGTCGAACGAATTTATGGGCCCAATAACGAGGTGCCCAAACAAGACGGCCTTAGCATGTGTTTTATTGTCAGTTTTATGTGTTTATCAATCTGGTAACTAGCTGGGGTTTAAGATGAAGTTATACTGGAAAAGAGACGTATGTTCAAGGTACTATACCAACCCATATAAAATTGCTAGGCTACATTTTATTAAAATCTTACAAAAAGAAAAACTTGCTTGGCGTCTGGAGGAAGTAGTCCGTTATAACTTTGACAATTTATTTTTATCTATCCTAAATAAATATCCGGCATTTTTATTTTTATTTTAGATAAGGACATGTTATTAAAATTGCAGTTGACGTGGCTCCGCCGAGCAGACCTATGCTGTTTTTCGTAAATATTTTTTTTTTACTTATGTAAATCTGAAATAAACGTCCTTAAACAGTTGAACGTTAGATAAAATTTACGCCAAACTGAGATAACCTTCTTATTTAGCACAGTGTATAATGTATGTCGATATTGTAAATGTCAAAGTAATAAGGTTTAAATAAAAAAATATACTTGCAAATTTGGTGTCTAACCATGTGCTCTAAAGTTTTAAACAGTACTTAAGCAGTGCTTTAAAGTTCTAAACATTACTTAAGCAGTGTTGCTTCTACGACAAATGATTTACAGAAAAACCGAGTAAGAGCTCATGGCTGTGCACTTGTGCCCCAGGAAGATCAAAAGTTTATTCTGACGAAGGTCGGACAAAAATATCGCAATTTTTGCACAAAAACAAATTTAATGAAGACCGATAGACAAGGACGCATTGTGTGAATTGGACATTGTGTCAGCGAGGTTACGCGAGGCACGCTACCTCTTCCTGTCTATAACTTCCTGACAACAGACACCTATATGTATAGTGTACGTTTCACAATACATTATGTATTTCTTACCTTGATACTGAGATGCTCGTAGCTGAGAATGGCGGTAGCGCTTTGGCAGTGAGTACTAAAGTTAAGCAACCTACGCCACGGTTATTCTTAGATGGGTGACCATTTCAACCGTATTAAGTGATTTAGATACAGTTAATTATTATCATTGCTAATCTACACGTTTTAAATAAAAATGAAATCAAGATTTCAGTCTACAAAGTTATCAAGGACACTTTCTTCAAAATTATTCTAGCTTATCGTATTTACAAAACGTGGTTCTCTATCTGTCTGATAAATATTTACTTTCGGCTGATAACAATAAATAAACAAGTGTATCATGTAATAAACAAGTTATGCGATGAAAATATTACGTAATTGGGTGTTGTAAAATATTGTTATGTTATTCTTGTTTTTGTGTACCTCGAACTTTGTAATTCTTTCTCTAGCAAATATTTTTAAATACTTTACTGCTTATTAAGGTGCTTGTAGCTCAATGGCTACAGGCAATTGTTGGTAGTGATTACTAAAGCTAAGGAACCCATCCGTAGATGTGAGTACTCGTAGAAGCGTGACCATTCCGAACACATTTTGTGATATTCATCACAACAATCAAAAGGCACGTTAAAGTAGTCCTGGCTTATTAGCGATATTTCGCTTAATACTAGTCCGTTTGAGGCCTTAAGGTTGATAAATACATCGCACAGTAAACACACTGGCCTTACATTGCCTTGGCCTTACTAGGGAATTTGATCCTTGGATCCCGAATGTATTTCAGTCCCGAAAATATCGGGATTAAATTTTACATATCCCGGAATTTTCGGGATTCCCTCTTTTTATTTTTAACTGATTATTTATTTAAATTTTAATTGTTCTGTTACTAAAAATACAAGATAAAGTCAGCCAAGTGCTTGTCGTGCCACGCGCAGTGTAGGGTTTCGTAGTTGTCCGGCGTTAACATAATATATTACAGCCATAATGTTTTCCTCTAAGGATTTTTTATTAGGTTAGAAATGTTTAATACATAAGTTTAACGAATATTACTTTTAAACTAACTGATCCATTTTAACCGTTATAATTTTTCTTTAAACTCCAAAAAAGGACTATTATTATTATTATTTTTCCTAGATTTTCCAAGCCAATAGTTAAACTTTTGAAGGGCGGGTGACGCCCTACTAGAACAAAAATTAACTTATAAATTAATTCGAAAAATAGAACACGTACGGGTGGGGTAGACTATTAAAACCGGCCAAGTGCGAGTCGGACTCGCGCATGAAAGGTTCCGTACCATTTTCTATAAAAATGGCAAAAAGATCACGTTTGTTGTATGGGAGCCCTTTAAATATTTATTGTATTCTGATTTTATTCTGATGTTTTTATTGTATTCTGAAAATTTCAACTCTCTAACTATCACGGTTCATAAGATACAGCCTGGTGACAGACGGACAGACAGACAGACGGACAGCGGAGCCTTATTAATAGGGTCCCGTTTTACCCTTTGGGTATGGGTGGAATATTGTTATGGGGCTCAGCAGCAGATATTGAATCTATATTTGTACTGCAGAAGAGAGCTGTACGGGCAATTTACGGCCTTGGACCCCGAGACTCCTTAAAAGAACTGTTTAAAGAAATTAATATACTTACAGTAGCATCCCAATTTATTTATGAAAATATAATGTACATCCGCAAAAACCTGTCCTTATTCCTTAAGAAAAGTGACATTCATAATCTTAACACACGGAATAAGAATAAGCTTGCCGTTCCCAATTTCAGACTGCATAAAGTGGGTAATTCGTTTATGGGAAAATGTATTCGCTTTTTTAATAAATTACCAGCGTCTATTGTAGAACTGCCCCTGTTAAAATTTAAATCGCATATTAAAACAACTTTAATGAAAAAAGGATATTATACTGTTAATGATTATATAAACGATAAAAATATTTGGAAGTAAATACTGCCCTGCTCGCACAGGTACATTTATCTTGTAATGTAAAATATATACTATTTAAAAAGAGGCTGACAATAGTGACCGAGTTTCTTGCGCTACTTCTTCTCGGCGCTAGCCCAAAATTGTCCTGAAGTAGTGGTAGGGAAAAAAAATATTGGGACGTGTAAAAGCGCTTAGTTTAAGCCTATTTACAGAAATAAATTGGTTTTAATGGTTTTAATGGTTTTTAATGGTACGGAACCCTAAAAAACATCCCCACGTTACATGTCATGATGAGGGAGCTACCCTAAAAAAATATTCCAAAATTTTATTTACCACTTTGTCGACGTCATTGATATACATGCACCAAATAACAGCTCTCTAGTTTTAAAACCTCTAAGCAAAACCTCGGACGGACAGACAGACAGATAGATTATAGACGGACATGACGAAACTGTAATTGTTCCTTGTCAGGACTACGAGGCCCTAAAAAGCTTGATTTTTACACAATTATTCTCTGACTTTTCATTGCTATCCACAATCCCGAGATTGTCTGTAGACAATCCCGAAATCCGGGATTAGAAAAATGGCTTGGGATCAAATTCTCTAATCCCTACTAATTTGCATTAGGCCCAGGCCACGTGGTGGAGACGAGTATGGCCTAAAAACACCACATAAAGAGGTAAGGCCTTATGCCTTGCAGTGGAACATTATTGGGTTACTTTGCATTCAAACGACCTTGGCGAGTAGTAGATCTTGGTCACGTATTCGTTAAATAAATATCTTATCAATAAGTTATCATCATGTTTCAGATAAGATGGATCTAAGTAACCAGAAAAAATCCAAAAAATATATAAAAATAAACTTTTTTTAACCCACTTACAATAACCTAAAACAACCTGTGAGTACTTACCTAATTTGATGAATTTTCAGAGCATGTTTTATGAACTTCAGAATTGGTTTTTTATTTTATTTCTAATACTAACCTAATTAAGTTTTACTCATAACAGAAAAATCGCAAATAAAAACAAATACTTAAGTAGGTTGTATTATATCTTAAGTTGTCAAAAAGTGTTTAATTAATTCCCTTTTAATTATTCAGTGCCTATTCATTATTTTAGGGCTCACGTTGCTTAAACCAACTTGCTTTTGAAATGCTATTATTCGGATGAAACGTGTCCATTCCCAAAATAGCCCCTTCCGTAGTCACTAAGTGCGCAGTTAAAATCGGGTGCTAGCTAACGATGACGTCACGGGTTCTCCCGTGCGTGACTCATCACAGTCCCCCGGGCGGCCATTCTAGTGTTGTACCTACAGGACGCAAATCTTGTTATGATCGCGGAATTGGAGATGACTAACTCAGGCCAGACGAATGCTGCACATCGTCACATCTAGCCGATAAAACGAAACCGTCCAATAACATGCAGCATTTTAGAATCCTGTAACTTGTTGACTTTTCGTTCAATAGGTTTAGGTTTACATTAATTACCTTTCTATAGGTACCTACATTATCTAAAACAGTCAATCATAGTTCACAATTTTGACACTATTTTCAATGACGATATTCTTCCAAACTAAAATAATGTCGTTACAATTACCTACCTACCCTAACCTAACCTAACAAAGTTATTTTAATATAATAATGTGTCAACCACAATTGACTCTATTTCTTTAATGATGTCCGACCTGAATAATAAAGATACAAAGAACAGAACAAAGTTATATTAGTATAATACGCTAGAATTATTCAACCATAAAAGTATCACATCGGAAACTAAATGCATTTCAATCACTCACTCTCCATCATCCGAGTGCTGTATTATTTGGCACTCAGTTCGACTCGAAATAAAACACATTGAATGTTTCGTTCTTATCAGCATTTATCGTAATTATTTTGCAACTTTACTGAAAAATACATTGTTAAAAATATTTTATAGGAACGTGCCACACGCGGATTGATATAAAGGCAAATAAAAGGTGTTTTAAGTAAGGCCAGGCCGCTTTAGGGCCTCTGACTAGGCTTTACGACTAGTATCAATCAAGTATCAGGCGGGACTAACTTTCAATGTGCCTTCCGAAGCACGGAGTTGCTTGGTGGAGAAACGAATGTCATAAATACTAATACTACTAATGCCATCAGAATGGTAAAAATACAATAGTGTTATGTTATAATACCTTTCATTAACAAATTTAAGAACTTTCTTAAGTTAAGGCCTAATCAATCGGTATTATTATAACAAAAAAATTGTTTTTAATATTTAGAACTCTACTTTTTGTCGTTTTTTTAGGGTTCCGTACCCAAAGGGTAAAACGGGACCCTATTACTAAGGCTCTGCTGTCCGTCTGTCACCAGGCTATATCCCATGAACCGTGTTAGTTAGAGAGTTAAAATTTTCACAAATGATGTATTTCAGTGGCCTCTATAACAACAAATACTAAAAAACAGAATACAATAAATATTTAAGGAGGCTTCCATACAACAAACGTGTTTTTTTGCCGTTTTTATCAAAAGTGGTACGGAACCCTTAATGCGCGAGTCCGACTCGCACTTGGCCGGGTTTTTTTTGGTGGCCCTTTCAGTTCTATTTTTATTTACTAACAATAAAATAAACATTCGTTCCACGTTTCGCTTTATTATTATGGAAATCTTGTGCGTCTGACCGTACCGCTCCAAACTAGTGCCGCCTCTACAGAGGTTGGGCGATGCGTTCTGTGTCTGTACGACTGCCGGAACGTTCAGGAAAATCGAGAATGGACGGGAACGTTCCACACCACAACTTCCGCTCTAAAACTAACATCAAAGACCAGTTTTGCTTGGCACGCCGGCAAAATACTAACGTATAGTTGGTGTAAAATGGTTGTGATTTACTTGTCTGTTAGAAACGTTTAGATTTAATTTAACTTCACAAGATATCAAGAGATACTTAGCACGCGAATAAAGTAACGTTTTGTATTTTAATGTATTCGTCCATGTCACTTGGACACGTGTCCTTGATAAGTTAATTCAGGAAACTTAGAATTGATTATTCTTGTATTGTTTTTGCATAGTCACGTTGAAATAACTTAAAATTACTTGATAACTTAACAAATTTTAAGGACAAGTACGGCTTTGAAGATCGTTAGGTATTAAAAAAAAAATTATCAAAATTAAAACTGATTAAATTATTTAAGACTTTTTCATGTTAGTCCACAAAATCATGAATTAACAATAGGATTTTATAGTCAACCTACCAAAAATATCAATTTTGTCGATCGTATTGGTACTTACTTAATTAAATTAAAATTACTTAAACCATTAAAATAATTTGAGGTGTTGGAGATAGAGTAATCGGTTAGCTGTGAATAACTTCAACAAAGACGATTTAAAAATTGGTTAAAACCTTTTTTATCGATTCTTCAACCCATCACTCGTTAACACTCGCTTAAGTGGCAGTCAACCCTTCGAATGCGCGGGGTGCCGACCGCTGCGGGCTATAAAAAGTTAACTAAAACAATAATCAGCTGCGAGCCCCTCGCCCTCAACGTAAACATTAGTGATGGCAACACTATCTGTGTTTTGTTTATGTTCTAACTACTCACCAGCTAATTTTAAATGGGTCATTTGAGTAAATAGTATTAAATAAAATCAATATACTTAAGTACCTACTGCATCTAATACTGTAATGCAGTAGCTAAATAATTAATGTAGATTTAACGAAATAATGCATTCCGTGTAAACACGCATACGGCTATCCGATGACGCACGTATACGGAATAACGTCATACTGGAAGAAAATATGTTTTTTGAATCTTTGAATGAATGAATACTGGGCCCGGCAGCGATTGGTTGTTGTTTTCTACTTTAATTATTTGTAGTATTCTGGCTCCTAAAAATCAACTATTATTAACTTTATAATTTGTTTGTAAAGTTAAATGTCGAAGCCCATCACTAATAAATAATTTAAGTACCAGTACCCGTCTCCCGCGCAAGTTTATTGCCAACACTGGCTTGAAGTTACGCCACCCAAATGGAATTAAATTTAACAACAATTATTACAACTAATTGGATATATCCAGATGAAACAATTTTTGTTGCTACTTATCTGATTTTATTATTCCCTGAACAGGAAACGAGTTCTCTCATTATAATTTTGTTTTGTGTGAATAAAGCTCGACGTTCAGCAGACATTTAAAAGCGTTTTTTCCTTTTGTACTATTCTGATTCAATAAAAAAACCGACTTTGACTAAATAGCGGCGAATTAAATATGAACTCACTTTAAAATCGAGCGGGGACGATGATGAACCATAGATTGTTTCCATTTTCAAATTATTTCAAAATTATTATTACCAATTAAGTATGATTTTAATAACTCTTAAAAGTTCAAAATCAAAATCCGCAATAAGTATTTTATTGAATTGCACTAAATGCTTGAAATTCTTATAAGCCGACAAAACAAATAGGTGTGTAGAAAAATAAAACCTAAGCGAGCAGAAAAAAATGCGATGAAAACATAAGTGTTTATTGAATGGCCCGCTGTCGCTGTCACGTGAATTATTTATCGCAGCGTCAGCGGGTGAATCCCGGCGATCGCTTGTTTATACGCGTTTACGCGATACGCGACGCAATCTGCACAACACTAAACATTTCGCAATAAAGTCATTTAGAAAGTACATCTTTGTTCGTTTGTTTACGCCCACGGAAGTAAGGAGAGTCTAACAATTGAAAAGATATGTAATGCACATTACACAACCTTTTCAATTGTCATACTTTTGGCATCATACAAGTTTTTTGTTTGGGGTTATTTTTGTACCTACTTTTTATTTACATAATTTATGTTTAGCTCGGTCCCCAGCCAGTTGTATAAAATTATTACATATCTTTTAATGAATAAACTGATAAATATCATTTTTGAAGCCATATTTCCCTAAATGACTTAAACAACTACTAAGTGTAAGTACATTAAAGCAGCTATGCAAAAGTAGCCGACTTGTTAATGCTCCATAATTCATGTCCCATTTTTTTGTTTCAGGTAAGGCGACATGCACCTGCAATTTATGCGACACTATGACGCGCACATATCCGCACGGTAAGTAGCCATAAATATCGCAGACTGCCTCAACCTTGACCTTTTCTCGTTAACTAAAACCAATGCCGTCAGAACAGGGATGTAAATACGGAACGCAATTTGCATATTTCGCGCTGGCAGTTTCTGTCGGCACAGCAGAGCGTTATGAATATAATCGTATTAGCCGCGTTTTCAGCCTTTGTCCAATTAAATCCTCAGTGCAGTAATCAAGTGGCAGCAGGCGACTGGGTCAGCGGGTCGTTCCGGCCCGGCGAGCCCGCCCGCCCGCATACTCCCGCCGTGTTCCCATGTTACATTATTCACAAATACAACTGATAAAAAACAACCAATAACTATTCTACCCCCATATTTATTCCGACTAACTCTTTGTTTAAAAATAAAACCACTCGACCGACCATGGGGAATAAGAATTTAACGACTGAATTTAAATTAAAAGTTTAACTTACTTGCAATGAAGTTGTATTCTTCGTAGTTGTACGAACGACCTTCATCTAAATCAAACAATTGAAGATAAATAACACTTGAAAAAAAAAATCATCGACCTCAGGTGGGACAAATCAAATAAATCAAACAAATTGAATAAAAGTCAAATCACAGTTTGGATAGTTATTAATCCTTTCACGTTTCAATGCAAAACGCTACAGATTGCGTTTCACCGACCTTCGTGAGCAGTACGTGTATCATGTTCCCCACATCTCAATCAGCCTCGGCTTAATACCAATTTGATGTCAGCCCAATAATCCCGCACGCTAATTGCTCGGCTAAATGTGAAGTAATCAAATTCCGAGCCGGTTCGAAGTTCGACTTGTTGCAGTGCCGATAGGTATGTAAAGAAAATTAGTACATTCGCTCCCTGCGGCACGTCGCGGGTTAAATGTCGTTTCGTTCCATCAAATAATTAATAAGTCCCGAGTGCGTAGTTGGCCCGCATATGCGTACATAAAAATAATATTAACCGAAGACCGGGAGCCGGGCTCGATTCTACCTCTCGTCGCACGGTAATAAATAAATCCATTGTAATCTCTATTACGATAATAGCGGCGCAAGCGACACTTTCTCGATTGACTGTCGATATAATTAGATTGACTGTCGATATAATTAAATGTTGGTCGAGTGTCGCGCCGTCTACATTCGAGACGATTGCCTTCTACTGAACCCATGGTTGTTCGTCTCCGCAAACGATCACCGGTTTACATCGCCCATCTGGCGATGTAAAAATATCTATTTTTATTACTTCTAAGTATTGATAAAAATGCGTCATAGTTTAGAGGCACTCTGAAAAATAAGCTTCAATAGTACAAAAATCAATGTTTATGTAAATCAAATGGTAAATAGCAAAATGTCATGACCATTAAAGCGGTAGAAAAAGTAATTAGAATGTAATTTGAAACGCTACATACAGAATAGACGATTTGAATGTTTGCTATTTTTTCAATCAGAAACGTTATTAGTGTGTTTTGCGTGGTGGTCGATCGAACAAATGATGTTGTTGTTTATTAATCTATTCGTAACGAAAATAGAAAATGGTTTCAGGATTAATATTACTTCAGTAATGAATGAGTTTTCTAAAAGATTAAACAATAAAGTCATTGTTTATTGGAATTTAGATTCTTTTAGAAATTGTGTAGCAACCAAGTCATCCCATTTGCATGGCGTGCAATAAAGAGAACCTACCTATTTAATTGTAAATCTATCTTCGAAACAATGTCAATAAATACTTATGTACGGACAACAGCACGTCGACCTACCACAAAATGTCAAATTTTCTCATTTGAAAATGAACTCTATATGTCAGGCTTAAAGTTGAAAATCTATTGGAGAATTTTTGACTTTTGGGGTAAGTCGACGTGCTGTTGACTGTACCTACGGAACGTGATAGGCCTAAGTTGCGCAAAAGCAAACAACAGAAGGCTGCTGCCGAACGAAGCTAACTTCCTTATTGAGATCTACGCGTTATCAGCCACAGATAGTGCGAATAAGTAGTCATGCAAATCGCGCTAATTTCGCGAAGGTCGGTGGGACCTCGCGAAAACTGACCTCGGTGGTTATCAGTACGATATCACGATATGCGCAGTTTTGTGATCGACGCTTTTTCTCTAAAACTTCTTCGCGAGTAGACGTCTTATAATAACAAATACAAATGTGGAAGAAGTTCGCAGCGCGTGAGTTTTATCTTTTCTTAATTTGTTTGCAAATTGCGTTAACTGCAAATGTTGGTTCTTGACCTGTCCCGACAATGACATGTTACGTTTCACAACAATTCATCTGTTGTCAAGTATGTGTTACTAAATTTTTTTTGTATCTTATTTCTCTAAAACCTGCCGCTTTTTGGTAATCATCTTATCTGATAAGCGAGGTGGCACACATAATTTACTGGTTCTAATCACATATACAAATTGTTTTTGTTTAGCTTGCAGTATCGGAGTTGGTTGGACTGAAAAAATGTAATCACACTAATAAAAGAAACTTCTGGCTATCAGAATGTACCTAAGACCACTTTATAAATCACCTGTGAGCATCATTCATTTATAATTTATTTATTAGATAAAGACGAACGACCATTATTCATTGTTCGCAATGCATACAATAAAAGCGGCCAATTTGATTTAGAAAAAAAATCTATATTTGCAGATTGATTTTAAATCATTTTTTTATAGCTTGGTCTAAAAATTTTGTATTAACTCTAGGCTGCCTTATCCATCAGCAAGTGGCAATGTGTTTTACCTCCTTTATAAGTGTCAATAAATTGATTGATGTATGAACAAACAAACAGATCACCACCATTTTATAAACCAGTACATGCATTGATTACTTAATTTACTTTGAATATATTATTCTCATGAAATAAAACAGCAATCAATAACGTATAACATTTCAACAGTTTTAATAATGTAACAACCGTTTAGGGTTAAACTAAACGAGTTATGAATGAGCTTCGATATTGTTTCAGATTGTAAACGATTGGATAATACGTTAATTGAAAACAATGCCATCTAACCCATTAAAAGGCAATTTAAAGTGCTACTGAAATATTTTAGTTAACATTACAAATTCATAATTGTTTTGATACTATTTTACTAACTATCATCGAAGATTTTAATTAACAACTCAATAACCACAACAAACCTATTTGAAAACAATTAGGAAAAAACTGTTTAATAAACCAACTTACTCTGCCTAGGTATTTAAAATAAATGCTGACTAAAGAATCAAGTCGCTGAATGAAGCTACGCGGAGCTGTACGTACTTCTTAAATTTATTTAAAAAAAAAACAACTCTGTCAGTTTTTTTTTTTAGAAGTATGCTTCTATCAATGATTCAAATTACGCCGCTATGCAAGTGTTTGATAAGCTATAGTTTGAAGCTGTTTGTACGGCAATCGCGTGATAATATCTGCTAAATTCCACTTTAAAGTTTTTGCTATAGCCAACCTCCTCAAACTTCACAACTAGTTCCGAAATGTTTGATATTGACTTATTGTAGCCCTTAGTATGAAATATATTAACATTTTAAAATGTAATCAAAACAAAACAAGCCTTCACAAAAAACTTCAGTATTAAAATATTAATAGATAAAATATATAAAATAATAAATAATGTAATGTGTAAGAATAATAACTACCTATGTATTCTTAACAATGAATTTAAATACATTCATGAAGACTATTTAAATATAGCTGATTCAATACTTGTAGTAACTCTACCAATGACGCAATGATGATTGTTTATCCTTTAAATCAACTTTTGCCCTCCGCATTTCAAGTAAAATAGACGAACGAATTATTTTTAAATTTATCTATTATTATAACTAATAATATATTTATAATGTTTTAATCTAAACTTTTAAAACTTGATATTAAGTACTTATCAAAATATTTTAAACCATAACAACTTAAATTGTGCAATTCTAATAAAATATGAAGTTTTTATGGTTCTTTCAAAACCGACAATAGGCCGATGAACCAGTACATACTACCCTTCGTAACAACATGTTCTATAAATAAGACACAATACATGACAGCAGTATTACTGAATTTGAGTTAATTTTAAATAACACATTTTTATGTTGTCTAAAATTAACATATCGACCATGAAATGTAATGCTTCACATACAGTTTTTCAATTGGCGGTCCTTTATCTTACTTAACTTTTACTTCATTAACATTTGTTTCATGCTATTTATATAGTGTAGAGCTTTTAGCTAAAATTAAATTATAAAAGTTATTATTTATTCCCAAACATTAACAGTTTCTTTAACTTTAACACAAATTAAGACGCCCTAGAATTACTTAAAAATATACTTATGCCATGACAAACAAACTTTAAATACCTATTGAGATCAGAGTAGCATTCTTTACATTCCACTAGATTTGTTTTGAATAAATTATTTCTTTTGTTTCTGATACCTAGATAAAACCATTATTTAGAGTAAATATGGTAGAATAGCTACGTATAAAACGTACGTACTAGACTTTAGTTTTTAAAAAAAACTTTTAATAAAAAACTAAAAACCGAATTTAAAATGAAACTAAAAAGCCAAAAATAATATTGACTAAAACATACCTAATCAGTTCTTTTTGGAGTCGGTGCCAGCCATCGAGAGTTAAAATGTGTTCATTCGCACCGACTCCAAAAAGAACTGATTAGGTATGTTTTAGTCAATATTATTTTTGGCTTTTTAGTTTCATTTTGAAGTCGGTTTTTAGTTTTTTATTAAACTTTTTTTATTTTACAATTTTAAGTGTTAAGTCCTCTTTTTTTTCCCTCCTAACTTCGCCAAAAATTACTTTACAGCAAAGTAACCTTAACTAATATTGGTCCTCTATGGACCCCCCATCCAATGGTATGATAAAAATAAGGTGTTATATAGGGTCAATTATTCGACGAAAATTTTTAAGTCTTAAGAAAAGGGTTTACCTACACTCCAACCAGAACGGCGGCTATTTTGGTGTCGTACCCATATGATAAGGTCTCGCGTTAAATAACAGGTTAAATTAAGAAAATAACTTTCAATTTTTTTTAGTTACTGGGTATGCGGTTACGCCCCCAGTAAATAAAAATTGGCGGTCTGGTACCTCATAAGCTCCACGTCTGCTCAACACACTGCGAAATACGTTCTGTCGACAAATTGAAGTATTATCTTCTAACTCCTATCCGTTAAGGAGTTCTGTGGCTTCCATCATCAGGTCAGCAACATGACATGATGATTACTAGACCCAAAAATCAGCATCGAGTCAGAAAATATATGCAAAACATTATGGGTGCCTATAAAAATTGAGGGTTGCCCTCGATTTCCCAGGGATCCCATCATCAGAATCTGACTTGGTGGAAATGGGACCACCTCGGGAGTATACCCTTTCAAACTAAAAAATAAATTTTGAAATCGGTCCATAATTGACGGCGTAATCGCGTAACATACATACAAAAAAAAACAACATTCAGACGAATTGAGAACCTCCTCCTTTTTTTTGAAGCCGGTTCAAAATTAAACAGCATTATGTCTCTAACCTAAATAAAGTATTTAGGTTACCTTCAAGATATCACTGTTGTACTATCATATATAGCATCAATCATTAAACATTATTAAAATCTTAAACTTTATTAGCAAGATTGTAGGATGATAAGAATCAGTAAAGAAGGTATGTATAATAATGAGTCAAACTTGTTGAATAGACCTTTAACATGATAAACGCGTATGGTAGCATCAATGACAACGCGCTCAGTCGGTGCGTGCGCTTTGTATCCGTAAAGTATAGACAGGGACACGTTATATTATTGTTCTTACCTCTAGCAGCAGCTAAGTTTACACAGAGAGAGCTATTCTATTTGACATTATGTAACCTTGCAGTCTGACATCCCATGTAAACGCAGCAACACAAAAGCTCACAAAGTATGGATGAATCCGAAATCATTAAAAATAGGGCTTTTTCTGTAAAGTATAGTTGGGTATGTATCTTTTAACTTAATATACAGTCCAGAATTTAATAATCCATCAATCTCCCGGAATACCGCTTAACTCTAGCTTGATAAAACAAACGTGTCTGAATCCTGATTGGACTTCTAAGCTCGTCTAGTAGTAGTTTTTTATTCTTGTTATGTCCGATTTATTCGTTTGTATGGATGGAGTTTCTGCACTGCTTTGGCTACTTCATGTACTGTAGCCGGCGCGCTTTGTGCTGTAAGTAAAATATGTGCTGCGCTCGCGCATAGTGCGTTCTTCGTAAATGCCGCCATTCCGCTACCGCGCACCGACCTTGGTCGTTTAATCGCATGTCTAGTAAAGAACATTTATTTCCTTCTCCATTATTTTGCAAAGGAGAGGCCATTAAACTTTGTCTCATTGTTGTATAAAACTTAATTGGATAAACTGAAAGTATGTAATACGAATCTCTAAGATTCAGAATGGACATGTCCAGCTGATAAAGCTGCTCAGATAAATCAGTAAATGTCAAGACAGGAGGAACTCACAAAATAACGCTATGAAAAGGTGTCTTAATAAAAGATACTGAAGGTCAGCCCTTCGCTAAAAATCCCTTAAAATAATGTCGTATTAACTTCTTTTAGCTCACAGCATCAAAATGTCAAATAAAATACCAACGAACTATCAATAACCGCGGCGTTCAAAATTCGCGGCCTGTCACGGATTTGGCACTTCGGCGCGAGTTCGGAATTCTTAATACTTTTTTATATCCACCATCTTGATTTGAATGGATTTGATGCATCGTTTTTGCTTGTATTCGCACTGGCAACTACGAAAACGATCACGGATGGAAAAACGTAAAAAAGTTCGGTCGTTTTTGGCGCGGGCCGGAGAGATTGATACTTTATTTATTTTCTTTCTCCAAAGTAATGCATACAGTTTTCAAAAAAGACAAACGTTTGTTCTAGATCGAAGAGAGTATACGCTAAATGGTTCATTGACTTATACTTATTATTACTTTGATTACAAAATGTGAAAACGCATTAATATTGTATCGAGTGTTTCCGCCTTTTTTATTGCCGACCTCGTTTTGAGTGCGTGACACTTATTGAAAATATACAAAAAAAAAGTTGAACACCCACACAGTCGATCAACGTTTCCGAGCATCACTTTCAGTATGGCGCGAGTATTTAATTTGGACAAAGTAGCCGCCTCCGCGTCCCGGTAACACAGATAAACTTTACAACTAGAACGCGGCCTCGTAATAATCGTACCCATGCCTCATGCACGAACTATACAGCCATAAGAACAGTTAATAATTACGTTCATACAAGGCAAATGTCAGCACCGAATTTACGAATTTGAAATGTAGCGCGCTACATGAG
This sequence comes from Anania fuscalis, assembly GCA_950371115.1. NCBI lineage: Eukaryota > Metazoa > Arthropoda > Insecta > Lepidoptera > Crambidae > Anania > Anania fuscalis. The sequence goes on along the minus strand of OX493340.1, from coordinate 8,276,497 downwards.
AGACATCAAGACAAGAATTATAAGTTGACTGTTACTTTTACTTAATCAACCACTGTTTAGTGAAGTTTTGATTATCACATAGCTTAACAATTAACACGATTTTATTATACTCGTAGAAACGCATTTTTAGAGTTTCTACATTTTACACTTTAGTATGAATAAAAGCTCGTGTAAGTAATAAATAAAATGCTGATTATCTTCTTAAAGTTCACTCACATCTTCGAACGTTAAAACATTTATTGAAGTTAAGCTAAAAGTTATTCAGTTGAGCATAATATGAAAAATCGTTTATTTAAATTGATGTGTAACTATGCGATTTACGATTTGCTCGACTCTATAACATAACAATTTCTTAGTAAACCTATCTAATACTGCGAACTAATCTAGCCAGCGATTGTAAAAGCAGTTGAAATAGGTATAATGTCATTAAAAAGAAGTTACTATTCGCATTCTACGGCATTTTCATATATGTTCTCGTATGGGCCTATCTTATATACTCTTTATTGCACATATCATCATCATCACAGATAAAGAAACGAAGTAACAGGAAAAAGAAAGGGTAGTTTTGGAGTAAGTTTAGACAGTCAAAAAAATATCAATCTACTACTCTTTACAAAATCTTTATGTTTGACTATACGTGTTATGACTTATTCGTCAGTACAATGCGTTGAGCAAATATTGTTTGCTCAAGTGTTTTTCCGCGGCCTTGGAACCGCGAATTTATTGCGAAACCATAATTAGCGGATCAAATATGGTCCGAGACGCATTTCGAAATTATGTATTTTCATAATTTAGCCAGGTTTTAAAAACAATATTCTCCAACCGTTTTCCTAAAAATACGCTTATATAAGCAATTAGGTTTATTCCTACGATTTTTGTCATGGATGTAAATTGTAAATTTGTTTTCGCGCCATCCATTAGCCAAATAAATCTTTTACTTTATCTATAGCACCAAAACTGCTTATTTACAGTATAATGAAACATTAATTGATGTCCATTACCACCATTTGTATGTCAGCGATAAGAATCAAATCAACAGCTTAAGTAGATACCCTTGCAACGTACAATTATACTAAAATGTAACAATTACTAAATGTTCATATAAATTCTAAACATTAGTCCTAATGTCTACCAAAAAAGTAGTCCAACTCGTATAGTATATGTTCATAATGAGTTGTGTGAAGTAATTTATCCTTGACCCTGTTTAATACGTGGAGATTTACTTGTCAACCTCTTTCAGTGGTCTCAAATTCTTAGTTTTATCGTATGAAACCTCGGTGACGTACAAATCTCTTTTTATTCGAATCGTCTGAAGTAATTTGTTAGAGTTGACGTTGTATTAGCGTCAGCGAACGAGAGCGGTGTAAGTAGGTATTCAGTCTGCGGACCGAGATGTGTAGGTATTGTGGCGGCCTCAGCTCATTCCGATCACTGAAGTGTCTGCTTTGGTAGGGCTGTCAATATAATGTTTGGTTCCCTTTTGAATTTAAAGCTGCAAAAAACAACTTCTACGAGAACGTTTTAAAAAATTGTTGCTACCAACTCCCCGCTACTTTGTTGCTATGAATGTATTTACGTTACCTAACATTAAGGGAGTGTAGAGTAAAGTATAAGTTAGTAGTTACAATTAAAATATAAAAAATACATATGTTTTGTTACTAAGTACGTATTTAAAAATTATAGTTGTAAATAAGTTACCTATTCAAGTTATATTGTCGTTTGGTGTCGGTAAGCTTTAAATCATGTTGCTGTGTGTGACAAATGATAAATAACACAAAGTAATGTGTCTTCTTGGGTACCTAAGTAAATTATTATTAAATTCTGTAATGTCAAACAAAGCCGTAAAATTATTTAAATCTAGTTAACAAACAACAAGTTCGGTCAAAACCGCTGTAAACTTTTTCCTCTCATTCCTTGAGATATAATCTATGCCCGGATTTTTACGTTCTGTCTGTGTTTGGGTGAATTCTCTATTTTTATGTAGTTACAAGTGAGCAGTCGTTGCCGGCCCTGGGTACAGGATATAGGCCAGGGCGGCGCCTCGGGAGTTCGCCGGCCGGCATGGCAGCCCTAGTCTATAGACTAAGGTCGTTGGCACACTTCCCTTTTTCGGTTTTTATTGCGCCGAGTTCGGCTGAATTGTATTTAGTTTAAAGTACACCTAACGTACCTACTACTACTGCTCGTGTTTGGTTTTAACTCAGTTTTTAAAAGAATTCTTACTTTTATTTGCAAAACACATTGCATTTAAAGGTTTTATTTAGCATACATTTAAAATATTCATGTTTCTTTCATTTACAATAGCATCCAAAAAATATTCATAATCGAACTCTATATTAATGCATCTTAATATCAACACAGAAACTACGCAATTCTTCAACCGGTTACAATACAGAAACTAGGATCATTTAGCCATTTCTTTAAAAAAATTGACACTGAACTTTAATAAATATAGCGAGTCTTATAAACTTAGATACGTTTTAAAGTGTCAGCAACTTATGACGTGATATTAAGGAGTTTCAATTTTTTTTGTGGTGTGTATATTGTGTTATTATCCTTCTTAATCATACTACCCGATAGATGATGACTCGCTACTTATTTCGGAATCTTTCCGAAATAAAGCCACTTTTCGCATTAAGTATCTCCCGACAAACTCCATTAGAAGCTCGTTAAACGCAGCAGTCAGCATGCCCCTGACCACAAGCCGACCGCCTGCCGCTATATGCCTTTAGCGAAACCCACATACTTCACTACATACAGTTGAAAGTATTAGACTACCTAAATCGTTCTACTTACTGAACAGCAAAAAACCTCATAACTTGTCTTCGAGAAGATCGTATCGGATGTGTACAAAACTAGCGGTTCCGCAATTTGTTCATGCATGTGTTGATAAATTGAAAATGCCTCATAGTGGGTATCCTAGATGAGAACTTTCGAAAAAATCTTTTAATAGCGCCTTTAACCATTTGCATGCATAAGCGCATAAGGCTGCATAAGCGCTGTTTGTCAGTCAGCAAGGCGTTAACAGAAGATATTCTGTTAAATACGTATGGACAGAACTCAGTATGCTCTTCTTCATACGGGCTTCAGCTTACAAATTATAGCTATTACACCTTTTTTTGTGTAAACATCCAATGTAATTCCTTTTTTTTTTTAATGCATTAAAGAGTCTACTTATACATATATGTAGATTTATAAACTCTGTAGTTAACTGTCTTGCTGAATATGTTCTGTTAGGTTTTTTACAATAAGACACGAAAGGATCACAAGAAATTTGACTATATTATACTTAATCTTATGTCCGTTCTCAGGTAGGTACCTAGGTGTTTCAATCCCATCTGAGATAATTTATTTTCAAATGAAATATTCTCTGTGACATAAACCGAAGCCGTATTTAAAGGATTCTTCTCTGCTGCTTCATTTAAACACAAATAAATAAAACCTTTATTTGCTGTAATACATTTGTTGTACACAATCACAACAACACTTGTGGTTGTTGGCAGACGCTATAGTACTGTCCCTAATTAAACTAATACCTGTTTGGACTAAAGAAAATATCCACTCGCCAAGTTCTGGAGTAACGCCAGGAGACGAAGCTCTATAAAATGGCCTCACTATTTAACTATAAATAGACGTCTGCTATTTTATTCTATTGAAAAATAGCAAGCCATAACGAATGTATAGGGTAACTAAAATATTTGCACAGCGGGCAAAGATCTTAGTTAAAATACCTACTTGGAATGTTTAAATACTGTTATTTTTCTTGTATCTAAGGTACTTACCTATTTATGACATTATCACTTTTTAGCCACAATATTTTGTACGAATATGTTAATGCTTGGAAATAGACATTAGAATAACAAGTTTTGCTTTGCAAGCTCTATGTTTTCGAAGCTTTTTCAACAAAAATGTGTCCCGTTTTAAAACAGATTTCTTGAAATAGTCTATTATGTCCTGAAATCTTAAAAACTGTATAACTTCAACCTCGCTTTGATTTTTCTGTTAGGTTTGACGTCAAAACAGTAGCTTTTACCCTGGGGCTTCACCTGCGCTTAATGCCATTAAAAAGTACGATATTAATATGAATTAGCGTACCTTTAATGCCATTAGACGCAGGTGAGCCCCAGCATGACAGTTCATGTTCATCAAAAATTGTGTATCAATTAAGAAGGACAATTTTATTTAGAAGCCAAAATAGGCATTTCAAAATGTAGTATGGAAGGTATTGTGTAGGTTTTCTCTGAAGGTTAACAAAAACTGCACTAGTCTGTTTTTCAAGTTGAAGTGTAATATCGATTAGGTACACATATATACTTAGACTATAATTAATTGTAACCAACCAATAACAGACCCTATCATGCTCAACCAACACCAAAATAGTCTAAAACAAACTTTTTGTACAGTAGGTATCAGTATGACGCAATACACGTGAACGTTTTAAAAGAAATAGAGAATATTTCGTTGAAAAATAACACTCCATCCATAGTAATGGTACCGTGCACAAGGGGCCACCCCTCGCCTCAAGGTCACTAGGGTGAGCATAACCAACGATTAGCCAAACAATTTTAGACCCTAAAGCTATAGCGTAGGACGGAACAATCCAGTTGTGACTTTTATTCTGACTTATTTATGCACATAACTAGTCGACTACGTTACGTTTTCGTTTGCACCTACAAATGCACTTACGTGTATTTGTTACAAATTCTACCTACCATAAAATTTCCTAGGCGAGTAGGTAGTTGCAGGTTCATTTAGAGAGATAATAATAATATAGTATTTTAACAAAATTATTACCTATTTCGATTTCAGATTTGCTTGAAGAATCAAATAAACTTTTTACAGCTACAGTTTTTGCGAAATGTCTGTTTATAATTTATATCGATCATAATAATGTAACCTTAATTAAAAGTACAACTCTACATTAGGATAAATACCTATTATTGGCTGAAATCAGAGAATAAGTTTAATTTAGAAAATTACTTGTTCAGTTACGTTTAGCTTTAGATAGAATACGACGCAGTAAATATCCATGCATGCATAAACGGCATCGGCAGTCCAAGCTAGTGCCGCCTTCAGTGCGCTATTCTAAAGCCACAAGGCAAATACAAACTCGAACGTTCGTTTCACTTCACCGAATGACTTTTATTAACGTTTCCGCGAAACTTTGATCATTGGAATTGTTTTCTGCTGGGTGTTGATTGGTGAATAATTGACATCTGCGATCATTTATCTGCGATGCTGCCATGTTTTGGATGCTACTTTACTATTTTGCATTATTTTTTATAAATCGCTTGATATTAGTAGGAAAATAAACTTGGTATTTAATTTATTAATATCAAAACAAGTAATTATATCGTAATTTTATAAGTTACAGACAAGAAGCAATCTGAAAACAAAAACAATGTTAGTAGGTATGTTACACGGACACAAAAATTATTTGTCACTTGTCAGACATGACTCTAAACAACAATTAGTTTTCTAAACATTAATAATAGAGACCATATATTCTTCTGTGTCATAGTTAAAAATAGCTTAAATTTATTTGAACACACTAATACCATTTGCCAACAAAAAAATGTTAAAACCATGTCAATGGTTAAAACATTCATTCAACTTTTGAACAAGCAAACATAGACACGGATTACTACCACTTTTTCGAATCTTCTACACGAGTTCATTAATTTGGTCTCTATGATTTGTCACCTTGCCAATTTTATCAATATTAAAAGTACCGCCTACAACAGCAAATAGTACTTATATTATACGCCTATTTGGTAGTGTACAAAATAAAATTGAAATGTTTAATATATAATTAAGTGTCACTTATCAAACCACCAGGATAAAATATTTTACACCATCATTGAGTTTTTGTTTGTTGCAGAAATACCTATATATTACAGAGTTTCAGTATCTCTTTGCAGAGCTTAATCGTTTCAATTGTTTTTTAAAACTTCTTTTGTTTAAGTATGCCTTGGAAAATTATCTGATGAGTAATTAATTAAAGATGTAAGCCGTGCCAGTGGTGATGTAAACACAAAACTAAATGAACTCACAGAGGTCATAATAGAAGCTAAAATAGGTGGGTACTTACATATTAGTAAGACCCAGGTCCATCAAATAGAAAAAGGCGAGGGTAATGCACGCGAGCGCGACAAAAACCACAATGAAAAAACGCGATAAAAACAAGCGTTCTTCGTGTCTAACTGATCCAGGGACGATGACCTCGTGAATTAGCGCGCCAAACAAACAATTCTTTTCTACTCTTTGGCCGCAGCCGAGCCTCGTTTAATCTGTGGTAGTCTGAACCTTTTTTAATCTGCGGTAGAATTTCCCGCGTTTTTTAAAAATGCGTTTTACGATACTTTTTTATCTTTAGAATATATGTACATTGTTTTTTCTCCTTTTTAAAAATACGTAATGAAAGCTAAACTAAATAGGCCAAAATTATAGATTAAAGCCAAGAGCACTGGAGTATAAGATTTGCAACATTCGGTTCGATTTTTGAAACTATTTTCATTTGCTTTTTTAAATAATTATTATTATTGCTAATTGTGTCTTTTATTAAAAAAACAATTTTTACTGAAAACTTAATTAAAAATATACTATGCCAGGAAGTTTTCATAGTATTCGCTTTATTTCTTGTATGTGTACAATAAATTAAAACCTTCTTTAAAACATTGATAAATACATCTTCCGGCACTAAACGTAAATGGCTTATTCCGTATTTGCTTTCAGTTAGTATAATTTATTCGCTGTACGATCGCACAAGCGGTCATTGACAGCGGTGACCCGACAGTGCCAACCCAAATATCACTTATAAATCAATTATGATGTCGTATACTCTGAAGCGATCAAGATACTTATTTTCTTTTGATACACATATCTAAGTTATTTTTGCAACACTTAAAAGAGTCCTAAATTACGCCTAAAAATATTTGAGACTATCAAACCCTTTCACGTTTAGTTTTGTTTTTTTATCTATTTCTTGTTGAGTTACAAGTTGTTTTGGTATTCCATTTCCATGGATTCTGTTCCACTGCCTACTCTACAGCCATAGAAGTAAACCTATTTTTAAGGCTATGCCATGAGAAGACTTGTGAGCGCCCTCAACCTTGGTCACATGCATTCATGCGCAGTTGGATGGAAAGACCTAGTGTGATTGCTTTCAGCGCTTGCCAACTCTCGCTTGGTGTAGCTGAGGCGGTTCTCAAAAGGCCAAATATGAAAAAAAACATGAAAGTATTATGATTGCTGATTTACTTATGAAAATCAGTTCCGTATGATTTTAAATCCCTATTTTCAACAAGATAATAAAACAGTTTGTTAAGTATAGGAGAGTAAGTTCCGAGAACAAACTTGAATCAAAACAATGAAAATTTCTCTGAATTCATCTCCTATCACGATTTCTCGACCTTTATTGAATAACATCTAAATTCGTGCTATCGTATTTGTTTTTCTGGTGTTATAAACACATAAAGATTCGGCCAAACAAACGCGGGGCGTGGGCGTGGGCGGGCGCGGTGACATGATGGGCGTGGGCGTGTAGGCCAGTTCACACCAAACACGCGGACACTACGTGCTCAGGAGGCCTAGCACAAAAATTTATCTTTCGCTCGAACGTATAAACCTAACAAGAAAGAGATAAGTCATGAATGAAGTCAAAGAAGATTAAAACTGTTATCATAATAAAGGTATCTAATGATGTTGTAAAAATATGATTTAACAATTGTTTATCAGATTATTTGCAGATATACTACGAATATAAAAGCTCAACCCTTTTACTAAATAAACAAGAATTTTTGTAGAGTTTTTTGATTTATTTATTTACTGAGTTTCGCATTAATTATTTCCAACGCGGTTACCCGAGCGAAGCTATTTGAAGATGTAGGAAAGAAAAAAGCTCATTGCTTTTCGGAGGAAAATTAGTAGCTTTAAACGTAATTATTTATACAAGCTGAATTTTCATTGGTTTTGGAGCCGAAAATGCTTAGTTGGAAAAAAAACCTGTATTGATATACATGATTAAAATCTTTCTACGAATTAAGATAAAATAGTTGCAAAAGTGTTTTGCTATCGAGAATACCTAGTAACGCTCTCCTTATCAACGACACGCGCGGGCCGCGCCATGCCCCGGTGAACTAGTGCTCGAAGTCAACACAATACACGAACCTAGATTCGCGTCGCGAGCGAGACTGACAGACCGGCCGGCGCGCATTGCAAAGCGGCTCGAGCGGCGGCCAGTAGCAGCGGCGGTAGAGCCGCGGCACCTACTCAGTTCTGTCGGCTTGCGCATACTCAGGCGCCGGTCGTTGACTTTAATAAAACCGCCCGCTACTAAGTATTCTCGTTTTTATTTGTTGATATTTTTGTTAACATTTTTTGTGCTTATATTTATTTTTTTAGTAGCTAATTGGGTTCTACTAAGTGTTTATATAAAGTGGGCTTCGGCTCCAAAACCAATGAAAATTCAGCTTGTATAATCATAGTAGCGCACCATCTGTCTGTTGAGCCTGTCACGTCAAATGCCATGTCCGCGCGTGCAAACGCTGAATGTCAAGATGCACGTCGCCGCTGTCCGCACCGGTGTGAACTCGTCGATACAAATGCTATGATACGATCTGAACGCCCACGCCACAACGCACGCCATCGCGCACGCGTTGGTCTGGCCGGGACTTAAGTAAGACGTGCTTGATTTGTGACCATTTACTACTAATATAAAAGATGGACCATTTTTTTGTTAAAATATTTTAATTGTGGTTTTAAGTTAAAATATTTATTTCACTAAACATGGTTATTAGGAAATTGTAAATCTAATATACAACCAGAAAACATGAAAGGACGAGCTAATTTTGATAAAGCGTTCGTTTGGACGCAGTGTTTGTGTATATTAAGTGGAACCATTTGAATAAATATTTTTTTATGTTATTTTATACGGTAAAGCCAAATTGTTGATGTTTGTGAAATTATTGTTGTTGTACCGTACATGTATATAAGATATCTCTTGTTATTATTATGATAACGGCGGAGTTTCCCATTTCGATCAGCAATAACTCTGTTATCTGCATAGAGACGTAACTGAGTCACCGCTGAGCCAAATGAGAAACCCTGGATAATCGAATTACAGTATTTTGGGAATTTTATCAGAAAAACATTCCGACTTCGAATTTACCTCCAATGTTGTTTCTGGGCTAATAGCACGCGGTCTCGGTCGAGAGCCCGTGGGAATAACCGACAGAGCGCGGGCGGCCGTTATAAAAAAACAATTACAACAACAAAAGTCAACCTCATTGGACGACCGGTTTGTTTTATTTATAACACGCGAAATCAATGCACTAACACTACTGGAAATATTCACTCTTGAACTTACCAAAAAAAATCTAAAATTAAAATGGAAACTCATTCTTGATTGTTGAAAAAGGCGCTAGGCGTATCTGACGATTCTTGTTTTAGTTGTTGTCTCTCCCTACAAACATGCATTGTTCAATTTTAATTGCACGTTTTGTATCATACTGGTATCTTTCACGCATAAATTTCATAACAAAATGTGTTTTGCGTCCTTGAAAATTAACTAGTAAGTACTTATATGTTTTTTTGTTTTATTGTTCTATTCTACATTAGTTTCAATGCTCGGTATTTTTATTATTTCCAGGCCTAAACAAATTAGTATGAGTTAGTCACGGTTCGTGTAGTTAAAGTTAACTAAAGGGGACAAGTTTCAATTAACACTTAGCTGTTCACGGCCTAATGAGCCCGCGATATCGATCTTTAACCTTCCATGTGCCTCGGGCCTTATCGACCTTACACATTTTAACCGCGCGCTCATAAATAAGTATACAACGACGGTCCACAGTTCTGCCCATATTATCATTTTTTTTCCATTCAAAGCTTCAAATAAGCATTCGATCTGATTTTCCAGAAACTTAAATACTTATGTTTCCCCTTTTGAACTCAAGATTCCAGTTTATCTAATAATTACCTCCTGCTTGTGTTGTTATTCTTCTTTATAGAATCAATTACAGCTATTAGTCACATACACATCAATTTATAAATATTTGATTTGATTTATAACTTTAATTAATATGTGAAGTTAGTGAACATTATCATTTCTGTCAAATTTTGTATGAAATGACGTACCAAAATTGACAGATTTGACAACTTTGAGATTGCTTTAAGAGTTCATGGTTATGGCCCTGTTTTATTTTACTACTCAAACTGAACACAGATTGATGTATGAAGTCTTTCAGTAGTTGCATTCCTAATACGAACACGTATAAAAATCCACAGCGCCGCCGTTCTAAATTCAAATCAAATTATTCCGAATAGCGGATTTAAAATTCAAATGGCGAGTGACACTTTCCGTGCGCTAGTTTTTATGGAGCGAAAAATAATTATTAACGCTGCTTACATAGTGAAAATTTAATAATTACTTGCTCATTTAACGATTACCCAAAATAATATACAAAGTACCGAAATTATTTATTTCTTTATAATCTTATTTACATTTTTGTTTAATGCTGTGGCTAGCTGACAGATTGTTATTGACAAATAGTTTAAAAATAATGAATAACCGCCTGAACTTTGTTAATCTGCTAATTCTTTATTAAAAACACAAACGACTTTTTTACATTTTAAAGAAATTGGCTTTAAACGTAATTTAAGCGTATAATAAAATACGAAGTTATGAAGAATGCGTGTACAAGCATTAATTCCATTGTTGTCTTTATTGAAAAAATAACCGCAACATTGATTACACTTAATGTTTAGAATCGGTCACGGTATGATCATCCTCGGTGGTCCGTGCATTATGCTACCAGCGACCGTTACGAATGCGCATTTGAAAAATTACGCCTTCACTCTCGGACTGGCTAGGTTATTCTCTAAAATGCCGGTTACGAAATAGCTACCGTGGTTGGGGCCCATTAAGAAGGCCTCTGTTCGTTCCTCCATTCAATCATCAGTAACCGTAATTTGACTTCAGAATCCAGAGTATTCTAATTTCTTAGATTCTCCTATGTTCGATCATATTTTTTTTTTCTATTTTGTGGGTTCACAATAAAATAGAGTTTAAGAATTCCAATGAATAAATAGAAAAATACTTTATTTGCCTTAGTTTCCATAGTTTAATAGATACACTTTCTCTTTTACTAGTAAAGAAAATTCACTGAAGAATGGATCTGAGTTCTGCCTTTAAGTAATGCTTTATTTTGAATTTTGCTAATTACCCTCGACAATAATTTCGTAGCAATACCGGTTTGGTCCAGTTTGTTGTCACCTGACCTATAAAGTCTAAAAGCGCAGTTGCCAAAATGCGTTTGATGAGCACTAGAATTTGTACCAGACTCAGATATCTACAAAATGTATGTTATACTATATTCAGTTGTCCGATATCTCGTTCCTATAGGACGAGTTTCGCTTATTTTGGGGTCTATATTGTTGGTGTGTGTGATTGGTAGAAGAATGATAATTAAAAAAACAAAATATATAGTTTTAGCTTGATTGTTAAGTTTACTCAAGTTTATGACGATAGCGGACGCTTTATTTTTTATGGATTTTTTAAGTGCCTCTGTCGGATAGGAACGTAACAACTATATTGCGAACTTAAGCTGTCCACAAGAATGTTATGCTTTCGTGAGCATCGAATTCGATAAGTAAACTCTAGGATAGACCCACTGTTGCGATAGCGACAAAGTTTGATATCCACTTTTTTATATAACCAAGATTGTCTAACAATAACAACACGCAACAAATAAAACATCTGAACGCACAATAAAAAGTTGTTGAACGCTAAAGTTCTGCCATAACAGAACAGCACCGACAACAGGTAGGTGCCGAACTTGGTTTTCACTGAAAGGTAATTTGACAAGATATTCTAAATGCTCGGTTAACTTTTTCCTTGCAAATAATCCTACAGTCTACATCTTGCTTTTGCCATCCCCAGCCACCTTTCTTAAAACGGTTTTGTTGTTTTTTTAATTTTGTTTGGATCTAGGTAGTAGGTGATTTCCATAACACTCATTCGATTTAAATAATTCCAACATTAGTTACCTTCCGAATGGACATAGATAATGAGGTTTGATGTCGATATAGATGGCGTTTATAAATTACGCTGCTCAGTTGTTTAAATATTTACCGGGTATTGGACACGGGCAAAGCTGCATCCACAGGTAGGTACCTATTGTCATTTTTGGACAGGCCTGTGTTTTTACTCTATGCCCAATAATGTAACTACTTAGTACCAAACCCAGTGTCTCCAGTCTATCACGTGTATCGGTAAACGGAACCCGTTCCAATTACCGGTGGCGATATCGGAACGATCGCCCGTTGAGAATGCGACCGAACTTAATTGCACCCTTGGTTTTGCTGTCTGTACCTTAATTGCACCCTTGCTCTTGTATTAATCGCAGATTTGTTAGGAATCTGAAATCTATACAAAAATAACTGGTGTTATTTGTAAGGTAATTATGCGAGCACAAACGATTGCATGCATAAATTGCAGAGTCGCAATAATTATATCGATATCTATTATCTATTATTCTATTATTATCGACCTCCGTAGCCGAGAGGCGAGTGCCGGACTGCCGGACTGTAAGGCGCCGCCATCTCTGAGGTTCCGGGTTCGATCCCCGGTCGGGTCAATGTGGAAAACGAACTTTTCTATATTGGCTCGGGTCTGGGTGTTGTGGTACCGTCATTGTTTCTGATTTCTATAACACAAGTGCTTTAGCTACTTACCTTAGGATCAGAGCAATGTATGTGATGTTGTCCAATATTTAATATTTGTTGTCCAATATCTATTACTCCATTTGCCCTACTAGAATTAATACTTACCTTTTATCTGGATTTCTCAAATACATAATTGATTTAACTAAGCTTGGACGCCGTCTTGGTACTAGAACAACTAATTCTAGTGCACTTTTTTCTATTTCCACAGCTCTTGCAAGTGAATCGCGTTTGCAATCAATTGCACTAAGTACAAGTACCAGTTTTTCTTTTTCTCATACGCTTTTATCAGCGCATAGCGATTTCAGTGCAACCAGTCCCTATGGCCTTACAGGTCGTGCAATGCTTTTTGCGGCGCAGTGTGCGGCGAGCCTAATTGTGCGCTCGGTGTCTAATTGAACGGTTGCCCGCAACCGGTCCTTGCCGTGTTTGTTAAACGATTACGCGCCTTATTATTATGGGCATTCGTTTTTTAACGATCAATATATTGATTGAATTCGATTTTAATTTTCGAAGCTGATGCGTCTTTGCTCTAAAAGGTTTAATTATAGTGAAAAATATATTCAAATGTAACTGATTCTTGAAGTTATCTTTACTCTTTTATTTTTCTGCTCACACATTCATATTCACAGACTGAACAAATAAAATTGCGTGTTTATGAGCTGTGGGTAATAAAACTTCCATTATTTGTCTTAACATCTTGGCACAGGTAGAGGACTGCTAACCAACACGACCACGGGCCGAAAAACATTGAAAGATTTCACTCCATTGCTATATAATATTTTTTGTGAAGATATATCTGATTTTTATAGCGGAGCGTAGCGAGTCTTACTTGTTCTGTGGTTAAATGACACACGAGTACCTACACGACTTCATAAAATGGCATGAGACTTAAGGGTAAAGTTAAGATCCAAAACAAATAAAAACATTTCGCCATTCAGCTCATTCACTGTGATGTGTCTTACAACTTAAGTAGATAATAAAAACCAAAATCCCGGTCGCATCTTAACAATGACATTTCCGTTAGCACCACGTGAAACAGATCGCCCAGCAACTGGCACAATACTACCAACAGATAAATAAGCGAGCGAAAAGCGGTTTCAGAATAACCCCCTTCGAGCAGCTGCCGTTCAAGGCGAACCGCCCGCTTCTTTTAGGCCATGTTTTGCAACGTAAATCGAGATTTTTTCTCCTCTTTTTCTAAAGTATCTAGAGCTTACAATGGCGCGTATAAATTTAAGTCTATTTATGGAGTGTTGATGATCGATCCCACGTTAACTAGTAATCGAGCGAGACTGTAGATTCTGGCAAGTTAGAAAAAAAGATTCTGATAAATGAACTGAATGCTTTTTAAGATCATAATAGCCAAGACAAATGTAATCTCGACCGTGCTCTACAAGTAATATTTTTACTTAATTAAACCTACAACAATAATCAGTCTTTTAACTGTTTTATATTTTAAATTTAAAAGCTGTAGTATAATAAGGTTGCTTATTTATTTAATTTAATAATAAATATGGATCTTTTTTTTATATGCCTGTAAGTATACCGTACCGTATAGGTTAGTCCTGATTGAACACCGAATGCTGGCAGGTGATTTATAACTCTACGTGATATGCAGCATGCCTACATTGCTTATAACAAAACAACTTATACCAGCATTGTACACTTTAAAACATATATTTGCTGTAGAAATGTTGGTACGCGACTCTAGCTAGTCACAATTTATCGAACAAACCACAAAACCGCGGACTTATTGGATCATCTATAAACTTAATAATATATTATAATAGAACATTAGAGAATGTATTGGTAATCCCAATGAGGTTTCCGTTATATTTTTTTAACAATTATCTTGCTAATAATAACAACTAATTACAAAACATAGTTGTAACATTATTACATTCTCGCACCTGCCTCAGTATTTGCGATGAAGATATATTACGAGATATTTCACTTCTGGAATTCCGTACCCATAAGGCTAAACTGAAGCCCTCTCGTCACTCAGCTGTCCGTCTGTCCGTTCATTCATGTCTCTATCTCGCACGTATAAGATGCATATTTAAAAACAACCATAGACAACTATTATGCAGATATATGCGTATTTGGATATCTAATGTAGAATACAGACATTAAAATTAATTAAAAAATGTTTCTTCCTAAGAACATTTTTAATTCTATTTTATCTTAAAAACCAATAAAAAACGAGGGTTGTCGAAGTTGCCAGTTTTACAGAAAAATTTAACAAACGCAAGCGTTGAACTTGGTGTAATTATAGTACAAACACTGAAGTTAATCAACAAACGATAAAAAAACAAGTGGCTTGCCTTAAGAATTACGAACTGAATGAAAGAAAACACGATGGTACAGTACAGAACCTTCGATGCGCGAGTCCGATTCGCCCTTAGCCGGTTTTTTACCTATTAGTAACGTCAAATAGTACCGATGCCTTTCTTTCATTACTCATTACCATTTCTGATGCACCTGCCTATTACTGTGGTCCTTCTCTCCCACAAGGGTTTGTATCAGCTGTCTCTGTCGCACGTCGCATATTTTGTTATATATCCACATGCTTTAATGGCGTGATTGCGATCTGGATGAATGGACACGGCCGGTGCAATAAGTTATTAAAGTAGATGGTATTTTATTTATTGTGATGATGACTCAGTGACATTTGAAACCCTTTTAAGATTCTATCGCATCTTGATATGAGTTATCTGAATGAAGCGGATTTGATGTTGTGTCTGAATAAATACATTAAATGTATCACAACTTCACAAGAAATATAAGGTGCATGTAAGGTATACTACATGAGATTTTTAAAAGATAACATCGAAGGATCTGTTTTAATATTCCCTACTACATGATCAGTGGCCTAATTATAATCTCTTTCGCAGTATTACTTCAAACTTTTTTCTCTACAGAATTTGACATTAAAACATCATTTTGTAAGTCCAAAAAAGATCACAAGAGTTTCGTAATATTGACTAAATCTTGTACGTAACTTTGCGTCTTACATTTGAGTATACCTACCTACGTAAAAAGTTACGACAGAAGTTGCCGTAGAGACTGACCTGCGGAGATTTATTAAAGAGCTAAGAGCGGATCGCAAGCTGGACTCAGTTTTCACTTAATTCACTAGACAAGATACTGCCTGTAAAACTTTTCGCTTTACTACGAGTACATCGAGCATCGGTAACTTGCTGCATAATAAAATTAAAAAGATTTTAGGTAAAATGTCTTTGACATGATCAATAAACTGACAATATTTGTTACTTATTTAAGTAATTAGGTTTTGGTATGTTTTTTTGGTATGCCAGCAACACAGCTTGCTTTAGGTAGATACTGTTTAGAGTTCATGCTTTACCCCCTAGAATTTTTACGCTAAGCTATCATAAGATATTTTAGAACAGAATAGATAAAAAACATTTATTTAACCATTTGCATACAATAAAATTGCCCCGGTTCTTTAAAAATATTTATTATTAAAGAAAATAACTTATTTCAGCTGCAATAAAATAAAACAAATACTGACTGTCATGTATGCTTAAAAACACTGAAATAACGCAAACGTTTTTATATTTTTTTAACAAAAGTTACAATGTGGTTAACTTTCGTAATTAAGTAGTTAAGCTCGTGTAATTACGTGGTCACGGCATTTAACATACTCGTAGCAATGATTTAGGAAAGCATGCATTATTTATCAACGGTTAGTAACATATTTAAAACCCTAAAACAAATACGCAACTCAATTTTAATCAATTTAAAAAAGATTAAATTCAGAATCGTTTCGTTTCTGACTATATCTTCTTATTTGCACACTGTAATTACTTGTTCAATTTATTTTCTGACTCCATAGGTCCACCTGTATTCTCGCCGCAAACTTCTCGTCGCCATTTGTTCACTTTAGCTTCTGACTGTACCTTTTAAGTCCACTGCATTCTCGCCTTGGTCTGGCCGGGCGCAGCAATTAGTGTTGTCCTTATCCTCGCCCAGCCTCGTTCCGCCTGTTTATTGTTCCAAAAGGAATGTCTCGGCGATTTCTATTCATTACTTCAACTAGGGAGTTGGTTTTCGATAAAGGAGCAGCTATTTGAATGGATAATTCATTTTTATTTATTTATAATCGTACAGCTACGATAACAGGAAAACCCTAATTCGATAATGATTACGATTTAGAATGACTTCCATGTGGTTGAGAGCCCTATAAGAAGTGGTAGTACTTTCCAAGAGATGTATCGCGAGACTTAGACAGGATCTGTCTCACAATATCTATCTCTTGATATCTTGCGTGTGGACGTATTTGATGAGGTCTGCGTGCATGGCTAAGTGCAACAGAAATCACAACTACAACCTGTAAAATGTAGAGTTTACGAAGTGTTAATGCAGATGAGACAAGTGTAGAGACATGGCTCAGATGGCTGTCTCGGAAGATACATTTAAAACAACTAAAAGACTGAGAATGTCTGTTGTAAAAATGTCTAGACATACCTCTTAAGTAATTATGTAATGCGATAGACATATCTTATATGTAATATGATAGATATAATAATATTATTTCATAGTAGGTGGAACTGGTGGATGTTCACAAGAGCGTTTATTAATGAAATTATTTTGTTCTAGCTCTTATTACACAGTTACACACAACCCAGTCTTTAGCTTATTTTTTAATTTGTTTTACCTTTTTTGTAGAAATATTTGTAATTTACCCTTTAAAAATTAAATACGACCTACTAACGTCAACCTATAAATAACCTTTTTGAAACAATGAGTTTGTTATTTTATTCAACAATTTATTGAAGAAGACACTTTAATAGTTCGTTAATTTAGTCAATTGACTTACTCCAACCTTAGTTGTAGTACTTAGGTAGGTCTGAGGTATACACTTAGTTACTTATCAACCCACCTAGCATAGAACTAAACTACTTAATATGTACTCTTTTACCTTTTTATATCGTTACTAAAATCTCAAAGATAGATACTCTTTATTGCACACCACATAAAACAAACAGTACACAGAGAAAAGTACATTTTGAATGGTACAATTTAGGCGGTCTTATCGCTTGAAGCGATCTCTTCCAGACAACCTTCAGGTAGAGGACAGTGAGGTAAAAGTTGAGAGGGGGAAGCGGTGGCGCTCATAATACCTAATCAAAATTAAACATTAGGTAATTAACACAAAATATCAAATTAAAGTCAATCAAAAAGCTGTTCGCATTCTGCAGTCGGCACTCTATCGGAGGCGGGTCCAAGCTAGTGCCGCCTCTCGCGCGGTCGTAACGGTGACGGCGCACTAGCGCTGCGGAATTTACTCGAACTAGTTAAAATATGAATGATTTGATGTTATTCTCTAAACAAACAGTTACAGTTATACTCGCCTGTTGATTTGGAGTTATTTGATCATGCAAGTATTTTTTATGAATGGATGAGTATGTTTTTACAAAACTTATGTTTAAACTTAATATAAGTAAATTAAAAGTTTATAAAAATCTAGAGAAAGTATATTGACCGTTTTTAGGAACTTATTGAATAATAACATCAGTTACATAGTTAAGTATGTAACCTTCGCGAAAATGCGTAGGTCCTACCCAAATCTTAATTTTATTATTTTTAAAAAGTTTAAAAAGTAAAGAAGAGTAGGTAGGTACCAGGCAAATAGCAAATATGTATAGCAAAACAATGTCGCAAATAGCTTTACTATGAATAAACTAGGCCAACAACAAATTACAAAAATAGTTTATTCCAACGAAAAACCCATTTAGTTTTCACAACGGAAGCGGTTGCGACCGCAACTTTATCATTCGCGCGTCACGTGATAAACATACGAAGCTTCGATATTTTGTAGCGAGTGGAAAATACCGATAACGTTATCAAATAAATGTTTGTTTATGCAAAATCAGCGAACTAACTTGACCGTTGGACAATTTTTTAACAGGAAATTTGTAGGTACTTTATTATAACGTGTATAATTATTTATTACACGAGCCAATTAGAACACGAGCCAGATTTTTATTATAACTTGGCTACGAATAACCATTTACTTAAGTACCTATTTAAAAAAGTATCTACCTTTCAGCAGTCCTTCCCACGCATTTTAATAATTTGACTCCGCAGTAAGACTACAAGGAGTAGGGCTTCTTCGTGGTCCAGCTAGAAGGCCAAATTAGTGGGACCACGTGGAAACGGGTCGCATTTCATATAGAAGTATGTACATAAGCATACATGGCCTAGGTTATTTCTAAACTTTTTTAGCCTACGAGTATCGGTGGTAGAACTATGCATTTCAATATTTAACTCTGAAATACTTAGTTACATAATATCCACGCTGCGATTGTCGCTCGTTTGCGAGCGCCCTTAAATAGTAATTGAAAATTTAAAAATAATCCGGTGGCGCGCAAGTCCACCTTTTGTCAGGAAATTCTTGATTATGCCTTTATCATTATTTATACCCTTATGTTGTAATAATACAAAAATAATAACAACGGTTAATTATAATAAAAACGTTATGGCGCAACGGGAAGTGGTTGCAACTTGCAACCGCATTGTTTCTGTAAGTAACTACTTTCCGTCCGTTGGCTTGAGTTATTATCGAAAATAATGAACAAATTGATATTGAATATGCATTAGTTTTATATTTATATTTAATACAACTCAATAAAATAATATTTTGCGCAACGTGCCGCTCAGGGTCGCGGAGGTGCTGTCCGAGTCCGACCAGAGAAAAACTTCACTTTAACTTTTGTCTCTTTTTAGTAGCCCATTATACGTCACAGAATTATAACCTAAACGTTTGTTGTTGCAGGCTACTACCAGCCCGCGGGCCCGCTAATCAAAGAAAGCGGCGCGGACGCAGAGCGCGCGCTCGCGCGGTACCACCCGCCGCCGCATTACCACGCGCCGCACCCTTCCGTGAGTTTCCTTGTGTTCTTCTTCTATTTATTCTTCTTTTTTTCTTCTTTGTATAATGGCCAGTCCGTGTTTCCTCGTTCGCCAATGTCAAGTTAGTATAGCATCCTTGTCATCATAACCAACCTCTCACATCTGTTGAACCACGGCACAAAAGCGAACAGCCGCTGAACTAGTAAAAAAGTAAAGTAATGCCTAATACGTTCCACTGCAAGGAATGGACTTCACCTCACTATTTGGTCGTATGGTCCACCTCCTCGTGGGCCGTGTGATGCCAACGATGATGGAGGGGTGATGTTAAGCCATTGACTAAACCTTACTCCTTTAGGTACTTTAACTGTCCTTTAACGTTGGGGTATTCGTGCGCAGTGGATAAGTCACGATCACGACAGCGTTTAAATCGCAGAATTGATACTTCAAAAATACGTCAATATTATGAAGTGATTTTCGGATATGTTAACGAGACAACTTTTCTTATGTACCACGTTAGGAGACTGATAGGTAAGGCAACTTAATGGAGACGTGACTAATGTGTGCCTTTAAATGTTCGGACAAATAATTTAACTCAAATGTGTATTGCAGGTGCTACAGCAATATGGAGCCCCGTACTACCCAGCAGCAGAACTTTGCTATGGGCGGTATTACAGACCTTCGGGAGCATACCACATGCCACCCCCACAGCCAGATGCTCAGGTAAGCCCTTACTATATCCACATTATCCACGTCTCTTTTTCTCTTTCTTTAAAATCATACCAATCTAGCCCAAAACTAAGTACTAAACTTTAGCTTGTACTATAAAAACTAGGTAAACATACTTGAATACTTTTATAAACATCCATGCCTTATTTAAATACAAATAAAAGAAGAAACCTAAAACGTTGCGCAAATAATCAGGATTTAGGATTCCTACGAAACTTCTCAAGCTAAACATTAAAAATCCCGATTGACTCGCTACCGCAACGCCTTTGATCCGCTTTATATATAACATCTTTATCTATAAACGATTACCTAAATCTTACCTCGCTAACTAACTAACCTAATCGCATGTAATTTGTCAACCAAGAAATGAGTAATCGTTTACTGTTTACCGATGGTAGGGTAGACTCAATCCAATAATCGCCGTAGGCGCAAATCTGAAGGGGCGGACCCGTCCCCGCTGTCTGGCAATTCACCTGAGCAAGGGAATTTTCTTCAAGGGGTCTTATCATTTTAATTCCGCCGAGAAATGTTGCAAATTGATGGAAATCGACACTAAAATCACTTTACAGTGTAGATCGCAAACTGATTTAATATGAACCCTAAAGAATCGGCTGCAGCTTTTACCAAGTATTCTATTGATTTTGATTGAGCATCGAAAGGTTGCGCTATTTAAGTTTTACGACATATATTCGATTGAAAGTTTGTTGTAATAATTTAAGTGGGGTATAGCCTATAGGTAGGTCAAACGAACATAGAACTTGAGCAGAACAATATTTGCTTTATCTAGTCCTTAATGTTAACTTCAATATTTTTTCGCCATTTCTCAAACGAAACCTTAGTAAGTTAGTTAATTTCATTATTCTTGTTCATTTAATCAAATGTTCTCTCTCTCTCGTCCGTTTTTTATCAATCGAGCTAGCATTCTTAGAATATATAATAAAACAAACGAAAATAAACATCGAAAGAATGATTGGTAATTGTAAACACCTAAAGAATTTGATAGAGTGGGGTTCGAATAAGCAATATCTCTTTTTAAGGCGTGCGCAGGCGAGAGACTTTAGTCCACGTACGACAATAGCCCCTAAAGTCCACGCAGATTTTCATAGACTCAAAGCACGTGGTGTGCGATCATTTGGTGTCCAGAAGTTTATTGAAACGGATGATATGGAGGCTTGAATTCAGATATCCCAATATGTTGTAATTTACATGAAGTAGAAGAACTCTTGCGTGACTTTTTTCGATCAAGTCTGTCGATGTCCTCGGTTATCCGTAGGACTTTTGTCTTTTGTACGCGGTACTTTATTTTTCTTTATGGCGGTACATTGATTCCCCTGAGTGCATTCTGATGCAGTTGTGTATGGCATACAAAAAAGTACTCCGAGGACTGTCCCTCGTCTGCGCAGGCCTGTAATCTCTTTCAGGATTTATAGAATAATATGATACCTAGAAACTGAGTATTGATTGTTATTGTTTGTTTCCAGATGGTAGGAGTAGGCAGCGAGCCCTATCCCCCGCCACAATACTATGGTACTCCGCCATGTTACCAACACTCGCCGCAAAGGATACCATACGTAGGTCAGTATACACAATTTTATATCAGTATCATCATATACACGTCCTCTGCTGAACAAAGGAAAGCAGGAATGACGCAGTCTGATCCCGCCAAGATCAGCCAGTGCCAATATGCATTTGCCTTCTGCCTAGAGCATAGCATCTTTATTGTTTAATTCTATAAGGACAAGAAAAAACAGGTCCGTTTATGTGTAACGTTTATAGTAATCACAAATGCCTTCTAGTTTGTTCGTCTATAATTATCCTAGCAAGTGCAATTACTCCTAAAACACAGGTGGACAAGTCACAATAGTGCTATTAATGCTGCCACCCACGCCTCCACCTGTGCGCATGCGATCTATTTGCGTTCCGATAATGACGACCCTTTTGGCCAAGAAGACACAACATCCAAAAGGCAAAATTACTAAGGTAGATTAAGATTAATAATAGATTATACCTTGATTTTATCCTCGCGAGTACATCTTGTATTCTACTTTAAGAAAACTAAATTTCTCTAAAGTTTCTTTCTTTCCTTCTTATTATGGCTATAAATATTAAATCGAAATGGTTTTACGCCTTCTGCAATAAACATTAATATTGTTTTTGTGACTTTCGGAATAACTTGTGAATTATAAATCTTTACATAAAATTTGTTCAACTATCCTTTACACCTATTCTTTATTTTTATTCTTAAATCTAGACCACAAAATAAATCCATCGATTCTTTTATCCGTAGGCATTAAAGGCATTAGCTCGATATTCTGTAAAAGAAGGTCAAGGTTAGTAACACGGTCGGTTGAATATAAACAATGTCCTGTAATTATCCTGTAGGTAGGTATGTTCGTAATCGTAATACAGTATTTCGCAATACATCCATCACCCTCGGCATTCATGATTCACTCGCCCCGTCATCTATCCACATTATAGTTATGTTCTGTCAATGCTACGACATGTGTGATGCATTTAGCCCGCGTGTTACTGTTGATCTATTGGCAATTGGCTTCAGGCTGTGCTTATTTATAAAACAATAATAATTCCAACGGATAACGCATTATAATTATACCGCGCTGATTAGATAACGAACGGTTCAATAAGAAAATATCGACGCAATTAAAATCGTGCTTAGTGTCACGCAAACTTTTTCAATGATTCTATAAAGGTCAAAACTTTTCAATTATTCTATAAAGGTCAAAAAAAGTATCGTACAAAACATTTTTACTGATGAAAATCGTAGCCTAGCGTACCAGTGTTTGCTAATTCCTAATAGACTTGACCTACATGGGAATTAGTGAGGTTGCTAGACAATTTACTGTCGCAGGTCAAAACCTAATGAATAATGTAGGTAGACACGAAGCTTTCTAGCATTTGCCACTATATTTTACTACTTTTATAGAATGAAATCCTATTATATCGTCGTACTGCAATCAAATGCCTTGTAGTCTTAGCACTAACTAGTTTCATCCTGAATACTTTCTACTTAGTTTAATCATATTGCAGCTAGTTAGGGTAATTGATTTTCTTGAGTCCAGGGAACATTCAGAAGAAACCACACAAGCGGCACTTCTTTAGTAAAACGTCTAAAGAAAAAAATATTTTGTTTACAGAATACCGCGGATGCCCGTGCCCACTCAACGCGTGTCCAAAAAACGTCCTTATTGGGCCCGCTACTGGTAAAGCCCCAGCTGGTGCCGGCCCGGACGTACCTTCGGCCCTCGCGCCGCCCGGGGGCGCCTTCCGAGCGAAGGTGCGGGCGTGCGCCCTAGACGCTGTCGCTGACACACATGGCAGCGGAAAGGTAACTGTTAAATTGGAACCAACTCAATAAAGCAAAGCAGACTGTCTAACCAGAAAATAATAACTAAGACCTTAGCTCATTCTAGAGAATTATATTCGCAATCTTATGTATCTCTCTTATCAGAAGGCTGATTTTGTAGCTGAATAACTAAGTGCATTGCTCTTTTCAGGATCCTCCGTTGGAATCAGAACCACCGGCCGCAGCAGACGCACCTCACCCGTGTCCGCTACCAGCCATCGGAGGAGCGTCACCTAAACGCGAACTGTACGACGTTCGCGACAACATGAGGCTTTCGGGGGACATCCCGGGCCCCGCTGAGCCGATCGGCCCGCCCTCTCCTGCGAGGGGCTCAGCGGGGGCTTGCGCGCCTCAACCACCACCCGCCGCGCCAAGACGGGCCCGCCTAGGCAAAGCCATGGCCAGAAGATCCCTCGCCGGCGATGACACCGGACTACTCCTCTCGGTACCTCAAGCTCCCCTAGTCCATAATAGCGACGTCGACGATGACGTCCTCGCGATCTCACCTCCAGTCTGCGCTCCCATAGATTTATCCTCCTCTGACGAAAGATCTACACCTTTAGTAGACGTGAAGAAAGAAAACGAAGGTCCTACAAATGCGCTTTTGCGTAAAACCGACGCCCAAGCTCTCAGAGAACACAACTGCACAGCAGTCTCTGAACAAAACGTGGACGTCACGGATTCCGCTAAATCAGTCAAAAGGAGATATTCCAGGCCAAAGTTAGAGATAGATATGAAAGATACGCAACTAGAAGATGGATGTAAAACGAATGGTATCGGGGAACATGTGAAACTGCAAAAGCGTAGAAAAGTATCAGGTGAACAGACTGACGTACGATTGGAAACTGTTACAAAGGAGCCCAAGAAGAAGACGTCACCGGCTAAAAGAGTGCCTAAAACTCCATCGACAGAAAAGAAAACACTCAAAAGGAAACTGGAAAGTGTGTCAGCTGGACCGCGGTCAAAGAAAGCACTCGTCGAGACAGTGAATGAAGACCCGCGATTGAAAAACGTAGCTGCAGTGGCCGAAGACACAACGACGGCAAAGCCGAAAACTAAAAGTGCACTACTGCTCGACAACCTGATCAGAAAGAACAGCGTCGACAGGCCGGACGCCCTGAGTTTGTCCGAGAGAAACCTAAATCCGGCCGAACTGTTCTTCTCCCCCGACGAGAACGTCGCGCAAAGCTGCCCGAAGAAAACGAACATTAACAACAACGTCGTCGACAGCGCCAACGCACCCGTCAACGGTGTAAGGCCGAACACGATCGCCGCAGTCAGCCAATTAATTGAAAAGAAGCTCGCCAACAAAAACGCATGCAAAGTCGAGAAGGTCGACTCGAAAATAACGCACAACCTCAAATCAGTATTAAAAACGCCCACCGTTAAGTCTACAGAAGAAGACTGCGTAATCTCAGAGAGGAGGACGTCGAGCGACTGCTTGGTCGTGCCCGCGGACAAGTGTGAGGAAGCAAAGAAGGAGTCAGAAGTGACGAAGGAGAGTGCCGACAAAACTGAAGGCGAGAAGCCAAAAGCGAAGGTGCGATCGAAATCCGAAACAAAAACGGACGCGGGGGAAGAATCTCAGATGGCGCGAAGCGAATCGGAGGAGGACAAGTGCGAGAAAGAGAAAGCGAAACGAACGAAGCTCGGGAACGGGGAGTCGAAAGGGAAGAGCGTGGAGAAGGTGGTGAAGTTGTTGGTGTCGAAGAAGCCGGCGGTGAAGTCAGATGAGGGGTCGTTGGTCGTGGAGGAGGCTGGGGTGGCGGGTAGTGTAGTCGTGTGTAGTGCGGGTGTAGGGGCGGGCGGGGCGCGGCGGGCGCGGCGGCGTCGCAGCGGGGCGGCGGCGCGGCGGCGGCGTGCGCCCGCGCCGCTCGCGCCGCCCGACGCGGAGCCGCGCGCGCCGCCGCGCTGGAGCAACGGCTGGAGCTTCGACGGCGACCACTATATATCTAAAGTCTACCTCAATGTGAGTATTATAGTGTTAAACATAAATATGGTTTTCTAAAGTGCACCATCATTCGCTGAGCTTCCCTAAAATATACCTTTAATGCTCAGTACATTCTTGGTTTAAAGCACAGGTTTTTAGTTATAGTTTGATTTTTAATACAATAATTGGGTCGCCTAACAAGGTGACCCAATAAATCGACTAAACTGAAGTCTAATAGTTTGCGAATGATGTAAAATTAAACGAACCATTAATCAAAGTATAGGAATTCATAAAATTTACAGCACAGATTTATTACGAAAGATAACTAACATTTACTTAAATTAGTTTAGTAATTCTCTTGTCATTTATTTAGAAAACCTACAAATAATTAATATTATGCCTATGCATACGTCTTACGCCAAGGCCACACCTCAACTATGAGGTGATTTAAGTTAGATTCCACCAGTGACCAGTGACTAAAGTTCTGTCAACTCTCGCCCACTCAAAAACAGCAAAGATCATAGACATAGCGAATCCTAGCTAAGGATTCGCTAAGATTCAGATAAAAAAGATTGCGAAAAAAATGTTGTCGAACCAAATTAATGATATTTCCACTCCAAGGCTATATGTGATCCATAGGCTAAAATGCTGATAAAATGTGTTGTTCCAGAACGACTCTCGCCTAGACCGCACAGCGCGTTGCTGGGCGCGCATGACACACGCGAGCGGCGACAGCGTCGCCCGCGGCGACTGCGTGTTACTGCGCGCTTCACTCGCGCGCGCGCAGCCTTTTGTAGCGCGTGTGGCCAGCCTGTGGCAGAACCCTGACGACGGTAAGCTGCTGATCTTGTCGTCTCTCTCTCTAATCTAGTCTCTTAATTAAAACCTTCGTCGCGCTCGGCGAAGTGACTGTGTTTCTGCGCGATTCACTCGCGCGCGCAGCGCACTCTGTGGCAGAACCCTGACGGCTGCGAAGCTTCTCTTCTCTCTTTTTAGCTTTGTTTCTACACTTCCTACGCATTTACTAAATTGATACTTTAATGAAGTGCGCGGCTAGTATGTGGCAGAACCCAGATGATGGTACGAAGCTTCTCTTCTCTCTCTTTACCGTAGCCTTCTAAGCCCGCCGCCTGGTTTCCTATTCCGTCGCCCGCGGTGACTGCGTGCTGCTGCATGCCGTGGCGCGCGTTGATAGTCTGTGGGAGAACCCAGATGACGGTACGAACGAAGCTTTCTCTTCAGCCTAGCCAAAGGCCCACGATCCTACAAGCAATCTATGCTGCGGTATATAAGGCCCTAATTTATTAGTTCTCCTCTCCTCTCCGTACACTGATGACATCCACTGCAAAAATATTTCGTTCGTTCGGACGTATTAACCTATGAAATTAAAATAACCATTCACTTATATCAAACCTTTGACAACGTGTGAACAATTGAAAACAGTAGTGTATTTTCACGGTTAATTTGAGTTGGGCATATTTTGTCAAAAGATTGATACAAGTGAATGGTTATTTTAATTTTATAGGTCAATACGTCCGAACGTACGATACATTTTCGTAGTAGGCCATCTGGTAGGCTGTTTAGAATGGAGCAGCGATATTTTTATTTGTGATTTCTTTATTGTTCTCTTAGAAAAAGTTGCTGTTATTGAGTAACCGTGTATTCTTGTTACAGGTGAAATGATGGTATCCCTAGTGTGGTACTACCGGCCGGAGCACACGGAGCGCGGGCGGCAGGCGGCCGACGCGCCCGACGAGGTGTTCGCGTCGCGCCACCGGGACGCCAACTCCGTCGCCTGCATCGAGGACAAGTGCTACGTGCTCACCTTCAACGAGTACTGCCGGTGAGTCGAGTGGACTGCAAGGTAGATTGAGTGTAGCGTGAGTCGAGTGTACCTGCAAGGTAGATTGAGTGTAGCATGAGTCGAGTGTACCTGCAAGGTAAATTGAGTGTAGCGTGATTCGAGTGTACCTGCAAGGTAGATTGAGTGTTGCGTGATTCGATTGTAACTACAAGGGAGATTGAGTGTAGCGTGAGTCGAGTGTACCTGCAAGGTAGATTGAGTGTAGCGTGAGTCCATTGTAACTGCAAGGTAGATTGAGTGTATATTATAGCCTTTATTCAGATAATTACAATTAATATCATTACATCTAGTAGATTGAGTGTAGGAGTCGAATGTACCTGCAAGTGCAAGGTAGATTTAGTGTAGCGTAAGTTAAGTGTACCTGCAAGATAGATTGAATAGTCGCAATACAGATTTTTCTAGTAATTTTTAAAGTTTTTTCGAGAATGGAGACTGATAACAAGTCCATGAACTAAATATTATGTTCTCATTACAGATACAGGAAACGGCTAAAAGCAGCGGAAGAGGGCGTGATCATCCCGCCTTCGATCGTGCCGCCGCCGCCGGCCGCTGAACTATCCGCTGCCTTCGCGCCCAACGACGCCAAGCTGCCGCCCTCCGTCTCGCCAGAACTCGTACTCTTCTGCCGCAAAATCTACGACTTCAGGTCCAAAAAGATCCACGTCCCCAACAAATGAACGCGACCGTACGACGCTTGGATCTAATCGAGACGATCTTCGGCCGAGCCGAAGATCCGTGGGTGCATTTTTATAAGTAATTCTAAGAGAACGAACACCAAAGTTACGTTACGGTTTTGATTTGCCGGTTGGGACCGCCGGGACGCGACCCGTAGACCCACTTAGTACAAACGCGTTCCGGGCGCAGCGTAGACGTGTGACCTGTGGCCATTTATGTCAGTATCGTTGTGTTTAGTGATCGCCGATTGGTCGTTACTTTGCTTGTGTCGTGATCATAGTAGATATTCCTTTAATGTAAATTAAACAGTGATTTGCTGTATTCGATTGATTTCATGACGAATATTTTTTGTCAAAGGATGCCTTTTATAATGTGTAAGTAGTTGTAAGTGAATCATGATCGATGAAGACGCATAATTATGTAATAGCGATATATTTCTTTTTGCTTCGGGATGTACTATGTCCTATTTATTCTCATTTGTGTAGGAGAAGTAATTAATGAGAATGTGTGTGCTGATGTCTGTAGCATTAACTTGTATGGTACGACTTTGTTTTACGATTAAGTTTATATATTTGGCTAATTGAGAAAAGGCATTTATAATTAATTACGATTATTATTTTAACTGTTACATTGTTGTCAAAGTAGAGTCTATATTAAATTATTCTTTTATTATTTAAGAACACTAAACTATGCAAAAACATCGTCAGAGTGTGAATTGTGGCCGTGCATTGCAGGCAATCCTCGGAGAAGTGTTGAGACGAGCACCAACTCTGAGAATCAAACTGTGCGTTTACTTCTTATACAAAAGTAAACACATAATTAACCACAAAAAAGTACATCCATTTGGTAATAGTTGAATGTAAAAAACGTTTTTCATCACATATTATTTAAACAACTTAGGAATGCTCAGTAACGGTTAATAAATTAACGCCGCCATTTCTACCGTGGTGGTGATTTTACAAGTATTTTGAATCCCATACTGTAGAATGCATTTGAGCCATTTATCTGCAGTAGACTTATTTTATCTATCTATCTACTGGCTATGCCTGTATTTGTAATGAAGATAATAAATACCATGCCTTCGAAGGAATTGATTTATCGATTGCATTTTGACCTGGATCATTTGATTGGTTTACTGAATTCGCAAGATCTCTCAGTACTTTTACAAAAAGACTGATTTTGCAGAGGTGAAAAACATATTGTATTGTCAGTACCTCGGTCAATTCCGGATATCACCACATCGCGATTATGTTTCCATAACGTCAGCTAATTTTACACTAATTGAAAAATAACAAATGGGATCATTGTAACATATGTTAATGTAATATTAGTGCATAGATGTAAACAAAAAACACATTGGTGTTGGATGAAAAGAGATATATTGTATGAATGTCATAGTGAAATCTCTTTATCACTAGAAACGTAATTTTTAAGTAGCGCGGATTTACAAAATAAAGATATATTAACGTTATGATTCCCGCGTGGATGTTTGTAAAGGGCATTTATACGTTTGCAATTTGTACCTATCTCGTTCTGTCTTCACTCTATTTCTTACAATGTATCTCTCAATTTGGTTCGTCTGTCCTTCGGTTGATGTATCTTAAATTATGTTGTACATAGGACTCTTAATTTGTGACTAGAACTTGCTAATAAGTTATCGTTCTTGCCAGTGAGATTTTAAAAAGTATTTAAACAGGTTTGAATGACGGCCCGAACTTTATTTTATGTTAGTGGACTTATTGAGATCAGTGGCGGGCATTCGTTTTATTTCGAGGGTAGGCAGTAGACACTTACTTATGTGTTTTATTGATGAAAATCTGTGGTTTTTTTATCAGGTAGGCACTGCAAAATCAGGGGCGTGCAGTGCATAAAGGCAATTAGCCTTTATGCACGCTCCTGATTGAGATGCGCAATGTGTTAATCGTATACGACAAAGATGCGACAAGTCGCATCAAACAAAAACAAAGACCGCACTTATATAATTTAAAAGCAAACCCGTTTACACGACAAAATAAGTAAATACTACTAATCATCACAATCTCACTGGTTGTCTATTCCAAAGCAATTTTTTTTTCTTAACTATTCTTTTTCGTTGCTTGATGCCAAAAATTTAGCTGCAAAAATTATATTATTCAGTAATGATTGTAATACCAATTTCCTTCTATTTAGGTTAAATGGATGGCAGCGGAGTTTGCGCATGATTTACCAGCAGTTTATAATTAATTACTTTTATCCTACTTGTTTTAAGGCAAGGCATAAAAATTGGCAAGGTTTCTGCAAAACATAATTTTCGAGTTTTGAAACAAGAAAAATAACAACTAATAATTTTGATTCCTAATATCGTGTTACCCATGCGCAGATTACGCTGACATTACTACTCATTATTAATTAATTAATAGAATTAATGAGTAAATTCCATAATAATAATATTACTATAAGTGAGCTCTCCCTTGCTTGTAGGTGGATTGTTTTGAAAAATGTTACCTGGTATTCCGCAGTTGCAACCTTCTATAGTCAATGATTTTTAGAATAGGTTTTACTAATAAGAAAAAAAATACCTTGTTTTTATTATTTATTTTGTTTCAATGGAAATTATATAGGTATATTTTTATTATTGTAACCTACATAGTTATGTTGGCTGTAATTTAATATTGATGTAATTAATATATGTATTTTTATTTCAAAAATGTATTTTATTCAACCTAAATACCTCTCATATCTTAGGGAATTCTCGAAAAATTGGATATAAGCATCAGCCGTCGCGTATAGGCCTGTATTCACTTTTATTAGTTCGATTGCAGGCGATTAGTAATTTCTGCCGATTAGTGCGTGTGCGAGAAGTGTAAAATACTGTTTAGTGGCTGTGTTTAGTAAATTAAGTTGTTTGGTGGCCGGCCGGCACGCTGCGTGCGAGTGAGGTGGGAATGGAGGGCGCGGGTAAAATAGAACACGCTTCTAATCACTACTACGCAGGTTACTAAACACTCGGCACTTATCAATCGTCCGTCTGGTGTAGTGGTTCGCGCTCCGGACTACAAAGCCGGCGGTTGCAGGTTCGAATCCCGCGAGAGGCAAATGTTTGTGTGATGAGCACGAGCATTTGTACCTAAGTCATGGATGTTTATAAATGTATTTAAGTATGTTTATCCGTTATCTAGTCGCCATAGTACAAGCTATGCTTAGTTTGGGGCTAGCTAATTGGTGTGATTGTGGAAACAATTTATTATTTATTTATTATAATCGTTGACGAGACGTGTTTACTCTTAATCACTAATCAAAGGGAAATGCAGGCCTTTATAAGAGCGGACCGCGCCGCAGCACATCGCAAAAATCCTGCTGTAAACGAAAAGCAAATTCAAAAGAGATGCTAGTCAATTATGAGGAGGACTGGAGGACCATGTTTACTTGTGCGTAGCGGAGTTGATACTAGACGGCGTTGTATTATCATGTGGAGAGATCGTGACCATCGCCAGCCCCTATCGGATACTATAGCAAAACTAAGTTTTAGGAAACAAACTCCTAGTCTATCACACGCTCCCAAACTTAATATTACAAGTTGCACCACCTTAACTTTAACTATAACCCGTGTTTCTGTATAAAGTTTGACATGCTTTTGACGTTTGTTAAAGTTAAAGTAAGACTGCAACCCAGCCTAAATAAAATATTTTAATATGACTGCCCGCGAAAAGTTACCAAAAGGAAGGAAACTCATGGTAGGCCCAATCGTGTCGAGTTGGCGTGTCTACCTATAAACTACTAAATAAAAAGTAGGTAAGTAAGTAGCAATAATAACATCTAATTCAACAGTAAATATCGATTATTTATTTATTAACACTTTAATTTAATATTACACTTCCAATATTAATATTTAGTCAAAACTCACATACATACAATACCCAAAAGACAAACACACCAATTAACAACACATATAACATAAATCAAATTTTCTTTTACATTAGCTGTAACATCATTTTATTTTTTCCCCATGTTCTATATTCTCTGTAAAAGTGATCTTTCTTTTTATGCGGCAACTACTTAACTAAGTATTTCAATTTGAATTACCAGCAGTCAATCGCATTATGTCCACCACGTAAATTGGGGTAATCATTAATTATTTCGCGGTTTTCCGGTTTCGCGGAGGCATAAAATGTTCTCTTCCTTTCTGCAAAAATAAGATGATCCCAGAATGAATATTGTTACAGTAAGTCACCCACGCTATCGTAGCGTCGGCATCGGCCACAATAATATGTGCATAGTAGACGTCGGCCTGGACATTGGTTGACTGTTTTCGTTGGTTATCTTACTGTGAAAATTGCAAATAAAAAGGTGAAATCACACACGCAGCTAGTGCGTACATCTCTGATTGTCTTAGAACTTTGACCCTACCTACACGCTTTGGCGAGCGCTAAAGGCGTAATTTTATAATTATGTTGCGATGTGCAGCCGTAATGTGCGTCAATCTATTGTACAAGGATACAAGGGATTTATACGCTCTTTATTAATTAGCTGTTTAGTTTTTAAAAAAAAACGGTACAGCATTGGCCTATCTGACTACTTACTCAACCGTTTTCAACATAAAATCGGTTAATTGCCAGTATATTATCACCTACTAATCTTCAATCGGTTGCCGCCATATCATTGTCTGTCGCATTATACACAAATATAATATTCCCAACTCAAATAATATAAAATACAGTTACGCTTACGCGTTTTATAATATGCCATTAATAAGAACGCTATTTCATATAAATATCTTACTTATTAATGGCATTAAACGCAGGTGAAGCCCCGGCATTAGAATAACTCACAAATACTTATAAAATAGGCCATTAAATATTGCTAGGTACATTTTTATTAATTTAATAAACCGGTGGCTTATAAAATGAATGACATTAGATAGGTATCATAATAAATATAACGATCAACCGATGGCAATTGCAAATTAAAAACGCTCTACACAATTTTTATCTCATTCTCAATATCTTACGTAGCGATACTTTCTTACTAGAAACTCTACTCTTACTAGAAAGTGTCATCGGTCATTAATACCGGGTATACAGGGTGTACAAAAGAATGGGTCACTCCTTAAAACCGTTTAGACCGTAACCGTGCCGTGTGGGGACGGCCGTAAAGAATACACTTTCCCACCGCCAACAGGAGGCGTGTCGTAAGAGGCGACTAAATGCTGTAGCACGAGACGGGGAGCAGCGTCTGCAGGCGAAAAAATAAAAAACTGCGCTCGCCAACCCGCCTGCCAAGCGTGGCGAGTATGGCAAAAACCCCCCGATGACAGAAGTCACTGGGGGAGGCCTATGTTCAGCAGTGGACGTCCTGTGGCTGAAATGATGACTCCTTAAAACCACGTGACCAGCTGATCATAATTATACAACAACTTTTCCTATGGGAGCAACATCGAAATCGTGATTTTATTTTCAAATGCTCCATACATGATAATCGAGGTATGCGAGTAAGTTTGTATAAAGAAACTGTTTTTTATATCGAATTCGATGTTGCTCCCATTGAAAAGTTGTTGTATATGGCCAGCTGATCACGTGGTTTTAAGGAGTGTACTATTCTCTTGTACACCCTGTATTGCCTGGTCAGTGACCAGAGGGTGTAACAAAAAGGTAGGTATAGGGAAACTTATTGGGTCGTTTGAGATTTCGATGCTGATCCTATAGAAAAAGTTGTCGTATTTGAGTAATAGAATCAACCCTTATAGTTAATTGTACCCTTTTTACATCCTGTATGAATGGCTTGACAAAGGTTCTCTCTACTAGACATTGACAGCTGACACCCAAAGAGTTGGTCTTGGTACCCAAAGAGAAAACTTTAAAATGCCGTTACTCAGACAAGTAACAGATAATGAAAGGTATTTCAAAGTTATCATAAGGTCCTTCAGATCTGGCGAATGCGCAGCGCGTGAACTGCTCCCAAGCTGCGCATTCGCCAGATCTGGACACTTCTTAATACTTAACACATTAAAATTACTACATAAAATAATACAAAAGATACGGGAATTGAGAAAAAGATAGCCGTATGCTAGTATCCAACAGGAATATAATACGATGAGTAGGCAAGTACCTCTATCTATACCTACTATACTTACGTATATCAACCACAAAATATTGAACCTGTCCTTGCCTCTTACCTAGTTAATAGCTGTTTAAACTTAAAAATTCAAATATCAAGTGATCGCACAGCTACAAATCAAGTTGTCTATTTTCATTATAAGCTGAACTCTTTCTTTTATTTATGAAGCCCTTTTATTTTATTTAATGTCTGAAGCCTTTTTATTACTTATATGTATGTACTAAGCTTGACTAGTTGTCGTGCGTTCTTTGATATTTGCGTTTGCAAGATGGAGGAGACAAGATTTTGTAGATGATCTCTATACTTAATTGTATCTAATTTGTATTGTGTTATATTGCTAACTTCAGCGTTTCAATATTGTTTTCTGGACTAATAATTTCACAGACTAATATGCTATAGGATTTAACCAGTTGTCATCCAATCAAGACCTCATACATAAATGCGAAACTTTGCGCTTCATTTATATACCTACACAAAAGTACATACAACAAAAGACAGAAATAGCTCCAGTAATGTTGATGTATTTTAAGGGGCTACATTGCAAAGTGGTGCGAAACTTTCAAGATCGAATCAGAAAGAGACCTAATCGATTTACCGTAAAGAATAATATTATTTTTTTATTATTTCCACCTACTTTTAAAAAATGGAACTCGTAGATATTGGTCAGTTAAATTGAACCGTTTTGTGCACTAAGGTTATTGTGGGCGTGGCGATGGCGCACGCCTGTATCCAATCAAAGACCACACACTCGCATTCTAGTGTTTTGGCAATTAATTCAAAAATACAAAGATTACTTGAAAAGAATTAATGTTGGAAAAATCCAATTATAGTTCCATAAACTTGTTTTTATAATTTAGCACTACCATGCAAATAGCCCTGTAAACTGTTTGTTTCTTACTCTTCTGTGTCTTACCAAAAAGTAAAACATCATAATCTTTGTTCTAACTATATAGTATCATTATCCTACCTAGATTACAATTATTAATTAATATGTGGTTCATAAAAAAAATAAAATAACAGTTTTGTGGGTAATAAGGATAATAATATACAAGTTTCAATTTCACACACTCAGGAATGTTCCTATAATCCAGCCATAAAAAGATGCCCTTCTTCTTAATTAGTAGGCTGTCTTAATGTCATTAGTCACAACTTGTAACATTTTAGATAATGCTATTAGGAAATTATTCACTTTACAGGAAAAAAATATGGAATAACTTCAGAAACATTTGGAATTTAATACAGATCTCTGACCCACAACTACTAAAGCATTCATGTATGTAAGATAATAATAATGTACTTTACTAATCAGTACAGTAATAACATTTAACTAAAAGCATTACATTCCATTTTAATGCTTAATAAAATAGTCTTATCAAAATATTCACTCCCTCTAATATTTGGAGAAATAAGAACATAATGTAACCTACACATTAACAATAGATTTAACTAATTATCATTTGAGATGCACCTAGTACAAGTTTTACTAATTAAAAAGTGCTCGGCTAAGTTATTGGTTCAGGTTTACAAACTGTAAAAAAAAGATTATGTACAATGCCCCTGCAAAAATCATTGACTGTTTATAATGTGACAAAACTATCATAAGACAAAGCAGAGAGTCATGAATTTAACATCAAAAAATAATGTTGATTTTAAAACTTCAAAGCATGCAAAGTAACAAGGAAAAGAAGTACTCAGGTCATCTCTAATGATCATAAACATTGCTGTATTACATTAAACCTAAAAATTAAATAAAGTAATTGTTGACAATTTAAATTAAAAGCAAAAAAAATCTATAGCCTATCTATCTCATCCAGGTTATATGTATGACAAACCTACCCAAGCTAATTATTGTTCATGAAACACATTGAATATTAAGGTTAAGGTACATTGAACAATATTTTTTTTGTTAAAGAAATTCCGTTTTCTGCAACAGGTATGGCCATTTCAGTTAAGAAGTAAGTATTGAAATACCTCAGAAATTACAGCAGCTATTTGTTTTGCGTGCAGTCTTGTAAAACAATTTACTGTGCATTGTCAAACTCTCAGACTTTGCAACCATATCATCCAATTTTTCTCCTCTCTCCAAAACAGCTTTTATTGTATCATGCAAAATGATTTTAGTCTCGTCTAACTCACTTTGTATTTTCGTCAATGCATCTGCTTCTTTAGGGTTTTGATATCTAGTTAAATGTTGGGGTAAAATTGGAAAGTCCACTGTGGTTTCATTAGCAGTTGGCCAACTACTAGCTGGTACTGCAGCAGTAAATTCGTCAAGTATTTTAGTAATCAATGTGTGAGCCACTCTGTTTGGATACTCATGGTCAGATATGAGTACACCTGCAAGGTTGTCTGCCCTTACGTAAACATGCAACATGTATTCGCCTTCCTTAAATGATTGCCTTGAGGCCTGTTGTGTTCTTTCTACCATAGTCTTACTGACAAACATCATAAACTCTTGTACAGAACTTCGCTGGAAGAAGCTGAAACTTTGCAAGTCATATGCCGATTTAAGAAGTGTACCACTGTTAACTCCTTTGTAGAGAACTAAGATTGCATATAGTTTCACCATTGTAGATTAATGTAGTTTTGTAGTGGGAGTCTGAAAATAAAATATTATTGTTTTTATTAATTAAAAGAGTGAAGCTTCAATGAATAGAAGCTTAGAAGGTATCAATCAACAGTATAGTTATCAAAAAAATATTATTATATTTATGTATTTATGGTAATGCATAGTTAGAAGAAAGAACAATTAATTAAACACAAATGTACTTAAACTAGTTGAAATTATGTAGGATATTATTGCAGCTTTTTGTTTTTCTCTCATTAAATTTCTCATTATTTAGGAAGCAAGGATTTTAACACAATTTAATCTGGTATGATGTATACCTACAATGAACATAATGCAAACGATTTTTTTACTTAAAAGTGAAAGCTTGGAAAGTGAAATTTCTAGTGAATGTTAATTTATTACTGGTAGGTATATACTTACACGGTAGGGTAAGCTTAAATGCTATCCAAGGAAGGTTCAATGGACAAAATTCTGAAATAATTAATAAATCAATTAGATATTGTAAATTCTAAAAGCTGACTTGGCTAGAAGGCTAGCACTTTGCAGAAACGTCAATGTCAAATTTTCTGACGTCGCGGACCAAACCAACCCTAAACGAATGGGGAGGAACACGCAAAGCTTTTTGTAGATGGCGCGATCGTCGCT
Organism: Anania fuscalis; assembly: GCA_950371115.1. Lineage (NCBI taxonomy): Eukaryota > Metazoa > Arthropoda > Insecta > Lepidoptera > Crambidae > Anania > Anania fuscalis. Next base: position 8,239,032 of record OX493340.1, on the reverse strand, counting down.
TGTACCCTGTTGACTGCTAGTGTCAAGTGTGTATTTGCGATTTTTTCGCATACAAAGTTTTTTAGCGTTTAAAATGTATTTATTAATGTCTTTTTCTGAGCTTCAAAGCGGATTTCGTAAAAGGACCAGAACAATTAACGGAAACGTTGTGATTTGATAGAGAGGTAAGCATTGAAAATATTGAAGGTTACATTCTTATTCCTGTGCATAATTCTGGCTTATTTGGACTATATCTGTTATTTCTTTTAGATTGGAGGCTTATGAGCGGAACCGAAACTTTGGCGCTGACTATAACATTACAGATGATGTTGCATATGCCTCTCTGGCGATAGAAAAATTCAGGGACATTGATGCCGATTTTCCACTTCCTAGCTTAAGGAAACATGAAATACATCTTTATTTAGAAAGGTATAAAGTATATTCATATAATTTCCCGATATTTATTCAATACACTTTTTAAATAATAAGTATTCATCATCTGATGCTTTTTGTTTCACAGATACAACAGCAAGCAACAAAAAGTTCTGTATGAAGCATGTCATCTCCTAACTGTCCACCTCTACTCTGCTGGTGATATCACATACATGAAAGGATAATGTAAAGCAAGGATGGAGAAAGTTAATTTTATACCATTGTGAGCGCTGCGGATAGTGGCATGTGTGCATGATGTAAACATGTATCTCTAATTCAATACCAGAGGTCATGAAAGTTCTCCAGATTATGGGAAGTGTATTTAGGATATGTAATGGACAAGCGTGGATTGAATTGTGAATTTCTAAGTAGTCTTGATAAACTTCTAAGCAAAGATACAATAATTAAATTAAGCACCCGTATAAAGCTAAAAGAAAGCTTGATATATGAAATTACTGTGCCTTAGTTAAGTATTAGTGTAAGAGAGTTGTACTTTAAACAGAAAATTCCTTACTAAACACAAACACATAGATATTTATTTTGTACTGGTAGGAAATTCTGCAATTTGATTGATGCATAGCATGTAGTCGCGATACTATTTCTTTAGTAATAAGTATGATACTCACATTTGTGAAATGTTACTTTTTTTTATAAGCTTCATTATGAAGTAATGGTATATTTAAAGTTAGTAACATGTTTAAAGGTTATTTGAAAATAATAATAAAAAAAACAGATATAACTTCTTAGACTTTTATTGATTTTTTTTATAAATAGATTCCCTAAAATTGCAGCGCTTGAGAGTTTCTCAGTTCTTCATAATAGTGAGGCCTAGTAAGTAATTGAGATTTTCCATTATGAAAAGTAGGTACCTGTTCTAACTATTACATTTCTTTCTGTCTCTTTTGTAAGTATATTGCCTCCGCTTTGTCATTTAGTTAAAAGTTCACAGCACTCTACAGTAGAGTGACAGGCAAGTAGTATAGTCCTTCATAAATTCAAGAAGAAGACAGGGTAAAGCACTAACTAATATTTTCAATGTATTAGTATGTTTAAAACTGCTCCATGAAGCTTGTCATGATTTGGGCTTTTTAGGTTTCTGTACTTTTGTTTCAGTGCCAGTGAATTCACTAAACTGCTACCCGTTTAGTACATTATACTTTTTCCAAAATAGTCTTCTTCTATGAAATATGCTGTGAGTAATCGTGCAATTTTTAATCCGTAAAGCAGATTCCCACTAATTTTTGCGTTTATAGTCCTTAGGGAATAAATGAACTACTTCAATTTTACAGTTTAAAGCACCACACTGTTGCATTGCGACTTTAATCCTCGAAAATATGGTAAACAAACAGAAATGATTGCAAACTTCCATACAATCTGACAGATGTTATGTCAGATCTAGGTACAAGACAATAAGCGCCCCTGGCGTGATAAAAAGTTAGTTTTTCTCCCCATTGCCTTCAACTAATGACTAGGCAGCCAGCATGGTCCCTGACCTTAGCCTGTTCCTACGGGAACAAAAAAAAATCGAATTGCCTCTTGTCACTGATCAAATAACTACGATTTGAACAATTATGACTATAAGGCTCGGTCTTTACCCAGCCGGAAACCGGACCGAGCTAACGCGGATTCAATCCATCCATCCATCCATCCAATAAGGTCGTATTTTGAATGGATTCCGGCAGCGTATAGACCGAGCCTTAGGTTAGCGCGAATCCGACCAAATATAGTTACAAATATTACTGATAATAAGGTTGGGTTAGTTTACCTAACTACTGCATTGCATTCATTATTGCAAGGATTCGTACGCAGTGCATATATATGCAATTCGGAATGCGGCCAAAGTTGATAATTTTCTCCGTTTGGTCCAACTTTCGACCAATTTGAGTAAACGTTACATCACTAGTTAATTGATTTTTAAAAATCTGTCTTTTAACGTCAACAGTCAACATCAAACATAATCTGTGACATCAAATGCACAATCAACTTCAATCAAGTCAATCAAAACCTACAAAGAATATAAAATCTAAGATCAAAACAGATTTTCAAACAAAAAATGCTCACAAACAAGTCACATTAGACCAGCTTACGCTTCTACAACCTTGAAAATCTATTGTTTGTTGATACCACGCATATGCTTCATATCAAAGAAACATGTCTGAAAATACAGAAAAAGTAGAAAATGCTGCGGATGCTCGACGGCGAATACTCAACATTGCTGTTTCCACAGTTCTTTTGGAGACTGGCTTTGATGCTGCAGACAAAATGTCGTTAGAAACTCTTACTGAGATGCTCCAATGCTGTAAGATGATCCGTATTTATGGTGCTTTCCATTCTTATGTTTACTATAAAACACGACTAGCCTTTGCCCGTGGCTTCGCTAGCGTGGCATGCTTTGTCACTGAAAAAGGCTGTCGCACATCCTTCAGGAATATTTTTCTTCCCTGAGATGGAACTACCGATTTTGTAATTCGTGGCATGTTTCCTGGATGTCATATCAAAATTCAACCTTATAGGTATGATTACTGATATCCATACTTACCAATTCTAGTGGCAGTAAGTAGGCTCATAAATAATGAAATATTTGGGTTTATGATTATTGAAATGTAAATGTACTTTGTTCACAGTTCTAACAGAAGTTGGTAACTCTGCTAAAGGTTACTGTGAATTATCTGGAAGAGTAGAACCAGTTGTAGGCGATGTGGTTATGGCTCTTATTAACATGGGTAAGTTGACATTATTATTAAATTCCTATCAATCCCCAAACCATGGTTCAAGTACTGCAAACCACTTGTTATTGGATAAATAAATTGACTAAAGTTATACATCCTGATTTCTGTGCTTAATCACACTTTATCTTGTGTGATTTCAGCCCCTCACCACTGGTTTTAACATTGCTAACCAATAGAAACTATGAATGTGTTATTTATGATCGGTTTCATAAATTCGACACTCGGTTTTGACAAGATTTTAATATATTTTGTTGCCTTTTTTTTAGGTATAAGCCTGCAGAGTATAGAACAGTATGCAGCACGACCAAACAGACATGTCATCCAGCCACCACAGCAGGCAGCAGCTCCAAGGACTCCAGCTATGCTGTCTGCGGGTTCTAAAGCAAAACCAGCTCCGCACATACCCTTCCACTTACCGGCATTACCTGATCCTCATGCATATATCCGGACACCTGTAAGTATTGTATTATTAGCCAAATAATAATTTAGGTAATTACAGAAAGAAATAGATGTAGGTCCACGCACCATCCTCGCACTGATACATAATGCTAAACATGTAATGATACCAACAGAAGTGCCTAGTCAAAAGGCATTTGCATGTTTTCTGAATATCATCATTAGGCCTTTTTTCATCTTGACAGATGATTTAAACAGCGCCTATGAGAGAGGAGCATCGTTGCTCTTGGCTAAATAAACCGATCCTTGTACGACACTTTCGCCCGCACTTACAGCACGCGAACTGAGAGTCCGTTTTCTGAATAACATCCATAAAATTCATTGGTCATTATGTTTCTAAGGCCAAATTTCTTAGCCATCATCATTTCATACATTTACTAGCCTGACCTACTAACTAAGAGTGTCCTAAGTTTTATTAGTTGACTGCAGACAATGGTTATTTTGTCCATTGAAGAAAAAAGTATTTATTTGTAAGCACTATAAAACAATCATTATAGAACAAATAAATTCGACTAGAGAACACAGATAAAAAAGACATGACAAATATTTTTTTGGAATGTGTGTTTTCTTTATGAAACTAAGTAATATCCATTCAGAATGTGCAACAGCATGGTTAAAGACCATCCATTGCATTGTTTTTATTTAGACAAAACCGTGCCTAGACGTGGGTAGTGCGCTGCATTTAGTGTGCAAGTGCATTGTCACATACTTCCACTCTACAAACATGTCTGATTTGTGTTGGTCATATAAAAATATGTATGCATATAGCATGATTAATAAATACCATACTATTTTATCATTTTCAGACCCATAAACAACCAGTAACTGAATATGAAGCCATTAGGGAGAAAGCAGCCTCACAGAAGAGAGACATTGAAAGAGCATTGACAAAGTTCCTTGCAAAAACCAGTGAGATACATAACTTATTCAATACTGAAGATAACACAGTCTTCCCTTGTGAGTACATATCGTGTTTGTGGACTTTGTATATTATTAAGATCTAATTATCCCATAAAATTTATTATCATTTTTCTCTTGTGTACCTAATTTCATCTTAATTCTGAAATTTCAATAAGGAATTATTATTTTTGTCATTTTAACTATGTTTATTTATTTCAGTGATTGCATGTAAGCCCACATTCCCGGCCTATTTACCCTGCCTACTGCCGACAGATCAAGTATTTGACTTCGACGAGTTGGAATATCACTTCCAAGTAGCTAATAGGACTGAGGACATGCCTGCAGAAAAGAAAGGTATTATCGAAGTTACTGTGGTAAAATTTAATTAAATTTTGTTTCAACCTACAGTTACGTAAGATTAGTGCTGGGTGAAAGTTGTGCAGAGGATCATTACGGTTACGTGATTGGATAGTCGCGCGCCGCGCCTGCACCACCGGCCAGGATTGGTTGTTAGCTCCGCGCACACACGTCTCCGATAACATGATCGTCTCCTAAGATACGCAAAGCGATACCCACTCTTTACGCGAAACTTACGTGCTGCTAGCTGTACCACGCCTTCACCCGCGTTCGTTTAGGTTTTTCAACATAAAACGCATTGTTACGCTACGCTTCTTCTAAGCTTGCAGGATTATTTTTTTTCTGGGAATGAAGAGGTCTTAAATTTCACATCAATCCAGGCATTTACATGAAAGGACCAACCAAACTCTTGCATATAAGTAGTGATAAGTTGCACGATTGGCAGGACAGATAACTAATAATTATTATCCTATTGTTTTGTAATTTCAGATCAATCAGATAATGAAGGGGACAATGGGGGCGACAATGACAACGCAAATGTGTCACAATCAGAAAATCAGGATGCGGCGGCTTCAAGCCCTGAAAGAAATAAAGCTGGAGGATAATATTTAATTTGTCCTGAATATTTTTATTTAATGTTAGGGTTATTATTAAGTTTTCATAAAGTACATTTATTATTACTACATTTTTGCGTTTTAATTTAAAACTGAACAAGCAAGACTCAACAAAAATATTTTACTACTACTTGCTGGATGACGAGACAGATTTTCTGCCACTTCCAAGAGATATTACTATATTCTATTTATGTCTACTTCTGTCTGTCACGAACTTTTTGTTCTCACACTGCATTACCCCACTCTCCATTCAATTAAAACTGATAAGATCGTCTGGGAGACATCGCTTTTACAGAGACCAAACATGGACATGGAATTAAATAGATACCCAATAAATGCAGCTTTATGAAAAATCATAAAATTCATAATAACACTATGTACAGCCTTAAATAAAAGAAAACAAAAAAGCTATGAATAAAACGTGAATGTAAATTAGTAAAAAACTTTGATTATTGCAAAGAATTAAGTACCTACTTACTTTTGTCTATATCTCTACTCTGTTTGCAGTCTATATGGTTAAAACCTTTAAGTTATTTTTTCCCTAATATTTCAAGGAACTTCAAATTTTTCTTATGAACATATTTATTTTTATGACTGAGAATAAGACAATTGTAGGGATTAGGTATATAAAATAACAACACTTTTAGAAACTGCTTTTTTATTTAACCTTAAAAAATAATAAATCACTTCAATGATGCTGAGTTAATAACGGGCATTGTCTTGATGCCCTCCCTGTTAACCACAGTGACTTGGAAGTTGGGCAGGCTCACAAACAGCCTCTTGTGGACTTCTGTGATGCATTTCTTCAGTATTTCATATGCTTCCTGCTCAGTTGCATCTGGGAAGAGAAAATAATATATTTGAGTATCTAAGGTACCCAGTGCGATGTGGCTGCTACAAATAAAGGTGGCAATAACATAAGATAGTTTACCTGTATTTTTATTAATCATAAAAAAAATATTTAGGTTTTCAAAAATGTAGTTAAATACTGTTCTGTTTTTACCAGTCTTCACGAAATTATAACAAATACATTACCCTTCTTGTGATAACGGTCCATAATGCTCAAACTAAGGTACCCGCCAAAGCCATGGCAAGCAAAAGGAACCTTCATACTTGATGCTAAATAGTCCATAAAGTACAATTCTGGGCCATTCTCTTTGTCATACCCTGCCATCAGCACATTAACAAAATATGGAGTCTGAAAATAAGATATTTCACCAGTCAAAAGAAGCCTAATATTAAATAAAAAGACAAAATAAGGTATAATATATGCAGGTTTGGGAAAAACCAATTCTTGGTTTAATCCATACCTGCATTGTTGGGCATAACAACAATTTTGTTCAGCGAATGTTAAGAGTTTTGATAGGTGAAAACCTGGCTAACATAAAACAATGGTTTTACTATGAATCCATTGACATGTTCCGAGTCATGGTAAGGTTACTGATGGTTTCACAAGACTTACACTGCTTCTCAGATATTCAGCGAGATTTCTGCGAGTAAAATTTGCTGCAGCAGTCGGGCCCAACTCGTAGCCATTGCGCATTTTATACAGTTGTATGTTCTTGGCAATATATTCAGCAAACTGAGTCGTATCTCCCGAATCACCAATCACACCCATAACCAGTCTATCAGAAATCTTGTAGATCTTCTCCTCGTCTAAAAACAAAACGGTTCTTGTTAGCAAAATCGTCAATAGCTGTAACAGAAAAGTGAACAAGTTACTTACCATCTTTCATGACCATAATACTGTGGCTATTGGTTTGATCAGCAGCAATCATTACAAAATCATTGCATTGTATACCTAACAAACATTGTAAGTTGATGTTCGACATTTTTATCAAAAACTTACAGCAATATCAATCAAAAACTGCAAACAAATACGCGAAATAACCTCTCCTCTTGTACAACAAACTTGTCAACTCATTCCATAGACAAATCACTGACTGAATCCAAAGAGGATTTAAATACTACGTAATAAGAGTCGGCATTCTCAAACTAGCCACTGAACTGATTTATGGTCGCTAATGAGGAGGAACACGCAAAGCTTTTTGTAGATGGCGCGATCGGCGCTTGTACCCACTTGACTGCTAGTGTCAAGTGTGTATTTGCGATTTTTTCGCATTTAATGTTTTTCAGCGTTAAAAATGTATTCATTAATGTCTTTTTCTGAGCTTCAAAGCGGACTTCGTAAAAGGACCAGAACAATTAACGGAAACGTTGTGATTTGATAGACAGGTAAGCATTGAAAATATTAAAGGTTATATTCTATTTCGTGTGCATAATTCTGGTTAATTTGGACTATATCTGTTATTTCTTCTAGATTGGAGGCTTATGAGCGGTACCGAAACTTTGGCGCTGACTATAACATTACAGATGATGTTGCATATGCCTCTCTGGCGATAGAAAAATTCAGAAACATTGATGCTGATTTTCCACTTCCTAGCTTAAGGAAACATGAAATACATCTTTATTTAGAAAGGTATGAAGTATGAACTTATATTCAAATAATTTCCTGATATTTATTCAATACACTTTTTAAATACTAAGTATTCATCATCTGATGCTTTTTGTTTACAGATACAACAGCAAACAAGAAAAAGTTTTGTATGAAGCATGTCATCTCCTAACTGTTCACCTCTACTCTGGTGGTGATATCACATACATGAAAGGATAATGTAAAGCAAGGATGGAGAAAGTTAATTTTATACCATTGTGAGCGCTGCGGATAGTGGCATGTATGCATGATGTAAACATGTATCTCTAATTCAATACCAGAGGTCATGAAAGTTCTCCAGATTATGGGAAGTGTATTTAGGATATGTGGTGGACAAGCTTGGATTGGATTATGAATTTCTAAGGAGTCGTGATAAACATCTAAGCAAAGATACAATAATTGAATTAAGCACCCGTATAAAGCTTTAAAAAAGCTTGATATATGAAATTACTGTGCCTTAGTTAAGTATTAGTGTTAGAGAGTTGTCCTTTAAAAAGAAAATTCCTTACTACACACAAACACATAGATATTTATTTAGTACTGGTAGGAAATTCTGCAATTCGATTGATGCATAGCATGTGGTCGTGATACTATTTCTTTATATTAATAAGTATGATACTCACATTTGTGAAATGTTATTTTTTTTTATAATCATTATTATGAAGTAATGGTATATTTAAAGTAAATAACATGTTTGAAGGTATTTGAAAATAATAAAAAAACAGATATAACTTCCTAGACTTTTATTTAATTTTTTTATAATAATAGATTCCCTAAAATTACAGCACCTGAAAGTTTCTCAGTTCCTCATAATAGTGAGGCCTAGTAAGTAATTGAGGTTTTTTCTTTATGAAAAGGAGGTACCTGTTCTAACTATTACATTTATTTCTGTCTTTTTTGTAAGTCCATTATCAGCGAGTATATTGCCTCCGCTTTGTCATTTAGTTAAAAGTTCACAGCACTCTACATTAGAGAGACAGGCAAGTAGTGGAGTCCTTCATAAATTCAAGAAGAAGACAGGGTAAAGCACTAACTAATATTTTCAATGTATTAGTATGTTTAAAACTGCTCCATGAAGCTTGTCATGATTTGGGCTTTTTAGGTTTCTGTACTTTTGTTTCAGTACCAGTGAATTCACTAAACTGCTACCCGTTTAGTATATTATACTTTTTCCAAAATAGTCTTCTTCAATGAAATATACTGTGAGTAATCGTGCAATTTTTAATCCGTAAAGCAGATTCCTACTGATTTCTGCGTTTATAGTCCTTAGGGAATAAATGAACTACTTCAATTTTACAGTTTAAAGCACCACACTGTTGCATTGCAACTTTAATCTTCGAAAATATGGTAAACAAACAGAAATGATGCAAATTTCCATACAATCTGACAGATGTTATGTCAGATCTAGGTACAAGACAATAAGCGCCCCTGGCGTGATAAAAAGTTAGTTTTTCTCCCCATTGTGCCGCATTGGTCATAAGAACTTGTACAAACATTTAAAAACACAACTTTCACACTAATTGACAAGCTAGGGCTTGACGAAGCTGTATCATTCTTATCTATCGATATCGATAAATCCGCAATCAATAGGTCGGGTGGGTACTTTTAACCATTAAAATATGTCAGTTATGTATGTACTAAAATAAAAACAACAATTAAATTCAACGTATTTATTACATTATCTAATACAAAACATACCAAAGGGATTCTCTTTTTTTACATTATTTGAGTTATTATTACTCTACGATACTACGAATACGAACGATGTATCTTCCGCGCATGCCGCGTGAGCCGTGAAGTTCACCCGTTGTAAAAAATCACTGTCAGGGAAAAAGCGCGGCTGGTTTGGGGAAGGAGAGAGTGGGGAGCTTGATTTCTTCCCAACCCCATATTTGGTTGACCTTAAAACTGAAAAATAGAGAGTCCTCTTAAGTTAGCTTGTACAAAACATACCTTTATGCAGCACTTCTATCCTTGAGTAGAATTTATCCCTTACTTGGACAGTTACAAACTCTTATTAAAACTGTACACATATTAAATTACTTGAAGCTTCGCTTACGTCACTGGAAGCTTTATATTGAGATAGCATATCCGTTTCCGTCGTTTTTTACCAGTTTTCGTACTTTTAATTCCTCTAGTTTCCGGCCCAGTGGCGACATATGGCGGCAGCGCGCCTTTTTTAGTTTTCTTTAAAAAGTGCGACGCCATTTTTGTTCATTGGCGTTTCGTATTCCGTTAAAGCAACTTGTACGCAGCACTCTGCGTCGAGCCATAACCGTTTATTTTATAAATTATTCAAAACTGGTGATAAAACTACCGCAATTGCGATGTTTAAATAAGATGTAATTATAACCGTTACATGTAAAGATCTCGATCTTTACATGTAACGGTTTTTCCATTCGGATCTCAGTTACAGTTTTATGTGTTTGCCAGTTTTTACATGATAATCATTGTGTCTAGATATTTTTTTCTTAACTTCCGTTTACTAAAGTGAGATTATTTTCAGAATTAATGATACTGTGTCGGCTACCGAGCAAGCATACTCGAAGTAGCTCCAGTAGTAGCAGTTCATCATCGAGTTCGTCCTCACCGAACAAAAACTACTCCAGGAAATGGGTGAGCTCCGCAACATTGTTTTGAATCATATTGTTGCTACCGATAATTAAAATATTGTTGATGTAGGTTATCAAGACTCAATTTGTTCAGAGGTTAGTAGGGACCTTTTTGAACAGAATTTCATCACTGACAATTATCATGGCAATGCACAGCCAGGTTCAAATCAATATCTTACCTTGATATTGAAACTAAATTCAAGGAACCAACTGTTCCAAAAACCCCCATAACTTTTAAAAATGTTACTTGATGCCCAACGTTTAGATAGGTTCACTTGGCCAGATGTTAGATTTGCTGAGACTCGCGGTTTCATAGAACTAACAAACGAAGAGGTAAAAATGTATGACACCTTCCGTCACCAGGCATATCCCGATAGATCTTATGCAGCCATTACATATTGCAAATTCAAACAAAAAGAAGCATTACACATTCGTAATCTTCTCTCGTGGGCCAAAAATACCGACATTAATTTTAAAAATTTAAGCGGAAAAGTTGACGAACTATTTTAAAAAGGTGATCTTGTAACCTCTTACAATTAGCTTGTGGCCACAGAAGCTATAGCAGAAGCTATAGAAATGCGACGAGAGACTATTACAAGCCAAGTTCGTGATCCTTTAGTTAAAGCTACACTGAACCGAATTCCCCCGACTAGTCTGCTACAAACATATTTGAGTCTGAACCATTTACGGCTGTTTTGGAAAAGGCTGGGGATGTTCGTAAAGCATTTTGGCCCTCCAAAATTGATGGTTCGTGATCTAAATCGATTCGCATGAATCGACATGGCTTGTGAAAATTAGTAGCTTCATCGAGTGGAGCTCATACATAACATGGTTCATGAGCCAAACCTTCCTATGCACATGCAGTTTTACGCACATAACAACCCACCCTCGCGGGGTGAATACAACCAAAGTAATTATCCACACATGGTTCAACACATGAATCCTCAACCTCAATACGAGAGTCAGAACTGTAATGGAAGGGGATTATTTCACAACCGAGGTTCACGGCCAGCTCGCGGTGGTACCAGAGGACGCTCAAATGCTCCGAGGGACTCTAGAGGGAACCAAGGGTCAGTCCGTCCTTTATTCAATCTCAAAGCGCTGAACGACTATGTAATAGCAGAACCGCTTCAATTTAATAAATATGTATCGCATCCCAGACTTATTCAGCCCCAAGACTAGCCAGTCTTGCAGAGCCCTGCAAGGTCGATCTTTTACAGGCCTATTTTCATTTGAAAATAGCAGATTCACACCAGCGCGTCTACGCCTGGTATACAACCAAGAGTTGTTAGAAATGATGTGCATTTCATTTGGTTAGTCCAAATGGCAATACACGGCTCCGAGAACCATCTCAATTCTCACAAATTATTTTTATTTTTTAGTTTTTGAAAAGGTCCTTATTGAATAAATGTTTACAATTTACACAATCGAATTTCTTTAGGTTTATGAGGGCCGAAGACCTATTATAACAGTTAAAATGAAATCTCGGTATACCTTCATTGCAAAATAAATTAACGTCAAAGTAAATATTATTCAACAAGGACTTTGTAATAGTGCTGGTTTAGTATCATCTTAATATTTAAAACAATGTATACAACGAACTCAACTGGTGGACTCAGAACTGTCAACTGTCAACCGACAAATTAAACCTATCAAATCTTGAGAATACTGGATCAACATCAAATATACTTTAGCATACACCACATCTCGGGAAAGTACAACAACGATGCCGATCACTTGTCGCATCATCGCCAACCTTCAGAATGGCACCTACTACCAGCTTGGGTGGAAATAGTGTTTGCCAAGTTGGGAATCCCTACAATCCTCAGATACCGCGCATGTTGTTTACAATTATTTGAGCCGAGATCTGTAAGACCGTCAAGCTCTGTTTCACGACGCGTTCAGCGTCCCATTGAACTTCCAGCTCGCATTGGTGTTTTCACCACCGTTTCTGGTCCCCAAAGTTCTAACTTACCTAAATCAGTCAACGGGAATATTTCAACTAGTGGTACCTCGGTGGGAAAAAGTGTTTTGGCGCTCGGACCTAACACTGAACTAATCGATACTTCGACCGGTCTTCCTTCACCGAGAGTCGAAGACATAACGCTCAAAGTCTGGAAATGTGGGGCTGGTCAGCAGCGATAGAAACATGGAACCCTGAGCACTGAGCAGGTGTCTTTATTGCAAAATTCCTGGCGAAAGTCTACTGTAAACCTACGATGTAACTTGGAATCGTTGGACGTCTTGGTAAATATTTTTAAAAACATTTTAACATAAATAGCCCTACCGGTGCGTAACTAGCACAATATTTTTTGTTGGATTTTCATTTAGTTAATCACTTGTCATACAATACAATATTTTTGCACAAATCTGTCGTGTCTACACTCTGTAACACTGAAGCATCACCTACCTGGTAAAATATATTCTAAAGTCCATTGCACTAAAAATGCTGAGACATCCAAAGCGCATATTTGGGACGTCAGTAAACTTACTGCGTTTCTTATTAATTACTCATTTGACGTCACAAATAATTTTCAAATATTACGTCATACTGCAAATTTCTTGCTTCTTTACTTGGGTAGACGTATACATAACATGACTTGACGTTACTGATAATTAATAGATTTCAGTCACTGCGTTAGATCTGATAATCATGTAATATTTAGGTCGCAGTTTGGCTCGAAAACGGACAGCAGTACATACAAACAGTCCGGTTGGAAACTACTATCAAACTATAATGACTCTAACTTAATCCTGTGTTTTGAGTTGACAAAACAATTGATTTGCTAAAAGAAAGATGTGAAGCCGCTAAATCATTTAATTTGTTTGTTACGATAAGGGGCATAGCTAATCCCGCCTCACGTACTATTATAGCTGGTTGGATCAAAACTTTTTTCAAGGAAGCTGGCATTACAGCAACACCTATAAGTGTTCGATCAGCCGTGGCCTCTAAAAGTTGGCTTAAATATCATTCCCTGGACGAAATTCTAGCCCGCGGAAATTGGCTGTCAGCTTAACGTTTCAAAACTACTAGAAGTAGTAATTGAAAATAATAATTCGGAAACTGTCCCACAGTTGTTTGAACCATTAAATTGACTTTAGTTAATATTTTTACCATATAATAATTTTCTATAAAATTACTTTGTTAAAACACTGTATTTTACTTTATAAAGCTCTTTAATCACATTGGCGTTAAAAAGGTTTCCTATTAGGTACTACTAAGTGGCGGCACCAGGTGATAACAAACAGGTCTCAATATAAAGCTTCCAGTGACGGTCAAGTAGTTTAATAGCAGCGTTTTACCTGAAATAAAACGCATATTAAAATACTTACCTCACCGGAAGCTTTTACTTAATTTCTGCCTGGTGTATGTGAGCCAATGAACAAAAATGGCGTTGCACTTTTTAAAGAAAACTAAAAAAGGCGCGCGGCCGCCAGGTGTCGCCACTGGGCCGGAAACTAGAGGAATTAAAAGTATGAAAACTGGTAAAAAAACGACGGAAACGGATATGCTATCTCAATATAAATCTTCCAGTGAGGTAAGTATTTTAATATGCATTTTATTTCAGGTAAAACGCTGCTATTTTGTTTTCTTAAGGACCGCAGTTAACAAAAATTGCAGTTTATTAGTTACATCGTACAACTATTGCATTCCTTTTTAATCGATTGCCTTTTTATTAAAGGCGCTTCTTGGAAAGTGGTTTCCACACAAAAAAATATTTTCATTAAACTTTTGTAAATAGGCCAAATCTTCATTTTTACCCATAAATGGCATCTAAAATGAACATTAAATATTTTATATCGTCAAATTAAGTAAATGTATTGGTGTACCTACTTACAAGATAAATTTTATTTATCGATAACTTAATTTCATCACTAGCGTTTCAATGATAAGGCACGATTAGTGCGGATTTATGAGAAGATATCAAATCTAGTTCACTTTGTCGTTGCAAATTGCTATTAACACGGTCAAAACAATACATAAACTCGAAGGATAAGAAATATTTTAAAATATCGCATTTAATAAACCTGGTAAGGTCAAGTGGAAATCTGGCCCTAAATAATTATATTACAAGCACTTTTATTAACGCGTCTGATCCCACAAACTTCACATTTTCGTAGTCTTTCCATTTTGTATTTATTGGCACGAAATTAAATAAAATCTGGAAACAAAAATCGCAAACAACTCAAACAATTATCAAAAATTGGTTCGACGATGACAGAACTTCGGCAGATTAGTCAAAGAAACTTCACAATGTTACCAACATTAAACATAATTATATTACGACTAAATTTAATAGTAATCGAGAATCACTGACCACCTAATTTGTCCTCCATAAAAAACTGCTGCATTTAGAGGTAGTTTCCGATACGCTGCAACAAAATGTTGGAACAATATCCCCCCACCAATAAGAAACTCCACATCAGTACACACTTTTAGGGTAAAATTTAAGTCATATATTAGTACATTCACAGAAGCAGAGGTAAGATAAAATTGCATTTATATATTATTGATGTATGCGTTTAATTTGTGAAATAAATGACCTTTTGGTATTATTAAATACCTACTAAGCAGAACCTGTTGATTTGATGTCTGTTGGTTTTATAAAAAATGTTTTATATTTAGATTTATTGTTGGCTGCTTGTTCACCGTGGCTACACGCCTCCTCTCTTTTTATTACGGCATCCGCATTATACCAGTGGCAGAGTCGCGCTCAGGCCATCAACTGCCTCATACTGAGCGGAGACCGTTTTAGTACCTACCTTAATTTGTTAAATTTTAAGTTTACAATGTCTTGTTGTAAGGTTAATGTGTTTTTATTTTTGTATTTTAAAGGGTAGTAAATAAACGTTTTTTCTTTCTTTCTTTCTTAATCATGGAACTTGTAAGTACAAGGAATCAATACTCATTTTTTTGCGATAGGGTATTTTTATATCCTAATGTTAGACAAATTAAGTTCCTAAATTTATACTAAAGTTGCGATTGTATGAAATGTCGACGGCCTGACTGAATCACAAACAATTTTTTTTTTTTAAATCATGTGTAGGTGATCGCGCATTTATGAACACTGCAAGACCTGCAACCATCCGCATACGGCGCATAATGCGATCGATGCGACGCCATTTATTTGATCAGTGGCGCTCGCTGCTTGCACTGAGCGCGGCTCTAGGTGCGCGAGGTTTAATTATGACATAGAGAAAGAATAATACTAGATTATGATTTCATACAATTCTAAAATGGCCAAAAATCTTAGATTCAAGACGGTTCAAAAACAAAAAAATATATATAAGAAAAAAAAACAAAATGTCATAGTGTTAGGTTATGTAAAGTTAGCCTTTTTTTTTTTCCCATTTTGTTTGAAAATGTTTTCCACAGATTAGTCAGAGTATGTCATGTTTTCCGTTCTTTGCGAATTCCCCTGATATAATATATTATATTCCTGTAAAATGTTTAAAAAAGTAGCTTTAGGAATATCAGGCGGTGTCGACAGTGCTGTAGCAGCACTTCTTTTAAAAAGAGCTGGTAAACATTAAAATTGTCCAATATATTCCTATAAGTTTTGTGTTTTGATGATTAAATCAGTTTTTTATTTGAAGGTTTCCAAGTTGAAGGAGTATTTATGAGGAATTGGGATAACAATTACGAAGCCGGCTTTTGTTCAGATGAGAAAGATTATGAAGATGCAACATTTGTTTGTCGTAAGCTACAAATTCCTTTACATAGGGTGTACTTTATCAAAGAGTACTGGAACGAGGTTTTTACAGTGTTGCTGAACGAGTATCAGACAGGACTTACGCCAAACCCCGACATACTGTGCAATAGATATATTAAATTTGATAGCTTTTTCGAACATTGCAGGAATAACTTAAGGGTGGATGCTATAGCCACTGGTCATTATGCTAATACATCCTTCGGTCCTTTTCTTAAGAGGTATTCAGAAAGTGATGGTAGGTAAAACCTTACCTGTTTTTGAAGTGCTGTGTTGTTAAAAAGATGTAAAATTATAAACTCTGATAACTTTTCAGGCGTAAGGTTGCTACAACCAGCAGATAAGCACAAAGATCAAACATTTTTCTTATCCCAAGTGAAGCAGTTTTCATTGCGGCGATGTATGTTTCCTATAGCAAATCTCACGAAGAGTCAAGTTCGGGAGATAGCCAAAACTGAAGGGCTTATAAATGTGGCCAATAAGAAGGACAGTACAGGAATTTGTTTTATAGGAAAAAAGAGATTCCAAGATTTTATTGAAGAGGTATATAATGAATATAGCTTCTTGTCTTCTTTATCATCTTTTTTAACTTGGAAACTGTCATTGAGATTTGTTTATATTTACAGTATATTGAGACCAAAAAAGGTTTCTTCATAGACATAGATACGGGACAAGAGGTAGGACAACATGGAGGCTTACACAAGTGGACTGTTGGACAGAGGTGTTGTCTAGCTGATCACAAGGATGCTTACTTTGTCTTCAAGAAGGATTTAAAGACGAACAATATCTATGTGGTTTGTATTTACTGCTTGGACTTTATCTCTGTAAGGTATTTGCTATAGAATTCTATAACATAATATATGCATCTTCTAATGTTTTTTCACATTAAATTGTTTTTGCATAGATTAATCTTTTGTTTTTTTAGGTAGCAGGTACAAAACATCCAGCTATATGGAACAAACTATGTTTTACCGGAGTACCTCATTGGATTCACAGCGAACCTCCAGACTTAAAAGAAAATGGTATCCTGAATTGTTACTTTCGGTTTCAACATACAAAACCACTAGTTCCCTGCAGAATTGTAAAAAATTTAGAAGGACTAACTATCTTACTAGGAAATAAATTGAGAGCTATTACTGAAGGGCAGTTTGGTGTATTTTATAGTGAAGGTGAATGCCTGGGAAGTGCGAAAATTAGAGAAATATGTCACAATTTAGTTTATTAAATCAGTTGTGAACTTGTTTATTATTGTTTGATTTTAAATTATTAATTACTATTATTACCTCCCCAATTCCCAACCTTCTTGTTCACTCTAAAATTGTTTCATGCAGGTAATAATAAAATGATTTAGAATTTTAGACTATATTTTATATTTTGCCTCTCGGCACTACATTAATTAATAAATTATTATTCAGACTAGGTATTTTTATTTTGAAAAATATTTTTTATAACATTTAAAATAGCAAATACCTGAAGAAGATTGAATTATGTAAATATTTATTACAGAAAAATCTTTGCTTACGTTTGATTGGATTAAAACATTCGTTAGATATACTTACTTTGTTTAATACTGTTTAATTTTGTATCATCGCCGCGAGTGAATAAAAAATCCACATTCCGAATTAAGCTAAAAGCACTTTCAACGTGAATCCGACTAAATATAATAGTCACAAACCATAAACAAAATAGGATTTTTTTACCTTCGTACTCGTACTGTATTTTTAAAGATTCTTCCTGCTAATGCTTTTTTTGCAATTCGGAACGAGGGGCAGATAGGTTGTCAGTGTCAGCTACGTAGTTTATTTGATCAGTGGTGTCAGCTGTCAAAATAAGAATGATCGATTCGTATTTCGTTTTGTAAATGTTATATTTTCGTAAAACCAAAAAGTAATTTAATGTAGGCCATAATAAAAATCATAATGGATCCTTTCCACTCGCCATCGTAAAAAACCATAGGGACTTAAGATTGTTATTAGGTTTTATCTTATAACAAAATAGATACTCTTTGAAGAAATGTCGGTGCCACCGGATTATTCTCTACCGCCACCACGTCTGGATATGCCACCCCCGGTGCCGCCTGTGGCAGGAATATCGCCGCCTGTGGTTTTTAACCATCCTCCTCCCCCGTACAACACTTCTCCATCTGTTTCGGTAGAACCCGCTCATTATTCCCCTATTAGTCTGCCCCCTTTAAATGTGCCTCCCCCTCTTGTGACCACTTACTCCGCACCAGATGTAAACTTGCCCCCTCCTATGGTGCCTTCGTACCGACCACCACCTATCCCTGACTACACATATACCTTTGAAAAGCCAGCCTCTAAATTGTTGGATAACATTAAAATTGAGAAGGTGCACTCGCCCACGGGATCTGAGAAAAGCTACTCAAGCCATAAAGAAAGTAAACCTCTCAAAAGTGAGGGCCACAATTCTGGAGGACAGTATATTAGACCTCTGCCCAGAGCACATTCCTTTTCTTCAAGCCACAGACATAAATACTCTCCTCATAGAGATGCTAGTTTTGATAGAGAAAGATATGAGAGAGATAGAGAAAGACATGAGAGAGAAAGAGACCGGTACTATGAAGCAAGGGCCAGGTATAGTCCATCACATCGGAGTCGACACAGTAGAAGTCCTTCAAGATACAGTCCACCACATAGACGGCATCATAGTAGAAGCCCACCAAGACACAGCCCTCCGCATAGGCGACATCATAGTAGAAGTCCATCCAGACACAGTCCGCCACATAGACACTATCATAGTCGTAGTCCAATGAGACACAGTCCACCACACGGGCGTGACAGAAGACATCATAGTCGAAGTCCATCAAGGCACAGTCACAGAGAGAGAGATATGGAAAGGTATTACATTGAGAAAGCTTATTATGAAAGACATGAATATGAAAGAAGGAGACATGAATATGAGCGACGTCATAGTCCACCTCACTTCAGAGATTACAGAAGTCATAGCCGAAGCCATGACAGGCGAGATAGGAGTCATTTCAGATCTCCAAGCAAGCACAGCCACCGGTCTCCTAGTAGGGATCCACGTCATCCTAGTCACTCAAGAGAGTTGTCACTGTCTTCTAGGAAAAGTACATTAGTTCGTAAACCTCTAACAGACAGAGAGAAGATTTTGGAAGAATACAGGTATGTTTAAAGGATTTTTTATATATTTTTATGTTATTTGTTATGTTATTGTTTATAAATCATGTACAAACATGGGGCATTTCACATGAAGCGGACAACGAAAACAAAGTCAGGTTTTGAATTTTGTGCATAATTAGGTCAATTTTACATCTATTGGACTTAAAAAATTGTGTATCATTATTTTTATTATTTTATGGGTCCCCAAAGAATTGTCAAAGTTTGAGGATTTTTTTTTTGAAAGCTATTAATTCAGTTAATTAAATGGTAATGACCCATATCTTATGGTTCAGTATTTCTATGGTAGTTCCATGAGGCAAGGCAACATAGTCAAATTCCATAAGAGGAACTGTTCACTATAAAGTAGTAATGCTATTGGTGGATATGATTTAAACTTATAATTGG